>CANJKZ010000212.1:697500-1297500 GCA_947471745.1 Closterium sp. Naga37s-1
TCCCGTTCCGTATTCTGATATACTGCTCCGACTGCTTTGTCACTAGCGTTTGCTTCCTCCACGTAGTCTCTGTCTAGATTCAATACGTTGAGTACTGGCGCTGTAGTCAGTGCTGTCTGTAGCTGCTCCATGGCTTGTTGCTGAGGAGTATTCTATTTATAGGGCGAATCCTTTTTCAGTAAGTTTGTCAGTGGCATTTCTATATTAGCGTTCTGTGGCACAAACCTGTTGTAGTAGTTGGCGAAGCCTAGGAACTGCTGCAACTTCTTCATGTTCTCAGGAACTTTCCACTTTTTGACTGCTTCGATCTTACGTGTACGCCCTCCGCACTAACCATGTGTCCGATACACTGCATCTTCTTCAGGGCAAAGTCGCTCTTTGACAGCTTCTCGTAGAACTTGTTTTCACAGGATCTCGAAGAATTTATGCAGATCTCCACGTGCTCTTTCATATTCTTGGATTATATTAGAATGTCGTCCAGATAGACTACTGCGCACTCGTCCAGCAGGGGCAGTAGGATGTGACTCATCTCCGCTTAGAACGTCGCCAGTGTGTTGCAGAGTCCGAATGGCATCATATAATATTCGTAGGAGTCGTATCTGGTACAGAACGAAGTCTTGTGGATGGAGTTGTCTGCCATCTTGATCTGTGAGTAACCCTACCATAGGTCTAGCTTCAAAAATACTGTTGCACCACGTAGTTGATCTAGAAGATCGTCTATGGGCAGTATGGGGTATTTGCTTTTAACTGTCTGTTTGTTCAGTGCTCGGTTGTCGATGCACATCTGTAAACTACCGTCCAATTCTAGAATGAAGAGAAATGCTGCTCCGTAGGGAGAGGTGGATGGGCGGATCGGTTTTCTGTCTAGTAGATATTCGATCTACTTCTTCATATTTGTCAGTTCTGTCGGACAAGGGTGGTATGGTGCAAGGGAGACGGGTTTCGCACTTGGTTCCTCCACGATCTCGTGCTCGTGGGTTCGTGTTGGAGGCACTCTTGCAGGCAAGTCATCCGGCATGACGTCTTTGTATGCTATTAACACTTCCCATGCTGCTGCAGGTAGCTCCGAGTTTGGCTTCTCCTCCTCTTTTGCTGCCATCACCAGTGCTAAGTAACCCGTGTTACTCTCGTTCAACGTCTGTTCGAACCGAACAAGTGTCATCTCAGGAACATCCCCTGTATCAGTCCAACTTTGCAGCTCCACACGTTTCACGTTGTTGTAGATGCACGCCTTCCGGTTCACCCAGTCAATCCCGGGGTTGAACCGATTCAGAAATTCACGCCCCAAGATGAAATCTAACCATTTAATGTTCGTGACCGGCAACGTCGGCTTCCATCTCAACGCACCTAGGTGCAGCGGCAGTGATGATTCGCCGTGGATGGGAAGCTTCGTGCCGTCCACCATTGTTGCTGTAAACTGGGTCTCCTCCGAGGACTCTCTATTTTTCTCCAACGACCCGCGGTCGCACACCGAGCGGGCCACTGTCCACCAATGGTTTGAGGCGTCGCCCTTTATAGAGCACTTCGAGCAAGAGTGGGTTCTGCTGCGCTGAGTAGCCAAAGATGGTCTCGTTAATAGGATCATATGGTGCATCAAAATAATCATTATTCCTATTTCATATACCTGACTCAGCTCTCTTTGTTTCCAACTTCACATGGGGGGTGAAATGACTTTTTATGAGGCTTGAATAACTTCCCCGGAGCTTGGAACCTTCCCCTAAGCCCTTGCACATGTGTAGGCTTCGCTTGTTGGCAATGGGGAGCCTTAGCACGATGTCGTGGGGAGAGAATATTAACTCCTCGGAACGCAGTACCCTTTTCAATGCTCCCAAGTTGTTTGCCCAACTTCGCAGGTACTTGAATAACCTTTAAAGTTCTTTTCCTAGCCTCTAATTCTCCCCTAATTTTTTTCAAAGGCTTGAAAATTATTAGAGGTAATAATCTTAGTTGAAGTATCTTTATAAGATAACCTTAACAAATTCTTACTCTCTGGGTTGTTCAGCTGGAGTTTCCCGGTCGGTGAAGATTTTTTTTTTTTTTGTAAAGTCTCCCTTCGTCTCGGCAATTTCCCTTGTTGCTGGCCGGTTGTGACGATTTCAATTCGCGCCATCATTTTCTTATTTTTTCGCCCGCTCCGAAGTCGCCACGTCGTCGCCCCCCTTTTTTTTTTTTTTGGGTTGCGGTGTGAAGATAGCAACTTAGTTAGAAGCCATGGATAGGGTTTAAGCTAGCCATAGCAAAACAAGCAAGGGGAATCTTGGCCAAAAGAAGGGAGGCTTTACTATAGCAAAGGAAGAACATATAGGCAAGAAACAAGAGAATGAGGTGCACCACCAACAGTTTATGACAATCACTACAGTAACCACAGTAACTTAAATATAAAATTTTACACAACCCCTTAGTCTGCTTGCAATAGAAACTAGTGTAGTCAGCACCCCCTGAAGGAGTAAACCAGCCGCAGTAGAAGACAGCAGAGAGGTAAGGAAGGAGGAGGTAATGAGGGATGAGGAAAGGAGGTGGAGGGGTGGCCGCGGCGTTTCCTCTTAATAACCCCCTTTTACGAAGGAGGTGACTGAGGGATGAGGAAAGGAGGTGGGGGGGTGGCTGCGGCGTCCCCTCTTAATAACCTTCACGTCCCCACCCCCAATCAACCACCCCCCTTTAACCTCTCTCCCCATCTTAGCCGCCTCCTGCAACTGCACTCCCTCTCGCCACCATCGTACCCCCTCAACCTCTCTCCCCTCTGTTAGAGACGAAGGACGGAGTCTACGAAGATTAGGTGCCTAAAATTCTCAAAATCGTTGGCTTAGAATTCTGGACAGAAAAGTCGAGTTCACAAGAAACGCCATCGACGAAAAGTGCACCGTCAAAACTTCACCAAACTTAGAGTAGCTCTACTCCGTGGCTACAATTCCCAAGTTGAATCGTATCAAGAGGTGAAGTAAATCTCGACTTATCAATTTCGGCGCACAGGGGGGTATGCTGCCATAAGAACTTAACTTAATTAAAAGAGTCTCACACAAGTTCACAATTACTACACAAGAGTGTTAGAGTAGCACTAAACCAGGTGGAAGGGATGAGGAGGACGAGAGGGAAGGTCCCAAGGAGTCCCCAACCAAAGGAAACTCCATGCCACACAATTCCCTTCCCCATAGGCAACCCAACTTTGACCTTTGTCACTACCACATCAAACACAAATTCTTGCACACACTCACAACACGCATGCAACGCACAAACATATGATGGGAGGCAGACAGACGTGAATGCGAATGGTAGCATCACTCAACACCCTCCCCCCCCCCCTCTCTCCACGGAAACAAGCCCTGTAGGGAGAGAGAGGGGAGGGATGGGCTGCTGGCTGGTCAACCCCGCCACCCCCACATCTCTCCCTCCCCCCCCCCCCCCCCCCCGCCTCACGGAGGAAGCCGTGGAAGGGAGGGAAAGGGGGGGGGGCAACGGGGTAGCGGGCAACGGGGTAGCAAGGGGCGCGGACGCGCAGGGCGCCGACATGCAGGGCGCAAGGCGCAACGGGTAGGCCACCACGGGCGACACGGGACGGGCGCCACGGGCGCGATGGGACGGGCGCCACGGGCGCGACGGGCAGGGCGCCACGGGTGCGACGGGCAGGGCGCTACGGGCGCTGACGGGACAGGCACTGCGGGAACGACGGTTGCGCGGGCAATTTTGCTAGCGCATGCACGCACGAGCTGGCGGGGCGCAAGAAGGGGGGTTGACGAGCTCGGGGAAGGGACTCGCCATAGCAATGGTGATGGGTGGGCCCATTTGAAAAAAAATATAGGTCCTTAAGATCCTTTATTGCTCTGTACCATGTCAAGATAACAACGTTAGAAGCCATGGCTAGGGTTTAAGCTAGCCATGGTGAGAGAGGCGAGAGGAATCTTGGCCAAGAAAAAAGAGGCTTCACTGTGGCGAAGGAAGAAAGTATAGGCAAAAAATAAGAGAATGAGGTGCACCATCAACCGTTTATGACAATAGCTACTGTAGCTACAGCAAGCAGGATATAACTTAAATATACCTTTGACATGCAAAGCAACCTATTAAAATCGTTGTGTACATTTTGTTTTTCAGATAAAAAAAAACTAAAACATGAAAATAAAAACTATGAAAATTACTTCAATGACTACCTTACTATACTTGTTGTAGTACATATGTGGTTGTGTGCTCGATCAGTCTGTTAAATCACGTAGTTTTAATAAAGATTGCATAATGCATGAATGTGATGCATAGTAGAATGCATATTAGTATGGAACATGTTACTACTGTATTTATGCCTGTAAATGATAGAAATGGGTGATAGTTATAACACCTAAACAACTAGGCTACCGCATCCTCTGCCGAGCATGGGGGGGAAGTCAATAGCCTATCATTAAAGTCATAAAACTATCGCATGGATACAGCACATTCTATGTATCCTAAAATAATGATTAGTTTCATCAAATCCTATTCATATGAACAAATTCACTGAGCGGGCAAAGAACGTTCTCAGAAATGATAGGCTGATCAAGTTTCTAAGACCCACGGATATGCATTGCGCATTGCGTATGCAATGAATGAATGAGTATAGGTGAATACACACACATAGAAACTCAAACGCACACCAAAACTAAATCAAAGCAATAACAATATAAGGTGCAAAAAAAGTTACAACAAATATAATAATAGACTGAATCACCACTACTCTTCCCACTTTGCAGACTGAACTTGGCTTCTTGAAAAGTACATTGAGACAGCTTGCTTTTGTAGCAACTGGCATCGTTCTCATTACATTGGGCTGAAGTACAGTTGTTCCTAGCTATAATACTGAGATACTGTCGAGTACAAAATGTTTGAAAACTACTACTCTCCAAAGATGACTAGTCTGGGGAGGGTGCGTGGGAATTGAACTTGAGCGATTGTAAAAATGAGAGACGTGGGTGGGGGAAGAATGACCCCAGCCCACATTATATATTCGGAGAAGGCGAGTACCGCTCTTTGTTGATTACAGAAATCATTTTCTGTAATTCAATAAGCCGAATTTACTTTATATGGGGTGCGCAAGAATATTTAGCTTGGGGCTAAAGCAGAAACGGGTTTCCTACTTTCGAGACGAATTCAACTGAGGTCTCGACCAAAGAGAGCGAGCCGTGGGGGAAATGGTGGTGTTCTGAGTGGGAGGGGCGAAATCAGTTCAGCCCCTTCATTTCGACCAATGGGAGCAAGGCAGGGATAAAAACGTGGTGTTCAGAGTGGGAGGGGCGAACTGAACATTGACCAATGAGGTTGCAGTTCGCTGCTCAAAAGGTGAGTTCGGATTTGGGTGGGTGCAAGTTCGAGTTGAGTGCTTTCTGGACCAATGAGAGCGAGCGGTTCTTGCCCAAGATGCAAGTTCGAATTGAGAGTGAGTTTGCAGCTGTTCGTACCACTAGTTTTGGGGGAATGGGATTGGCTGATGTTCGTGCGGTGAGTTCGGTTCATTAGCGAGCAATCAGCTGCTCGCGCTGCGACTTCCGAAGGGATCTGATTGGTCGCTGCTCATTCAGCGTGTTCATTTCGTCAGTTTGCGAGCAGCTGTTCGCGACACGTGGGAGCAACATGCTCGCGACATGTTATTTAACTCGGATCGAGTTGGCGTTCACACCTCGAAAGCAAAGCACAGGTGGCGAGCACCAGTTGGGTGCTGATTGAGTTGCTGATCGAGTCGAAGCTGATCGCCACCGACATATTGAATCGTGCAGAATTCGAACGGGCTTCATCGTAACCGTTCGTAAATGGCGCGAAGTGAAATGTTCGAATCGCCGCCGTCGGAACTCAGCGCGCGTGATTTTCGAATTATTTCGGCAACGCTTCGAGAGCATTCCAGGTCAGGAAATAATATAGAGGGAAAGCTCAATGTGTGTTCGCGCTACGAGTATGGAAACAAGGAAACGTAAAACAGGGTAGGAAACTAGAATTATCAAGCCCTAGTATAAAGTTGTTTGTCCTTGCTTGTTTTAGACATAACTTGAGTGGATTTCTTTCTCTCGTACTTGCTGCAATAACGCCTTCAGTGTTCAAAGTTTTGACGACGCCTAGAAAGGAACGCCCGCTGCGACAACCAAGCTACCACTGCAAGCTTCTCTCTCTACACACTCAGACCCTTGGATAGGGGCTGACGTTAAGTTAGGCACCCAGGGACCCTTGGAGGTGACCCCGAGGAGAGTGCTGGCAGTGTTAGAAAGGCGAATAGAGAGTAGGCTAGTACGCTTTAAGACTAACACTCTTGCGTAACAGTCAGCTTCGCTTTCACAATACGCAAATTTGAAGGCGATAACCGCTTAGAATTTTTCCATAATATGATTTTCGATGAAGAGGAAATGGGAAGGCAAAACAAGGGAGGATAGGAAAGAGAAAAAAAAATACAGTAAAAAAAAACTTTTGTCAGGTTAGAAGAAAAAATGGGCTGAAAAAACGGAAACAATGAGAAGAAAAAAGAATACTTGACGACAGGTTTAAACAAAGAACTAGATGCAAGAAATCAGAGATGAAACAGGGCAAAATGTTAAAATGTCAAGAAAGGTAAGGTACGACTGAAAGATACAATAATGCAACAAGAAATGGTAAGAAAGAAATGACAAGTTGAAAATAGAAAGAACAAAAATGAATATACAAACCAATATTGAAAAAAAATGGGGGAGGAGAAGGGATGAACGACAAGATATTTCAGATCGAATATTGATGCCGATAGTTGGATGATGAAAAACGGTTCGGAAATCACAACAAACGAAACAAGGAAGGAAGGATGGAAGTAAAAGGAGATGAAGACTGAATGAAGAAGGGAGGGAAGGAGAAGGGGTTGAAATTAAGTATGTAGGTTCTATGAAAGTGGAAAACAATAAAGATGGCAAGTTGGAGATGAGCATTAGGACAAATTAAAGTAGGAAAGAAACGGAATGGAAAATGAGAAGGTGAAGAAGAAATTAAAAGGTAGTATCAGGTAAATGTAACCAAACCAAACGAAACCAAATTAAAAGTTGAAAGTGGAAGATGGAAAATAAAAGACAAGATACAAGCAGGAAAACGAATAAAATACCGAATTAGGACGAAATGAAACAGTCGAGGAGAGTATATGAGGAGGACATAAAAGAAGAACAAATATATTATGACTTGTCAAACTATGATATTGTGTGTGTTGTGTAGGCTGTAGTGGGGTAGCCTATATGGGGTACAACCCAATTAGGGTTATACTTGTACCAACATTCTGTTCATTGCCATCATTCCTGCTCGTTAGTTTCTAACATGGTTTCAGAGCAGTAGGTCCGTAGGACCGTTTTTTTTCAGGCCCACCATTACCTAGTGACCGACTGCGATTACTGCGCTACCCCACGCCCTGCCCCGCGCTACGCCGTTAGCGCGCGCCCTGCCCTGCCCTGCGTTGCGACACACTGCCCGTGTACGCCCTGCCCCGCGTCGCGCTGCCCCGCGCATGACCTACCCTGCCCCGCGTCGCGCTGCCCCGCGCACGCCCTGCCCTGCTCTGCGTCGCGTGCCCCACGCACGCCTTGCCCTGCCCCGCATCGCGCTGCCCTGCGCACGCCCTGCCCTGCCCCGCGTCGCGCTGCCCCGCGCGCCTCCTGCCCTACCTCGCATCGCGCGCCCCTGCAGCCCGTCGCGCCGTGCGCCCCTGCTGTCCATCGCGTCGCACCGCCCTTGCGCCCCTGCTGCCCGTCGCGTCGCCCGTGCGGGCTGCCCCAGCCCGTCGCGTTGCCCGTCCGCCCTGCCTTCCCGTCCCGTCGCCCGTGCGGGCTGCCCCAACCCGTCGCGTCGCACGTCTGCCCTGCCCCTGCCCGCGCGTCGCCATCTGCAGCCCGTGCGCCACTCCTGTGGCCCGCGTGCCGCCCCTGCAGCCCCCACGCCGCCCTGCTGGCCGTGCGCCGCCGATGCCTGCCCACCCGCCGCTCCTGCCTCCCCGCGCGCCGCCCTGCTGCCCGCGCGCAGCCCCTGCCTGCCCGCGCGCCACCCTGGCAGCCCGCGCACCACCCTGCTGGCCTCCACGCCGCCCCGTGCACCGCCCCGACCTACCCTAGTGCCTACTTGCCGCCCTGCCTTCCCTCCGTGCTGCCCTAC
The DNA here is from genome assembly GCA_947471745.1 of Closterium sp. Naga37s-1. Lineage (NCBI taxonomy): Eukaryota > Viridiplantae > Streptophyta > Zygnematophyceae > Desmidiales > Closteriaceae > Closterium > Closterium sp. Naga37s-1. Next base: position 705,604 of record CANJKZ010000212.1, read on the forward strand.
TGATCGCGCGCCTCCTTGCTTGCCCGCTATGACTTCTCTTCGTAGTAGCGGTGGGAGTGGTGGCGGCGGTGGTGACAGCAATGGGAGTGGTGGCGGCCGTAGTAGCAGTCGCTGTGGAGATGTTCGGTGGGGAGTTTCTGGCATTGGCCAGATGCAGCTGCAGCGGCGTCCGCGCGAGACCCTTTCGCCCCATCAGCTACGTGAGTGGTACGCTAATAGGAGTGGTGTCGGCGGCGGTAGTGGCAGACGCCGTGCAGCTGTTCAGTCGGGAGTTTCTGGCAGTGGCCTGGTGCAGCTGCAGCGGCGTCCACGCGAGACCCTTATGCCCCAGCAGGTTTGTAAGTGGTACGCTCAGCGTGGGGCGTCTCGGAGTAGTGCTCCCTGCCCGTACGTCATTCGCACAGGTGATTAGGCTGGTCAGTCTTGCGGGACAGTTGGTCACACACAATCTCACTGCTTCTCCTGTCTGAGCGACGCCTGGCGCGCAGAGTTTGGCGACACGGCTGAGCTCCCCGGCTGGCTAGAGCTGCTTAGGCAGGGTGTAGATATCTTTGCTCTAGACTATGATGCTATCCTTACTGCCATGTATGCTTTGACTATTGGTACTGAGGGTGACTGTTACCTGTGTGTGCCGCCCGACCCTGGTATAGAGGCTGCTACTCTAGGTGCTGGTGAGTCTGCTCTCTCTGGTGCTGCGCCTACTGAGGCCTTGCACACCTTCACGTTTGACTCAGGTGCTTCCGCCTGCTTCTTTCGCGACAGCACCACAGTCACACCACTCGCAGCACTGGTTGCAGTCTCTCTGGCTGACCCCTCTGAGGGACCGGCTCTTGCACGTTCCTCAACTGTTCTCCCGTGTCCGGCGGTTCCGTCTGGCTCACTGTAAGGTCTTCACCTCCCCTTGTTCTCTACGAGCTTGGTGAGCAATGACGTCCTTCAGGATGAATGGGTTAATACCTTTACTCTTGGAGGACAGCGTTTGGCAATCTGCACGTGTGTACGGACGGGCCGTCACCTGGCCGCGTTCACCCGTCGGCCTGGGTCGAGCCTGTACACGCTGACTACTGCGCCTCCTTAGGTAGCAGCGTCTGCGTCCACGTCAGGTCAGCTAGCAGCCCCCTGTTCGTGTCGCCTCCTGTCACACCAGACTCTCCTTTGGCACCACCGCCTTGCTCACCCCTCTCTGCCACGCCTCCGTGGCATGCACTCCCGCCTCCTTGTCTCTGGTCTTCCCAGGTCTCTGCCTCCCCTCCCACCCTCGCCTGCCTCTACCTGCCTTCCCTGTGTCGAGGGGCGGCAGCGCGCCACTCCTCACTCCTCCTCGTTTCCCCCAACGATTGCTTCCCTGCGGACTCTCCACATGGACGTGTGGGGCCCAGCCCGCGTCTAGAGTCAGGGCCGCGAGCGATAATTTCTGCTGGTTGTTGACGACTACTTGCGTTACACCACGGTCTTCCCCTTGCGCAGCACGGGGGAGGTCCCTGATGTTTTGATCCCTTGGATCCACGCTGTCCGTCTCCAGCTCCGCGAGCGGTTCAACACGGACCTTCCTGTCCTGCATCTGCACTCTGGCAAAGGTGGTGAGTTTTCCTCCGACCTCTTGCGGGACATATGTCGTGGGGAGGGCATCATCCACTTGTTCACGCTTCCAGCCTCTCCGTTGCAAAATGGGGTTGCTGATGCCGCATTGGCTTAGTCATGGAGGTCGCTCGTACCTCCATGATCCATGCGGCTGCTCCCCATTTTTGTGGCCTTTTGCGGTTCGGTACGCTGCGCTTCAGCTCAACCTCTGGACCCGTGTAGTTTTGCCGGAAACCTCTCCTACACTGCGTTGGACGGGAGAGGTTGGCGATGCGTCGGTGTTCTGGGTCTGGGGCTGTCGTGCCTTTGTCCGCGATACATCCGCGGACAAGCTCTCGTCCCGCGCCATTCCCTGCATCTTCCTTGGCTTTCCCCCTGACGCGCCTCGCTGGCAGTTTTACCACCCCACCTTGCGCCGTGTCCTGCCCTCTCAGGACGTCACGTTCGACGAATCAGTTCCTTCTTACCATCTCTTCCCCTACCGCACTGCCCCTCTCCCCCCCCCCCCCCCCCCTCCCCCCCCCCCCGCCGCTCTTCCTCGCTCCAGGTCCCCCTCCGGTAGACCCCCTCCCTTTTCAGGGTCCTGGTCCTTCAGGTGTGTCTGAGGAAGACCCACTCCCCTTAGTTGTTGTGCCAACACATTATAGTGGCACGGTCATCGCACTTCCATTTGGCCTACAAGCCTGCTCAGCTTCTGGAATTTTGTGGGGAGGTTGTCCAACATGTGTTCTTCAAACCCTCAAAGTTTCAGAGTTTTTGAAGCAGTTACCAAGGCATGACAACATTTTATGTTTCATGGCATCCCGGAAGTGTGTGTTACTCCTTTTTGGTAACACCCGAGTTCACCATTTCGGCTGCTGACTCGTCTACCAAGCTCTGATTGGTCTGAAATTCGGTCTGGCAGTTCTTTGCCCCGCTGTGCAGGTGGTCACCAAGTTTTAGAGCGATCCAACATCTGAGAATTGCGTGACAGCTGCCGAAATTCACTGTTCCGTAGTCATGGTGCACTGTTGGCAGCATTTCCCTTGCCACCCTTTCATTGTTGTCATGCCAATGGTGCAGGGACAGAGAATGAGACAAGAAGTACAGGTGGTCAAGTGGGACTCTACAACCCTCCTTTTGAGAAGTGTGGTCTTCCTGGAACCAGCTTGCAAGAGGGTGCAAGTGGGAAGACAAGCTGACTCATGGTTGGCTTGACTCACAATTGGTTGCCTTGAGTACAGCTCTGAACATCCATGTGTGGTTGGCTTTGCTGACCTAGCTAGGACGTTTCCCATCCTTCTCTAGCCTTTCTCCCCTAGGACTCAACCTTCTCTGAGTTCCCAGGATGATCCCAACCCCTTCAGAGTCCCCTAGGCAATGTTGTACCTTACCTCTTCCTTGCATCAATGAGAATACACGATTTTCAGCTGAGCTTACGTTTTAGTTCACTGCGTAGTGCGTACACCTCTGATATTAGCAAGTAATATACCGTTGAAAAGCAGACACTAAGGCTAATTGCTGTCTAAGTTTCAGCCTCGTATCGTATCGGAGCTGGCCGTGACAGTGTTTTGAACAGAGGCGGTTCGAAGTCGTCAGCTTCTACTTAGGCGGTTTCATGGGCATCCGCGACCCCTAAGTGGACTCCAGACTATAACAAGTGGTATCAGAGCTGTTCTACTCTTTTCGTGGGTGAATATGGAGGCTGAAGGTTCTGCTCCAGCTGGTCCTAGTGGCAGTGGTGGCGTGAGAGGCGCTGGGGAAGTGGGAAGAGGCGTTGCAGGCGGATCTGCACCAATGGCTTCCGTTTCAACATCAGCTAAGGATGATGTGAAGGCATTCAACCTGGAGAAGTTCTCTGGGGAGGATTGGGCATCATGGAGCCTCAGGATGGAGCTCCTCTTCAACCATTATGGGCTGCTTGAAGTGATGGATGGAGAATTGAAGAGGCCTGCGAGCGAAGGAGCGACCAAAGAATGGGATCGCCGGTCCAAGGATGGATTCTTCCTTCTCTCCCAATGCCTCTCATCCAAGCAGCTGCACCACATCAAGCATCTCATCAAGGAATTTGAGTGTGGTCCTAAGGCATGGAAGATATTGAAGGATGTCCATGCCCCCAGCAGCGAAGCTATGGTGGTGGTGCTCGAGCGACAACTCCATGCGGTGAAGATCAACGAGGGTGATGCCGTACAAGGAGCGTTCGATCAACTCAGGGACCTCTATGTGAGGCTCTCTGCTGCTGGTGTGGACTACCCTGAGAAAATCAAGTGATACAAGGCTCTCTCCCTGCTGCCGGAGTCGTGGGGGCCCTTGGTGGTCAACCTTAATGGCATGAAGGACTCGTGGTCCCTTGAGTGGATTCGCGCGCAAGTTCTTCAAGAGGAGTTTCGGAGGAAGGAGCTGACCGCTGCTGCCGGTGAAGGTGGAGGTTCAGCCTACGGCATGAAGGGCTTCAAGGGCCGTGGCAGCAAGAAAGGCAAGGCCAAGGAAGGCTCTGGAGGGGAGCAGCATTCGGGAGGGAAGCGTGGCAACAAGGGAGGCAAGCGGTGTGGCGGCAAGTGTTGGTATTGCCATGTGGAAGGGCACCCATGGTTCAAGTGCCGCAAGCTACCTGACGGTTGGAGGCCTGGTCAGCCATCAATTGAGGGCTCCAATGGTGTTCATGGAGCTATGGGAGAAGGCATGGGCAGTGAGGAGGGCGATGGAGGTGCTGGCGGATACGGCGGCATGTTCTACCATGTAGGGGAGGCGTGCCCCGAGGACATGGTTGTGCCGGCCAGCAAGATTGCGCTTCACCGCTCCTCCCATTGGGTCATGGACACGGGAGCCTTCATGACCATGACCAACCGAGAGGATCTACTGGATGAAGTTAGGCCATCAAAGGCAGCCACCGTCGTTTCAGCCACCGGCCAAGTTGTACCCGTGCGTGGCGAGGGGAGAGCCATGTTCATGGGTGCGGATGGGAGGCTTGTGGGGCTGAAGCGTGTTCTCCTTGTTCCTGGATTGTGTGCCAACCTCCTCTCTACCAAGGCCCTAAGTGAGGCAGGGATGAAGATGGAGATGTTGGGCACAAAGGTTTTCAAGGCAACTCTGGATGGGCATGTGTTGTGGGACCTCCGAGGCGGCAAGGACATGCACTGGTCCATGTGGGAGATACTGGTGCTGCCATGGAAGGAGGTGGCTGCGCGCTTGGCTGCTGGAGGTGTGAGAGGAGGGCGTGTTAACCACGTGGACAATGGAGGAGGTGGTGATGATAGTGATGGTGGGCTCCTTGGGCATGGAGGGGCTGAGTTACCAAGTGTAACTCCTAGCACGGGTGAGACGGATTGGCTCACCGCACACCGTCGCTTTGGCCACGTGGCGCTACCTCAGTTGCAGCAGCTGTTCAAGGAGGAAAGAGTCAAGGGGCTGAGGATAAAGGGGGAGCCCAAGGAGGTGGGATCTTGTGAGACTTGCTTGACCAGCAAGTTTTCACGGTTTCCCTTCCATTCGGTGGAGGGGAAGTCGAGTGACCCGGTGGAGCTCGTGCATGTGGATCTCGTGGGACCCATGAAGGTGAAGGGAGATGGTGGGGCCCTGTATTCCATGACCATGGTGGATGACAACACAAGGCTCACCTGCTCCTTTCCACTTGCAAAGAAAAGTGATGCTGCAAGGATCATCATTGAAGAGTGGCTGCCCTTGGTGGAGCGAGAGAGCGGCAAGCGGGTGAAGGCGATTCGTAGCGACCGTGGTGGGGAGTTCTTGGGAGCGGAGTTCCGGAGCTGGCTGAAGCGGCACGGCATCAAGCAGCAGCTCACCACGGCCTACACTCCTCAATCCAATGGCGTGGCAGAGAGAGCGAACCGGACCATCATGGAGGGTGGGAGAACGATGTTGGTAGACTCGGGTCTACCCTTAAGATTCTGGCCCCTCGCTATTCGCCATGCCACCGTCATCAAGAACCGAGTATTGACTCATGTGGGAGGGCAGCATTGGGTCCCTATGGAGAAGTGGAGAGGCAAGAAGCCCCTGGTGGATATGCTTCGAGTCTTCGGGTGCATGGGACTCGTGCACGTCCCTAAGGAGAAGCGTGACAAGCTTCAAGCGGCGGCGGTGTGGGCTGTTCATTTGGGACTTGCACAAGGGAGCAAGGGGTGGCTCATGTGGGACCCAAAAGCCAACACCATCTTCACCACCAGAGATGCCAAGTTCATGGAGGGGCTCATGTTCAAGGAGTGGTTGGAGCGAGGGAGGAGCAAGGTCACCATTCCGCTCGGAATAGAGGTGGGAACGAATGACCCACTCCTCATTCCCATCGAGTTGTCTTCATCTTCAGAGGTAACGGAGGTGTCACATGACTTGGGAGGTGCTGAAGGGGAGGCAGCAGAGGTGGAGGGAGTGTTGCAGCAAGAGGCGGCTCTTGTAGCTGAGAGAGGTGCTGCCGGGGAGGAGGTGCAGCAGCCTACACCATCCCCTTCACTTCCACCAAGGCGGACAACCCAAGGGAAGCGTGGTGCTGTCCGCGGTGGAGCTAAGGAGGGTGCAGCCAAGGAGAGGCCCAAGAGAGCTGCTCACCCAAGGGATTTCCTCAAGTATGAAAGGCTTGGGTGTCCCAATGCATTGCTGGTCCAGGAGGAGGAAGATGATGAGAAAGGAGCCGAGGGAGAGATGGCGCAGATTTGTTGCTTCGGTGTCAACTTACCTCATGAACCAGCTTCAATGGAGGAAGCACTTGCTGGAGATGATCGGGAGGCTTGGTTGGCTTCAAGGGAGGATGAGTTTCAGAGCCTCATGGAGAATGGAACATGGACCCTCACTGATCTGCCCCCTGGAAGAAAGGCATTGGATTGCACGTGGATATTACGTGTGAAGACCGATGCGGAGGGGAAGTTGGAGAGGCGCAAAACAAGACCTGTGATCAAGGGTTTCCAGCAGAGGGAGGGGGTTGACTTTAAGGAGGTGTTTGCTCCTGTTGCCAAGGCTTCTACGCTCCAGGTGTTGCTAGCAGCAGCTGCCGTTGGTGGTTGGAAGGTGGAGCAAATGGATGTGAAGACGGCTTTCCTCTATGGCGTGGTAGATGAGGAGATCTACATGAAGCAGCCAGAGGGGTACGACGATGGGAGCGGACGTGTTTGCAGGCTCAACAAGGCCATCTATGGCCTCAAACAAGCTCCAAGGTGCTGGTATGCAAGGCTGATGGAGGCGTTGGAGGCTCTTGGCTTCAAAGTCAGCGGGTGCGACGAGAGTCTCTTCATGACCGAGGGGGAGGAGGAGAAGGTGTTTCTTCTTGTCTATGTCGATGACATTCTCCTCTTCTCTCCATCCCTAGAGAGGATCAAGGAGGTGCAAGGGAAGCTGAAGGAGACCTTTCAATGCAAGGCCCTTGGACCGGTGGGGTATTACATTGGTCTTCACGTGGAGCGGGACGAGGTGAAGGGATGGTTGAGGCTTCACCAACACAAGTACCTTGCAGCCATGGGGGAGAGGTATGGGCTGGAGGAAGGGAGGAGTGTAAAGACTCCACTACCCTCAGGATTTCAGCTACACCTTGATGAAGAGGAGGGTGAGGTGTTGGAGCCCGAGTTGCAGCGTCGGTTCCAGTCAATGGTGGGGAGCTTGATGTATGCTTCGGTCAACACTCGCCCCGATATTTCATTCGCGGTTTCGCAGCTGGCTCGTGTGGTGTCTAGGCCCCTTCAAGAGCACCTTGATGCAGCAGAAAGGCTGGTGAGGTACTGCATGGCAACCTCAAGGGTGGGGCTGCAATATTCAGTGCATGGGCAGCTGAAGCAAAAGGGAGTGGAGGAGGTGAGCACGACGACCGGTGCACCTGCAAGGCGTGGACACTTGTACCTCTCGTGCTTCACCGATGCTACCTGGGCAAGTGACATCAGTGATGCAACATCCCATGGTGGCTATGTATGCTGTGTTGGAGGGAGTCCAGTGAGCTGGAAGTCTAAGAAGCAAGGGGAGATAGCTCATTCATCAACAGAGAGCGAGTACATGGCGTTGTTTCATGGGGTGAAGGAGGTGGTTTGGATGAGGAGGTTGCTTGAGGAGTTGGGGCAGGAGCAAGAGGGTCCTACACCTGTGTTTTGTGTGAGCAATTGCAATGGCTCGCAATGCTGTGCTCCATGGGCTGAACAAGCACATGCATATCAAATGGCATTGGGTGAGGAAGGAGGTGAAGAAGGGCACGGTCTCCTTGCACTACATCAACACTACCAAGCAACCTGCAGATTTTTTGACGAAGCGGCTTGCAGAGCATCAGCATTGGACCTGCGCCACCTTGTGTGGCATGTCCTTCAACTAAGGGAGGCAGCTTCAGGGAGCAGCTAAGGGATGAATGAGAGCACGATGAGGGGGAGTTTGTTGTGCCAACACATTACAGTGGCACGGTCATCGCACTCCCATTCGGCCTACAAGCCTGCTCAGCTTCTGGAATTTTGTGGGGAGGTTTTCCAACATGTGTTCTTCAAACCCTCAAAATTTCAGAGTTTTTGAAGCAGTTACCAAGGCATGACAACATTTTATGTTTCAAGACTTATGGCATCCCGGAAGTATGTGTTACTCCTTTTTGGTAACACCCGAGTTCACCATTTCGGCTGCTGACTCGTCTACCAAGCTTTGATTGGTTTGAAATTCAGTCTGCCAGTCCTTTGCCCCGCTGTGCAGGTGGTCACCAAGTTTCAGAACGATCCAACATCTGAGCATTGCGTGACAGCTGCCGAAATTCACTGTTCCGTAGTCATGGTGCACTGTTGGCAGCATTTCCCTTGCCACCCTTTCATTGTTGTCATGCCAATGGTGCAGGGACAGAGAATGAGACAAGAAGTACAGGTGGTCAAGTGGGACTCTACAACCCTCCTTTTGAGAAGTGTGGTCTTCCTGGAACCAGCTTGCAAGAGGGTGCAAGTGGGAAGACAAGCTGACTCATGGTTGGCTTGACTCACAATTGGTTGCCTTGAGTACAGCTCTGAACATCCATGTGTGGTTGGCTTTGCTGACCTAGCTAGGACGTTTCCCATCCTTCTCTATCCTTTCTCCCCTAGGACTCAACCTTCTCTGAGTTCCCAGGATGATCCCAACCCCTTAAGAGTCCCCTAGGCAATGTTGTACCTTACCTCTTCCTTGCATCAATGAGAATACACGATTTTCAGCCGAGCTTATGTTTTAGTTCACTGCGTAGTGCGTACACCTCTGATATTAGCAAGTAATATACCGTTGGAAAGCAGACACCCTAAGGCTAATTGCTGTCCAAGTTTCAGCCTCGTATCGTATCGGAGCTGGCCGTGACAGTGTTTTGAACAGAGGCGGTTCGAAGTCGTCAGCTTCTACTTAGGCGGTTTCATGGGCATCCGCGACCCCTAAGTGGACTGCAGACTATAACATTAGTTGAGCCTGTCGAGGTCACTGGAGACTCTGGTGCTGCTATGGGTGCTGCGACTAGGGGTGCTGAGCGTGCGGTTGAGGAGCCTGAGTGTGCGGAGCCTGGAGGTGCTGAGCCTGCGAGTGCGGAGCCCGGGGGTGCTGAGCCTGAGCGTGCGGAGCCTGGGGGTGCTGAGCCTGCGGGTTTGGAGCCTTGGGGTGCTGAGCATGAGCGTGCGGAGCCTGGGGGTGCTGAGTCTGGGGGTGTTGAGCCTAGGGGTACTGCGTCTACACTACGGGAGCCTCTCTCACCACAGCTGCTGCGCGAGTGGTACACTCGGCGCACAAGCCTTCAGAGTGGCGCTGCTGGAGCTGGAGGCCCTGGAGCTGCTAGTCCTGGAGGTGCTGGAGGTACTGCTGGTACTCGAGGTACTGGGGGTGCTGGAGCTACTAGTCATGGAGGTCCCACTGGTGCCTCGCCCCAGCAGTCTAGCTGGTGGGAGCCTCTCTCACCACAGCAGCTGCGCAAGTGGTACGCTTGGCGCACCCGCCTTCGGAGTCGCGCTGTAGGAGCTAGAGGCCCTGCCGCTGGAGGCACTGGTGCTGCTGGTGCTGGAGGTGCTGGTGGTGTTGGAACTGCTGGTCCCGGGGGTGCTCATGCTGGAGGCGCTGGAGCTGCCGGAGCTGGTGGTGCTGGTGGTGCTGGAGGTGCTGGAGGTAGTAGAGGTTCTGAAGCTGCTGAAGCTGGTGGTGCTGCTGCTGCTGAAGCTGGTGGTGGTGCTGCTGCTTGAGGTGCTAGAGGTGCTGGTCCCGGAGGTGCTCGTATTGGAGGTATTGGAGCTGCTGGAGCTGCTGCTGCTGCTGAAAGTGCTGGAGCTGTTGGCCCCAGAGGTGCTCGTAATGGAGGTACTGGAGCTACTGGAGCTGGTGGTGCTGCTGCTACTGGAGCTGCTGGTCCTGGATGTGCTCGTGCTGGAGGTACTAGAGCAGCCGGAGCTGGTGGTGCTCCTGCTGCTGGAGGTACTGGAGGTGCTGGAGGCACTGGAGCTGCTGGAGGTGCTGGAGGTGCTGGAGGTTCTGGAGCTGGTGGTGGTGCAGGTGCTGGAGCTGGTGACCCTGGAGCTGGAGGTGCTGGCGCTGGGGTTGCTGGAGTTGGAGACCCTGCAGCTGGAGGTGCTGGCGCTGGGGGTGCTGGAGCTGTCAGTACTTGTGCTGGAGGCGCTGTGCGGCCGTGACCGTACTTTGTTCCACTGCTTCGCCAGGTTCTTGGTCACCCGTCTTCTAATGACCTTACTCCACCTCTACTAAGTCCACCTCCAGACGAGTCGCAGCCACAGTTACAGCTAGCCTCCCCACTACCTACTCCTTCTCCTTTCACTGCGCAGACAGACTCTTTTACAGAGCTTCGTGTGCCTGCGTCTCGCCTTGCCTCGCCTGTTCGCACTGGTCGCACTGGTAGTCGTGTTCCGCGTCCGCGTCCTCCTCCTGTCCCCGGCACTCACAGTATGATACTTCGTCCTTCCTGTGTTCCACTGCGAGTTCCCCTGCCGTCTCCTCTTGCGTCCTCTCTTCCTGACGGTCCAGACCCTGAGTCCGACTTAGTTCTTGCTGCTAGTTCTACTGTCACCTGTCTCTTGGCCGCTGTTGTCACCGACCCTTCGTTTGAGTCCACTGCTGCGTCTGCCCTAGTTGCTGAGCTTGTCGACATTGCTGCTAGCTGTCGTCTAGACTACGCCGCTAGTCTTGATGCTGAGTCTCAGTCTGTCTGTCCTCCGTCCGTCGAGGGTGAGTGTGCTCTTGGCACGGACGTCCTTGAGGACAGGCAGGAGGACTTTGAGTCTCTTGCAGCTGCTATACCTCATCTCGTGTCCATGCTGCTTGCAACTGAGGTAGACCCGAATGCTCCAGACATCCCGACCCCGCGCTCTTACGCAGAGGCGATTAACGGTCCCTACTCCTCTCAGTGGCAGACAGCCATGGACGCAGAGATGGCTTCCTAGAAGTCCAAAGGCACTTACGTTGACGCAGTTCCCCCTCCTGGGGCGAACATAGTCGATGGCATTTGGATTTTCAGGGTGAAGCTGTTAGAGACTAAGGACGGAGTCTATGAAGATTAGGTGCCTAAATTTCTCAAAATCGTTGGTCCCTATTTCTGGACAGAATAGTTGCGCTCACAAGAAACGCCGTCGACGAAAAGTGCACTGTCAAAATTTCACCAAACTCAGATATGTTGTAGCCCTACTCCGTGGCTACAATTCCCAAGTTGAAACGTATCAAGAGGTGAAGTAAATCTCGACTTATCAATTTCGGCGCACAGGGGGGTATGCTGCCATAAGAACTTAACTCAATCACAAAGTTCACATGAGTTCACACAAGAGAATTAGAGTAGCACTAAACCAGGTGGAAGGGATGAGGAGGACGAGAGGGAAGGTCCCAAGAGAGTCCCCAACCAAGGAAACCCCATGCCATACAATTCCCTTCCCCATAGGCAACCCAACTTTGACCTTTGTCACTATCCCAACCTCCACAATCCACCTTAACCCAACTTGGCCACACTTGCCAACCTGGTTTGGTTTCTCCCAACCATTTGGCAGCAACTACAGTAGAAAAGACGAATTTCCCAACCCCCAAAAGTCTATACCCCATATTGAGTCAACCCCACAACTTCCCATAGTCACCACAACCAAATATCAAAAGCATACGAACTCCAACGTTCGTAACTTTCTTGTTCGTGCTCCGATTGAAGCGATACTTAGTTCGTCGGAAAACTCTTGAGCAGAGGAGTCACTTCAGATATCTGCTCAAGCCAAATAACATTCACACACACTCAGAAAAACCAAACCGCACAAAACACAAATTCTTGCACACACTCACAACACGCATGCAACGCACGAACATATGATGGGAGGCAGACAGACGTGAATGCGAATGGTAGCATCACTCAACAGAAGCAGCCGCCGGGTTCTCCGCCTGTCTTCAAGGTTCGTTATGTTGCTAGAGGATTCAGTCAGCAACAGGGAGTTGGCTTCTTCCAGACCTTCTCCCCTACCCCGAAGATGACCACTCTTCGGGTGCTGCTGCACGTCGCTGCTCAGCGTGACTGCGAGCTTCACTGTCTTGACTTCAGCACATCTTTCTTACAGGGCAGCCTGCATGAGGAGATCTGGCTGCGCCGCCTACCTGGATCTACCCGCAGGTACCCAGTGGAGCCTCCGGCGACTAGTCTACGGTCTCCGCCAGGCGCCTCGCGAGTGGCACGACACACTGAGGACGACACTTGCGGCGCTTGGGTTTGCTCCTTCTACTGCTGACCCGTCGATGTTTCTGCGCACCGACACTTCGCTGCCGCTGTTCTACATCCTCATGTACGTCGACGACTTGGTCTTTGCCACTGCTTACATTGAGGGACTTGCCCTAGTGAAGTCGGAGCTGCAGAAGAGACACACGTGCACAAAACAGGGTGAGCTGCGCAGCTATTTTGTCTTGCAGATCACCCGGGACAGAGCACGCCGCACCATTACCTTGAATCAGTCACACATGGTCCTTCAGCGCTTCGACTTCCAGTACTCCTCGCCAGAGTCCACTCTTCTGCCTACCAATCACTCGCTCTCAGCTCCACCTTCGGACAAGTCCGTAGAGCTGAGTGGCCTGTATCCAGAGCTTGTGGGCTGCCTCGTGTACCTGATGACCTGCACTCCACCCGACCTTGCCTACAGTCTTAGCATCCTGGCACGCTACGTTGCGCCCGGGAGACACCGACCAAAGCATTGGAAGGCCGCTAAGGGTGTTGCACGACTTGTGCAGTACTGTTTCTTGGCGGTCTACCCGCTCGTCTTCTGTTCTAAGTTCCAGTTGTGAGGCTGACATCTACGCAGGGGCTATGGCTGCACAGGAGTTATGCTGGCTCACCTACCTGCTGACCGACGTGGGAGAGCGGCCTTGTTCTCCTCCAGATCCTGTACGTAGACAACAAGGCAATGATTGCCTTGTGCCAGGAGCACAGACTGGAGCACAGGACGAAGCACATCGCTCTGCGTTACTTCCTTGCTCGAGAGTTGCAGCAGTGTGGTCAGCTTCGTCTTGCTTACGTGGCCAATCGGGCCAACACTGCTGATATATTCACCAAGGCATTTCAGCCTCGTGATCATCATTGTTTCTGTACTGTTTTAGGCCTTATTCGTACTTTGCCTCACTTGCTCACTTCGTGACTTTGCCTGTACTGTGATCTATATCTTGTACCTGCATTCTTGCACTTGCTAGGTTGTGATCATTGTACTGCTTGTTCCCATTTATACATAACTCTGCATGTGAACTGGCCTTTGTCAGAACTATATTGTAGGCTGTAGTGGGGTAGGCAATATGTGGTACAACTCTTTTAGGTTTTTATACTTGTACCCACCTGCTTCCTAGTTCATTCATTCCTCGTTATTATTCTCACATGGTATCAGAGCAAAATCGTTCCTAGGGCCCACCAAACATTCCGCCCTGCCCTAACAGATTCTTTTTTTTTTAGCTGCCCCTGCAGCCTCGCTGCCCTTGCAGCCCGCGTGCGGCCTCTGCGACCGTGCTGCCCCTGCAGCCGTGCCTGCCCCTGCGGCCGCGTGTCGCCCCTGCGGCCGCGTGTCGCCCCTGCAGCCCGTGGACGCTGCCTCTGCAGCCCGCGCGCCGCCCTACCGAGCCGCGTGTTGCCCCTGCAGCCCGTGGGCGCTGCCTCTGCAGCCCGCGCACCGCCCAGCCGAGCCGCGCGTAGCCCGTACAGCCCGTGGGCGCTGCCCCTACGACCTGCGCGCCGCTCTGCCGAGCCGCGCGTCGCTCCTACTCGTCGCGACACCCCTGCGGGACCCGCGCGGCGTCCCCCCCTGCTCATTGCGGCGCCCCCTGGACGCTGCCCCTGCTCGTCGCGGCGCCCCCGGGGCGTCGCCCCTGCTCGTCGCGGCGCCCCCGGGGCGCCGTCCCTGCTCGTCGCGGCGCCCCCTGGACGTCGCTCCTACTCGTCGCGACGCCCCTGCGGGACCCGCGCGGCGTCCCCCCCTCTGCTCGTCGCGGCGCCCCCTGGGCGTCGCCCCTACTCGTCGCGGCGCCCCCTGGGCGCCGCCCCTGCTCGTCGCGGCGCCAACGGGGCGTCGCCCCTGCTCGTCGCGGCGCCAACGGGGCGTTGCCCCTGCTCGTCGCGGCACCCCCTGGGCGCCGTCCCTGCTCGTCGCGGAGCCCCCCCTGGAACAGCTGCCACGGAGCCCCCTGCAGCAGTCGCGGCCCCGCCCTGCAGCAGTCACGGCCCCGCCCTACAGCAGCTGCCGCGGAGCCGCCTGCAGCAGTCGCGGCCCTGCCCTGCAGCAGCTGCCGCGGAGCCCCCTGCCGCAATCGCGGCCCCGCCCTGCAGCAGCTGCCGCGGAGCCCCCTTGCCGCCGTCATGGCCCCGCCCTGCCACTGTCGCGGCCCCGCTCTACAGCTGTCGCGACCCTGTCGTCGCCGCCGTCGTGCGCCTGCCCTGCTCGCCCGGCGAGCGCCTGCCCTTCCCGCCACTGATGAGCACCTGCCCTACCCGCACTTCCCGCGCGCCTGCCTTACTAGCCCGCTGCCGCGCCAGCCTGCCTGCCTGCCTGCCATGCCTGCTTGCCAGCCGAGCCGCGCCGCCCAGCTGAGCCGCGCAGCTCAGCCGCGCCGAGCCGCCCAGCCGAGCCGCGTCGTGCTGCCGAGCTGTGCAGCCCTATTCCATTGAGCCTCACTGCTGCTACTGCTGTTCCTGCTGTTACTGCTGCTACTACTGCTACTACTAATACTGCTGCAACTGGCGGTGGCCAGATGCAGCTTCAGCGACGTCCGCGGGAGTCTCTCACGCCCCAGCAGCTTCGAGAGTGGTACGCTAGTTGGGGGTGTGGCGGTGGCCGTAGTGGCTGTCGCCCTAGAGCTGGTCAGTCGGGAGCATCTGGCAGTGGCAAGATGCAGCTGTAGCGGCGTCCGCGCGAGTCTCTCATGCTCAGCAGCTTCGTGAGTGGTACGCTAGTTGGGGCTGTGGCGGTGGCCGCCGTGGCTGTCGCCCTGGAGCTAGTCAATCGGGAGCATCTGGCAGTGGCAAGATGCAGCTACAGCGGCGTCCGCGCAAGCCCATTACGTCACAGCAGCTTCGTGAGTGGTACGCTCAGAGTAGAGGGTCTCGGAGAACCATTCGCCGCCTGTACGTCATTCGCACAGGTGATCGGGCTGGTCAGGCTTGCGGGACGGTTGGTCAAGCTTGCGGGACGGTTGGTCACACGCAGTCCCGCTGCTTCGCCCGTCTGAGCGACGCCTGGCGTACCGAGTTTGGCGACAAGGCTGAGCTACCCACTTGGCTGGAGCTGCTTAGGCAGAGGGTAGATATCTTTGCTCTAAACTATGATGCTATCCTCACTGCCATGTATGCATTGCCTACTAGTGCTGAGGGTGCCTGTTACCTGCGTATGCCGCCTGACCCAGGTATAGAGTCTGCTGCTCTAGGTGCTGGTGAGGCTGCTGCTCTAGGTGCTGGTGCGTCTCCTGCTCCAGGTGTCGGTGAGGCTGCTGCTCTAGGCGCTAGTGAGTCTGCTGCTCAAGGTGCTGGTGAGGCTGCTGCTCTAGGTGCTGGTGCGTCTCCTGCTCCAGGTGTCGGTGAGGCTTCTGCTCTAGGCGCTAGTGAGTCTGCCGCTCTAGGTGCTGGTAAGTCTGCTCTCTCTGGTACTACGCCTGCTGCGGCCTTGCACACTTTCACCCTTGACTCGGGTGCTTCCCGCTCCTTCTTTCGTGACTGCACCACACTCTCGCCGCTCAGTCAGCCAGTGGCAGTCTCTCTGGCTGACCCCTCTGGGGGTCCGGTCCTTGCACACTCCTCCACGGTTCTGCCGTGTCCGGCAGTCCCGTCTGGCTCTCTGTTTGGCCTCCACCTCCCCTCGTTCTCCACGAACTTGGTGAGTGGACCTGACCTTCAGGACGCGTGGGTTGACCAGTTCACTCCTGGAGGTCAACGGGTGACCCACTGTTCGTCTACTCAGATGGGCCGGCACCTGGCCACGTTCACCCATCAGCCTGGGTCGAGCCTGTACACCCTAACTACCGTGTCTCCTCCGGTTGCTGAGTCTGGTCAGGTAGCCACGTCGGGTCAGGTGTTTGCTGCAGCGTCCTGGTCTGGTCCTGAGTTTGCCCCCTGCTCGTGTCACCTCCTGTCTCACCAGACTCTCCTCTGGCACCACCGTCTTGGTCACCCCTCCCTGCCTCGTCTCCGAGGCATGGCCTCCCGTGTCCTTGTCACAGGTCTTCCCCGGTCTCTCCCTCCCCTCCCCCCCGGGCCTGCCCCTACCTGCGTTCCTTGCGTCAAGGGGCGGCAGTGCGCCGCTCCTCACTCCTTCGAGTTCCCTCCGACGGAGGCTCCCTTGCAGACTCTTCACATGGACGTGTGGGGCCCAGCCCGCGTCCGTGGATAGGGTCACGAGCGCTACTTTCTGCTGGTCGTTGACGACTACTTGCGTTACACCATAGTCTTCCCCTTGCGCCGCAAGGGTGAGGTCACTGAGGTGCTGATCGATTGGATCCGCGCTGCCCGTCGTCAGCTCAGCGAGAGTTTCGGCTCGGACCTTCCTGTCTTGCGTCTGCACTCCGACAGAGGTGGAGAGTTTTCCTCTAACCTTCTGCGAGCCTTCTGTCGTACGGAGCGCTTCCGGCCTCTCCACAGCAAAATGCGACTGCTGAGCGCCGCATTGGCATGGTCATGGACGTCACTCGTACGTCCATGATCCATGCGGCTGCTCCCCATTTTCGGTGGCCGTTCGCGGTTCAGTACGTTGCGCATCAGCTCAACCTCCAGCCTCGGGTCTCCATGCCGGAGACCACACCTACTCTGCGGTGGACGGGGAAGGTTGGCGATGCGTCTGCGTTCCGTGTCTGGTGATCTCGAGCTTTCGTCCGCGACTTGTCTGCGGACAAGCTGTCCTCCCGTGCTGTTCCCTGTGTCTTCCTTGGCTTCCCCCCTGACGTGCCTGGTTGGCAGTTTTACCACCCCGCCTCGCGCCGTATTCTGTCCTCTCAGGACGTCACACTTGACGAGTCGGTTCCTTACTACCGTCTCTTCCCCTACCGCACTGCCCCCCTCCCCCACCCGCCGCTCTTCCTTGCGCCAGGTCCCCCCCCGGTAGACCCCCTCCCCCCTCAGGGTCCTGCCCCCTCAGGTGTGTCCCAGGTAGACGCAGTCGAGCCTGTCGAGGTAGTTGTTGACTCTGGTGCTGCTAGGGGTGCTGAGCCTGCGGATGCCGGGTATGGGGGTGCTAAGATTGGGGGTGCGGAGCCTGCGGGTGCTGAGCCTGGGGTTGCTGAGTCTGGGGGTGCTGAGACTGGGGGTGCTGAGCCTGGGGTTGCTGAATCTGGGGGTTCGGAGCCTGAGGGTGCTGAGCCTGCGCGTGTGGAGTCTGGAGGTGCTGAGCCTGGCGGTCCTTCGGGTGCTTCGTCCCGTCGGGAGCCACTCTCTCCACAGCAGCTGCGCGAGTGGTTTGCTCGGTGCTGGAGCTGGTGGTGCTACGGGCGCTAGAGGTCCTACTGCTGCTGGAGCTGCTGGGGGTTCTGGAGCCACGGGTCCCGGAGGTGCTCGTACTGGAGATACTGGAGCTGCTGGGCCTGGTGGTGCTGCTGGAGCTGGAGCTGCTGGAGGTGCTGGAGCTGGCGGTGCTGCTGGACCAGGTGCTGCTGGAGGTACTGGAGCTGGAGCTGCCAGAGCTGGAGCTGCTGGGACTTCTGGTGGTCCTGCTGGTGGTGGAGCTGCTGGATGGGCTGGAGCTAGAGGTGCTGGTAGAGCCGGTGCTCCTGTGGGTGCTGGAGTTGGCGCTACTGGAGCAGCTGGAGGTGCTGCTGGAGCTGGTGGTGCTGCTAGAGTTGGAGATCCCGCAGGGGGTGCTGGTGCTGTCCCTGCTGGTTCTGGAGGCGCAACGCGGCCGCGGCCGTACTACGTTCCGCTCCTTCAGCACGTTCTTGGTCTTCCGCCTTCTACTGGTCCTGCTCCTTCCTTAGAGTGTCCACCGCCTGTCCAGTCGCAGTCACAGCTGCAGCCCGCCTCCCCACTGCCTGCTCCTTCTCCTTTCACTTGTCCGACTGGAGGGCTTGCTGAGCGTCGTGAGCCTGCGTCTCGTCCTGCGTCGCCTGTTCGTGCTGCTAGCACTAGTCGTCGTGGTTCGTGTCAGCGTCTTCCTCCTGTCCCCATATAGGCTACCCCACTATAGCCTACACAACACACACAACGTAATAGTTTGACACACCTCCATAGGCAAAGTGGGGAGAGCAAGGGGTCACAAGACCAATCAAGAAAAGCAAAGCAAGCTCAGAGTGGAACACGAAGTCACCACACACTCTGAGCACAAGCAAATGGCCATAAGGCTGTGAGAATAATAACGAGGAATGAATGAACTAGGAAGCAGGTGGGTACAAGTATGAAAACCTAAAAGAGTTGCACCCCATATTGTCTACCCCACTACAGCCTACAATATAGTTCTGACACACCCCCATAGGCAAAGTGGGGGAGAAATAAGAGAACAAGGCAAGGTCAAGCTCAGGGTGCATCACGACGTCACCACACATTCTGAGCACAAGTTCAAGGACACAAGGCCAGTTTACATGCAGGATTATAAATCAAGGTGAACAAGCAAGACAGTGATCTCAACCTAGCAGGGGTAAGCATGCAGGTGCAGGTATATATAGATCACAGTACAGGCAAAGTCAAGAGGTAAGCAAGTGAGGCCCGGTAGGCACAAGACCTAGCATAGTACAGAAACGCTGATGATCACAAGGCCGAAGTGCCTTGGTAAAGATATCAGCAAAGTTGGCCCGAGAGGCTACGTAAGAAAGACAATGCTGACCACGCTGCTGCAACTCTCGAGTAAGGAAGTAGCGCAGAGCAATGTGTTTTGTTCTGTGCTCCAGCCTGTGCTCCTCACACAAGGCCAGCATGGCCTTGTTGTCGATGTACAGAACTGGAGGAGAACGAGGCACCTCTCCCAAGTCGGTCAGCAGGTAGGTGAGCCAGCGTAACTCCTGTGCAGCCATGGCCCCAGCGTAGATCTCAGCCTCACACCTGGAGCTGAGAACAGAGGACGAGCCAGTAGAGCGCCACGAAACAGAGTCGGAACTAAGGCTGAAGGTGCAACCCTGTGACGACCACTGTGTAGCCAAGTCGTCAACCCAAGAAGCGTCTGCGTGACCAGTGAGGACAACTCGACCCTGTCCTCCAAGCACGAGCCCCATGCCCGACGTACTGCACAGGTAGCGTAACACCCTCTTAGCTGCAGCCATGTGCTCTGATTGGTGTCTCCCAGGAGCAACATAGCGTGCCAAGATGCTAAGAGGGTATGCCAAGTCAGGTCGAGTGCAGGTCATCAGGTAAATGAGGCAGCCAACAAGCTCTGGGTACGGGCCACTCGGCTCTACGGACTCATCCGAACGGCGGCAGAGTAGTGTCGGTGCGGAGAAACAGCGACGGGTCAGCAGTGGAAGGAGCAAACCTAAGAGCAACACGCGTAGTCCTCAGTGTGTCGTGCCACTCGCGGGGCGCCTGGCGGAAACCGTAGACTGGCCGCCGGAGGCTCCACTGGGTACCAGGAGGAAACGACCCAGTGAAGCCAGGTGGGCGGCGTAGCCAGATCTCCTCGTGCAGGCTGCCGTGTAGGAAAGCAGTGCTGAAGTCAAGAGAGTGAAGCTCGTAGTCACGCTGAGCAGCGACGTGCAGCAGAACCCGAAGAGTGGTCATCTTCGGGGTCGGGGAGAAGGTCTGGAAGAAGTCAAATCCCTGTCGCTGAGTGAAGCCTCTAGCAACCTAACGCGCCTTGAAGACAGGCGGAGAACCCGGCGGCCGCTTCACCCTGAAAATTCACATGCCACTGACGATGTTCACCCCAGGAGGGGGAACCTCGTCGACGTAGGTGCCTGTGGACTTCCAGGATGCCATCTTTGCGTCCATTGCTGACTTCCACTGAGAGGAGTAGGGAACCTCTATCGCCTCTGCGTAAGAGCGCGGGGTCGGGATGTCTGGTGCATCTGGGTCTTCCTCAGGTGCAATCAGCATGGACACGAGATGAGGTACAGCGGCTGCAAAGCACTCAAAGTCCTCCTGCCTGTCCTCAAGGACGTCTGTGCTAAGAGCACACTCACCCCCGATGGACGGAGGACAGACAGACTTAGACTCAGCAACAAGATTCGCGGCGTAGTCTAGACGACAGTGAGCAGCAAAGTCGACAAGCTCAGCAACTAAGGCAGACGCACCACTGGACTCAAAGGAAGGGTCAGTGACAACAGTGGCCAGGAGACGCGTGTCAGTAGGTTTGGCAGCACGAAGGGACACGTTGCGGAGCAGTGGTTTGGACGCAGGAGGAGACGGCAAAGGGACACGTTGCGGAGCAGTGGAAGGACGCAGTGCCATCTGGTGCGTGCCTGGGACCGCAGGAGGACGCTGACGCGGAACACGACGACCAGTGCGAGCAGCACGAACAGGCAACGCAGGACGAGACTCAAGCTCACGACGCTCAGCAAGACCCCCAGTAGGACCAGTGTAAGGAGAAGGAGCAGGCAGTGACTGGAACAGGGACTGGACAGGCGGTGGACACTCTAAGGGAGGAGCAGGACCAGTAGAAGGCGGAAGACCAAGAACCTGCTCAAGGAGCTGAACGAAGTATGGCCGTGGCCGCTCAGCGCCTCTAGAACCAACAGGGACAGCACCAGCACCCCCAGCGTCGTGGAGAGATTGGCTCCCGCCGGGACAAAACACCCGAAGGACCTCCAGGCGCAGCACCTCCAGACTCTACACGCGCAGGCTCAGCACTCTCAGGCTCCGCACCGCCAGACTCAGCACCCCCAGTCGCAGCAACCCTAGGCTCAGCACCCCCAGTCGCAGCACCCCCAGGCCCAGCACCCCCAGACGCAGCACCCCCAGACCCTGCACCCGCATGCTCAGCACCCCTAGCAGCACGAGAGTCAGCAGCTACCTCGACAGGCTCGACTGCGTCTACCTGGGACACACCTGAGGGGGCAGGACCTTGAGGGGGGAGGGGGTCTACCGGGGGAGGACTTGGCGCGAGGAAGAGCGGCGGGGGGGGGGAGGGGAGCAGCGCGGTAGGGGAAGAGACGGTAGTAGGGAACCGACTAGTCAAACGTGATGTCCTGAGAGGACAGAACACGGCGCGAGGTGGGGTGGTAAAACTGCCAGCCACGCGCGTCAGGGGGGAAGCCAAGGAAGACGCAGGGAACAGCACGGGAGGACAGCTTGTCCGCAGACAAGTCGCGGACAAAAGCTCAAGACCCCCAGACACGGAACGCAGACACATCACCAATCTTCTCCGTCCACCGCAGAGTAGGTGTGGTCTCCGTCACAGAGACTCGGGGCTGGAGGTTGATCTGATGCGCAGCGTACTGAACCTCGAACGTCCACAGAAAATGGGGAGCAGCCGCATGGATCATGGACGTATGAGCGACGTCCATGACCATGCCAATGCAGCGCTCAGCAATCCCATTTTGCTGTGGAGAGGTTGGAAGCGTGAACGTCTAGCGGATGCCCTTCGCACGACAGAAGGCTCCCAGAAGGCCAGAGGAGAACTCACCACCTCTGTCCGAGTGCAGACGCAAGACAGGAAGGTCCGAGCCGAAACTCTCTCGAAGCTGACAACGAGCAGCGCGGATCCAGTCGATCAACACCTCAGTGACCTCACCCTTGCGGCACAAGGGGAAGACTGTGGTGTAATGCGAGTAGTCGTCAACGACCAGCAGAAAGTAGCACTCGTGACCCTGGCCACGGACGCGGGCTGGACCCCACACGTCCATGTGCAGAGTCTGCAGGGGAGCCTCTGTCGGAGGGAACTCAGATGAGTGAGGTGCGGCGCGCTGCCACCCCGCGATGCAGGGAACGCAGGTAGGGGCAGGCCCTGGAGGGAGGGGAGGGAGTGACCGGGGCAGACCAGTGACAAGGACACGAGAGGCCATGCCTCGGAGACGAGGCAGGGAGGGGTGACCAAGGCGGTGGTGCCAGAGGAGTGTCTGGTGTGACAGGAGGCGACATGAGCAGGGGGCAGACTCAGGACCAGACCGGGACGCTGCAGCAAACACCTGACCCGACGCAGCTACCTGACAAGACGCAGTAACCGGACGAGGCACGATAGACAGGGTGTACAGGCTCGACCCAGGCTGACAGGCGAACGTGGCCAGGTGCCGGCCTGTCCGCGTACACGAACAGTGGGTCACCCTCTGACCGCCAGGAGTGAACTGGTCAACCCACACATCCTGAAGGTCAGCTCCACTCACCAAGTTCGTGGAGAACGAGGGGAGGTGGAGACCCAACAGGGAGCCAGAGGGGACGGCCGGACACGGCAGGACCGTGGAGGAGTGAGCAAGGACCAGACCCCCAGAGGGGTCAGCAAGGGAGACTGCCACCGGCCGACTGAGCGGCGTGAGAGTGGTGCAGTCGTGAAAGAAGGAGCGGGAAGCACCCGAGTCAAGGGTGAAGGTGTGCAAGACCTGAGCCGACTCGGTACCTGAGAGAGCAGACTCACCAGCACCTGGAGCAGCAGACGCACTAGCACCTGGAGCAGCAGACTCACTAGCGCCTAGAGCAGCAGCCCCAATGCCCGGGTGAGGCGGAACACACAAGTAACAGTCACCCTCAGCACTAGTAGACACAACATACATAGCAGCAAGAATAGCATCAAAGTCAAGATCAAAGATAGCTACACCCGCCTTGTGCAGATCACCCCAGCGAGGGATCTCAGAGGCATCAGGGAACTGGGTACGCCAGGCGTCAGTCAGGCGGCCGAAGCAGCGCTGGGTGGTGTGTGGCCTGCCGCACGTCTCACCAGTGCGGTCGCCGGTACGCAGGACGTAGGCACAGGGACCAGCTCCCCCAAACCGCTGATGCCCAGCGTAGCACTCACGAAGCTGCTGGGGCGACGGGATCTCACGAGAACGCTGCTGCTGCTAGCGCTGGCCACCACCAATGCCTCCACGCTGCACCGCGCCACCCCGACCAGCTCCGCCGCCGCCACCGCCGCTGTCGCCGCCGCCGCCACTCCCACCGCCACCGCCGCCGCCGCCTCCACTTCCACCGCTGCCACCGAAGCCCCCACTCCCGCCACCACTCCCACCGCCACCCCCACCCCCTCCGCCGCCTCCACCGCTACCACTGCCGCCCCCACCGTCTCCACCAATGCCCTTGCCCCCCTTGCCCTTGCCGGTGCGGGGCCTCCCACCAGGAGCAGACGCAGCGCCGACCAAACTCGGTGCCAACGAGGTCGACAGCAGCAGCAGAGGCAACAGAGGGCAAAGGGGGACGGGGGAGCACCCCTCAAAGAATGGGGCACGAGGGTCACCACGAGAGGCTCCTACAGCGACTATACTCTTCTCAGCTGCAAGGAGGCGCTCCTCGAGGAGGTCAACGGTGAGTGTGGTGGGGCAAAGAGAGAGGAAGTGGTCCCTGACCGAGCGAAGGGAGTCAGGGAGTCGGGTGACTAGGTAGTAGAGGGTGATGTATATGGGGGGGGGGGGGGTTCTTGGCGCAGAACTCCGCAGGAAGCGCAGCGCGGTAGCGGGTGTCACTAGTGCGGAGGCGCGTAATGAGGTCAGCAACTGTGGCAAAGGCGGCGAGGTCAGGGAATAGGTATGGCAGCATGAGGCGACTAAGGACAGCAGTGGCAGGGGAGGAGTAGCGTGCAACTATAGCGTCGTACACAGTCTTAGCACTCTTGTACTGACCAAAGTGCGCGTGCTCAGTGGACGGCAGGTGACTACGCACAGCAAGGCGTGCAGCAGCATCGCGCGTGGTCCATTGCGAACGAACAGTACTGTCAGCATCAGCAGCAGGGGCAGCAGAGGCACCAGACGTGAGATCGAACAGTGAGAGACCGTCCTTGCTATCGCACTGTAGGAAAAGCTGCAGATCATCGACCCAGACCTCAAAGTCGACCGCTCGACCCTCAGCATCGAATTTAAGAACATTGGGACTAGCCATGACTGCAGCAGCAGCAGGCTAGCAGCAGCAGCAGTAGTGCGACTCGGCTAAGCGGCGCGGCTCGGCAGGGCGGCGCGGCTCGGTAGGGCGGCGCGGCTCGGCAGTGCTCTTACCAGAGGCGGGTGGGTAGGGCGGCGCGACTGGTGGGGCAGGGCCGTGGTGCGCCGGTAGGATCAGGGCCGCAACAGGGCGGCAGGGCAGGGCCACGGCTCGGCTGCAGGGCAGGGCCGGGACGGCGGCGACAGCGGCGGCGGCTGTCACACCGGCTGCTGCAGACTCGGCGGCGGGAGCAGTGACGGCAGCTGCTGCAGGTCACTCCCCGGCGGCTGCTGCAGGTGGGAGGCCGCGACAGAGGGAGGGGCAGGGCGATGCCGCGACGAAGGGGCGGCAGAGCCGCAGAGGCCCGCGCCCGCCGGTGAGGTGGCCGCGCGGGGCCACGACGACGGGTCGACGCCCAGGGCCGAGGAGGGCCGCGCCGAAGGCAGGGCGGGTCGCAGCAGGGCAGCGACGGGCCGCGACGGGCGACGGGGCGGGGACGGGGCCGCGACGGGCAACGGGGCGGGGCCGCAAAGGGGCCGCGAAGGGGCCGTTAAGGGGCCGCGAAGGGGCCGCTAAGGGGCTGCGAAGGGGCCGCTAAGGGGCCGCGAAGGGGCCGCAGGAGCAGGGCAGGCCGCTAAGGGGCCGCGAAAGGGTAGGGCAGGGCAGAGCGCGAAGCGCGCTTCGGGCAGGTTAGGAAAAAAAAAATGGTGGGCCCTTAGGAAGAAACGGTCCCACTAGGGAACTCGCTCTATACCATGTGAAGAAAGAGGAATGATTGACTAGGAAATGAGTTGGGTACAAGTATGATCCCTAGGAAACTGTACCCCTTAGTGTCTACCCCACTACAGCCTAAATAGGCTATATGATAAATGTTTGACATGTTGTCCGTGTGCGTGCATGCATGTGTGCATGGAATGGTATGAGGTTATGAGATAATAGTGTGTGAATGATGAGTCGTGATGTTGAATGTGTGTGTGTCGAGTCAATAGCGAGTCATCGCTAGTCGCGTGTCTACGTCATCGTTTGTGTGTTTCGCGCGGTTTCTATTCCGTCGTTTGTGTGTCCTGCGTGGTTTCTATTTTGTCCTGTGTCGAACGTTCGGCATGTCGCAAGTGTGTGCAGCAGACCCATCAAGAACTCAAGGATGAGATTATGATGAAGAACCAGAGCCTTGGTGTCAAGATTCAGTGATCGCAAAGCCGGCGAAAATGGTACACTTCAAGATATTGAGAATAGTTATATTACATTGTGTGGCGTAACATTTCACTTGGTGTAGGCCCTTGTGAAGGGTAGTTTCGAGACCCTTCGTGGTTGGGGACAATGTGGAACTGTTCCACATCACTATATCTCGGCTCTTGGGGTTTGTAGGAGCTGGGAGTCATTCCTAACTCGTCCTAACTCTTCCTAATTTGTGTTCTAAGAGTATAGTGGCTCCCAGAGTGCCATTCGTCCAAACCGAAGCTGTGTCGTCAATACTTGGTGAAATTGTGCGATCAAAATTGCCTATTGTAGGCAACGTTAAGAAGTTCCAGATCCAAGTTGAATCAGCTCATTTGAAACTGTGACCAGAACGCTATGAACGTTTAAAGCCGCTGTGCAGAAATCCGACTTTGCACTCTATCTTTCGTTTTAGGCACATTGAAGCCTACTGTGACTATAACAGCATCCACTCCCTTCTCCTTGTCTCTAGCCTACCCAGGTCTCTGCCTGCCCTCCCACGCTCGCTTGCTCAGCTCTGCCTTCTTTGCGTGGAGGGGCGGCAGCGCGCCGCACCTCACTCCTCCTCGTTTCCCCCGAAAGAGGCTCCCCTGTAGACTCTTCACATGGACGTATGGGGCCCAGCCCGCGTCCGTGGACAGGGCCGCGAGCGATACTTTCCGCTGGTTGTTGACAACTACTCGCGTTACACCACGGTCTTCCCCTTACGCAGCAAGGGAGAGGTCCCTGATGTTTTGATCCCTTGGATCCGCACTGTTCGTCTCCAGCTCTGCGAGCGGTTCGACAAGGACCTACCGGTCCTGCGTCTGCACTCTGACAGCGGTGGTGAGTTCGCCTCCGACCTCTTGCGGGACTTTTGTTGTGGGGAGGGCATCCTCCAGTCGCTCACGCTTTCGGCCTCTCCGCAGCAAAATGGGGTTGCTAAGAGCCGCATTGGCTTAGTCATGGAGGTCGCTCGTACCTCCATGATCCATACGGCTGCCCCCCATTTTCTGTGGCCGTTTGCAGTCCAGTACGCTGCGCATCAGCTCAACCTTTCGCCCCGTGTCTCCTTGCCAGAGACCTCGGTCACACTGCGTTGGACGGGGGAGGTTGGCGATGCGTCGGTGTTCCGGGTCTGGGGATGTTGTGCCTTTGTCCGCGATGCTTTCGGGGACAAGCTCTCCTCCCGAGCTGGAGCTACTGGAGGTGCTGGAGTCACTGGTCCCAGAGGTGCTCGTACTGGAGGTACTGGAGCTGCTGGGGCTGGTGGTGCTGCAGGTGCTGGAGCTGGAGATCCAGGGGCTGGAGACACTGGAGCTGGAGGCGCTGGCCCTGGGGGTGCTGGTGCTGTTGGTGCTGGTTCTGGAGGCACTGTGCGGCCGCGACTATACTTTGTTCCACTGCTTCAGCAGGTTCTTGGTATCCCGTCCTCTACTGCCCTTACTGTGTCCACCGCCTGACCAGTCGCAGCCGCAGTTACAGCCAGCCTCCCCACTGCCTGCTCCTGCCCCTTACATTGAGCAGTCCGGAGGTCTTACAGAGCGTCGTGAGCCTGCGTCTCGTCCTGCCTCGCATGTTCGCACTGTTCACACTGGTCGTCGTGTTCCGCTTCAGCGTCCTCCTCTTGTACCTGGCACACACCATATGGCACTTCGTCCTTCCTCTGTTTCGCAGCGTGTCCCCCTGCCGTCTCCTCCTGCGTCCTCTCTTGCTGACGGTCCAGACCCTGAGTCTGACTTCGTGCTGCCAGTCCTACTGTCACATGTCTTCTGGCCCCTGTTGTCACTGACCCTTCGTTTGAGTCCACTGCTGCGTTTGCCTTAGTTGCTGAGCTTGTTGACTTTGCTGCCGCCTGTCGTCTCGACTACGCCGCTAGTCTTGTTGGTGAGTCTGACTCTGTCTGTCCTCCGTCCATCGGGGGTGAGTGTGCTCTTGGCACGGACGTCCTTGAGGACAGGCAGGAAGACTTTGAGCACATTGCAGCTGCTGTACCTCATCTTGTGTCCATGCTAATTGCACCTGAGGGAGACCCAGATGCACCAGACATCCCGACCCCGCGCTCTTACGCAGAGGCGATTGAGGATCCCTACTCCTCTCAGTGGCAGACAGCCATGGACACAGAGATGGCATCCCGGAAGTCCACAGGCACGTACGTCGACGCAGTTCCCCCTCCTTGGACGAACATAGTCGATGGCATATGGATTTTCAGGGTGAAGCGGCCGCCGGGACCTCCGCCTGCCTTCAAGGCTCGTTACGTGGCACGAGGCTTCAGTCTGCGACAGGGAGTTGCAGAAGAGACACACGTGCACAGACCTGGGTGAGCTGCGCAGCTATCTTGGCTTGCAGATCACCTGGGACAGAGCACGGCGCACCATTACCTTGACTCAGTCACACATGGTGCAGCAGGTTCTTCAGCGCTTCGACTTCCAGTACTCCTCGCCATAGTCCACTCTCCTGCCTACCGGTCACTCGCTCTCAGCTCCACCTTCGGACGAGTCCGTAGAGCTGAGTGACCCGTATCCAGAGCTTGTGGGCTGCCTCATGTACCTGATGACCTGCAATCGACCTGACCTTGCCTACCGTCTTAGCATCCTGGCACACTACGTTGCGCCCGGGAGACACCGACCAGAGCCCTGGAAGGCCGCTAAGAGTGTGTTGCACTACCTGTGCAGTACGTTGGGCATGGGGCTCGTGCTTGGAGGACGGGGTCGAGTTGTCCTCACTGGACACGCAGACGCTTCTTGGGTTGACGACTTGGCTACGCAGCGGTCGTCACAGGGTTACACTTTCAGCCTTGGCTCCGGCTCTGTTTCTTGGCGATCTACCCGCTCGTCTTCTGTTCTCAGTTCCAGTTGTGAGGCTGAGATCTGCGCAGGGGTCATGGCTGCACAGGAGTTACGCTGGCTCACCTACCTGCTGACCGACTTGGTAGAGCCGCCTTGTTCTCCTCCGGTTCTGTACGTTGACAACAAGGCCATGATTGCCTTGTGTTAGGAGCACAGACTGAAGCATAGAACGAGGCACATCGCTCTGCGTTACTTCCTTGCTCGAGAGTTGCAGCAGCGTGGTCAGCTTCGCCTTGCTTACGTGACCTCTGGCACTTCAGCCTTGTGATCATCAGCGTTTCTATACTGTTTTAGGCCTTGTGCCTACTTGGCCTCGGTTCTTGACTTTGCTTGTACTGTGATCTATATACTTATACCTACATGCTTACATTTGCTAGGCTTTGATCACTGTACTGTTTGTTCTCCATTACATAACTCTGCATGTGAACTGGTCTTGTGGCCATTTTCTTGTGCTCAGAGTGTGTGGTGACTTCGTGGTCCACCCTGAGCTTGCTGTACTTTATTGCTCACTTGACTGGTCTTGTGACCATTGCTTTCTCTGGCTATCCCCCATTTCGCCTATGGGGGTGTGTCAAAACATATTTGTTTATATACAATATAGGTTATATGGGTGTTAGCACTAGGGGGTACAGAATTTCTCTCGATGTTGTTATTGTACCCCTCTCATGACCTAATCAACTATGGTTCCTACCAGCTAATCCCGACAAACTCCACTTGTGCCTTCTTCATTTTCCAACATGACAGGATCCGATGTCCGGCTGCGCTGCAGTATTCGCACGTTTCAGATTTGCCTGCCGCGCCTTCGTGTCGACCTTGTCAATATCCATCGGGTTGGCGATCGTGGGGGGTGCCGATCACTCCATGCGGAAATTCCTTTTCGGCACATTGCGTCGTGTGTCGGGTTGACCTCGATTCAACGCATCGAATCGTTCAGCTGCACACACCGTGTCGCTATAGTTACTGCAGTTTGCTGCAATCACCTGTCGACGGATTTCGTTTTTTAGCCCCTTAGTGTACGCTTGGAATTTTTCGCCTTCGGTCAGGTCGGTAATTCAGTTGAAAAGGTTCTCCATCTGATGCGTGTAGTGCGCCACAGTGCCGAACTGTTTGTGTCGGTGAATCTGCTGTCGTGCCATGTAGCTCGTATTTATTAGTTCAAAACGTTTAATTAAAGATGCCTGAAACTGCGCCCACGAACCCTCGCCTTGGATTTCTTAACTGTTGTAAATCCACTCAAGCGCTGGGCCTCGTAAGAGTGTCGCTGCGAGCCGAATTGCATCGTTTGTCGGGATCGTACAGCCAACGGCCTCGAAATATATTTTTAGGGTTGCGATGAATCGGCGGACGTCCGATCCCTTCGCGCTCGGATCGAACGCCTCCGAAAGCCTCGGACGTGCCGCCTCAAGATTCACTGTAGGTGCCACTGCTCCAGTTTGAAATGTCGTTGTCGCCATTGCTGCTACTGCTGTCGCCGTTGCATTTGCTACAGTGTTCGCTGCTGCCGCGGCGGCTGCCAACTGGAATAGGCTAGAGCTCGCTCTGGTATTTAGCATGGTGTTTTTGTTTTTGTTTTTCGTCATGTTTAGAGCGAGTTACACTTTAAGGTTCAGCTTAGGTTCATTTCGTAGTTTCTAGCACAAACTGAACATACTCTAAGTTCAATTAGGGTTCCCAACTCTCTTATTCAATCGTACATCGACACTTTGTTAGTGCAACTTTTACTTCTCGTCAAGTTTCCTCTCAGCAGCCATGGCTCTCCTAAAACTTCTGAGTTGTGACGTGCCTTCTGAGGTGCCTAAAACTTCTCAGGCCATGTGACCTCATTGCATCCTAGCACTTCTTAGTATTGTACGTGGACCTATTCTAGCGGCAAGGCAATGGAGGAGGCGGTGAGGGTGCTACAAGGCTTAGAAGGTTGACCTCTGAGGCATCAATTCCTTCTGTGCTTAGCCCTCTCCTCCCATTCCCCTCTTCAATTGGTTCGCCTGAACGTGGATTTTCTGAGACGACAGGGCAAAGGGAGGAGGTGGTGAGGGTGCCCCTAGTCAACATGGCCGCCATGTTCACAATCAAATCAGATCTGATGCAGATCCAGGTTGGTATACGTCTGGCTGCACAGCTGACATCGCTGTGTTTTGCGTTGCTACCTGGAGTTTCCTACCCTGCTGTTGCTTTTTCATCGAAATTCCCAACCACACACCCTCCAAACCCACACATGTGGTCACACCCACAACAAATTCCCCACGTCAACTCCCATGCTCACTCGCACAATTAAATCAACAACCAACATCTCATTCACATACTTAAACACACATCTTAAACACAGCATACTCACATGCGGTGTGCACAGACGGTTCGCAGAGTGAGGTCCAGCAGGAACCAGTGCGCTTCACTGATGCTGGTGCCAAGTACAAGGAGCCGGTGGATTTGAGATGATGAAGTGAGGAGTGAGTGAGGTGAGCCAGTGGAGTGAACGAGTGATTGAGTGATGTGATTGAGTGGGGGAGTGGGGTGTGCGAGTGAAAGAGCTGGGTGGGCGAGTGAGGGAGTGAGGTGAGTGGGTAAAGGAATGAGGTGAGAGGGAATGAGGATGTTAGGTGAGCGGATGATGGAATGAGGTGAGAAATATTGAGGATTTGAGACGAGAGAATGGGGGTGTGATGAGAGAGTGAGGTGTGACAAAGAGATGAGGGAATGAGGGAATGTGAGGAATATTTCCAAATCAGTATCACCATGACAACCTTTTTCATTATCTCATCTCTCCTTATCTCGCCTCTAGAAGAATTTATCTTTGTATTCCTGCATAGCATATTGTGTCCCTGTACTCTCGCTTTGTTTCTGTTGCCATCCATGTGCGCAGTGATGATGACTGGGAGGCATCTTTGTCGTATCTAGAGTCACTCATGCAAGCCCAACTGCAATCTTCCCTCTCCACCCCTCTCAACGAGAGAAGCAAGGGCAGGGGCAGGGGCAGGGGGTGAGGAAAGGGAAGGGGGAGGAAGATGGGGAGGGGAAGGGGGATAGACAGAGAATAGCGATGAAGGGTTAGGAGATGAGGGAGAAAGAGGGGGAGGGGGAGAGGCAGGGTATGGCGATGAAGGGGCAGGAGATGAGGGAGGAGGAGTGGGAGTGGGAGGAGTAGGGGGAGTGGGAGGGGGAGGAGAGGGAGGAGAAGGACGGGGGGAGGAGTGGGAAGGGGAGGGGCAGCGGGAGGTGCAGAGGGAGAATCAAATGGAGGGGAAGGAGGGACAGAAAGAGGGGAAGAAGAAGGGGCAGGAAGGGGAGGAAAAGGAGGGCAGATGCTCCGCCACAACACTGCAGAAAGGGTCCTTGGCGTGCGGCGTCGAGTGAAGGAAACCGTCAATAGGGTCTACGGATGTTCGATGGTGGGGAAAATGTTAGGATTGAGGCAAGTAAACAAAATGAAGTGGAGAGACTATCTGCAGATGTTAGGTATGACGTAGGCACTTATGATATGCTGAGTGAGGCTGGCAGAGCGTCTGGGTACGCACACGTCCTTTCCGGACGAAAGCTGCCAGTCACGCACAAGTCCATCACCCACGAGGAGTCTGAGGCAGTCGCCAACATGCCTACAACTGAGAACACTTGAAAGCCAATGTTGGTTCATTGTCGCGACTATAGCAATGCGCACAATTCCCCCTCCCACTATGGCAGGCTGCCCCCCTACGGCCCCTCCCCATAATGCATAACCTTCCTTATTGCACTTGCTTGCCTTGATATTCACAAATAGTTAAATGATCCAATCTGTTCCTCATAGCAAGCTTTTCATTCTATTATGCTTTCATAGACTTCTTGACATGTACCTCATTTGTAATCCAGGTCCACCAGGAGGGAAATTGTATTATGTCATTCAAGAGGGAAATCCATCATGTCATGAAATTTAAAGGGTGAAGAGAAATATGAAGAGCCATGTGAAATAAGAACGAGGATGTTTGAACTATGAATGAAGTGAGTACATATGGGAAACCCTAATTGGGTTGTACCCCTTATGGGATACCCCACTATAGCCTACACAACAGCATAAGCTATATAATGTTCTGACACACCCCCATAGGCAAAGTGGGGGAGAACAAGGGGTCACAAGACCAGTCAAGCAAAGCAGAGCAAGCTCAGGGTGGATCACAAAGTCACCACACAGTCCGAGCACAACGACAAGGCCACAAGGCCAGTTCACATGCAGGAGTACACATATATATATAGAGCTAGACAAGCAAGAGCAGGTATATATATGTAACAGTACAAGCAAGGTCAAGAAGAGAGCAAGTGAGGCAAGACAGGTACAAGACCCAGCTGGGTGCAGAAGCGCTGATGGTCACAAGGCGCAAGTGCCTTGGTGAACACATCAGCAGTGTTGGCCGCAGAGGCCACGTAAGCAAGTCGCAACTGACCACGCTGCTGCAGCTCACGAGCAAGAAAGTAACGGAGAGCAATGTGCTTCGTTCTGTGCTCCAAGCGCTGCTCTCCACACAAGGCCAGCATGGCCTTGTTGTCTACGTACAGCACTGGAGGAGAACGAGGCGGCTCTCCAAGGTCAGTCAGCAGGTAGGTGAGCCAGCGAAGCTCCTGTGCAGCCATGGCCCCGGCGTAGATCTCAGCCTCACAACTGGAGCCGAGAACAGAGGACGAGCGAGTAGCCCGCCACGAGACAGAGCCGGAACCAAGACTGAAGGTGTAACCCTGCGACGACCGCTGCGTAGCCTGGTCGTCAGCCCAAGAAGCGTCCGCGTGCCCAGTGAGGACCACTGGACTCCGCCCTCCAAGCACTAGCCCCATGCCCGACGTACTGCACAAGTAGCGCAACACCCTCTTCGCTGCAGCCATGTGCTCTGGTCGGTGTCTCCCAGGAGCAACATAGCGTGCAAGAATGCTAAGAGGGTATGCAAGGTCAGGTCGTGTGCAGGTCATCAGGTACATGAGGCAGCCAACAAGCTCTGGGTACGGGCCACTCGACTCTACGGACTCATCCGAAGGCAGAGCTGAGAGCGAGTGGCGAGTAGACAGAGGAGTGGCCTGAGGCGAGGAGTACGTGAAGCCGAAGCGCTGAAGGACCTGCTGCACCATGTGTGACTGAGTCAAGGTAATGGTGCGGTGTGCTCTGTCCCGAGTGATCTGCAAGCCAAGGTAGCTGCGCAGTTCACCCAGGTCTGTGCACGTGTGTCTCTTCTGCAGCTCGGACTTCACGTAGGCTAGTCCAGCCGTGTCAGCTGTGGCAAAGACCAAGTCGTCGACGTACACGAGGACGTAGAACGGCGGCAGAGAAGTGTCGGTGCGCAGAAACAACGACGGGTCAGCAGTAGAGGGAGCAAACCCAAGAGCCGCAAGCGTAGTCCTCAGTGTGTCGTGCCACTCACGCGGTGCCTGGCGGAGACCGTAGACTGGCCGTCGGAGGCTCCACTGGGTGCCAGGAGGGAAAGTCCCAGTGAAGCCAGGTGGACGGCGCAGCCAGATCTCCTCGTGCAGGCTACCCTGCAAGAAAGCAGTACTGAAGTCAAGAGAGTGGAGCTCGTAGTCGCGCTGAGCGGCTATGTGCAGCAGCACCCGAAGAGTGGTCATCTTCGGGGTGGGAGAGAAGGTCTGAAAGTAGTCAACTCCCTGCCGCTGACTGAAGCCACGAGCGACGTACCGCGCCTTGAAGACAGGTGGAGAGCCCGGCGGCCGCTTCACCCTGAAGATCCACATGCCACTGACGATGTTCGCCCCAGGAGGGGGAACCGCGTCAACGTAGGTGCCTGTGGACTTCCAGGACGCCATCTCTGCATCCATAGCTGCCTGCCACTGAGAGGAGTAGGGACCCTCTACGGCCTCCGCGTAAGAGCGCGGAGTCGGGATGTCTAGTGCATCCGGGTCTCCCTCAGGGGCAAGTAGTACGGACGCGAGATGAGGTGAAGCAGCAGCCAGACACCGGAACTCCTCCTGCCTGTCCTCAAGGACGTCCGTGCCAAGAGCACACTCACCCCCGACGGACGGAGGACAGACAGACGCAGACTCAGCAACAAGACCGGCAGCGTAGTCTAGACGACAGCGAGCAGCAAAGTCGACAAGCTCAGCAACAAGCGCAGACGCAGCAGTGGACTCAAAAGAGGGGTCAGTGACGACAGTAGCAAGGAGACGTGTGACAGCAGGACTGGCAGCACGAAGAGAGTCCGACTCCGGGTCAGGAAGAGCAGGAAGAGAGGACTCAGGAGGAGAAGGCAAAGGGGCACGCAGAGGAGCAGTGGACGGACGCAGAGACATCTGGTGCGTGCCAGGGACAGGAGGAGGACGCTGACGCGAACCACGACCACTAGTGCGAGCAGCACGGACAGGCGACGCAGGGCGAGACGCAGGCTCACGACACTCAGCAAGACCTCCAGTAGGACCAGTGTAGGGAGAAGGAGCGGGCAGTGGGGAGGCCGGCTGTAACTGTAACTGTGACAGGACAGGCTGTGGACACTCTAAGGGAGGAGGAGGACCAGTAGAAGGCGGGAGACCAAGAACCTGCTGAAGGAGCGGAACGAAGTACGGCCTAGGCCGCGCGGCGACTCCAGACACAGCAGGGACAGCACCAGTACCCCCAGCGGGAGCACCAGCGCCAGTAGCACCTCCAGCTCCAGGACCTCCAGCAGCACCAGTAGCACCCCCAGCAGGACCGTCAGCAGTAGCCTCAGCTCCAACACCCTCAGCAGCTCCAGCTCCAGCACCTCCGGGACCCGCGGCACCAGCACCCTCAGCAGCCGAAGAACCTCCAGCCCCAGCAGCACGCCTCCAGCGCCTGGCAAACCACTCGCGCAGCTCCTGTGGAGAGAGGGGCTCCCGCCGAGGCGAAGCAACCGGAGAAACGCCAGGTCCCGCACCGCCAGACGGCACAAGGGGAGGTCCAGTGGCCGCAGGCTCAGCAGCTCCAGGCTCAGCAGCTCCAGACGCAGCACCCCCTGGCTCAGCACCCCAAGACTCCGCACCCCCAGGCTCAGCACCCCCAGTCGCAGCACCCCCAGGCTCAGCACTCCCAGACTCCGCACCCCCAGGCTCAGCACCCCCAGTCGCAGTACCCCCAGGCTCAGCACCCCCAGACTCAGCACCCTCAGGCTCAGCACCCGCAGCAAGACCAGAGTCACCAGCAACCTCGACCGGCTCGACTGCGTCTACCTGGGACACACCTGAAGGGGCAGGACCCTGAGGGGGAAGGGGGTCTACCGGGGGGGGACCTGGCACAAGGAAGTGCGGTGGCGGGGGGAGGGAAGGAGTGCGGTAGGGGAAGAGGCGGTAGAAGGGGACTGACTCGTCGAACGTGACGTCCTGGGAGGACAGAACACGCCGAGAGGAGGGGTGGTAGAACTGCCACCCTGGAGCGTCAGGGGGGAAGCCGAGGAAGACACAGGGAGCAGCACGAGGGGACAGCTTGTCCGCAGACAAGTCGCGGACAAACGCCCGAGATCCCCAGACACGGAACGCAGACGCATCGCCGACCTTCCCCGTCCACAGCAGAGCTGGGGAGGTCTCCGGCCGGGAGACCCTGGGGTGAAGGTTGATCTGATGCGCCGCGTACCGAACCGCAAACGGCCACAGAAAATGGGGGGCAGCCGCATGCATCATGGACGTACGAGCGACGTCCATGACCATGCCAATGCGGCGCTCAGCAATCCCATTTTGCTGTGGAGAGTCCGGAAGCGTAAAGGTCTGGCGGATGCCTCGTGCACGACAGTAGGCTCGCAGAAGGCCAGAGGAGAACTCTCCACCTCGGTCAGAGTGCAGACGCAGAACCGGAAAGTCCGAGCCGAAGCTCCTCCTGAGCTGGAGACGAGCTGCGCGGATCCAGTCGATCAACACCTCAGTGACATCACCCTTGCTGCGCAAGGGGAAGACTGTGGTGTAACGCGAGTAGTCGTCAACCACCAGCAGGAAGTAGCGCTCGTGACCCAGCCCACGGACGCGGGCGGGGCCCCACACGTCCATGTGAAGCGTCTGCAGTGGAGCCTCTGTCGGGGGGAACTGGGAGGAGTGAGGGGCAGCCCGGAGCCGCCCCTCGACACAGGGGACACAAGAAGGTCCGGGTCCCGAAGGAAGGGGAGGGAGAGACCGGGGAAGACCAGAGACAAGGACACGGGAAGCCATGCCCCGAAGACGAAGCAAGGAGGGGTGGCCAAGACGGTGGTGCCACAGGAGAGTCTCGTGAGACAAGCGGCGACACGAGCAGGGGGCAGACTCAGGACCAGACCTGGACGCAGCAGCAAACACCTGACCCGACGCAGCTACCTGGCCAGACGCAGGGACAGGAGGAGACGCAGTGGTCAGTGTGTAGAGACTCGACCCCGGCCGACGCGAGAACGTGGCCAGGTGTCGGCCTGTGCGGGCGTCCGAGCAGTGGGTCACCCGCTGACTCGCAGGAGTAAACTGGTGAACCCCCGCATCCTGGAGGTCAGCACCACTCACCAAGTTCGTCGAGAACGAGGGGAGGTACAGACCAGACAAGGTGCCCGAGGGGGCAGCCGGACACGGGAGGACAGTGGAGAAGTGAGAGAGGACTGGACCCCCAGTGGGGTCAGCCAGGGAAACTGCAACCGGCCGGCCAAGCGGCGTGAGTGTGGTGCGGTCTCGAAAGAAGGAGCGAGAAGCCCCTGAGTCAAGCGTGAAGGTGAGGGAGGCCGAAGCCGACGCAGTACCTGAGAGCGCAGCCTCACCAGTACCTGAGAGTGCAGACGCACTGGCACCTAGAGCAGCAGCCTCAGAAGTACCTAGCGTAGCAGTACCAATGCCCGGGTCGGGCGGGAAACACCGGTAACAGTCACCCTCCTCACTAATAGTCACAGCATACATGGCAGCAAGGATAGCATCAAAGTCAAGATCAAAGATAGCTACGCCAGCCCTAGACAGCTCTCCCCAACGGGGAATCTCACTGGCCTCGGGGAACTGCTGACGCCAAGCGTCCGTCAGGCGGCCAAAGCAGCGCTGAGTGGGGTGCGCACCCCCACACTGCTCACCCGCGCGGTCACCGGAACGAAGGACGTAGGTGCACGGACCAAAACCCCCACCCCGCTGACGCTGCGTGTACCACTCACGGAGCTGCTGGGGCGGGGGGATGTCCCGCGAACGCTGCTGCTGCTGCTGCTGCTGCTGCTGACGCTGGCCACCACTAGGGCCGCTACGCTGCGGGGCACCACCCCGACCAGCTCCACCCCCTCCGCCACCGCTGCCTCCACCTCCACCACCACCGCTGCCTCCGCTCCCACCGATGCCGCCACCACCGCCTTCTCCTCCGCTGCTGCCACCGCCACCACCGCCCCCGCCACCACTCCAACCGTCACCCCCACTCCCTCCTCCGCCTCCACCGCCTCCTCTACCGCCCCCGCCAGCTCCACCCGCGCCCTTGCCCCCCTTGCCCCTGCCAGGGCGGCGTCTCCCGCTAGGGGCAGACGCCGCGCAGACCGACTCAAGACCAAGCAGGTCGGCAGCAGCAGCAGAGGCAACAGAGGGCAGCAGGGGGGAAGGAGAGCACCCCTCAAAGATGGGGGTGCGAGGGTCACCACGAGAGGCTCCTACAGCGACGATGCTCTTCTCCGCCGCCAGGAGGGACTTCTCGAGGAGGTCGACAGTGAGAGTGGTGGGACAGACCGAGAGGTAGTGGTCCCTGACTACGCGAAGGGAGTCAGGGAGGCGTGTGACTATGTAATAGAGAGTGATGTACATGGGGGGGGGGTTCTTGGCGCAGAACTCAGCAGGAAGGGCGGCGCGGTAGCGAGTGTCACTAGTGCGGAGGTGCGTAATGAGGTCAGCGACAGTGGGAAAGGCAGTAAGGTCAGGAAAGAGGTACGGTAGCATGAGGCGGCTCAGGGCAGCAGTGGCAGGGGAAGAGTAGCGCGCAACTACAGCGTCGTACAAGGTCTGAGCACTCTTGTACTGACTAAAGTGCGCGCGCTCAGTGGTAGGCAGGTGGCGACGCACAGCAAGACGTGCAGCAGCATCGCGGGTGGCCCACTGAGAGCGAACAGTGGGGTCAGCATCAGTAGCAGGGGCAGGAGAGGCGCCAGAGGTGAGGTCAAAGAGGGAAAGACCGTCCACCCTATCGCACTGTAAGAACAGCTGCAGGTCGTCGACCCAGACCTCAAAGTCAATGGCTCGACCCTCAGCGTCAAAAGCGAGGACACTAGGGGTAGCCATGACGACGACAGACGAGCAGTGCAAGCAGTAGGGGAAGGGCACGCAGTGACAGTGGGGCTGTGCTCACCGGACAGGGCAGGTCGGGCGGCTCGGCAGTAGGGCGGCTCGGCTGCTCAGCTGCTCGGCGGAAGGGCGGCTCGGCTGCTGGGCGGCTCGGCTGTTGGGCGGCTCGGCGGCAGTGCGGCTCGGCTCCCGGGCGGCTCGGCGGCAGGGCGGCTCGGCGGCAGGGCGGCTCGGCTCCCGGGCGGCTCGGCGGCAGGGCGGCTCGGCTCCCGGCGGTTCTGCTGCTAGGCGGCTCCCGCAGGTAGGGCGGCGGTAGGGCCGCAGGTAGGGCGGCGGGCGGGCCGTAGGTAGGGCGGCGGGGGGGGGCCGTAGGTAGGGCAGCGGGCTTGCCGCAGGTAGGGTGGCGGGCGGGCCGCAGGCAGGGCGGCGGTAGGGCCGCAAGTAGGGCGGCGGGCGGGCCGCAGTTAGGGCGGCGGGCGGGCCGCAGGTAGGGCGGCTGGCGGGCCGCAGGTAGGGCAGCGGGCGGGCCGCGACGTGAGGGCGGCGGGGCCGCTGTAGTGGGGCAGCGGGGCCGCTTAGCAGAGGGCGGCGGGGCCGCGTGAGCAGGGCGGCGGGGCCGCGTGAGCAGGGCGGCGGGGCCGCGAAGCAGAGGGCGGGCGGGCCGTGACGTGAGGGCGGCTGGGCCGCTGTAGCAGGGCGGCGGGGCCGCTTAGCAGAGGGCGGCGGGGCCGCGTGAGCAGGGCGGCGGGGCCGCGAAGCAGAGGGCGGCTGGGCCGCGCGAGCAGGGCGGCGGGGCCGCGAAGGAAGGGCGGCGGGGCCGCGTTAGTAGGGCGGCGAGGCCGCGAAGGAAGGGCGGCAGGGCCGCTTGAGCAGAGTGGCGGGGCCGCGAAGGGAGGGCGGCGGGGCCGCGAGGGGCGACACGGAGGGTCGCTAAAAAAAAGGAAAACGCGCCTCGGGGCGCGCTTCGGTGGGCCCTAGAAGCAGTCCCTAGGAGGGGACCTGCTCTGATTCCATGTGAAATAAGAACGAGGATGTTTGAACTATGAATGAAGTGAGTACATATGGGAAACCCTAATTGGGTTGTACCCCTTATGGGATACCCCACTATAGCCTACACAACAGCATAAGCTATATAATGTTCTGACAAGCCATTCATATGGTACCACACTTGCAGATTAGATACGGCCATGGCACCGCGTCCGTGCAGAGAGGGTGCCGCGGGCCGCAGCGCTGCGGCCGCGCGAAGAGGGGCCTCTCGTGCCGTTTTCTCCCATTGCTGATGATCCTCTCGTGCTCGCTCTAGCACTTGGAGCATTGTAAGAAGCTTCGTTATGTTTTGAGGCGGGTTGCAAACCAATTCCAATAGTTTGTTGATGATGTGCCCCACCACCGTTCGCTCACTTTCAGCCGCACCCATCGCAGCTAGGTCGTCGATGTAACTCCTACCACATGGACATTGTCGATGATTCATTGATTAAGCTCCATTGTTATCAACAGCAGCTTCTTCCTCACCGCGGTTATGTTTACGTCCATGTGTCAAAGGTAAGTTGACCCCATGTACGCCCTTGCCTCCTGTGCAGAATTCTCAAGCTCTGTAAACTCATCGATGCACATAGCAATCCCGTAAGCAACCGAGTGGCATATCTGAAAGAACGCTAGTTTACCCCTTTTTTTTGTATTCGTCTCTT
Source organism: Closterium sp. Naga37s-1 (assembly GCA_947471745.1). Taxonomy (NCBI): domain Eukaryota; kingdom Viridiplantae; phylum Streptophyta; class Zygnematophyceae; order Desmidiales; family Closteriaceae; genus Closterium; species Closterium sp. Naga37s-1. The sequence goes on from CANJKZ010000212.1 coordinate 745,419, forward strand.
TCTTCATCTGATTAAGCAGCACGCGCGGTTTCGTTGCCTTTCTTTTTTGCTCGGTAGTACTTTCACAAGCTGACCTCCTTCACCCTCCTGATGAACTTCAAGCATCACGTACTGTAGTGCTGTCCGTGGAAACGTTGGGCTTCGCTCAGCCCCATAGTGGGCTTGGTCACCACCGTTCTTTGAGCTAGCATTTCCAAAGGAGCATCCACTTGGTGATCTCCGATACCCAGAGAGGAGCCCGAACTAACCTCCGATTGTCCGCCGACCATCTCGAAAGCTTCTCTCTGCTCTTAAGAATGCTAAAACGCCACGCAAACCAGTTTTGATACCACTTGTTGGTGCCTCAACGTACAAAGTTGATTCTATGCGCATCGATTAACTCACACTAGTTAGTCTTTACACGTCCAATTCTGTAAGAATAACTATGAGGGAATTTGCGCAACGTTACGTTGACATATCGGCTTGTATACATAAATACTCTTCACGTCAATCCGTTGAAAGATGAATCATAATTTGTTGAAAGCTAATCATAAGCAAACACAACCACAACATTATACTAACCCACCAAAACAAAAAGCAACCAGCCCACCGAGATAGTAGCTGTCACCATATTGCGAAATCAGCAGAAACATACTCGTCCCCTTATACTAACCTGTCAGTAGAATGAACGAGAATGTGTGAACTAGCAGCATGCAGGAATACAAGAAGTAAACCCTAATTGGGTTGTACCCCATATGAGCTACCCCACTGCAGCCTACACAACATACAGCATATAAGTTTGACACACCCCCATAGGCAAAGTGGGGGAGAACAAGAGGACACAAGACCAGTCAAGAAAAGCAAAAGCAAGCTCAGGGTGGATCATGAAGTCACCACACACTCTGAGCACAAGCAAATGGCCACAAGGCCAGTTCACATGCAGAGTTATATAAAGTAGAACAAGAAGTACAGTGATCAAAACCTAACAAGTGTAAGCATGCAGATATAAGCATATAGATCACAGTACAAGCAAAGTCAAGAAGTGAGCAAGTGAGGCCAAGTAGGCACAAGTCCTAGAACAGTACAGAAACGCTGATGATAACAAGGCTGAAGTGCCTTGGTGAAGATATCAGCAGTGTTGGCCTGAGAGGCCACGTAAGCAAGACGAAGCTGTCCACGCTGCTGCAACTCTCGAGCAAGGAAGTAACGCAGAGTGATGTGCTTCCTCCTGTGCTCCAGTCTGTGCTCCTGAGACAACGCAATCATGGCCTTGTTGTCGACGTACAGAACTGGAGGAGAACAAGGCAGCTCGCCCTGAAACCCTGAAACACAAGAAACAGAGCCGGAGCCAAGACTGAAGGTGTAACCCTGTGACGACCGCTGCGTAGCCAAGTCGTCAACCCAAGAAGCGTCTGCGTGTCCAGTGAGGACAACTCGACCCCGTCCTCCAAGCACGAGCCCCATGCCCGACGTACTGCACATGTAGCGCAACACCCTCTTAGCGGCCTTCCAGTGCTCTGGTCGGTGTCTCCCGGGCGCAACGTAGCGTGAAAGGATGCTACGAGGGTAAGCAAGGTCAGGTCGAGTGCAGGTCATCAGGTACATGAGGCAGCCCACAAGCTCTGGATACGGGCCACTCGGCTCTACGGACTCATTCGAAGGCAGAGCTGAGAGCGAGTGGACTGTGGCGAGGAGTACTGAAAGTTGAAGCACTGAAGGACCTGCTGCACCATGTGTGACAGAGTCAAGGTAATGGTGTGCCGTGCTCTGTCCCGGGTGATCTGCAAGCCAAGATAGCTGCGCAGCTCTCCCAGGTCTGTGCACGTGTGTCTCTTCTGCAGCTCCGACTTCACGTGGGCGAGTCCCTCAGTGTTAGCAGTGGCAAAGACCAAGTCGTTGACGTTCACGAGGATGTAGAACGGCGGCAGCGAAGTGTTGGTGTGCAGAAACAGCGACGGGTCAGCAGTCGAAGGAGCAAACCCAAGAGCCGCAAGTGTCGTCCTCAGTGTCTCGTGCCACTCGCGAGGCGCCTGGCGGAGACCGTAGACTGGCCGCCGGAGGCTCCACTGGGTACCTGCAGGAAACAACCCAGTGAATCTAGGTGGGCGGCACAGCCAGATCTCCTCGTGCAGGCTGCCCTGTAAGAAAGTTGTGCTGAAGTCAAGAGATAGAAGCTCATAGTCACGCTGAGCGGTGACGTGCAGCAGAACCCGAAGACTGGTCATCTTCGGAGTAGGGGAGAAGGTCTGGAAGAAGTCAACTCCCTGTCGCTGACTGAAGTCTCAAGCAACGTAACGCACCTTGAAGACAGGCGGAGAACCCGACGGCCGCTTCACCCTGAAAATACACATGCCACTGACGATGTTGGCCCTAGGTGGGGGAACGTCGTCGACTGCCAGTGTACTTCCAGGATGCCATCTCTGCATCTATGGCTGACTGCCACTGAGAGGAGTAGGGACCCTCAATTGCCTCTGCGTAAGAGCGCGGGGTCAGGATGTGTGGTGCAGCCGGGTCTCCTTCAGGTGCAATCAGCATGGACACGAGATGAGGTACAACACCTGAAAAACACTCAAATGTGATGCATTTGGACAAGCGGCTGCAGCATCGCCAGCGTCTCCAGCTCCAGTAGTACCCCCACCAGCAAGTCCAGTACTTACAGTACGAGCACGTCCAGGACCAGCGGCTCCAGCACCTCCAGCAGCTCCAGCTCCTGAAACACCTCCAGCTCCAGCTTCTCCAGCTCCAACGCCTGTAGCACCTCCAGCTCTAGGGCCTCCAGCGGCAGGCCCCCAAGCTCCGGCAGCGCCACTCTGTAGGCTCTAGCGCCGGGCAAACCACTCGCAGAGCTGCAGTGGAGAGAGAGGCTCCCGTCGTGACGAGACACCCGGAGGACCTCCAGGCTCAGCACGCTCTGGCTCAGCAGCCTCAGGCTCAGCACCCCCAGGCTCCGCACCCCTAGGCTCAGCATCCCCAGGCTCAGCACCCCTAGGCTCAGCACCCCCAGGCTCCGCACGCTCAGGCTCAGCACCCCCAGGCTCTGCACCCTCAGACTCAGCAACCCCAGGCTCAGCTCCCCCAGGCTTAGCACCCCCATGCTCCGCACGCTCAGGCTCAACACCCCCAAGCCCCGCACCTGCAGGCTCAGCACCCCCAGACGCAGCACCCCTAGCAGCACCAGAGTCAACAGCTACCTCGACAGGCTCGACAGGGTCTACCTGGGAAACACCTGAGGGAGCAGGACCCTGAGGAGGGATGGGGTCTACCGGAGGAGGACCTGGTGCGAGGAAGAGCAGCGGGGGGTGGAGAGGGGCGGTGCGGTAGGGGAAGAGACGGTAAAAGGGAACTGACTAGTCAAACGTGACGTCCAAAGAGGGCAGGACACGGCGTGAGGTGGGGTGGTAAAACTGCCAACCAGGCGCGTCAGAGGGAAAGCCAAGGAAGACACAGGGAATGGCGCAGGAGGAGAGCTTGTCTGCAAAGGTATCGCGGACAAAGGCACGAGATCCCCAGACCCGGAACACCGACGCATCGCCAACCTCTCCCGTCCAAAGCAATGTCGGCGAGGTCTTCGGCAAGGAGACACGGGGCCAGAGGTTGAGATGATGTGCAGCGTATCGGACCTCAAACGGCAACAGGAAATGGGGGGCAGCCGCATGCATCATGGAGGTACGAGCGACCTCCATGAGTAAGCTAATGCGGCGCTCAGAAACCCCATATTGCTGCGGAGAGGCCGGAAGCGTGAACGTCTGGCGAATGCCGTCCCCACGACAAAAGTCCGCAAGAGGTCGGAGGAAAACTCACCACCTCTGTCAGAGTGCCGACGCAGGACGGGAAGGTCCGTCTCGAAACGCTCGCGGAACTGGAGACGAACAGCGCGGATTTAAGGGATCAAAACATCAGGGACCTCTCCCTTGCTGCGAAAGGGGAAGACGGTGGTGTAACGTGAGTAGTGGTCGACAACCAGCACAAAGTAACGCTCGCGGCCCTGTCCATGGACACGGGCTAGGCCCCACACGTCCATGTGGAGAGTCTGCAGGGGAGCAGTCGTCGGGGGGACGAGGAGGAGTGAGGAGCGGCTCGCTGCCGCCCCTCGACATAGGGAAGACAGGGAGGGGCAGGCAAGGGTGGGAGGGGAGGCAGATGCTTGGGAAGACCAGAGACGACAAGGAGACGGGAGTGCATGCCACAGAGGCGTGCCACGGAGGGGTGACCAAGGGGGTGGTGCCAAAGGAGCGTCTGGTGCGAGAGGGCGCGACACGAGCAGGGGGGCGCAAGCTGACCTGACGCAGACGCAGACGCAGCTACCTGAGGAGGCGCAGTAGTCAGTGTGTACAGACTCGACCCAGGCCGACGAGTGAACGTGGCCTGGTGCCTTCCAGTCCATGAGTAAGTACAGATCGCCACACGCTGTCCTCCAAGGGTGAAGGTATCAACCCACTCATCCTGAAGGACGGCATTGGTCACCAAGATTGTAGAGAAAGAGGGGAGGTGAAAACCTGACAGCGAGCCAGACGGAACCGCCGGACACGGCAGAACGGTCGAGGAACGTGCATGGACTGAGGTCCCCAGAGTGGTCAGCTAGAGAGACAGCAACAGGTGCAAAGAGCAGTGAGACTATGGTGCTGTCGCGAAAGAAGCAGCTGGAAGCACCTGAGGTGTGCAAGGCCGCAGCAGACGTAGTACCATAAAGAGCAGACTCACCAACACATGGAGCAACAGACTCACTAGCACCTAGAGCAGCAGCCTCTATACCTGGGTCTGGCGGCATACACAGGTAATTGTCACCCTGAGCACTAACATAATCAAGAGCAAAGATATCCACACCCTGCCTAAGCAGCTTTGCCCCGCGGGGGAGCTCAGTCGCGTCAGGAAACTCTGTGCGGAAGGCGTCGTCAAGGCAAAAGAAGCAGCGATGCTGGGTGTGAAGCTTCCCGCATGTCTGACCAGAGCGGTCACCTGTGCGAATGACATACGGGCAGCGATCACTACCCCCAGCCGCCCCACGCTGAGCAAACCACTCACGTAGCTCCTGAGGCGAAAGACGCTGCTGATGCTGCCTCTGACCACCGCCAAGGCCTCCCCTCTGGCTGGTACCACCCCGGCCGCCACCACTGCCGCCGCCACCTCTCCCACTGCCACCACTACCGTCGCCGTCACCACTCCCACTGCCGCCAACACCGCCGCCACCTACGCCTCCACCCCCACCACCACCCCCTCCGCCACCGCCGCCCCCTCCACCGCCTCCACCGCTCCCACCACCGCCTCCACCTCAGCCACCCCCACCGCCCCTGCCTCCTCTGCCCCTGCCGCTACGGCGCCTCCCAATAGGGGCAGACGCGGCTCCTACCTCCTCTGCACTAAGGTAGTTGACAGCTGCAGCAGAGGCGACTGAGGGGAGAAGGGGGGAGGGCGAACACCCCTCAAAGAAGGGAGTGCGAGGAGTGCCACGAGATGCACCTACAGCGACTATGCTAGTCTCAGCTGCTTGGAGGTGCTTCTCAAGCAGGTCGACAGTGAGGTCTGTGGGGTCAAGGGCGAGAAGGAGGTCCATGACAGCGCTAAGAGAGTTATGAAGGCGGGTGACTGTGAAGTAGAGAGTGATGTACATGGGAGGAGGGTTCTTGGTGAGGAACTCGGCGGGAAGCGCGGCTCAGTCAGGGACGTCACTAGTGCGAAGGTGAGTGACTAGGTCAGCGACTGTGGCAAAGGCGGACAGCTCGGGGAACAGGTAGGGCAGTAGAAGGCGGCTTAGAGCAACAGTGGCCGAAGAGGAGGAACGGGCGACTACATCGTCATACATGGGTAAGCCACTGTGAGCGAGTTGCACTGTCAGCTCTGGCGTCAGGGGCGAGAGAGGCTCCAGACGTGAGGTCAAATAGCGAAGTACCATCCTTAGAGTCGCTCCGTAAGTACAGCTGTAAGTCATCGAGCGAAGAATCGAACTCTATCAGGCGGCCCTCTGGATCGAAGGTGGGGACGCTGAGAGTTGCCATAGCGGGCAGAGCAGGCGAGCGCGGTAGCAGCAGGGCAGCTTAAGCAGGGCAGGGCAGGGCGGCGGCTAGCAGGACTGCGCACAAGCAGGGCAGCGCGGCTGCTGGCGGCGCATGGGCAGGGCAGTACGCGCTGCTGGTGGTGGTGCTGGCAGGGCAGGGCGCGCGGCGGCAGGCGGCGCGCGGGCAGGGCAGGGCGCGCGGCTGCTGGCGGCGCGCTGGCAGGGCACGGAGGGCGGCAGCGGGCGGCGCGCGGGCAGGGCAGAGCGCGCAGCGGCGAGTGGCGCGCGGGCAGGGCAGGGCACGCGGCGGCGAGCGGCGCGCGGGAGGAGCAGGGCGCGCGGCGGCGAGCGGCGCGCGGGCAAGGCAGGGCGCGCGGCGGCGGGCGACGTGCGGGCAAGGCAGGGCGCGCAGCGGCGAGCGGCGCGCGGGCAGGGCAAGGCACGCGGCGGCGAGTGGCGCGCGGGAAGAGCAGGGCACGCGGCGGCGTGCGGCGCGCGGGCAAGGCAGGGCGCGCGGCGGCGGGCGACGTGCGGGCAAGGCAGGGCGCGCAGCGGCGAGCGGCGCGCGGGCAGGGCAGGGCGCGTGGCGGCGAGCAACGCGCGGGCAGAGCAGGGCGCGCGGCGGCAAGCTGCGCGCGGGCAGGGCAGGGAGCGCGACAGCGAGAAGCGCGCGGGCAGGGCGGCGTGGCGCGGCGGCGGGCGGCGCTCAGGCAGGGCAGGGCGCGTGGCGGCTTGCAACGCGCAAGTAGGGCAGGGCGCACGGCGGCGAGCAGCGATCGGCGCGCGCTGGCAGGGCAAGGCAGGGCGTGCGCGGGCAGCGTGACGCAGGGCAGGGCAAGGCAGCGCAGCACTAACAGAGCGGCGCGATTCGGTGGGGTAGCACGATTCGGTGGAATGAACAGTCCTAGGCTAGGACCTGCTCTGAAACCATGTCAGTAGAATGAACGAGAATGTGTGAACTAGCAGCATGCAGGAGTATAAGTAGTAAACCCTAATTGGGTTGTACCCCATATGGGCTACCCCACTATAGCCTACACAACATGCAGCATATAAGTTTGACATAACCCACCAAAACAAAAGTAAACAGCCCACCAAAATAGTAGTTTTTAACATATTCTGAAATGCCAATTCACCCCATGCGAAATCAGTTGAAACATAATCGCCCAGACATAATTCTATGGGCCATACTTGCTCGTGAACGCTTGTTAGACTCATGGTGTTTCGTGGCGGCAGCTTATGACAAATTACGGAAACAAATTATATACATTTGTTAGTTGTAGGTTGCAGTGGGGTATCTCATATAGGATACAACCCTTTTATGGCTAATACTTGTACTTTCATAGTTTCATAGTTCAGCCACTTACGTTGCTTATGATCCTAACTGTCAAACTATGTGTTGCTTGTTGTGTAGGCTGTAGTGGGGTAGCCAATATGGGGTACAACCCAAATTAGGGTTTGCTACTTGTACCCATCCTGCTCCTAGTTCATTCATTCCTGTTCATTATTCTGACATGGTATCAGAGCAGGTCCTAGCCTAGGACCGATCTCTTAGGGCCCACCGAGTAGCGCTACCCCACTTGTCGCGCTAGTGTGATCACGTCGTACTGCCCTGCCCTGCACTGCCCTGCCCTGCCCTGCCCTGCGCTGCCTGCTACAGCGCACACTGCTTTGCCTGCGCGCCGACTGCTGCAGCGCGCCCTACTGAGTCGCGCGCCGCCTGCTGCAGCGCGCCCTGCCCGCGCCCGCGCGCCGCGCCGCCGCGCGTCCTGCCCTGCCCGCGCGCCCTGCCCTGCCTAAGCGCCGCGCTGCCGCGCGCCTCTGCCCTGCAAGCACGCCGCGTCACCGCGCGCCTCTGCCCTGCCCGCGCGCGCGCCTCTGCCCTGCCCACGCCGCGCGCCTCTGCCCTGCCCGCGCGTGCCACTCTGCCCTGCCCACATGCGCGCCTCTTCCCTGCCCATGCGCGCGCCTCTGCCCTGCCCGCGCGCGCACCTTTACCCTGCCCGCGCGCGCGCCTCTGCCCTGCTCGCACGCCGCGCCGCCACGCGCCCTGCCTTGCCCATGCGCCCTATCTGAGCGCCGCGCCCTGCCCTGCCGTGCGCACCCTGCCCTACTGCTGTACTGCTACTAGCGCGCTCCCTGCTGCACTACTGCTAGCGTGCTGCTCTGCCACTGCTATGGCAACTCTCAACGTTCTCACCTTCGATTCGGAGGGCCGCCCGATAGAGTTCAATGCATGGCTAGACAACTTACAGTTGTTCCTGTTGACAGACTCAAAGGACGGTACTTCACTGTTCGACCTCACTTCTGGCGCCTCGCCCGCCCCTGACGCCATAGGTGACAGTGCGACCCGCTCACAGTGGCTTACTCGTGACGCTGCTGCTCGCCTAGCCGTTCGCAACCACTTTGGCCAGCATAAGACAACAAAAGCACTGTACGACGCTGTAGTCGCTCGTTACTCCTCCCCGGCCACTACTGCTCTAGGCCGCCTTCTCCTGCCCTACCTGTTCCCAGACTTGTCGGCCATTGCCACAGTAGCCGACCTAGTCACTCACCTCCGCACTAGTGACACTCGCTACCGTGCTGTGCTCCCCGCCGAGTTTCCTGCCAAGAACTCCCCCCCCCCCCCAATGTACATCACGCTCTACTTCATAGTCACCCGCCTCCCTGACTCTCTTACTGCAGTCAGGGACCTCCTCCTAGCACTTGACCCCACTGACCTCACTGTCGACCTGCTCGAGAAGCACCTCCTAGCAGCTGAGACTAGCATAGTCGCTAAAGGCGCTTCTCGTGGCACTCCTCGCACCCCCTTCTTTGAGGGGTGTTCGCCCTCCCACCTTCTCCCCTCAGTCGCCTCTGCTGCAGCTGTTGATTACCTTCGTGCTGAGGAGGTAGGAGCTGCGTCTGCCCCTAGTGGGAGGCGCCGCAGCGGCAAGGGCCGGGGAGGCAGGAGTGGTGGGGGTGGCAGAGGTGGAGGCGGTGGTGGGGGCGGTGGAGGCGGTGTTGGGGGCGGCAGTGGAGGAGGTAGTGGTGGTGGGGGCGGCGGGGCAGGTGGCGGCAGTGGTGGCGGCAGTGGGAGTGGTGGCGGCAGTGGGAGTGGTGGCGGCAGCGGTGGTGGCGGCGGTAGTGGCGGCAGTGGGGGTGGAGGCGGCGGCAGTGGGGGCGGCAGGGGTGGCATTGGCCAGAGGGGAGGCCTTGGAGGTGGCCAGCGGCAGCAGCAGCGTCAGCCCCTTTCGTCTCAGGAGCTCCGTGAGTGGTTTGCTCAGCGTGGTGCGGCTGGGGGTAGTGGTCCCTGCCCGTATGTCATTCGCACAGGTGACCGCACTGGTCAGACATGCGGGAGGTCTCACACTCAGCACTGCTGCTTCTACCGCCTTACCGACGCCTTCCGCGCAGAGTTCCCCGACGCGGCTGAGCTCCCCGACTGGGCGGCGCTGCTTTGGCAGAATGTTGATATCTTTGCTCTAGACTTTGATGCTATCCTATCTGCCATGTATGCATTGTCTGTTAGAACTGAGGGTGACTGTTATCTGTGTATGCCGCCAGTCCCAGGTATAGAGGCTGCTGCTCTAGGTGCTGGTGAGTCTGCTGCCCGAAATGCTGGTGAGTCTGCTCTCTCTGGTACTGCGTCTGCTGCGGCCCTGCACACCTTCACGCTTGACTCAGGTGCACGACAGTACCACAGTCACACCACTTCCTGCACCTGTTGCTGTGTCTTTGGCTGAACCCTCTGGGAGCCCAGTCCTTGCACGTTCCTCCACTATTCTGTTGAGTTACTAAGTAAGAGTAAGCTTAGGTTTTAGGTAGGGCCTAGGCTTAGTAGCCTAGGCCTAGGGGAAGTCGAGGAGGTTGTGCCAAGGTGAGAGTCGAGAATGGGAAAAGTGATGTTCACTATAGCACTAGGGTACATATAGTAAACAGAGCATGCAAAGAAGGTGCACCACCAACAGTTTATAATAACTACACTAAACTACAGCTACAGGCAGTTACATATAAATTCTAACACTCCCCCATAACTGCCTGCAGCAGGAGTTTGTGCAGAACACAACCTGCAGGGGTATACCAGCAACAGCAACAGCAGGTACGGTAACAGAGCAGGTACAGCAGCAAAGGGACAGGCGACAGCAAGAAATTCCTGCCACCCCCTTACTCTCTTCCCCCCCCAACCACAGGAGGGGCAGCAGGGAGAGTGAGGAGGCGGGCTGGCTCTGGCTGGTCACCCCCTCCATTTCCTCACCCTCCCCCTCCCCCTCCCCCCCACACTGCTGCAGGAGCAGCAGAGGGGGGAAGAGAGGAGAGGTGGAGGGACGGCTGCTGGTTGGTCTCACACCCGCCACCCCAGTGCCACTCCCCCGGCTCCCCCACACCCTCACACCCTCCCCCCCAGCGGCAGCTGCAGCAGTGGGAACGAAAGGAGGAGGAGGGGAAGGGAAGCACACCACCCATCACCCCAACACCCGCCACCCCCATACCCTCCCCCCCACGGCTGCAGGGAGACGAAGGAGGAGGGGGTGGGCGGGGAGAAAGCCGCAGAGCGGCTACAGAGGGTCGGCGCGGGTAGGTCAGGGGCGGCTGCAGTGAGTGCAGGCGCGGGGTGAGGCAGAGGCGGCTGCACCGAGTGCAGGAGCGGGGGCGGCTGCTCCAAGGGCAGGCGCCGGGTGGTGCAGGGGCGGCTGCAGCGAGTGCAGGCGCGGGTGAGGCAGGGGCACCGCCGAGTGCGCCAGGGGCGGGTACGCGGCGGCTCAGGACACCGTCGCAGGCGCCAGGGGCGGTTCCGCGGCGGCTCAGGGCACCGTCGCGCACCACGGGGCACGTGACGGGCAGTTTAGGGCACCGTCGCATGCCACGGGGCGCACGACGGGCAGGGCACCGTCGCGTGCCACGGGGCGCATGACGGGCAGGGCACCGTCGCGTGCCACGGGGCGCACGACGGGCAAGTTTAGGGCACCGTCGTGTGCCACGGGGCGCGCGACGGGCAGGGCACCGTCGCGTGCCACGGGGCGCACGACGGGCAGGGCACCGTCGCGTGCCACGGGGCGCGCGACGGGCAGAAAAGATGTCACTCGCCACCCGGGGGCGGGACAGGACGAAAATCGCCACGCGCCCGAGGCGCGCGACCGGAAAAACAGCAGCGGAAGCGTGAGGCGGGCCCACAGGCCAGGACGTAACTCGCTCTAATGCCATGTTGAGTTACTAAGTAAGAGTAAGCTTAGGTTTTAGGTAGGGCCTAGGCTTAGTAGCCTAGGCCTAGGGGAAGTCGAGGAGGTTGTGCCAAGGTGAGAGTCGAGAATGGGAAAAGTGATGTTCACTATAGCACTAGGGTACATATAGTAAACAGAGCATGCAAAGAAGGTGCACCACCAAGAGTTTATAATAACTACACTAAACTACAGCTACAGGCAGTTACATATAAATTCTAACATATTCTGCCATGCCCGGCGGTTCCGTCTGGGTCACTGTCAGGTCTCCACCTCCCCTCGTTCTCTACGAACTTGGTGAGCACTGCTGTCCTCCAGGATGCGGGGGTTGACACCTTCACCCCAGGACGGCAGCGTGTGGCGATCTGTACGTGCTCCCGGACCGGTCGCCACCTGGCCACGTTCACCCGTCGGCCTGGATCGAGTCTGTACACACTGACTAATGCGCCTCCTCAGGTAGCTGCGTCTGCGTCTGCGTCAGGTCAGCTTGCTGCCCCCTTCTCGTGGCGCGCCCTATCGCACCAGACGCTCCTTTGGCACCACTGTCTTGGTCACCCCTCTGTGGCACGCCTTCGTGGCATGCACTCCCGTCTCCTTGTCTCTGGTCTTCCCAGGTCTCTGCCTCCCCTCCCACCCTCGCCTGCCCCTCCCTTCCTTCTCTGTGTCGAGGGGCGGCAGCGCGCCGCTCCTCACTCCTCCTCGTCCCCCCGACAGAGGCTCCCCTGCAAACTCTCCACCTAGATGTGTGGGGCCCAGCCCGCGTCCGTGGACAAGGCCACGAGCGGTACTTTCTGCTGGTTGTCGACGACTACTCGCGTTACACCACGGTCTTCCCCTTGCGCCGCAAGGGGGAGGTCCCTGATGTTCTGATCCCTTAGATCCGCGCTGTTTCTCCAGCCTGCAAGCGGTTCGAGACGGACCTTCCTGTCTTGCATCTGCACTCTAACAGAGGTGGTGAGTTTTCCCCTGACCTCTTGCGGGCCTTCTGTCGTGCGGAGGGCATTCGCCAGACGTTCACGCTTCCGGCCTCTCCGCAGCAGAATGGGGTTGCTGAGCGCCGCATTGGCTTAGTCATGGAGGTCGCTCGTACCTCCATGATCCATGCGGCTGCCCCCCATTTTCTGTGGCCGTTTGCAGTCCAGTACGCTGCGCATCAGCTCAACCTCTGGCCCCGTGTCTCCTTGCTAGAGACCTTGGCGATGTGTCGGTGTTCCGGATCTGGGGATGTCGAGCCTTTGTCCGCGATACGTCTGCGGACAAGCTCTCCTCCCTCGCCGTTCCCTGTGTCTTCCTTGGCTTTGTCCCTGATGCGCCTGGTTGGCAGTTCTACCACCCCACCTCACGCAGTGTCCTGCCCTCTCAGGACGTCACGTTTGACGAGTCGGTTCCCTTTTACCGTCTTTTCCCCTACCGCACTGCCCCTCTCCCTCCTCCGCCGCTTTTTCTAGCACCAGGTCCTCCTCCGGTAGACCCCCTCCCCCCTCAGGGTCTTGCTCCCTCAGGTGTGTCCCAGGTAGACCCTGTCGAGCCTGTCGAGGTAGCTGTCGACTCTGGTACTGCTAGAGGTGGTGCGTCTGGGGGTGCTGAGCCTGCGGGTGCGGGGCCTGGGGGTGCTGAGCTTGAGCATGCGGAGCCTGGGGGTGCTGAGCCTGGGGGTGCTGAGTGTGAGGGTGCGGAGCCTGGGGGTGCTGAGCCTGTGGGTGCGGAGCCTGGGGGTACTGAGCCTGAGCGTGCGGAGCCTGGAGGTGCTGAGCCTGGGGGTGCTGAGCCCGAGTGTGCTGAGCCTGGAGGCCCTTCAGGTGCCTTGTCGCGGCCGGAGTCCCTCTCTCCACTGCAGCTGCGCGAGTGGTTTGTTCGGCGCTGGAGCCTCCGGAGTGGTGCTGCTGGAGCTGGAGCTCCTGGAGGTGCTGGAGCCACTGGTCGCGGAGGTGCTCGTAATGGGGTTATTGGAGCTGCTAGGGCTGGAGGTACTACTGGGGCTGCTGGAGGAGCTGGTGCTGCTGGAGCTGGAGCTGCTGGAGGTGCTGCTGGAGCTGGAGCTGCCGGAGGTGCTGGAGCCACTGGTCTCGGAGGTGCTCGTCCTGGGGGTACTGGAGCTGCTGGGGCTGGAGGTACTACTGGAGCTGCTGGAGGTGATGTTGGAGCTGGAGCTGCTGGAGGTACTAGAGCTGCTGGAGCTGGAGGTGCTTATGGAGATGGAGCTGCCGGAGGTGCTGGAGCCACTAGTCTCGGAGGTGCTCGTAGTGGGGGTACTGGAGCTGCTGGGGCTGGAGGTACTACTGGAGCTGCTGGAGGTGATGCTGGAGCTGGAGCTGCTGGAGGTAATGGAGCTGCTGGAGCTGGAGGTGCTTCTGGAGCTGGAGGTGGAGTTGCTGCTGGAGCTGGAGCTGGTGGAGGTACTGGTGCTGTGGGTGCTGTGCGATCGCGACCGTACTTCGTTCCACTGCTTCAGCAGGTTCTTGGTCTCTCGCCTTCTGCTGACCTTGCTCCTCCCTTCCTATGTCAGACGCCTGACCAGTCCCAGCCACAGCTACTACCAACCGCTCCGCTGCCTGCTCCTTCTCCTTAGACTGAGCAGACCGGGGGTCTTACTGAGCGTTGTGAGCCTGTGTCTCGTCCTGCGTCGTCTGTTCGCGCTGGTCGCACTGGTCGTCGTGTTCCGCATCTGCGTCCTCCTCCTGTCCCCGGCACGCACCAGATGGCACTTCGTCCTTCCTCTGTTCCACTGCGTGTCCCTCTGCCGTCTCCTCCTGCGTCCTCCTTTGCTGACGGTCCGGACCCGGAGTCAGACTCCCTTCATGCTGCTAGTCCTACTGTCACGCGTCTCCTGGCCACTGTTGTCACTGGCCCTTCCTTTGAGTCCACTGCTGCGTTTGCCTTAGTTGCTGAGCTTGTCGACTTTGCTGCTCGCTGCCGTCTAGACTATGCCGCTAGTCTTGTTGCTGAGTCTGAGTCTGTCTGTCCTCCGTCCGTCGGGGGTGAGTGTGCTCTTAGCACGGACGTCCTTGAGGACAGGCACGGGGACCTTGAGTGTCTTGCGGCCGCTGCGCCTCATCTCATGGCCATGCTGCTTGCCCCTGAGGGAGACCCGGATACACCAGACATCCCGACCCCGCGCTCTTACATAGAGGCGATATAGGGTCCCTACTCCTCTCAGTGGCAGTCAGCCATGGACGCAGAGATGGCATCCTGGAAGTCCACAGGCACTTACGTCGACAATGTTCCCCCTCCTGGGGCGAACATCGTCAGTGGCATGTGGATTTTCAGGATGAAGCGGCCGCCGGGTTCTCCGCCTGTCTTCAAGGCGCGTTACATTCCTCGAGGCTTCAGTCAGCGACAGGGAGTTGACTTCTTCCAGACCTTCTCCTTGACCTCGAAGATGACCACTCTTCGGGTTCTGCTGCACGTCGCTGCTCAGCGTAACTACGAGCTTCACTCTCTTGACTTTAGCACTGCTTTCCTACAGGGCAGCCTGCACGAGGAGATCTGGCTGCGCCGCCCACCTGGCTTCACTGGGTCGTTTCCTCCAGGTACCCAGTGGAGCCTCCGGCGGCCAGTCTACGGTCTCCGCCAGGCACCTCGCGAGTGGCACGACACACTGAGGACGACTCTTGCGGCTCTTGGCTTTGCTCCCTCTTTTGCTGACCCGTCGCTGTTTCTACGCACCGACACTTCTCTGCCGCCGTTCTACATCCTCGTGTACGTTGACGACTTGGCTTTTGCCACTGCTGACACTGAGGCACTGACTCTAGTGAAGTCGGAGCTGCAGAAGAGACACACGTGCACAGACCTGGGTAAGCTGCGCAGCTTTATTGGCTTGCAGATCACCCGGCACTGAGCACGCCGCACCATTACCTTGACTCAGTCACACATGGTGCAGCATGTCCTTCAGCACTTCGCCTTCCAATACTCCTCGCCACAGGCCACTCCTCTGCCTACGGGTCACTCGCTCTCAGCTCTGATGAGTCCGTAGAGCTGAGTGGCCCGTATCCAGAGCGTGTGGGCTGCCTCATGCACCTGATGACCTACACTCAACCTGACCTTGCTTACCCTCTTAGCATCCTGGCACGCTATGTTGCGCCCGGGAGACACCGACCAGAGCACTGGAAGGCCGCTAAGAGGGTGATGCGCTACTTGTGCTGTACGTCGGGCACAGGGCTTGTGCTTGGAGGACGGGGTCCAGTTGTCCTCACTGGTCACGCAGACGCTTCTTGGGTTGACGACTTGGCTACGCAGCGGTCGTCATAGGGTTACACCTTCAGCCTTGGCTCCGGTTCTGTTTCGTGGCGGTCTACCCGCTCGTCTTCTGTTCTCAGCTCCAGTTGTGAAGCTGAAATCTACGCAGGGGCCATGGCTGCACAGGAGTTACGCTGGCTCACCTACCTGCTGACCGACATGGGAGAGCCGCCTCGTTCTCCTCCAGTTCTGTACGTCGACAACAAGGCCATGATTGCCTTATGTCAGGAGCACAGACTGGAGCACACAACGAAGCACATAGCTCTGCGCTACTTCCTTGCTCAAGAGTTGCTGCAGCGTGGTTAGCTTTGTCTTGCTTACATGGCTTCTCAGGCTAACACTGCTGATATCTTCACCAAGGCACTTCCGCCTTGTGATCATCAGCGTTTCTGTACTGTTTTAGGCCTTGTGCCTACTTGGCCTCACTTGCTCACTTCTTGACTTTGCTTGTACTGTGATCTATATACTCATACCTGCATGTTTACACTTGCTAGGTTGTGATCACTGTACAGTTTGCTCTCCTTTATATATAACTCTGCATGTGAACTGGCCTTGTGGCCATTTCCTTGTGCTCGGATTGTGTGGTGACTTCGTGATCCACCCTGAGCTTGCTTTGTCTTTCTTGACTGGTCTTGTGACCTCTTGTTCTCCCCCACTTTGCCTATGGGGGTGTGTCAAACTATGTGTTGCTTGTTGTGCAGGCTGTAGTGGGGTAGCTCATATGGGGTACAACCCAAATTAGAGTTTGCTACTTGTACCCATCCTGCTCCTAGTTCATTCATTCCTGTTCATTATTCTGACTAACATGCTAACCGAGGCTAGGTTAGGTCATGCCGAACCTGTCGTACCTACTGCCGTACCTAGGTCACGTTTCCACCACGCTGCCCCTTATGCGCTTCCTTGCACGCGCCATTATTTCTGCCCCGCGTGCGCCCCTTGTGCTGCCCCACACGTGCCCTTGTGCTGTCATGCGCGCGCCCTTCGCACTGTCCTGCGCGCGCCGTTTGTACTGCTCCGCGCACGCCCCGTGCGTTGCCCCACGGGGGCCATTCGCGCAGCCGCTGCCTATGCGCCGCGTGCTGCTCTGCCCCGCGCGCTCGCCCTGCCTCGTCGGATCGTGCTGCCTCATGCGCTCGCCCTGGCCTACCCCTTCGCGCTGCCTCACGTGCGCCGCCGCCGCTGCTTGCGTGCCGCCCCTGCCCCGCATGCTACTGCCGCCCCGTGCGCCGCCCTGCCTCATGCGCCACCCTGCCTCATGCGCCGCCGCTGCCCCATGCGCCACTGCTGCCTGCACAACCATGGCGCGGCCCCTGCCCAGTATGACGCGGCTGCTTGGCACCACTACTTCCCGCGAGCAACCGCACCCGCCGCCGCCGCCTTCTCTACAGCTGCTGCCGCCGCCGCCTTCTCTACAATTGCTGCCACCGCCGCTACTACCGCTACTACCACTGCCGCTGCTTCTGCTACACCCGCTTCCGCTACACCCGCTTCCGCTACAGCCACAAAAGCTCCCGCTACAGCCGCAACTGCTGCCGTCATAGCTGCTACCACTGCCCCTGCCGCAACGGCTCCCGCTGCCACCACTGCCTCTGCTGCTGCCGCTAAAAACACATATAACGCACCTCACAAACTTCACCTGAAAACTCGTTAATGCAACCCTTCACTTACGGAAACTCATGAAAACCCACAAATACAACCTTTCTACTCTTGAACCGTCAAGACCATTCTTGAACTGTAAACGCTCTAACGTAAAGCACAGAAACCCGCATCTCACGTTCAAAACTCTACTCTCATTTGAAACTCATCCTTCAGTTGTAGTTGCTACGAACCACTCGAACCACGCGAGAGGGGAGAGGGGGGCGGCGCCGCGGCCTCGCGGAGAGGGGGGGCCGCGGCGCCGCGACCGTGCGGAGAGGGGATTCCGGGCCGTGCGGAGAGGGGGGGGCGCGGTGCTGCGGTTGTGCGGAGAGGGGGGGGGCACGGGTTGCGTAGAGAGGGGGGCCGCAGGCAGCACGGAGAGGGGGAGCCGCGACGCCGCGGCTGCGCGGAGAGGGGGAGCCGCGACGCCGTGGCCGCGCGGAGAGGGGGGGTTGCGGCCGCACGGGCAGGGGGCCGCGGCGCCGCCATCGCGCGAAGAGGGGGCTGCGGCGCCGCCGTCTCCCGAAGAGGGAGGCGCGGCGCTGCCGTCGCGCGAAGAGGGGGCCGCGGCACCGCGGTCGCGGGGAGAGAGGGAGCTGCGGCCGCGCGGAGAGGAGGGCGCGGGCCGCGGCGCCACGGCAGCACGGAGAGGGGTGTTGTGCCAACATAGTACAGTGGCACGGTTATCGCACTCCCATTCAGTCTACAAGCCTGCTCAGCTTCTGGAATTTTGTGGGGAAGTGCTTCAACATGTGTTCTTCAAACCCTCAAAGTTTCTGAATTTTTGAAGCAGTTTACTAGGCATGGCAACATTTTAAATTTCAAGACTTATGGCATGCCGGAAGTGTGTGTTACTCTTTTTTGGTAACACGCGAGTTCACTATTTCGGCTGCTGACTTGTCTACCGAGTTGCTAGTTGCTATTTGGCGGGGTTTGAGCTGGCCCCATAAGTTCTAGAAATAACAAGCATGGCAAGAGTGGGGTGACTGATAGATAATGGGGATTGGAAACCTATATTCGCTGCACGATAGATGCAAAAATGCCGCGTTCAGCAGGATTCGAACCTACGCGGATTTCAAGTATGTCACGTTAACCACTCAGGCATGAACGCCTGAGATTGTGAATTCCAAATAAGTTATTGTTTGTGTTAGTAATCGGGTCTCTACTTGAATCTGTTCTTTTCGGGTACACACCGCAGAAACCTCTCTCTCTGGTGACGTGGATTCTCGAGAATGTTCTCCCACTACTATCGAAAAGATTCTCCATGCTATAACGAGAATATTCTCCACAACGCTAGGCTAACTCCCGCTCCCGTAAGTTTCTCAATTTTCGCCTGTTCATGCCTCATTTCCCGCGTCTCCAAAAGCTGAATCCTACCTATACGAGCGCATCTGTCGGATATCCACCAGAGGAGTCGTATCCTGAGATCGTCTCCTCTTTTTCGTCCTCTCCACGTCGCAGTTTTGCTGTCTCCAATCAAGCCTTTCCACGCCCGACACGCTCGCATCGCGTTTCGAGACGTCTCGGAACGATTCGTTCGCGTCGCGTTATTAACCGTGCCCGCGCATCCTCGCGGATTCGAGAGCATCGATGTGGTTCGGGAAGCATTTGGACAACATTCGGCCAACGTTTGGGCAGAATACGGGCTTCATTCGGGCAGCATGTCGACTAATCTAGGGCCGGGCGGCAATCTCGAGGGAATTCTCAAGTGGAGCCTCACTCGCTCCGATGGCACGGCCCCCGCTCGACAAATCACGTGAGTGGTGTTGGGCCCCGCCCGTCAGATTACGTGAGTGCAGTTCAAGTTGGAACCACTTGAATCGAGTGAGGAATGGGAACTTGTTGAACGAGATCAGAATTGTGGGGGGGGGGGGGGGGGGGGGGGGGGGGGTGGGGGTGACCCATTTGCTCATCTTTTTCTCTTTCCACTTGCCTTTCCTTATGACGAGGAGGAGCGGCAGTGGTTCAACTAGGCGATGCAGGCGGCGGTGGTGGACATAGTGCAGCTAATAATGGAGAACAGCATGGTGATTACCGTCACTGAGGAGGCACTTCCTTCTCTTCCTCTTGCCCTTCCTACTATTTCTTTCGTGTCCATCCTTGCAGGGAAGAGGAGCGGCAGTGGTTCAACCAGGCAAGGCGGCAGTGGTGGATGTTGTTTAAAGGATCCGAGGCAGGGGGTGAGGGGGGTGACTCATTTGCTTTTCTCTGTCTCTTTCTTCCCGCCTTTCCTTGTAGGAAAGAGGAGCGGCAGTGGTTAAACCAGGCAATGCAGGCGGCGGTGGTGGACATAGTGCAGCGGATGAAGGAGATCAGTATAGGGTCACTGAGGAGGGGCTGCTGTGTTGCCCTCTCATGCTCTTGTCTTGCTCGTTTCCCTTGTCCACCCTTCATCCCTTCGTTCCTCGCATTCACTTCTCCCACCCCCTTCCTGTCCCCGCCACCAGGGAGGAGGAGCGGCAATGGTTGAATCAGGCCAGGCAAGCGGCGGTGGAGGATGTTGTTCAAAGGATGAAGGAGATCAGCATGGTCATGGCCATCACTGAGGAGGGGCTGCTGGCCTCACACTCTCTCCTCATTCTCGTTTCCCTTGTCCGTGCGTTCCCCCTTTCGTCCTCACGTTCCCTCCGCCTTCCAGGGAGGAGGAGCGGCAGTGGTTCAATCAAGCGATGCAGGCGGCGGTGGTGGATATAGTGCAGCGGATGAAGGAGATCAGCATGGTGATGGCCGTCACTGAGGAGGGGGATGATGGGGGTGACTTACTCACGCGTCTTTCTCTTTTCTCTTTGCCCTCTTTTCCTTGCAGTGAGGAGGAGTGGCAATGGTTCAACCAGGCCATGCAAGCAGCGGTGGTCGACATAGTGCAGTGGATTAAGGAGATCAGCATGGTGATGGTCATCACTGAGGAGGGGCTGTTGCAGTGAATTCTCAAGTGAATTCTCAAGTGGAACCCTAAACCCTTTTGGTACTTTAGGTTCCTTTTCCTATCTCCTTCCGCCAGACCTGAAGGCCATAGGAGGCTTGGAGCCGCTGCTGCATTTCCTCAAGTCTCCTCATGCAATCCTGCGTGCGCAAGCAGCAGCCCTCTGAGTGTCTTTCTCCCTCCTTACCTCCCTCCCCGCCGACAGACCTGAAAGCCATAGGAGGCTTGGAGCCGCCGCTGCGTTTCCTCAAGTCCCCCCATGCAATCCTCCGCGCGCGGGCGGCAGAGATGGTAACCACCATGGTGCAAAACAACGAAAAGAGCCAAATCAACGTGATGGATGCGGGCGCCCATCTGACCCTCATGGATATGATTCTGCACGATGTTGACGTCACTGCCAGAACCAAGGCCGTGGGGGCAATTTCATGTGAGTAGTATGGGTTTGTTGTGGGGGGTTTGAGGGGTATTGGGGGCGGTGGGGGTGGAGGAGTGAGGTAGAGCTCGTTTCTATGCATGTTTCAGTTTGTTTCCCTCCAGTTCCCCTTCAAAACCTCGAATCCCTTCATGCCGGCTTGTTTCCCCCAATACCCCATTGTTTCCTCTAACGCCCGTCTGTTTCTCCCAACGCTCCCGTTTCCCCCCACACTCTACGTTTCTCCCCGTTTACCCCTCCACTCACTCCCCCTCCCCCTCTTCTCCACCACTTTTCTCTGCCCCACCTTCCCACCAGCCTTGGTACGCCGTAATTCAGAAGGCATGGTGTCCCTTCAAGCCCTCGTCGGCATTAACCGACTCACCTCGTTAATATCCTCTGCCGCTCAACCCACCAACGACACCACCACCACCACAGACACCAGCAGCAGCACCACCACCACCACCACCAAGCTCCTTCTTAAGGCCCTCCATCTGGCGCTCTATTTTCTACAGCAATTCCCTTCTGACCATCCCTTGGCTCTCTCCTCTGGCCTGCTCGCCTTGCTGCTACAGCCGGGGATGGTGGGGTCCCAGGACGGGGATGTGAGGCTGGCAGTGCTGCAACTGCTGCAGGATCTAGCTCCTGATATGACTGTTGGTACTGCCGCTGCTGCTACTGCTGCTACTGCTGCCACAGCTGCTGTTGGTGATGGTGGTGATGCTACTGCTGCCGCTGCTGCTGCTCCCAATGCAACTGATAATGAGGGGGGAGCAAGAGCAAGGGGGATGAGGTTTCTGGAGTAGAGGTGGTTATTGGGGCCAGAATGGAGGCTATATCTGCCCTGCAGAAGCGCCAAAGCCGATGAGAAAACTCAGGTGGTTCAGGTGGGGTGTCAGAGCCGGATTCCGTTGACCTTCAGGAGGAGCTGGATGCCTTGCTCGCGATGAGGCGTGCTCTGATTGGCCAAAATCTGGCTGTCGCCATGGGAGAGAGCGGAAAGGTGGGCCAGTGGGGGGGCGACAGGTGCTGTAGGTGGGGCGAAAACAGGAGTAGCAGCAACAGAAGCGGGTTCCCAACAGCCGCTGATATTTTTGGGAGCACCATGAGCAGGGGGAGATGGGGGGGGGGGGAGGGGGAAAGAAGAGGGGAGAGGTGAGGAGAAAGTGGAGAGTGGAAAAGGCGCCTGCCACCAAGGGGGAGAGTGGAGAGGCGGGCACTGGGGAAGCAAGGGGAAGAGCAAAAGCATACAGGGGATGTTGTGGGGTTGTGGGTAGGTAAGCATACGGTGGAATTTTGGGGAGTGTAGCAGAAGCCTTTTTTGTTTTCTTGCCCCAAAATATGTTTTCTTGGGAGCAAACATTATTGAATCATGGAAGGGTTACTCCATTATTGAACAATGATAGATGCATTATAACATAATGACGTACTAATAGCAACTTACCTCAACAGGTTACCCAAGTTACCTCAACACATACTAATGGGAGGAATTTGCATGACTTTCCGATACAGAGCAGACGGGTTTCTACGATAGCCTAGCTATCGTTGTGCCGCCCCAATCAGCAGGTTACATGATCGCTGTTCAGTGTTGGTTTCACAATGACCTAGCAGACGGAATTGCACTAGCCCACCATGGGAAATCCACTACGGCTCAGCAGAGGGGATTCTGCGGCTAGTGAAATGATTTGTGAGGGTAGAGGTTTCCAATGGTTGCCTGCCATCAAGCAAACAAGCTTCAGCCATTGAGAATGTGGAGGGAGGGAGGCATTGGCGACATGCGAAATCAATCTTATTCGTTTGGCGATTAGATGACAACAGCAGCGAAGAACCCTTTCTATGTGTCCAAAGCTCGCAGATTCTGTCGCATTAGTTACCATGCTGACATTCGTTGGTGGAGCTGTCGCACTCCGCGAGAGGATCCTTTGCGTGTTGCTGACGCCACTTTAGCCTACAAAATTGCAGGTGCCCCTCAAGGTTCCTGAGCAAACCTTTCCACCACGTCTAATCCAACTCAACCGAAGCTAGAAGTAGCTCAGTATGGTAAGAGGTTCGGCAAGTTTTCGTGGTGTGCTTCGGGTCGCAAACCGTCGCTTTCCCATGGCATCCTTTAGGTTAGAGATGCATGCCAAGATCGAACATGCGGTTTGATAGGTTGAATATGGTGGTGTTCGCCAGCACATGAAAATTTGAAATAAACTTAAAGGCATCGAAATGGCAACGGAATCAGGAACCGGAGGCAGAACCTGCCGAAGAGGTTTTGTCAAACATTATACTTGTTATATTTGTGTAGGCTATAGTGGGTTAGCCTATAGGGGGTTCACAACTCTAGGGTTACATATTTGTACTCTCACTTCTTTCTAGTCCAACACTTCTTCTTTCTAACAGGTTTGGGCAAAACGCCACCCGCGAAACTTCGGGTCCTGAAATGGGAAATGTGGCAACGGCATCAGGAAGCTCCATCCCAACCTTCCCCCCTACTGGCACGAAATTTTTGCATGGCTGACCATTGCCTGACCGAGGGCCCAAAAGTACTAGACTAGGGTAAAAACTGAAAAGAAAAAATGTCACCAAGGCCGACAAACACGACCAGTCAAGAGGCGGTCCAGCGTATGCTGATCACTTACTTCAAGGTCATCCTGGAAGGGTGCTGGGAGTTATGCGCATGGAACCCTACCTCGTAACCCGCCTATTAAACATACTCGTGAGTCACGGCCTTCTCATCGAAGGGCGCAGCCAGACACCTGCCGAACAGCTACTAATATTTCTACATTTTGTAGGACAGTCCCCATCAAGAAGGGTGATGCAGGAGACTTGGCAGCTGTGAGGATCTTGGATCGAATTCAGAAAAGTGAATGAAAACTGAATGATTTACCTGGGTACAACACAAGGCTATATTTAGTCTCGACACAAGGCCTAGTAACCAGGTGTTACCATGAAGGTTCCGAGGGTCGTGAAGCGTCCCGAATGGAGCCTTCCCGAATTTGGTAGAAGGCAATTCGGTGGCAACCGAAAAGCCTAGAATTTGGTGCACGCAACCTAGCGCGGTGCTAAAACTATAAAAAAAATATAAGAAAGCACCTAGCCTAGGAAATCAAGCAAAACATGCATGAGATAATAAGCCTAAGATAGAAATAGCAAAATAAAGTAAAGGCAAGCAAGCAGAGCTAGCATTAGTCGTTGTACTCTCACTCGTCCCCCTCTCAAAGCTGGGTGGCGTGAGAAACTGTTGGGTGCAACTACTTAATTTGCACGTCAACCTACCGCCTATTTGACAACGGTATAAGAAAATGGGGAGTTTTGTTTTGAAGGTAATTTGTGGTGTGAGAAATGTCTTTTCATGTTGCATTTTGTGTGTGCGCATTTTGTGTGTGCTCTGTGCGCATTCGTCTTTGCATTTTTTGTGTTCCGTTTTCATTCGTAATTGGATTTTGTGTTTCTGCATTTTCAGTTCTGTTTTCATTGTTCTCATGAAGCTCTCATGAAGCGCTCAAATGAGGCTCACATGATGCGCTCAAATGAGACTCTCACGAAGTCTCAAATGAGACCCTCATGAAACCCAGATGAGTTCCCATGAAAGTCAAATGAGAAATATTTCATGGGAGGCTCATATGGGCGAGTTCGAATGATTTATGCGAAGCTCATTGGAGTGCCATAAGCCTCGAATGTTTCATTGGAGGCTCATGTGAGTGAGTGGTGTGCTGGGGGCCTCGAAAGTTTGACTGGTCAAGGGGGGGTGCTGTTTGACCGTTTCGCGCGAGTCAAAGGGTGCGAAAATCAGGACTGCATGTGGGGTCCTGATTCGCGCGTGTGGCCCCTCAGGGCTCGGGCGTGTGCCACGTCCGGTTGCGCGTGCACTGTACTGCACAATCGCAACAAGACAGGGCCCGTTTTGGCCCTGTCCCGCACTGTACGCGCGCATGATTTCAATCATGACGCGCTGTACAGCACGACCGAGAAAAATCTCGGTCGTGCGTGTGGCACGAGGGGTGCTCGGAATTTACAGTTGAAAAACTGTTTTCCGAGTTGACTCACGGGACGGGAAATTTCTCGCAAAAGTCATTTCGCTTAACGGAATCCATTCGACACAGGTGCAAATCGGTTACTCCGTTTTTCAAACGGTAAAAACCGTTATATAACTGTGAGCTTGCATGAAGACATTGGAGCTGCATTGGAGCCACATGCGAGCCTCATCAGTGTACACATTTGAGTCAGGCAGGGGCAACTGTTACAAGTGCAATTTGAAGACAGTTTTTAACAACAGGAGGATATAGCCAAATGTTCAAGGAGTTGAACAACCGTTTTCAAGTACAGCTTGGCGAAATCCTGCGCGCTAGTTGAACAACTGTTATGTGCTTGCTCCTGCCTGTGCGTAGAATTTATATAAATGTGTATGCTTGTACCTGTCGAGATCAATCTAATGCATTCGCGTCTTTGCAAGCTTGAATTCCACTACTTCGTATTGACGAGAGTAGAAACGACCACGGTGCTACCGAAACTTTGTTCGACCAGTTCACTCATTCTACAAGCATAAACAAGGCATAACTACTCACTTGCGTTTTTCCTACGCCCTTGGCTGGGAGGTGACAAGGAGTCACACTCGAAGGGCTGCAAGTGATGTTAAGTGTTGCTAAGTTTTTGTTTGTAGTTCAAGCCTAATCGCTTCCGCAGAACGCTATAGCTGTCAATAGAAACAGCCTGCTTGAGAGCACGGCGTGCGTTGCCCATATCAGCTTCTGCAACTTAATTGTCCTCTGTGGGGTCATATCCCTTCCAGCGTATCAGGAGATCAAGGGTCTCGCCGACGCGGCGCTGATGAGTGAGAACGCGCTCGATCTCGTACTCTAGTTCATCCTATACGAGTGCAGGTGGTGGTGGCGGTAGCTGCCATCCCTAGAACTGCTGGTTGGGGTCCTTGTAGGGCATCAGTAGCTGAACCTGGAAAGCGTTGTGAAGCTTCCACGTAAAAAGGTAAGCGCAAGCGGAATGCAACTGGTGTCACCTGTGCCTCAACGAGATAGGGACCACAGAAGCGAGGCCGAAGTTTGGATGGTAGGTGTGACATGTTCAAATTGCGCGTGTCGTGGAGCACCTGATTTCCGACTGCCACTGAGTGATCTCGTCGCTGAGAGTGGTGAGACGTCGCTGAGTCTTCTCCCATAGCTGCTGCATGGTGGTGACGAAGTCGTGCACGGCTTGGACGTGTGCCGGTGTGGTTGGCTGCTGTGGGGTAAGTGGCTCCCGTCCGTAGCACAAGAAGAAAGGAATTTTCCCAATGGCCACATGCGAAGCGTTGTTGTAAGCGAACTCCAGTAGCTGACGTCGTCTTTGCAAGCTGTGCGCAGAAACTATTCAACCACTTGATTGAGTCGCTCCGTTTGTCCGACAATTTGGGGGTGGTATGTTGAAGTCATCGCAAGCTTTGTCCCCAACAATCCCATGAGCTCCTTCCATAACTTACTAGTGAATTAAGGGCCTCTATATGAGACAAGTGTAGCGGGGATGCCGTGGATGGTGATGATGCGGTCGAAGAAGAGGCGAGCAGTTGCTTCAGCTGTTGCCGTGGCGTTGGTCGGAATGAAGTGACCCATTTTGGAGAACTTACCAATTACCACGAGGATGGCGTCATGCCATTGTGAGGTCGAAGGAAGTCCCGTGATGAAGCTGCTCCGATAAGGGTAGAGGTTGGAGTAGCCCTGCTCTTTTTCTGCTTGCTACTCTCAATCCGCTGGCACGTGTCGCATGAGGTGACGAACTACTGCACGCATGCGGCCATCCGGGGCGAGTAGTAATGTTTTGCTATCCTTGTTAATGTCTTGTTGCTCCCGAAATGTCCGGCGTATGGTACATCGTGAAACTCCTATAGTAGGATCTGCCGTAGCGGGGCATATTTCGGTACCCAAACCTTTCATGTACCCTTCCTTAAAAATAAGTCCTTCTCCCACTCTAACAGCTTTTGTTTCTGTGCTGTCGCAATTTCTGCGTCCACGAAGTACCCATGTTGGAATAGACCCCTGAGCAGTTCATCCCGTTGAGTTGGATACCTGCTACATGACCGGTGCGGCTTAACGCGTCTGCTTTGTTGTGTAGCCCGGGTTTGTAGAAGATGTCGTAGTAGAAGTGAGTTTCCATGAAGTCCACCCACCGCACTTGTCGTCGTGAGAGCATTGGCTGCGACTTCAGGTATTTGAGGCTGCAGTGGTCAGTGTAAACTATGGTCTTGGCTCCCTCTAGGTAACACCTCCATGCCTTGAAGGCTACGACTATTGCTAAGGCTTCCTTGTCATGAATGGGGTAGTTCATTTCTGCTCCGTGTAGCTTCTTACGGATGTAGGTGATAGGGTGCAAACCGCGTCCATGATCCTGCATCAGTACTGCTCCCGACTGCCTGGTCACTAGCGTCTGCTTCCACCACGTAGTCCTTGTCTGGGTCCGATAGGATGAGTACTGGCACTGTGGTCAGTGATGTCTGTAGCTATTCCATGGCTTGCTGATGAGGAGAATCCCATTTGTAGGGCGTATCATTTTCCAGTAGGTTGGTCAGTGGCGCTGCTATCTTTGCGTACTACGGCAAGAACCTGTTGTAGTAGTTGGCAAAGCCTAGGAACTCCTGCAACTCCTTCACGTTCTCCGGCACTTTCCATTTTTTAACGGCTTCGATCTTCCGCGGGTTCACATGTACGCCCTCCGCACTCACCATGTGCCCGAGAAATTGCACCTTCTTCGGGGCGAAGTCGCTTTTTGACAGCTTTACGTAGAACTTAACTTTCCACAGGATCTCGAACGCTTTCCGCAGATGCTCCACATGCTCCTTCATATTTTTGGAGTAGATGAGTATGTCCTCTAGGTACACCACTACGCACTCATCTAGCAGAGGTCGTAGGATATGGTTCATCTCCACCTGGAACGTCACTGGTGCGTTGCAGAGTCCGAACGGCATCACCAGGTATTTGTAGGAGCCGTATTTGGTACGGAACGCCGTTTTGTGGATCGAGTTTTCAGCCATCTTGATCTGCCATTAACCCGACCCTAGGTTTAGCTTCGAAAATACTGTTGTACCACGCAGTTGATTAAGAAGATCGTCTATGCGCGGTATGGGATATTTGATTTTGATTGTCTGTTTGTTCGGCGCGCGGTAGTCAATGCATATCCGTAAACTACCGTCTGGCTCTGGGGTGAAGAGAACTGGTGCACCATAGGGAGAGGTGGATGGGCAGATCAGTTGTCTGTCCAAGAGATACTCTATCTGCTTCTTCATGTCTGTCAGTTCTGTCGGGTTCAGTCGGTACGGTGCACGTGAGCCGGGTTTTGCACCTGGTTCCTCCACGATATTGTGCTCGTGGATGCGCACTGGAGGTACGCATGCAGGCAGGTCGTCTGGCATGATCTCCTTGTACTACTCCAACACCTCCTTTACTGCTGCAGGCAGCTCCAAACTCGGCTTCTCCTCCTCTGCTGCTGCCATAACCAGTGCTTAATAACCCGTGTTACTCTCGTTCACTGTCCGTTCGAAACGTGCCAGTATTGTTTCAGGAACGTCCCTTATATTCGTCCAGCTTCTCAGCTCCACTCGTTTCCCGTTGTCGTAGATGCACGCCTTCCGGTTGACCCTGTCGATCTCGGGGCCGATCCGCTTCAGGAAATCTCGCCCCAAGATGAAATCTAAACCCTTGATGTTTGTGATCGGCAATGTCGGCTTCCATATCAACGCTTCTATGTGCAGCTGCAGTGATGCTTCGCCGTGGATGGGAAGCTTTGTGCCGTCCACCATCGTTGCAGAAAACCGGGTCCCTTCCGCCTTCTCTCCAATTTTCTCCAATGTTCTGCGATCGCACATCGTGTGGGACGCACCGCTGTCCACCAGTGCTTGAAGGCGTCGTCCTTTGCATAACACCTCGAGGTTTAGTGGTTTCTGATGCGTTGAGTAGCCAAAGAGAGTCTCATTGATAGGATCATAGGGTACATCAAAGAATTTACCGTCCCTATTTCCTATACCTGACTCAGGACTCTTTGCTTCCGACTTCACCTGGGGGGTAGGAGGAATTTTCCGAGGCTTGTACAACTTCTCCTGAGCCTGGAAGTTTCCTGTAAGCCTTTGCAGCTGTGTAGGCTTCACTTGTGGGCAATGGGGAGCCTTAACACGGTGCTGCGGGGAGAGGATGTTAACTCCACGGAATGCACGACCCTTTTCTACGCTCCGTAATACTTTGCCCAATTTCTCAGGTACCTGAATAAATTCTAATGGTTTTTTCTTGGCCTCTAGTTCTCGCGTGATTATTCTAAAGGCTTGAAAACCCTCTAAGTAGTATTCTTTGTTAAAGTATATTTATAGGATAACTTCAACAAATTCGTACTTTCGTGGGTGTTTGGTTGGAGTTCCCCGGTTGGTGCAGGGTCTTTTTTTCGCGGAGCCTCCTTTCGCATCGGCGCTTTCCCCTGTTGCCAGCCAGTCATCACAATTTATTTTCGCGCCATCATTTTCTCCCTTTTTCCCCCGCTCCGAAGTCGCCACGTCGTCGCCTTTTTCCCTTTTCGGAACTTTACGCGATCGCCAGGTCGATTCGCAGCTACTGGCAATTTCTGTTTTTGTACTTCGGGGGTGCTCCACTGTTTGCCGCCCAGCAGTTCCGCATGTGCTGTTTTCATCTTGTAGCACGACAAGATTTGATGTCTGGCTGCGCCGCAAAATTCGCATTTTGTCGGCCTCAGCTTCGCGTCAATCTAGTCGATATCCATCGGTTCGGCAAACGTGGGTGGTGCCGATCGCTCTGTGTTGAATGATCGGTTCGGCACGTGGCGTCATCTTTCGGGTTGACCGCGTGTCAATGCGTCGTATCGTTCGGCTGCACGTACGATGTTGCGGTAGCTACTGTACTTTGCGGCAATGACCTGTAGATGAATTTCCATTTTCAACCCCTCAGTGTACGCTTGGATTTTTTCGCCTTCAGTCCTGTCGGTGATGCGATTGAGAAGTTGTTCCATCTGCTGCGTGTATAGTGCTACATTCCCGAGTGCGTGAATCTGCTGCCTTGCCATGTACACCGAATTTATCAGCTCGAATATTTCGATAACGTCTGCCCGAAACTTTGCCCATGTTCTCTCCTAGCGGGCCACGTCACTGTAGCAGATTCATTCGAGTGCCGAGCCTCGCAACAGTGTCGCTGCGAGCCGAATTCGTGCTGCATCGTGTGTCGGGGTCGAATAGCCAATGGCCTCGAAGTAAAATTCGAGGGTTGCCACGAATCATTGAACGTCCGATCCCTTCGTGCTCGGATCGAACGCTTCGGGGAGCCTCGGGCGAGCTGCTTCGAGGTTCAGCGAAAGTGGTGCCATCGATCCGTGAAATGTGGGTGTCGCCGCTGCTGCTGCTGCTGTTGCTACTGCGTTCGCTGATGCATTTACTGTTGCGGTGGCGGCTACCATTGGTGGTTCGAAAACTGAAAACGAGGGGGAGTGAAAAACACGGAACCAGTTTTACGTACCCCAAATCGGTGTTTAATAGATGTCGCCCCTACGGTTTTTTGAAGACTCGGTTTTAGTGGTCGAAAAAACTTTGCGTGTAAACAGCTTTGATTACCAAGTATGAGCATCGAGGATCGAGTTCAGAAAAGTGAATGGAAACTGAATGATTCATTTGGGCACAACCTGAGGATATGTATAGTCTCGACACAAGGCCTAGTAACCAGGTGTTACGCGAAGGTTCCGAGGGTCGCGCAGAGGGAGGGCCAGGAAGGGGCGGGATAGGAGGGGGGTGGGGAGGGGAGTGAAGGACAGACGGCGGCTGATCGAAATCAGACCAGGGAAGAGCAGCCTCTGTCGAGCAGGACCACCTCCGGGTTCGCCTGCACAGCTGCCACCACCGCCTGGAAGTCCTTGCCGGCCTCTGGCGCCAGCGAGACGGTCGGCTCCACAACGCCGACCAGCAAGCACAATGCCTCCTTGTCGTCTTGCCCTTTGCCACCAGAGGAGGAGTCGGCGTCCTTCGCCGAGGTCGACGACTTGGTCGACTGCTTCTCCTTGCGCGGTTTGCTATTCCGACGAGGGTGACGCCCGGCCGACCTCCCTCGGCCACCCTTCGCGTCCTCGTCGTCTGAATCACTGCGGTCGGGGCACTCGAAGGAGAGGTGGCCGGGGTCGCCGCACAGCCAGCACTCCTGACGTCGACTTCCTCCTCCTCGACCGCCACCCTTGGCCGACTTCTGCTTGTCGGCGTCCTTGGCCGGCTTCCCACCTCCGCTACTACCGCCACCAGTCTTGCACTACTGCCTGGGTCGACTTGCTTGCTTCGTCGGAGCGACATAGTTCGCCTGTGGCAAGAGCTCCGTGGACCTCTCGGCCTCCTGCATCGCCTCGTCCCTGATGATGAATGAGGTCAGCGAGTCCTCGTTGAGCGACTCACGCGTGCCCGGCACCACCGACAGCCGCTTCATCAGGTTGTAGCTGCTCGGGAGTAGAACGCGGTGAATCAAGACGTGCATGACGTAGGACGCTGTCGAGTTCTGCACGCCGGCCATCCGCATGTTGGCGAGAAGTCGCCGTGCCTGGTTGCAGTAGTTGGTCGCCGACTCCTGCTCGCTCATCCGCAGATGCGACATCTGCTCCTCCAGCTGGCCAATGTACAGGTTGTCGGTGACCTGGTACGTCGACGTAATGAACTGCCACGCCTGGTGGCCAGCGTCCCAGTAGCTCTTGCACGACTTCAAGGCGATCTGCACGCTTGGCGAGCAGCACCGCGAGATGATCGTGAACGTGAGCAGCTGCACGGCACGGAACTCCGCTCGCAACTCGGGGTTGATCTCCGACGGCGTCGCCACGGTGCAGTCGGCGAAGCACATCATCCCGGCCATCTCTAGCTGGGGCACGATGGCCTCCTTCCACATGAGGAGGTCGTGGCAGCTGACCAGCAGGGGGCTGACGGTGATCCTGCAACCGCCGACGACTGCAGCCCTTGCGCCTGAACACCGCCGACTTCATCGGCGTGAATCGCCCCTCTCTTCCTCGACGTGCCTCCCGCACTGCTGCCGACTCGGTCACCGGCGTGGACGCCCCCGTCGACGCCGCCCTCGTTGTTCACCAGTCGAGGAGAGGCAGGTCAAGAAGGTGCTCCGCCGCCCACACGGCGCGGAAGCCTGCCTCGACGACCGCCCAGGGGAGCATCTCCCCATACTCGCCAGCCGAGTGGTGTCTCCTCGCATCCTCCAACCGTGCCTCTTGGGTGTCCACCACCCCTGCGTCACCTACGCCCACCATGGTGACTAACGCACAGCTGCTAGCCTACGAACACGATAGGTAAGTGTAACTAAGTCGACTAGACCGAAGGTAAGTCGCGGTGCCTTCCACGCTCACCGCACCATGCGGAGATAACTAACACAACGGGAGCTAGTCTACAGGCTGGGCACAGGGTGGGAGTGATTGTAGCGTTTTGTCCCTTAGTCGGTTCCTTGTGATCTTACTGCTTGCTAGTTCACGGGGAAATTGGCAAGAGTTTCGCTAGGGAAGGTTGACAACAAACGTGGCAACAACATTGGCAACACTGACTACATCAGAGCTAGCAAGCACGTTGGTTGACCTCCAGCGCAGCACGGTCGACCGCGTTCCAGCGCTGCAAACGTCGCACCGCTCCAGCGCAGCAGAGAAGCGGCTTGCCAACGTTGCAAGTCTGTGGTGTGCCAACGCTGCAGTAAGTCGGCTGCACAGCGTTGCACCCGCATGACAACGGTGCATCTGCTTCACAGGTGCGCACGGCCGGTTGGTGCACCAAGCCTCGTCACGTGCACAGCGCAATCGCCAGGCCGAGAACACGCCAACGACTGCGCTCACCAGCCATGTCGACCTCGGGATACAACTTCCGAGGTCACCTTCGCAGGACTCACCCCGGCGACCTCGCACACCACGCCCAGGTAACTCGGTCGACCGGGCAACCACGCCTGACCGACCAGCCTGACCGGCCACCGGCTACACCAAGCCGGCATCCCCAAAGTCGGCGTCTCCCAGGTTGGCCTTGCCGGGTCGACCACCTGCATGGCGCCCTCCTGCCCGGCGCTTCTCTGCTCGGCGCCCTACAGCTCAGCACCCTTTTCCAGGTCGACTATGGCGCCTCCCGAAGTCGGCGCCCCTCCCCTTGTCAACCACCAGGTTAAGTCGGCCGTCGGCTCCCCGTAGTCGGCGGCCTTGTAGCGGCCCAGTGCCTAAGTCGGTGTCGCCTACAGCCGCTGGTCGGCTGCACCCCCCGCGCACCCGACACCGAAGTCGGCTCCGCCCAAGCGAGGACGGGGCCAACAACAACTCCCATTGACAGTAGTTGAGAATAATGCAGCACGCTTGCACACAAGTACACTGCAAAGCAAAACTGTATGGCCGCATATGTTTGAGAATGGGGAAACGGGCTTTGAGCTGTCCGAACGCACGCTCCACGTGCGATCGAAGGGATGAGTGAGTCTTGTGGAACATCTCCTACTTGTTCTGCGGTCTAAAGCCCGACTCTTGCCATCGCCGTTGGTGGTACATGATAGTCCTATAAGGAGCTAGTAGATGCTGGTCGTTTCTGAACCCGGGAACGGCGAGAAGAAAGGTGCCATCTGGGATCACCAACCTCCAGTTAAGGGCGTCCAGGAATATTGTGGAATCGTGTGTCGATCCCTCCCAGCCTACCATGAGGTATATGAATTCGCCCGTGAAGGACACGGCCGCAAGCACATTCCGCGATACGTTTTTGTGTCGATCTAGAAATGAGTGTTGCTCGCTCTCTCTAATGCACGCAGGGATAAGGGTCCCATCTATGGCGCCTGAGAAAGTGCCTGTACCTGGGGTACAAGCCAGATACGTATCATCGCTGTCCGTTGGGAACTTAATGTACTCGTAGTACAACGACCAAATGGCCCACGCAACGGTTCGGATGGTATGACTGGTCGTGCTACCGCTCCGCTGCTGTGAGAGTACGACAGCTTATGCCAGCTATGCTTGCTTACCTTTACTTTATTTTGCTATTTTTAGCTTTTGTTTATTTTCTCATGCATGCTTTTGCTTGATTTCCTAGGCTAGTTATAGCACCAAGCTAGGTTGCGTGCACCGAATTCTAGGCTTTTTCGGTTGCCACCGAATTGCCTTCTACCGAATTCGGGAAGGCTCCATTCGGGTCGCTGCGCCAGCCTCTACTGCCCCCCCTTCCGACATCATCTCTTTGTCGCCTCCCCACCCGCCTCTTCCTCTTCGGCTCCCCTCCCTTCCTCACTTCCATCTTCCTCTCCGCCTCCTTTGTCTGTTCCCATTCCCCCCCCTTCCCCGCACCTTACTCGCTCCATGACTCGCGCACTTTCCAATTTTCAGCACTCTGCTCCTTTCACTCGTCTTTCTCCATCCCAGAATGTTACTCTTCTTGTAGATCACTTAGAGGAGCTCTTCAACATTCATCCTGTTTCTCCTCTCCTGTGTGTCACCGTTGGTGACACACTCTTCTCTCTGTCAACACCGCTGCCATTCCCCCCCCCCCTGGCACCACCATTGTCAAAGGCAAATGGGTCTTCCGTATCAAGCAGCTGCCCGGCAAACTTCCTGTCTTCAAGGCCCGCTACTGTGCCAAGGGGTTCACTCAGCGTGAAGGCATTGACTACTCGCCTCCACCCTTCACTCTCTTGGCTTCTCTACCTCCACCTCCCACCCCAGACTTTTCATTCGCACATCCCCCCACAGGCTTTACATCCTTGCCTACGTGGACGATTTGGTGCTGCTTGCTGAGGACTCCGCCGATCTTGCAGCTGTCAAGAAAGCCCTGCAAGCGCGTCTCATGTGCAAGGATCTTGGCGAGCTTCGTCACTACCTCGGCATGGAGATCCGTCGTGATCATGCTGCCGGCACCATCTCTCTCTCCCAGTCTTTCTACTCCTCCAGCGGTTCGAGATGTCGCAGCCCAAGCCATTCTCCACCCCTCTTCTCGCTAACCATAAGCTCACTGCCCCTGCCGTCCCTGCTCCCTCCTGTGAGCTGCGGCCTTATCCTGAGCTCGTTGGATCTCTCATGTATGCCATGATGTACACTCGCCCCGACCTTGCTTACCCCCTCAGTGTTCTCTCTCGCTTTGTTGGTCTCGGCCGCCACACTGACGTGTACTGGGCGGCTGCTAAGCGCGTCCTGCGCTATCTGCGCGCCACCTCTGACCTTGCTCTCACTCTTGGTGGTCTGTTTCTCCCGTTCTCTCCGGCTACAGTGACTCTTCCTACGCTGACTCCCGCCCTGATCGCCGCTCATCTCAGGGCTATGGTTTTGCTCTTGGCAGTGGTCTAATCAGCTGGCGCTCTACTCGCTCATCCTCTGTCTGCCTTTCCACCTGCGAGGCTGAGCTGTACGCATGCACCTTGGCAGCACAGGAGGCTAGCTGGCTCTCCTTTCTCCTTGCTGAGCTTGGTCACTTTCAGTCCTCTGTGACACTCTCCTGTCACAGTGCGAGCATGATTCATCTCACTGAAAATCCTATCTATCACGCCCGCAGCAAGCATATCAAGGTCCGCTATTTTTTCGGGTGCGAGCTGGTGCAGTCTCGCTTCTTACATCTTCGCACGGTGGACGCTGCTCCCAACCTTGCTGACATTTTCACCAAGGCCCTTGTGCGTGCGCCACACCGTTTCTACGTGCGCGAGCTTGGGCTCACGTGTCTCTCCACTTCTGGGGGTGTGCCGGTTCGATAGGTGTTTTGCTCCAGAGCTTCACCTAGCTTGGGGGTGTGTTGGAGTAGGCTAGAGCTCGCTCTGGCCTTTATTGTGGTGTTCATGCTTTGAGAGAGTTACGCATTCAGGTTCATTTTAGGTTCATTTTGTAGTTTTTAGTACAAACCGAACACACCCTAGGTTCAATTAGGGTTTTCAACCCTCTCTTTTGTACCTCGACATTCTCTTCCTAGTCTAACTTCTTTCACCTCACCAAAACCTCTCGCCATCCATGGCTTCTCTAACTTCAACAGCCTGCCCCCACCTCAGCCAAAAAGGAGACACCGGCTGTATACTTGATGACACCTTGTTCAGGAAGTTGTTTCCATGAGATGCAAAAGGATTCCTTTTGTTGCGTAAGGACTAACTGTATATATCTCCGTTTTGTAGGTTATGGGTGGCAGAAATTTCGTTTCACATTTCCAGCTTGTATTGCAAAACACGCGTTCAGCAGGATTCAAATCTGCGCGGGCATAGCCCAACAGATTTCGAGTCTGTCCTGTTAACCACTCCGACATGAACGCGACGTATAAGGTTTTTATGTAATATTTTATGTTGTAAAGTTTTTTGTATATTTTTGTCACCCTCGAAACTTTTCTACATGAAGGGACTTGAACTCTCAAGAATGTTCCCTCGCTATTATCGGGAATATTCTCCCCGCTTCTAGATTCGGTTTGTGCATCCCTCACTATAGTCGTCTCCAAAGGCTGAATTCTACTTTTTCGAGCTCTCCTCTCAAATATCCAACAGAGCACTCGTATCTTGATAGTATTCGTTCCTTGATCTTTCCCTTATCCGCCCAAAGAGATCCCACCTACTCCCTCACACGTCTTGCTCGATTTGACGTCCCGTGCGTTTCGAATCCCCGATTAACGCGCTTGCGCTCGCTCTTCTCCGGATCGTAAACGCCTTAGTCGGCAATTGTCTACTTGCTATTGCTTATCGTGTTTCTCCACGATCTCCCAAATCAAACGATATGCGCAGCTCTGCTTGAAGTTGTGAGTACACACTTGAGCAATTTTCAGAATCTCAATGTTATGATTTCCAGAATGAGTACAAGCAGTTTTATAGTCAGGCAAGACACAAAATGCGATTCGTAACTTCACTTGTTTTTTAAGCAATCTCGCGCGCGCCTCGTTTCACCCCGAGTCATACATACAACCGAACCGAATTTACCGAACACTCCTTGAGCCCCAATCTGGAAATTTCTCGAACACGCCTTGGTCTCGAACCACATTTTCCCCCGTCAATCTCATTCTCGATGCTTCTCCTTCTCTCTCCTTCTAGCACATTTCTTCCCGATTTCTCTCTCGCTTCTCATGCTGTAGCTTCCATTCTGCACCGTAGGCCGATTTCCACCGTTTCACCTAGAATCATCCACGCGCTTCCATTTCGTCGTCATCCCGCCGTCGTAGAGACTTTCGCCGTAGGTTCCGTGGTTGGGCGAACCAACCCTAACAATCTCCCCTGTGGTTCGTCAACCACGAACTCCACTCGCACTCCTCCCCTGCTCCTTGTAGCCTTCACAGGGTCTAAATCGGCTTCACGCTCCCCTGCAGCTCCTGCACCTTGAATCTCTGCTTACGTGTCTTGAAGTTGAGCGCCTTGACATCCAAACCTTGACATATTTTCTTAGGCCCCTCACTTCTCCTCGTCATCTTAACACCCAATTTCTCTCGGGTCTCGTACCCCTCAACGTGTTCTTCTTTCATAAGCACTCGCCCTTTTGCAGTTGCTTTCACCTTTGATCCCTTCACCCTGATGTCCCCTTTCACAGCTTCAAATCCCACATACTTCGCATTTAGTGCTTCGTCTTCAACCACGATCACTGCTGCAAAAGTATTTCACCATCTCCATCTCCACCGTTCACAGCTGCTGCCTCCATGGTGACTATCTCCTCTTCCTGCTTCACTGCTGACTCCACACTTGTTGCTATATCATCCGTGTCCTCACTCTCATCAACCTTAGTCGATAACTCCTCCAATTCTCCCATCTCAGCGTACCCACGGTCCTCACAGAACTCATCCTTATCGTCATCGCAATCAAGTTCATCTGATAGAACCCGTCACTGAAATAACCATCCGCATACTTCTCCCACTCAGGACCAAACACTACCTTGCCACTGTCATAGAATATCTTGCACCCCAAGTCATCAAGCTGTGATTGACTCATCAAGTTCACCTTCAAATCCTCAACCAATAACACACTCTCCAGTTTCACCTCTCCATACGGACTCTGCAGCACCACGTCACCTTCTCATGTTACTAGTAACGTCCCACTGTTACCTTGCAGTATATGACGGTCACTCGACTCTCTCACGTTCTCCATCCATTCTGACCTGAATGTCATGTGACGCGTGCATCCGCCGTCCATGTACCATGCCGTCTTCTCACGTTCATCCGACTGCCGAACATCCTGCGGTAAACGTACCACGTTCGCAAGATGCGCTCCTCCCAAAATCACATCCTCCTTTTCCGCTTCCGCTACATTCGCCTTTGCCGCCACATTCCTCTGCTGCGACGGACCCTTGTAGCTTTTGCTGTTCGGATTGGAGTAGCATTCTGCGGCACGATGTCCGTAGCGACCACAGTAGTCACACTTGCCGCCAAAACCTCGTTTCTGCTGCCACTCTGCTCCCCCATTATCCACTTTCTCGTTCTCCACCGCTTTGCCCTTGTAGTTTCTGCCTTGCGGATTTTCGTAGCAGTTTATCGCCTTATGCCCCCTCTTTCCACACTGGTAGCACGCTCCAAACGCCTTCATTGTATTCACCAAAGCCGGCCTCTCCTCGTCGAATTCATTAGCTGCTGCTGCCGCTTTTTTTTTTTTCTCATCTCCTTAACCTCTCAAGCGACTGTAGAATCTCCTGCAGCTTCATCAGGTTCTCCGGTGGTTGATACGTGAACATTCCGAAGTCGGATTCATACTTCTTAGGAAGTCCTTCGACTATGTAGTCGATCATCGCTTTCTCCGTCTCCGCGGCTCCCATCACCCGCAAATCGGCTTTGTAGCTTTTTGCCCTGTTGATGTAGGTGATGATTTTCTTGCCTTTCTCCATGCCCAGCATCAGCAGTTGCGTCCTAATCGCCTTCTTGTTGGTATCATTCGTACCCATGTATGTGGATTCCAGGTACTCCCACGCTCGCTGTGCAGAGTTCAGCTCCCCTGCAAACTGGTCCAAATCCACCGCGATTCCATCGGCAATTGAGTGACAAAGCTGAAAGAAAGCTTGCTTACCGTATTTACCCGTGTAATGGACCCCCCAAAATTATAGACCCCCGGGTCGTTAAATGGGGGTGGGTCTAATGCTATATGCACTTTCATAATAAACCCCCCTTTTTGTAACGAATCCGGATTAGACCCCCCACACTGTATACGCTTCAAAATTTTAACGAGAATGTAGGAAGCGAGAAACTACTGCCGCGAAATTTGACTGCAAATTTTGACTGGACTGCAGAATTTGACTACGCGCGTGCCTCGCGTCAGGGTGTGGTCAAAAGTTTCGTGATGCAACATTGAAACTCTCGCTTCTAGTGCTGGAACAATAGTTCTGTACAAGTATTAAATGCACATAAGATTAGACCCAGGATCTATTAAATTTACAACCACTTAATAGCCCCACCCCCCTTTTTTTTCCGGGGTAGGATTAGACTCCCGGGTTTATTACCCGGGTAAAAACGGTACTTTGCTTTTAAAACGCTGCTATTTTCTCCTTTGTATCCGTCGTGGAAGGCGCAACTCCCTCCATCGTCTCCTCGTCGGGACGGTAGTACGGCAAAAGGTCCACCTCCTCTGCTCACCGAATGAACTTCTTTCGTCACACGTTGTAGTTGCTCTCGTTGAAGCGCTGGGCTTCACTGAGCCCGATCGTCGGTTTCGCCACCAAACGGCCACTCGCAAGGGCCTCGAGAAGACTCTTCAACTGCGGGTCTCCAAGACTCAAACTGGAACCCGAACTCGCCTCGTCTCCCATGGCGTAGGCGTGAACGACTCCTCCTCTCCAGTAATTTCACTTAGAGAATTCACAACGATCGACACGCCCGTTCACCAAGCTCTGATACCAGTTCTCAGGCTCGTAAACGCCTTAGTCGGCAATAGTCTACTTGCTATTGCTTACCGTGTTCTCCACGATCTCCCGAATCCAACGATTTGCGCAGCACTGCTTGAAGTTGTGAGTACACACTTCAGCAACTTTCAGAATCTCAATGTTATGATTTCCAGAATGGGTACAAGCAGTTTTTTAGTCAGGCAAGGCACAAAATGCGATTCGTAACTTCACTTGTTTTCCAAGCAATCTCGCGCGCGCCTCGTTTCACCCCGAGTCGCACATACAACCGAACCGAATTCACCGAACACTCCTTGAGCCCGAATCTGGAAATTTCTCGAACACGCCTTGGTCTCGAACCACATTTTCCCCCGTCGATCTGTCGATGCTTCTCCTTCTCTCTCCTAGCACATTTCTTCCCGATTTCTCTCTCGCTTCTCACGCCGTAGCTTCCATTCTTCCTCGTAGGCCGATTTCCACCGTTTCACCTAGAATCATCCACGCGCTTCCATTTCGCCGTCATCCCGCCGTCGTAGAGACTTTCGCCGTAGGTTCCGTGGTTGGGCGAACCAACCCTAACAGCTCTAGCTCTCGCGCTCGTGCTCCTGCTGATTCTGTCGTCACGCGCGCGCTTCTGCCCCGAGTCGCTTCGTTGTCTGCTATCGAGGCTTACTACGCCCGTCACGCTCGAATCGCGTTTTGAGACAGTTCGGATCGAATCGTTCGCGTCGCGTTGATAAACAGCGCACATCCTCACCCTTGGTGCCCTTTGGTAGGAGGAGCCCGAGATTGAGTGGCACATAATCCGTGTGCTGGCCCCACGCCTTGTAGCTAGATAGCACTGTAGAATTCTTGCTCTACTTATGCTTAGAGTCAGCGAAGGGAATCGACTTTGTTGGCGTTACCTGAATTGGCTGGAGTATCGCACAGACACAGACCCAGAGTTGCGACAGAGAATCGCACATCGGTACCCGAAGCCAAGAGCAAGAAATTCAGGCACTTTTAGTGCAATAGCAACGTGGGAACAGAATTGCTGCAAACACAAGCTGCCTAACCGGGAGTGGGAGGACGAGATGACAGAGGGAGGAGAAGAAGGGGTGGAATGAGAACTGCGAAGTCAAAGAAGAGGCGGATGTGAATGGGTGGCAGTGACGAGTGACAGGCGGTTGTGAGTGAAAGGCGGATGTGAGTGGGAGGCGGATGTGAGTGAGAGGTGGATGGGATGGACGATGCTACTCGCCCTGCCGAAGCATCTCCCCATGCGTATGTATGTACCTCCGCATGCCTATGTACCCCCACATGCCCAGGATACGGAACAATGACAATGCGAGGGCAACAGCGGCAGGGAACAAGGAATGCACGGAGGGAGAAAATGGGCGAGGGGGACACTGAGGAAGGGCGAAAGGGGGTGCGATATGAAGAGTGGGTGTGGGGGGAGAGAGCGGGGAAAAGCACTGAGGCAGAGAATCAGGGAGAGGTTGGAATAGATGAAGAAAGGAAGGGAAACGGTGAGGACGACGTTGGGTGGAAGGGTGGAAGGGAGGGAGGGAGGAAGAAAGGGAGGATGGGAGGATGGGAGGATGAGAGGAAGTGAGGATGAAGGGCGGATGAGAGAAAGGGCGGATGAGAGGAAGGGAGGATGAGAGGAAGGGAGGATGCGAGGAAGGGAGGATGAGAGGAAGGGAGGATGAGAGGACGGGCAGATGGGAGGAAGGGAGGATGAAGGGCGGGTGAGAGAAAGGGCGGATGAGAGGAAGGGAGGATGAGAGGACGGGAGGATGAGAGGACAGGAGGATGAGAGGACGGGCAGATGAGAGGAAGGGAAGATAAGTGGAAAGGAGGATGACAGGAAGGGAGGACGGGAGGAAGGGAGGGAGGAAGAGTGTGGGGGAACAAAGGAACGGAGCAAGGGATGAGGGCAGGGAATAAAAGTGCGGCTGCGCTCCATGCGTGCGGGGTTGGTGCATGAGAGAGGTGTGGACCTGGGGGAGTGGCGGAAATGACGGGCGGGAGTGGGGGATTGGATGGGGGGAAGTGGGGGATTGGATGGGGGGAAGTGGGAGATTGGACGGGGGGGGTGGGGGAAAAGGTGGGTGGGAGTGGGGAATGGACGAGTGGGAGTGCGGGAATGGACGGGGGGAAGTGGAGGAAATGGCGAGGGGGAGTGTGGGAAAGGATGGGGGGGAGTGGGGGAAAGGACGAGGGGGAGTGGGAGAAAGGGCGGGTGGGAGTGGGGGAAAGGGAGGGTGGGAGTGGGGGAAGGGCGGGTGGTAGGGGAGGAAAGGGAGGGATGGCGTGGGGGAAAGGGAGGGTTGGCGTGGGGGAAGGGGAGGGTTGGCGTGGGGGAAAGGGAGGGTTGGCGTGGGGGAAAGGGGGAAGCTCCCCATGATACAAGGAGGGGTAATGTACGGGAAAGCGTGAGAAATCGTGTGGAAATAGACAGGGAGGTCGAGCGAGGGGGATGGGGGGTGGGATGAAAGGGAGGGATCCAGGGAGCGGGGATGTAAGGGGGAGTGAATTCGACGGTGCGAAAGTGGCATACGCGAATGCAGCCGCGCGATTGTGGCGTGGCGAATGCAACAGCGCGATCTCGGCAATGATGCAGAGAAAGTCTCGATTTAAGGGTGTCGCGATGTGCTGCTGCACGACAAATCGTGACATACGGAGCGAGGGCGACTTCGCGATGAGCCGCGCGGCTCACAGGGACCTAAGGTTTTTATTGCGATTGTCTGTGCTGTAAATCGTGACCTAAAGTCGACTATGCGGCTGGACGAGTGCGCGAGTGCAAATCTGGCGTAGGAAATGCGACGGCGCAAATATCCCGACTACGGAATGCAGCGTTCGGAAAGCAGCACGCGAGGCACTGCGTGATGCGTCCCCCTCGGATTACCCTTGGCGCCTATAGCTTACGCTTACGATATGGCCACCACGTTTTGCTATAATCTTCACGAGCAAGCTGTTTGTAACTTCCTATCGGCCGCTAGTCCATACCAACTATATTATCCAGCAATGTCGCTTTTTCCGACGCTTATCTAGAAGTACCGTTTGTATTTCGCAATTCGCACTCCCGTGCAATGCGGTATGTCGGCTAGTATGTAGACTAAGCATGTCTAATAGTGGTTCTTAGAAACTCGGGAATAATGGGAGGCGTTTTGGGGACAGGTTTCCACCGCCTGTTTGCTCATGTCCA
Source organism: Closterium sp. Naga37s-1 (assembly GCA_947471745.1). NCBI lineage: Eukaryota > Viridiplantae > Streptophyta > Zygnematophyceae > Desmidiales > Closteriaceae > Closterium > Closterium sp. Naga37s-1. The sequence goes on from CANJKZ010000212.1 coordinate 787,725, forward strand.
CGCAGGTTGGTGTTGGGCGATTCTACCGTGCGATGTTGGCACCAGGTTGAGGTCGTTGCTACAGTATTTTTGTTTCGCGGGTTGTCACGACCAGCTTTGTGCTCTTCTTCAGTGTGCTCCGCAGGCAACCGGGTTACACCCAACCAAGCTCAGGAAGCTTGAACCAATTTCGTCCTTCTTGGCCCTCCGGTCTTAAGTTGGACCCACTTGAAGTAAAGCAGGCTCAAGCCGACTGACAGGGCTCAAGCCGGCGGAGGGGCTGTTGCCCTCTCAATCTCTCCTCGTGCTCGTTTCCCTTGTCCGCCCGTCCTCCCATTCCTTCTTTCCCCCCACCCTTGCAGGGAGGAGGAGCGGCAGCGTTTCAACTAGGCGATGCAGGCGGCGGTGGTGGACATAGTGCAGGGGATGAAGGAGATCAGCATGGTCATGGCCGTCACTGAGGCGGGGCTGCTGGCGCAAGAGAAGGATGATTCTCATTCTCTCCTCTTTCCCTTGCTCTGTCTGCCTTACAGAGAAGAGGAGAGGCAGTGGTTCAACCAGGCAATGCAATGTTGCTCAAAGAATGAAGGAGATCAGCATTGTGATGGTCATCACTGAGGAAGGGCTGTTGGCGCAAGGCGTGATTGAAGAGGAGGGTGACTCATTGCTCGTCTCTTTCTCTTGTCTTTTCTTGCAGGGAGGAGTAGAGGCAGTGGTTCAATCAGGCGATGCAAGCTGCAGTGGTGGACATAGTGCAGCGGATGAAGGAGATCAGCATGGTGATGGCCGTCACTGAGGAAGGGGGTGACTCATTCGCTCGTCTCTTTCTCTTTCCTCTTGTCTTGTCTTGCAGCGAAGAAGAGCGGCAGTGGTTCAACCAGGCCATGCAAGCAGCAGTGGTGGACATAGTGCAGCGGATGAAGGAGATCAGCATGGTGATGGCCGTCACTGAGGAGGGGCTGCTGGCGCAGGGCGTGGCGGTAGATGAGCTGGAAGGCATGCTGGACGAGCTTCAGGAGCACGTTGAATCGATTGACATGGCCAATGGTGAGGGGGTGTGTGTTGGCTGCGAGGGTGCAGGAGGGAAGAGCTGCACTCGCCCCACGCAGTCCTGTGAGCGCGGGTGGCGGAGGTGGTAATCTCCATGGTGCAAAACAACGAGAGCGGCCATTGCAGCGTCATGGAAGCGGGCGGCTATCTCATCCTCATGCTCCTCCTTATTTCTCTTTTTTGTTACTCCAAAAAAAGAAGAAGAAGGAGAAGAAGAAGAAGAAGAGGAGAAAGAAAGAAAGAAAGAAAGAAAGAAAGAAAAAAAAACCGCAAAGTGTTTTTCTCCCTCCGTTCCCTTCTCCCAGGCCATAGGAGGCTTGGAGCCGCTGCTGCGCTTCCTCAAGTCCTTTTATGCAATCCCCCGGGCACGGGCGGCAGAGGTGGTAACCGTTTTGGAGGCAGGTGGCCAACTGACTTGCATCTACCAACAAACCCTCGTCCCCCCCCCCTCTCCCCTCTCTAACTTCCCTTCTCTCCCCTTCCCCTTCCTTCCACCAGACCTGAAGGCCATAGGAGGCTTGGAGCCGCTGCTTCGTTTCCTCAAGTCCCCTCATGCATTCCTGCGAGCACAGGCAGCAGATCTCTCAGTGTCCTCCTCTCCCCTTCTCTCTCGCCCTCCAGACCTCAAGGCCATATGAGGCTTCGAGCCGCTGCTTCGCTCCCCCCAGTCCCCTCATGCAATCCTCCGCGCGCGGGCGGCGGAGGTGGTAACCACCTTGGAGGCGGTCGGCCAACTGAATTTCATCTACCAACAACCCCTCTTCCCCCTCCTTCTCCCTTCTCTGACCTCCCTTCTCTCCCCATCCCCTCCCACCCACCAGGCCTCAAGGCCATAGGAGGCTTGGGGCCGCTGCTGCGCTTTCTCAAGGCCCCCCATGCAATACTCCGCGCGAGGGCAGCAGATTTCTGAGTGTCTTCCTCTCCCCTTCCCCTTCCACCAGACCTGAAGGCCATAGGAGGCTTGGAGCCGCTGCTGCGCTTCCTCAAGTCCCCTCATGCAATCCTGCTGGCGCGGGCGGCGGAGGTGGTGACCACGATGGTGCAAAACAACGAAAAGAGCCAGCGCAGCGTGATGGAGGCGGGCGGCCATCTGACCCTCATGGATATGCTTCTGAACGATGTTGACATCACTGCCAGGTCGAAGGCTGTGGGGGCGATTTCATGTGAGTAGTATGGGTATGTTGTGGAGGGTGGGGGGTATTGAGGGGTTGGGGGTGGGCTAGTGAGGCAGAGCACGCTGTTTGAGCCTGCTTCCCTTTGTTTCCCCATACCCCACGTTTCCCCCGTTTCCCCCTCCACTCACTCCCCCTTCCCTCGTTCTCCACCCCCTTTCTCCGCCCCACCTTCCCACCAGCCTTGGTGCGCCATAATCCAGAAGGCCTGGCATCCCTTGGAGCCGTCGTTGGCATTAAAGGGCTCACCTCCCTAATCTCCTCCGCTGCTCAACCCAACACAAACACCACCACTGGCACCGACACCACCACCATCACCACCAGCACCACCACCTCCTCCACCACCACCACCAGCACCGGCACCGGCAGCACCACCAAGCTCCTACTTAAAGCCCTGCATCTCATGCTCTATTTCCTGCAGCAGTTCCCCTCAGACCGCTCCCTGGCTCTCTCCTCTGGGCTGCTCGCCTCGCTGCTACAGCCGGGGGTGGTGGGGTCCCAGGATGGGGATGTGAGGTTGGCAGTGCTGCCACTGCTGCAGGATCTAGCTCCTGATATGACTGTTGGTACTGCCTCTTCTGCTCCCGCTGCTGCTGCTGCTGCTGCTGAAACCGCTGCTGCTGCAACGGCTGCTGCTGCTACTGGTGCTGTTTCCATGGCTGCTGATGATGAAGGGGGGAGCGGGCGCAAGGGGGATGAGGTTTCTGAAACTGAGGCGGTTATTGGGGCCCGAATCCAGGCTGTATCTGCCCTGCAGAAGCGCCAAAGCTCAGGTGAAAACTCAGGTGGTTCAGGTGGTGCATTAGAGACGGATTCTGGGGATCTTCAGGACGAGCTGGACGCCTTGCTGGCGACGAGACGCGCTCTGATTGGCCGAAAGGTCGCTGCTGCCAGAGGGGAGAGCGGAGGGGGGTACAGTGGGGGAGCAACGGGAGATGTAGGGGGAGGGGAAGCAGGAGCGGGAGGATCAGGAGCAGCAGGGGCAGCAGCAGGAGGAATGGGCGCTCAACAGCCGTTGATGTTTCTGGGAGCACGATAAGGGGTAACGTGGAGTGGAGGTGGAGGGGTGGGGGGAGAGGTGAGGTGAAAGTGGAGAGTGGAAAGGCAACAGGAGCAGCAGGAGCAGCAGGAGCAGCAGCAGGAGGAACGGGTTCTCAACAGCCGTTGATGTTTCTGGGAGCACCATAAGGGTGGCAGAGGGGAGAGGAGTGTGGTGGGGGGAGAGTGTGGTGGGGGGAGAGGAGTGGTGGGGGGAGAGGAGTGGTGAGGGGAAAGTGGAGAATGGAAAGGTGGCTGTTTTCAAAGGGGAAAGCGGAGGGGGGAGCTGCAGGTGCTGTTGGTGGGGTGCAAGCAGGGGAGGAAGCAGGAGCAAGAGTAGCTGGGGCAGGAGGAGCAGTAACAGGAGAGAATTCTGAATGGTCGCTGATGTTACTTTGGAGCATTGCCGTTGAGGGGAATATGAGGGAGGGGTGTTGGGGAAGGTAGCATAGCATACGCAATATATTTTGGGTGAGGGTAACAGTAGTCTTTTCTTTCCCTTTTGCGTCCCAGAAGTCTTTTATTTGTGCAAAACACGCAGAGGCTTGCTCTGTGCAATCAAGATCTGGAATACAGTAGTATTGACATTACTGACCAACAAAATTGCCCTTGATGGCATTACAGCATAATCATCTAACTGCACACTTACTGAAATAATATAACCACGATTTTAATCTTTGCGTAGGTAAACTAGATATAAACTCGTGACTTAAAAGATAATAGGGGGAACACAGTAGAAAGGATAATGTCAGGTCAGCAGGAAGTCGAAGCGAACAAATCGAAATTGAGATGTGGCGGGCGAGACAGTACCGTTAAGGCACGGTAACCAGCAGTAGATACTTAAGCAAGAAGGCATGATAGGAGCAGTGCGTGAGTGTTTGTTTTCACACTTAAGCTTAAACCTTCTTACTCCACTGTGAGTCACTAAGCGAGAGGAGCCAACCAGCGCAAGCACTCAAACCAGAGCATCCATTCTGAGTGTGAGGATCTAGGACCGAGCTCAGAAAAGAGAATTGTAATTGAATGATTCACCTGGGTACAACACGAGGCTATATATAGTCTCGACACAAGGCCAGTTACCCACGTGTTACGCGAATGTTCTGAGGGTCGCGAAGAGTCCCGAACAGAACCTTCCCGAACTCAGTAGAAAGCAATTCGGTGGAAACCGAATAGGCTTGAGTTCAGTACACGTAACCTGGTTCGGTGCTATAACTATAATAAAATATAGGAATGCACCTAACATAGGAAATCAAGCATATCTATGCATGATAAATAATACCCAAGCTAGATATAGCGTAATAAAGTCTAGGCAAGCTAGCAAAGCCAGCATAAGCCGTCGTACTCTCACACGTCCCCCCCTCAAAGCTGGGTGGCGTGAGATACACCCTGCTTGACAAGATAGTCCTTGAGAGCACGGCTTGCGTTGCCCATATCAGCTTCTGCAACACAACTGTCCTTAGTGGGGTCATATCCCTTGCAGCGTATCAGGAACTCGAGGGTCTTGCCGCCGCGGCGTCGATGAGAGAGAACGCGCTCCACTTCGTACTCAGGTTCATCTTGGATGAGAACAGGTGGTGGTGGCGGTAGCTGCCGTCCCTAAAACTGTTGGTTGGGGTCCTTGTAGGGTTTCAGTAGCTGAACATGGAAAGCGTTGTGAAGCTTCCATGTATCTGGTAAGCGCAAGCGGAATGTAACTGGTGCCACCTGTGCCTCAACGAGAAAAGGACCAGAGAAGCGAGGCTGGAGCTTGGAAGGTAGGTGAGACAGGTTCAAATTGCGCGTGTCAAGAAGCACCTGATCTCCGACTGCTACTGAGTGATCACGTCGCTGTCGATCGGCATACTGCTTCTGGGAGTTCTGCATCGTGGTGAGACGTCGCTGAGTCTTCTCCCATAACTGCTGCATGGTGGTGACGAAGTCATGTGCGGCTTGGACGTGTGCCGTTGTGGTTGGCTGCTGTGGTGTGAGTGGTTCCCATCCGTAACACAGGAAGTAAGGAGTTTTCCCTGTGGCCGCACGTGACGCGTTGTTGTAAGCGAACTCTAGGGTCGGTAACTGTGTGTCCCAGTGGCTGACGTCGTCTTTGCAAGCTGTACGCAGTAACTGTTCAACCACCTGATTGAGTCGCTCGGTCTGTCCATCAGTCTGTGGGTGGTATGCTGAGGACATCGCAAGTTTAGTCCCCAATAATTCCATGAGCTCCTTTCAGAACTTACTCATGAATTTGGGGTCTCTGTCTGAGATGAGTATAGCGGGGATGCCGTGGATGGTGATGATGCAGTCGAAGAAGAGGCGAGCAGTTGCTTCAGCTGTAGCTGTGGCGTTGGTCGGTATGAAGTGACCCATTTTGGAGAACTTATCGATCACTACGAGGATGGAATCATGTCCCCGCGAGGTCGAAGGAAGTCCTGTGATGAAGTCGAGGCTAACGACCTGCAATGGCTGCTCCGGTACAGGTAGAGGCTGAAGTAACCCTGCTTTTTTCTGCTTGCTGCTCTTCATCCGCTGGCACATGTCGCACGAGGTGACAAACTGCTGCACGTCTGCTGCCATCCCGGGCCAGTAATAATACTTTGCTATTCCCGCTAACGTCCTGTTGCTCCGGAAATGTCCCGCGTAAGGTACGTCATGAAACTCCTCCAATAGGATCTGCCGTAGCGGGGCGTAATTCGGTACCCAAATCTTTCCTGAACCCTTCCTTACAGCTAAGTCTTTCTCCTACTGTAACAGCTTCTTGGTCTGTGCTGTAGCGATCTCTGCGTCCACGGAGTACCCATGTTGGAATAGACCCTTGAGCAGAGGGTTCATCCCGTCGAGCTGGATGCCTGCTACATGACCGGGGCGGCTCAACGCGTCTGCCTTGTTGTATAGCCTGGGCTTGTAGACGATGTCGTAGTGGAAGCGAGTTTCCAAGAAGTCCACCCACCGCACCTGTCGTCGTGAGAGCGTCGGCTGCGACTTCAGGTATTTGAGACTGCAGTGGTCAGTATAGACTGTAGTCTTGGCTCCCTCTAGGTAACACCTCCACGCCTTGAAGGCTATAACAATCGCTAAGGCTTCCTTGTCATGGATGGGTTAGTTCAGTTCTGCTCCGTGTAGCTTCTTACTAAGGTAGGCGATGGGCTGCAAACCGCGTCCGTGATCCTGCATCAGTACTGCTCCGACTGCTTGGTCACTAGCGTCTGCTTCCACCATGTAGTCCTTGTCTGGATCTGGTAGAGTCCATTTGTAGGGCGTATCCTTTTTCAGTAGGTCGGTCAGTGGCGCTGCGATCTTAGCATACTGCGGCACGAACCTGTTGTAGTAGTTGGCGAAGCATAGGAACTGCTGCAACTCCTTCACGTTCTCCGGTACTTTCCACTTCTTGACGGCTTCGATCTTTCGCGGGTCCACGTGTACGCCCTCGGCACTCACCATGTGCCCGAAAAAATGCACCTTCTTCAGGGCGAAATCGCTCTTCGACAGCTTCACGTATAACTTGTTTTTCCGCAGGATCTCGAACACCTTCCGTAGATGCTCCACGTGCTCCTTCATGTTCTTGGAGTAGATGAGAATGTCGTCCAGGTACTCCATCACGCATTTGTCCAACAGGGGCCATAAAATGTGATTCATCTCCACCTAGAACGTTGCTAGTGCGTTGCAGAGTCCGAACGGCATCAGCAAGTATTCGTAGGAGCCATATCTGGTACGGAACGCCGTCTTGTGGACCGAGTTGTCCGCCATCTTGATCTGCCAGTAACCCGACCGTAGGTCCAGCTTCGAAAAGACTGTTGCACCACGCAGTTGGTCCAGTAGGTTGTCTATGCGCGGTATGGGGTATTTGTTTTTAACTGTCTGTTTGTTCAATGCGCGGTAGTCGATGCACATCCGTAAACCGCCGTCTGGTTTTGGACTGAAGAGGACTGGTGCACCATAGGGAGAGGTGGATGGGCGGATCAGTTGTCTGTCCAGTAGATACTCTATCTGTTTCTTCATGTCTGTCAGTTCGATCGGACTCAGTCGGTATCGTGCACGTGAGACGGGTTTCGCACCTGGTTCCTCCACGATTTTGTGCTCGTGGGTGCGTGCTGGAGGTACGCCTGCAGGTAGGTCGTCGGGCATTATATCCTTGTACTGCTCCAAGACCTCCTTCACTGCTGCAGGTAGCTCCGTACTCAGCTTCTCCTCCTCTGCTGCTGCCATAACAAGTGCTAAGTAACGCGTGTTACTCTCGTTCACTGTCCGTTTGAACCGTGCCAGTATCGTTTCAGGAACGCTCCCTGTATCCGTCCAGCTTCTCAGCTCCACTCGTTTCCCGTTGTTGTAGATGCGCGCCTTCCTGTTGACCCAGTCGATCTCGGGGTTGAACCGCTTCAGGAAATCTCGCCCCAAGATGAAATCTAAACCCTTGATGTTCGTGATCGGCACTGTCGGCTTCCACCTCAGCGCCCCTATGTGCAGCTGCAGTGATGCTTCACCGTGGATGGGAAGTTTCGTACCGTCCACCATCGTTGCCGTGAACTTGGTCTCCTCTGAAGATTCTCCAATTTTATCCAAAGTCCCGCGGTCGCACACCGAGTGAGACGCACCGCTGTCCACCAGTGCCTGGAGGCGTCGCCCGTTGCAGATCACCTCGAGAAGTAGTGGTTTTTGCCACTCCGAGTAACCGTAGATGGTCTCGCTAATAGGATCGTAGGGTACGTCGAATAGATCATCCCTCGGTTCTGCGCTCGAAGCTGCTGACTCCATATCAGTTTCCAACTGAGTAGGGTTGGAAGAATTTATCCAAGGCCGATTCAGCTTTGTCTTGGCCTGGAACCTTCCCTTAAGCCTTTGCAGCTGTGTAGGCTTCTCCTATGGGCTATGGGGAGCGGGGAGAGAATAGTAACTCCTTGGAACGCACGACCCTTTTCAACGCTCCGGAGTGGTTTGCCCAACTTCTCAGGTACTTGAATAATGTCTGAAGGCTTTTTCTTGGCCTCAAAATCTCCCCTGAATTTTTAAAAGGCTTGAAATCCTCGAGAGGAAATATTCTTACTGTCCGGGGTGTTCGGCTAGGGTTTCCCGGTCGGTGCAGAGTCTTGTTTCGCAGAGCCTCCATTTGTCTCGGCGATTTCCCCTGTTGCCGGCCGGTCGTGACGTTTTAAATTCGCGCCATCATGATCTCCTTTTTCGCCATCGTGGATTTCGCACTGTTGTTGCCCTGCAGCTCCGCTCGTGCCTTCTTCATTTTCCAACACACCAAGAGTCAATGTCCTGCTGCGCCGCAAAATTCGCACTTCTCATATTTTGTCGGCCGTTGCTTCGCGTCGATCTTGTCGATATCCATCGGGCCGGCGGTCGTGGGTGGTGCTGATCGCTTCGTGCCAAATGATCGGTTCGGCACGTGGCGTCGTGTCTCGGGTTCGCCTGGAGTCAACGCATCGAATCTCTCTGCTGCACACACCAAGTCGCGGTAATTGTTGTAGTTCGCGGCAATCACCTTTCGGCGGACTTCCATCTTTAGCCCCTCGGTATACGCTTGGATTTTTTCCCCTTCGGTCAAGTCGGTCATTCGGTTGAAGAGGCTCTCCATCTACTACGTATACTGTGTTACACTGCCAAACTGTTTATGCCGATGAATCCGCTGCCGCGCCATGTAGCTGGAGTTGATTGGTTCGAAACGTTGAATTAAAGCTTTCCGAAACTGCATCCATGACCCCTCGCCTCGGATCTTATTGCTGTTATAAATCCACTCGAGTGCCGGGCCTCGTAACAGTGTCGCTGCGACTGAATCCGAATTGCATCGTGTGTCGGGGTCGTACAGCCAACGGCCTCGAAGTAAATTTCGAGGGTCGCAATGAATCGACGGACGTCGGTGTCTCTAGCATTCGGATTGAATGTCTCCGGTAGCCTCGGACGTGCCCCCTCAAGATTCACTGCAGCTGCTGCCGCTGCTGCTGGGTGAAGTGTCGGTGTAGCAGCTGCTGCTGCTGACGTCGCTGCTGCATTCGCTGCTGCGTTCGCTGCTGCTATGGCGGCTTCCGACTGGTTCGCGAGAAGCTCCTCTATTCGCTGGAGTGCCGCTCGCGTCTGGTCCAAGCCGGTGTGTAACTCCGTATTTTTTCGTATGGAATTATCACCATTTTCCTCCATTTGGCGATTTACAGGAAAATGTGCGACGAAAATAATTGAATTCTAGGCGCTGGTCGTCTTACTGTGAGTCGAATCGACTGTAGAAATGACGACCGCTGATTCTGTAGGTCGCGTATACTCCCGTGATTGAAAGTCGCGTCCAATCTCGGCCGTTGAGAAGAAATTCGATCCGACGCTCCCAATTCCAACTTTTTGGGGCGAAATTATCAGGGCCGTTGAGATTCGAGTCGATCCGACGGTCGAAATTCCAAGTTTTTCGCCACTGGACCTGAGGAGTGTTCGAAAACCGGTTCGAGGGGGGACGTTAAAAAATAGCGCGGAACTGGTTTACGTAACCCGAAATCGGCGCTTTCCGTCGTCGCCCCCGCGGTTTTAAAAGCTAGGTTTTAGCGGTCGAAAACTTCGCGTGTAAACAAGCTCTGATTACCAAGTGTGAGGATCTAGGATCGAGCTCAGAAAAGAGAATTGTAATTGAATGAACCACCTGGGTACAACACGAGGCTATATATAGTCTCGACACAAGGCCAGTTACCCAGGTGTTACGCGAATGTTCTGAGGGTCGCGAAGCGTCCCGAACAGAACCTTCCCGAACTCAGTAGAAAGCAATTCGGTGGAAACCGAATAGGCTTGAGTTCGGTACACGTAACCTGGTTTGGTGCTATAACTATAATAAAATATAGGAATGCACCTAACCTAGGAAATCAAGCATATCTATGCACGATAAATAAAACCCAAGCTAGATATAGCGTAATAAAGTCTAGGCAAGCTAGCAAAGCCAGCATAAGCCATTGTACTCTCACACTGCGATTCAGTCAGCCGAGCTAGGGTTTGTGTGTTAGTTAGCTGATTGAGAATAATTACAAATATGCAAGGAGTTATTGCCGATGAATAGTAGATACCTGCTGCGCACACGACTGTGGGACGACACCGGGGAACCTAAGCCTATAACGGGGTGGCGCGCTGACCAACAACCGATTCGCCGAGATACAGAACTCCACATCAGCGACCCCGAGCGGCAGCATATAGCATGGACCGAGACCGCAGCGTTGCTTCCGGCCCGGGAGATACTCCGCGAGACGCTCGATGGACGGAAGCAGTACGGGCGCGGTGGCAAAATCAAGAGGTGGTGACTCCGCTGACCGGAATGCCCGTAATGACGATGAAGGAAGACAAACCAGCCGCGCAATGGGCATCGAAAGCTGGACTGCCGGTCGGGACGCCGAAGGAAGGTGCGCTGGTGGCGAGTGGAGACGCGCAGCTACCTGAAGACCATGGCGAAGATTCAGCACCCCCGAGTATGGCGCTGGAAGGCTACCAATCTGCCGAAAGTAGAGGTAGCAGAACGCTACACCGGCATCCCCGGCGTAGGACCGAGCCTGAAAAACTATCTCATGCAGCTCGAGACGGTACTGCTGGGAAAGAGACGGCTACGAACCGGCGGAGTTCTTCAGGAAGATGGTGGGAACTCTATCAGGAGAAGCCGAGACGTTTTACCGGATGGTACGAGAGGAGGTCTTGGAAGAACTGGCGGAAGGAGAAGTCTCTAATCCCACGGCGCGGTTTATACAGCTGCTGCGGAAAGAGTTCGTCGGCTAGACGAACGCGCGGGTGGAAGAGTTCCGGGACTTCCGCCGGAAGAAAGACGAGTCCATACTGGCGTACTACTGCAGGCTCCGAGAGTTGGCCGAAGATCTGGAGAGTAAAGACGAGAGGCTGCTGGTGAGGAAATTTGTGCGGGGACTGGAAGAAGAGTTGAGGGGAGTCGTGCGGAGTACCGTGTACGGCATTGGTGCGGATATTGCACTCAAAGAAGTGTACCAGCTGACAAAGAAGACGCAGCGTCTGCTGGATTTGGAGGACCCGGAAGGGCGGAGCCAGACGAAGGCGAGTTGGGCGGCAGTAGCAGTACCGGAGAATAATCCAGGGAGAAGTATCCGCATGGATCCGCGGCTCTGCCATACCTGCGGGGAACATGGGCATCTGAAACGGGATTGCCCGAAGGCGCCAGTTTGCGATCAGTGTGGGAAAAGAGGGCATCGGAAGAAGGACTGTTACAGTCGGCCGAGAGAACCGCTGGGGGCAACTAGAGAAGAACTGCAAGCAGAGGTCCGACGGTTACAGCTACGCTTGGAGAAGATGCCGAACCCGAAAGAGGTGAAGACACTGGCGATGCTGGCGTACGAAGAGATTGAGGGAGAGGAGGAGGGAGAGGAGGAGGGAGAGGAGGATTTCAGGAGAGAGTACGTGGTGATGGTGTACCCTCGGGAGCGGGACGATATTCACTTGCGCCTGAGAGCAAGTCAGTCACAAGATAGTGACGCCACCAGCGGACCCCGTCGAAGGAGCAGCCAGTCGGAACGAACACGACATCCGGAGATGCGGAGGCACCCGAATGAGCGGCTCGTGTGTCAAGCGTCGGTGTTAATTGCGGAGAAAGGGAGAATCACGGTGGGAGGGCTGCCGGTGAAGCAAGCTATCATAGATACGGGAGTGCATCATGTGTTGATTAGAAAAGGATTCGCGAAGCAACTGAAGCTAGTCCTGCCGGGAAAAACAGTGGAGCGAGGGATCCTACTGATGACTGCCAAGGGAGGGGAACCCAAATGGATGCCGCGGACGAGGCGGCCTGTGGAGGTGGTGCCCTTACCCGGGACCGAGAAGGAGTGCTGCATCCGTCTGCAATGTGGTATATCGGAGTCGGAAGACTACGACGTACTCGTAGGGATGGAACTGCTATACCGCGTGGGAGCCATCATCTGTACGTGGCAGGAGAAGGTCCTGTACCACGTACAATACTGGGACCCCGAGAGTTCCGTGGGCACGTTGCCAGTGCGGTTCGTAAGGCAAGAGCCCAGAGAAGCATACCAGGCGCAGAAACAGGACCTGACTGAAGAACTGGACGAGTGGCCGTGGGAGAGATACGGAGAGGAGCACGAGAGGAGAATCGAGCACCTGACCTCAGGCCAGGAACCACTGGCCCTGTCAGAGCGGGTTAGCCAAGAATGGGCTTTGGATGGATCCCTTTGCATTGTGGAATTATACAGGGGAATCGGCAGCGGTCTGGCAGCAGCGTTGCGGGCGGGATGCATCGTCAAGTAGTGGATCCACGTGGAACGAGACCCGGTAGTGCGGAAGATGGTGCGGCATCACGCGTTGCTGCTACCCGAGGAATATCCGAACCAGCTGTGGGAGACCGCCATCCCGCCAAAGTCCGAAAGGGGAGTGCATGACGTCAGAGACATCACGGAGAGGGTGTTAGATGACTGGGGGCAAGTGGATCTGGTCATAGCAGGATGGGAATGCCAAGGATATTCACGGGCAGGAGAAGGAAGGGGAATGGAAGATGCGAGGGGGGCGTCATTCCGGGACCTGCAGCGGGTCTTGGAGATGATCCAGAAGTGCCAGGGGGAAGTATTGTATATTCTGGAGAATGTGGACTTAGCGGAGGACCGGCGAGAGCCAATGAAGAAGGCGTTTGCGGAGATAACAGAAGTGCTGGGGAGAGGAGTGCCCGCTGATGCGGCCCAGCTGGGATCCAAGGCACACCGACCAAGGAGGTACTGGCAAAATGGGATGTCGACAGCAGTGCTGAGGCGTTCGCTGGCTCAGATGCAACGGCCCAAGCCGCGCCTGGTGAGCGATATCTTGGAGTCGAATCGCATGCTGGCCCCAGTTACGAGCCACGATCACCCATCGCAGTACCAATACAACTGTTGGTGCAACCCTACGGTTTGCACTCGGCTTGTTGTCCGTGTGCGTGAATGTGTGTGTGTATGGAATGGTATGAGGGCATGGGATAATATATATTTCATGCTTATAATTGTGTGTGAATGTTGAGTCATGATGTCGAGTGTGTGTGTCGAGTCAATAGCGAGTTATCGCTAGACGCGTGTTACGCGGTCGTTTGTGTCTCGCGCGCGGTTTCTATTTTGTCGTGCGCGGTTTCTATTTTGTCCTGTGTCGAACGTTCTGCGTGTCGCAGGTGTGTGCAGCAGACCCATCAAGAACTCAAGGATGAGTTTGTGATGAAGAGCCCGAGCCTTGGTGTCAAGCCTCAAGTGATTTCGAAGCTCGCCAAAAGGGTACACCTCAAGATATTGAAGATAGTTACATTACTTTGTGTAGTGTAACATTTCACTTGGTGTAGGCCCTAGTGAAGGGTAGTTTCGAGACCCTTCGGGGTTGGGGACAGTGTGGCACTGTTCCACATCACTGTACCTCGGCTCTTGGGGTTTGTAGGAGCTGGGAGTCATTCCCAACTCGTAACTCTTCCTATCTTGTGTTCTAAGACTATAGTGGCTGCCATAGTACCGTTCGTTCAAACCGACGCTGTGTCGTCAATTCTTTATCAAATCGTGCAATCTAAATTGCTAATTGTAGACGACGTGAAGACGCTCCAGATCCAATTTGAATCAAGTCATTTGCAGCTGTGAGCAGAACGCTATCAACGTTTGAAGCCGCTGTGCAGAAATCCGTCTGTGCTCTCTATCTTTCGTTTTAGGCACATTCAAGCCTATTGTGACTATAACAAGTGGTATCCGAGGCCCTTGGAGCAGTTTCGACAATGTCTGGACCTGAGGAAAGGGGTGGCAGAGGTGCTGGTGGCAGTGGAGAAGCTCAAGCTCAAGGCCAACCCCGTGATTCAGCCATGGCGCCCATGCAACCAAGTCTTGGCCCACCTAGGGATGAGCCTAGGGTGTTTGGGCTTGACAAGTTCAACGGTGACAACTTTGCTGAATGGTCCTTCAAGATGGAGAACATCTTTGACCACTATGACCTGCTGGAGGTGATGGAAGGAACGGAGAAGCGCCCCAAGAACGACCCGGAGAAGAGCCCGTGGGTGCGGAAGAGCGCACAAGGCTATCTCTTACTTGGGCAAGCGTTGGGGAGCAGTCAGATCCGTCACATCAAGCCATTCCAGCGTGAACCAGAGAAAGGACCAAAGGCATGGGCTTCTCTCAAGGGTGTACATGCTCCTGCAACAGCGGCGGTAGCGGTGGTGTTGGAACGGCAAATGGCGGCACTACGAATTGAAGAAGACGAAGCGGTTGAAGAAGGGGTGCAGAAATTCTTCGACTTGTTGACGCGGCTTGAGGGAGCTGATTTGAACTACAGTGAGCTCCAAAAGAAGACCAAGTTGCTGGCCTTACTCCCAGAGTCATGGTCCTCGCTCATCATCAACCTTAATCGCGACTTGCCCCGCCTCTCGCTTGAAGACGTGAAGCGAGCTATCCTTCAAGAGGATTTCCGCCGCCGTGAGTTGGCGAGTGCGGATGGCGCTGGGGCAGCGAGCATCGGCCGTGGATATGGTCGAGGAAGAGGCAGAGGACGAGGGGGAGGAAGGTTTGGTGGCAGCAACTTCGGCGGAGGCCGCAGGAGTGGCGGTTACGGCAGCGACGACAAGAGCTACGGACGCGGTCGCGGCCGATTCGACGGCGAGTGTCACTATTGCCACAAGAGCGGACACATGTGGCGCGACTGCTACAAACTCCCTGATGGTTGGACCCCTGCTCAAGGCCAAGAGGGTAGAGGAGCAGGAGGAGGGAGAGGACGAGGCCGTGGAGGCCGTGGAGGCCGTGGCGGTCGCGGTGGCGGAGCTGCAAACATGAAGAGCGGAGACAACGACAAGGACCCGAGCGACGATCGATACCCGGGTCTATTCTACTTCGTGTCGACGCAAGTACCGGCTGGTCCAGAGAAGGATGAAGGCTTTGAGGAGCCAGCAGCTGTGGGGAAGGTGACCCTACACCCCCTGGACTATTGGGTGATTGATAGTGGCGCTACCTATAGCATGACACCTCGCCCGGACTTGCTCACCGAACTCGAGCCGTCACCGGTGAAGCATGTGACATCGGCTTTGGGGCAGCGAGCAGAGGTGAAAGGCATGGGCAAGGCCATGTTCAAGGGTGCTGATGGGAAGATGGTGGGCCTCAAGAACGTGCTTTGGGTGCCCAGCCTTGCTGCAAACCTGATTTCCGTGCGGCGGTTGGCAAAGGCCGGCATGGACACGAACTCGAAGGGAGCCAAGACCTACACCGCAAGGCTTGGCGATCGAATTCTTTGGGACCTTCATGAGGACAGGGATGTCTACAACGAGATGTGGCAGATCCCAGTGGTCCCTATGCCTAAGGAGAGGCAAGTGGCAGCAAGCATCAGCACAAAGGATGGAGCGGTCGGTAGCGACGATGGCGCGAACGGTCGCGCTAAGGAGAATGAGCTCAAGAAGAGCAAACCTGGAGGGACCAGCAAGTTCAGTGAACCTAAGGAGAGTGGTTCAGCAACCAAGGAGCAGCAGAAGGGTGAGGAGAACCCAGAGGCAGCAGCGGAGGAGGACTACGGAGAGAGTATGTGGGGCGCTATTGCGAGCGCGGCATTCTCCAATCCAACTTCGGCTACGGGGGAGTGTGATTGGCTCACCTTGCATCGGCGCATGGGGCATGTGGCCCTGCCCATCTTGCAGCAGCTAGTGAAGAATGAGATGGTTGCTGGCATACGTGTGAAGGGGGAGCCCGATAAGGTGCTTGGCTGCCCGACGTGCATTCAAGCCAAGTTCACCCGGTTTCCGTTCCCTAGTTCGGAGGCAACGGCAAAGGCACCGCTTGATGAGGTGGTGATGGACGTGGTGGGCCCCCTGAAGCTTGGAGCTGCTGGAGCTGAGTATTTTCTCACCATTGTCGACGTCTACACCCGCATGACTTGGGTGTACGTGCTGGCCAAGAAGAGCGACGTGGCTGAAACGTTGAAGATGGATTGGTTCCCGATGGTGGAGCGGCAACAAGACCGTCTAGTCAAGTCAATCCGCACCGATCGAGGGGGAGAGTTCCTGAGCAAGGAGTTTGGGTTGTGGCTGAAGAAGAATGGTATTCGGCACTCCCTCACCATGCCATACTCCCCTGCAATGAACGGCATCGCCGAGCGAGCGAACCGCACAATCACGGAGGCGGCACGCGGGTTGCTCATTGAAGCCGGGCTACCCGACTATTTCTGGCCTGATGCGGTGCGGAGCGCGTGTGTGGCCAAGAACAGAGCCTTGACTCATGTGGGAGCAGACAAATGGGTGCCCTATGTGGAGTGGCTAGGAAGGAAGCCAAAGGTGGATATGCTTCGGGTGTTCGGGTGCATGTGCATGGCGCTCGTGCCTAAGCATCTTCGGCACAACAAGCTTGGTGCCAAGGCGGTGTGGGCCGTGCACTTGGGCATGGCTCAAAACAGCAAGGGATGGCTTCTTTGGGACCCATTCACCAAGAAGTTCTTGGTGAGCAGGGACTGCAAGTTCATGGAGAACTTCATGTACAAGGATTGGAAGGCGGAGAATGAGGCGAAGATAGGCGTGCGGTTTGGGGAGGTGAAGAGTTCCGGTTTGGAGCATGTGGAGCTGCCTTTGGAGCTGAGAAGCGGCAGCACAACCACAAGGCAATCCTCCCTTGTGAATGGGGGAGAGGAGGCCAATGATGCAGAGGAAGAAGAGGAGGAGGTGCAGCAAGTGAGCGAGCGTGCACCGTCACTCCCTTCCCGTACTACGAGTGCTCCACGGATTCGAGCCACACCGCAGCAACGCCAAGGCCTTCAAGTCCCTGCATCTGGGGAGGAAGGAAGGGGGAAGAGGAGAGTTCAACCCCCTAATAGGCTGACCTATGATGCGCCGGGAAAGCAGGGCAAGACAGCCCTGGCCGGAGCGGCAATGATGGTCGGAGACGACGAGGAGAGTGACTACGAGGAGTGTGCCTTTGCGTTCTTCTCTCCGGTGGAGATGCCGGGAGAACCAGCAACTCTCAAGGAGGCTTTGGAGAGTAGTGATGCTGAGGAGTGGAAGAAGGCCATGGAGAGTGAGCTGAAGAGCATCGAGGAGAATGACACGTTTGAATTGGTGGAGCTACCGGAGGGGCGTACGGCGATAACGTCCAAGTGGCTCTTCAAAATCAAGTCGGATGCCGACGGCAAGATCGAGCGCTACAAGTCTAGGCTTGTAGCCAAGGGGTACCAGCAGAAGGAGAAGGTGGACTTCAAGGAGCTGTTTGCCCCTGTGGTGAAGCCGACGACGCTGCGAACCCTATTCGCGGGAGCCGCCATCAAAGGATGGGTAGTAAAGCAAATGGACATCGTAACGGCATTCCTTAACGGCGTCCTTGAGGAGAAGATTTTTATGGCGCAGCCAGAGGGGTTTGATGATGGTAGTGGCAGAGTGTGGAAGCTGAAGAAGGCCCTCTATGGGCTGAAGCAGGCCCCTAGGCAATGGTACATGAAGCTGCGCGAAGTGTTGGAGGGGATCGGCTTCACTCCCTCAACGGCCGATCACTCCTTGTTCATGCTTGGCGAGGGGGAGCAGAGGAGTTTCATGGTGGTTTATGTGGATGACATCCTCATTTTCTCACCCTCTTCTGACCTTGTGAAGGAGGTGATGCTGAAGCTTCAAGACAAGTTCAAGTGCAAGGCCCTTGGTGACGTGAGCTTCTACCTTGGGCTCCACATCGAACGAGATGTGGAGAAGCGGTGCATGCGGGTGCATCAACGAAAGTACCTGGAGGCATTGGCTGCCAACTTTGGGCAGAGTGAAGGCCATGTGGCTACACCCTTTCCCTCTGGGTTCAAGTGTGTGAAGGGACCAGAGGAGGAGAGCGTTGGTGAAGAGGAGAGGCGCCGATTTCACTCGTTGGTGGGCAGCCTCATGTATGCGGCGGTAAACACCCGACCGGACGTCGCGTTTGCTACCTGGCAGCTGGCTAGGGTTGTGCAATGACCTAATGAGGAGCAGGTAGCAGCTGGAATGAGGGTGGCCAAGTATCTTGGCCAAACACCGACCGTTGGGCTGCAATACTCGGCGGCGGCACAAAGGCGCCAAAAGGGCGCGGATGGTGTTGAACCCGGGCGTTTGTTCCTCACCGCCTACTCGGATGCTTCATATGCATCAGAACCAGAGGACATGACAAGTGTGGGAGGCTTCATATGCTGTGTTGGTGGAGGCCCAACTGCTTGGGAGAGCAAGAAGCAGGTTGACCAAGCTTTGAGCTCGGTGGAGTCCGAGTACATGGCACTCTTCCGTGCCGTACGGGAGATTGTGTGGCAGCGGCGTTTGTTGGCTGAATTGGGGGAGGAGCAGCAAGGACCTACCCCACTGTACTGTGACAGCCAGGGTGCCATTGCTCTTGCTAAGAACCCTGTGTTGCATGGACTCACGAAGCACATGAGGGTGAAGTGGCATTGGACGAGGAGCATGGTAACCGCGGGTGAAGTTGAGTTGCGCTACGTGAAGACCACGGGGCAGCCGGCTGACATGATGACCAAGAGGCTGGTGGAGCAGCAGCATTGGAAGTGTTGCAAGCTGGCTGGGATGGCTCTGAACTGAGAGAGCAACATATCCTAAGGCCAACAATCCGAGGGGGAGTTTGTTGGTGCAACCCTACGGTTTGCACTCGGCTTGTTGTCCGTGTGCGTGAATGTGTGTGTGTATGGAATGGTATGAGGGCATGGGATAATATATATTTCATGCTTATAATTGTGTGTGAATGTTGAGTCATGATGTCGAGTGTGTGTGTCGAGTCAATAGCGAGTTATCGCTAGACGCGTGTTACGCGGTCGTTTGTGTCTCGCGCGCGGTTTCTATTTTGTCGTGCGCGGTTTCTATTTTGTCCTGTGTCGAACGTTCGGCGTGTCGCAAGTGTGTGCAGCAGACCCATCAAGAACTCAAGGATGAGTTTGTGATGAAGAGCCCGAGCCTTGGTGTCAAGCCTCAAGTGATTTCGAAGCTCGCCAAAAGGGTACACCTCAAAATATTGAAGATAGTTACATTACTTTGTGTAGTGTAACATTTCACTTGGTGTAGGCCCTAGTGAAGGGTAGTTTCGAGACCCTTCGTGGTTGGGGACAGTGTGGAACTGTTCCACATCACTGTACCTCGGCTCTTGGGGTTTGTAGGAGCTGGGAGTCATTCCCAACTCGTAACTCTTCCTAACTCTTCCTATCTTGTGTTCTAAGACTATAGTGGCTGCCATAGTACCGTTCGTTCAAACCGACGCTATGTCGTCAATTCTTTATCAAATCGTGCAATCTAAATTGCTAATTGTAGACGACGTGAAGACGCTCCAGATCCAATTTGAATCAAGTCATTTGCAGCTGTGAGCAGAACGCTATCAACGTTTGAAGCCGCTGTGCAGAAATCTGTCTGTGCTCTCTATCTTTCGTTTTAGGCACATTCAAGCCTATTGTGACTATAACAGCAACGAGCCCGGAAAACCGCGGCAAGCATTGCCGACCCTGGTGTCCTATGCGGACGCTCACGGATTCGTCATGGAAGGGGAGCTGCCGGGTCCGGGGATGATCTACGACGTCAGAAAGGGGAGGTGGGAGCAACCGACGGCGAATGAGAGGGAAGCAGCTATGGGGCACCTGTGGGGATCCACAGCACACCCCGAGGTAACAGAATAGCAACGCCGAGCCGCCTTGGGAAGAGCCATGGACGTGAATGTGAAGACGTGGCTGCTGGAGACCATTCGCATGCATCTGAAGGCGAAAGAGCTGCAGCGGGACATCGCGGTCAGCGAACGCAACATGGAGTTCGAGTCGGCCGAGTGGCACAAGAAGGCGCTGGCTAGGATGGAGGAAAGGTACGAGGAGAGGGTGGAGGAAGGATGGGCGTACATGGCGATGGAGGGGATGGGGGAAGGAACCGACAAAGAGGCGTCTGAGGTAGAGGAGAAGCTGGGGAAGGAGGAAAGGGGCCTCGAAGACGACTGGACCTTAGGCGAAGGGATGGATGGCGCAGCGGCGGATGCCCTGCAAGAGGTATTGCGGCAGCACCGCGGAACTTTTGCGTACACGCTGCAGGAGCTGGGGAAATGCAGGACTCACGAGAGGAAGATTGAGCTCAACAATGAGGTCCCGATATACCACAGGAAGTGGCGGATGAGCCCGAGAGACATGGATATCTGCACGGAGAAGTGCAATGAACTGATGGAGGCGGGGTTGATCCAGCGGTCAGAGAGTGATTTCGCGGCAGCGACGGTCGTGGCTTCCAGGAAAGATCTGACCGGGGAAGTGTCAGCGAGGAGAATGTGTGGGGACTACCGAGGATTGAACAAGGTTACAGTAGCCGACCGATACCCCATGCAGTCGGCCGAAGAGATTTTTTATAAATTACAGGGGGCGAAAGTGTTCTCGACCCTGGACTTACGCTAAGGCTTCAACCAGATCCCGATTCGCCCGGCTGACCGCAAGAAAACCACGTTTCACGGGCCGGACTGCTTGTACAGATGGCTGTTTATGCTGTTCGGGATGAAGAACGCGCCGGCGCTGTTTCAACGCATCATGGACACGGTGCTGCGTGGGGTACCAGCAGTGGCGTGCTATATAGACGACGTAGTAGTTTTCACCCCCGGCGCGGAACAGCATGTGAAAGATGTGAAAGATACGCTGGATGTCATTCGGGAGGCCGGGCTCACCTGTCACCCGAAGAAGTGCAGCTTCGGTAACTGAGGGGTGAAATACTTGGGGTTCGAGGTACAAGGGGGGAGGCTGGGGATCCAACAAGCAAAGGTGGAAGTTCTGGACCGGGTACCGCAGCCGAAGGACAGGAGCTACTCTGTGGGCGGTGCTAGGGTTCCTTAACTGTTACAGGAAGTTTATACCTAACTTTAGTAAGACCGCGGCGGTCTTGAACCGATTGCTGTGGGAGGACCAGAAGTGGTAGTGGGAGGAAGCGGAACAGGAAGCTCTGAAGGCTCTGCTGAGAGCAGTAAAGACCGCTACGGTGCTGATGCTGCCCAACAAGGAAGACCCGTTCGTGCTCTATACGGACTGGATAGCGAGGGGATGGGGGCAATCCTGTGTCAAAAGCGAGAGGGCGAAGAGAAGGTGGTGGCGTTTGCCAGTCGGAGCTGCAATCTCGCCGAGGCTAATTACAGCTAATACAAAGGGGAAGGGCTGGCAGCCGTGTGAGCGATTACTCATATCCGAGTGTACCTGCAAGGGAGATCTATTGAGCTAGTGACAGATCACCAGCCGTTAACCTGGCTGATGACAAACTAGGCGCTGACAGGGAGGAATGCTAGATGGGCAATACAGCTACAAGAATATGACTTCTCGATTCGGCACAAAGCGGGCAAGACCATGCAGCACGTTAACGAGCTCTCACGGAATCCTCCAGATGACAAGCCTACCGCTTGCCTAGTGGCACTGGCGAGGGAAATAGATGAGGAGGGAGCCAGCCGGGCACGGAAAAAGGGGCCAGAGGACGTATGGGACGATCAAGAGGTCATGGACTGGGTGCAAGGCAAAACCACTGAGACAACTCCCGTGAGTGAGAGAGCCAGAGCGCGAGGGGCTCATTACCATTGGCACCAAGAACAGCTGCAGAAGAATGCGCGCAATGGGTGGAAGCTGGTACCGCAGAAGAATGAGCGGGAGGAGATTATACAGAGTGTCCATCGGCAACTGGGGCACTACGGGAGCTTGAGAACCGCACAGCTGGTGGAGACCAGATGGTGGTGGGATGGGATGAGGAAGGATATCAGAGAATGGGTGGAGGGATGCGAGCTCTGTAGTAGGAACAGAGCCGAGCTAGAACGAGGGAGGAAGGAGCTGCAGTCCCTGCCCATACATGGGATAGGGTTCAGGTGGTCCTTAGACTTGGCAGGAGAAATGCCATTGAGCAGGAGGGGAAAGAGATACATTCTGATTATGATCGAGCATGGCAGCCCGTGGGTGGAGGTAAGGGCCCTCCTCAGCAAAAACTCAGCCAGGATAGCTGAAGCATTCGAAGAGCAAGTACTCACCAGGTTCGGGGCATGTGGGGAGGTGCTGACGGATCAAGGGACGGAGTTCATGGGAGAATTTGATAAGGTGCTGCAGGCCACAGGCATCACACATGGGAGGACTTCGCAATATCATCCGCAGAGTGACGGGTTAACCGAGAGGTTCATGCAGATGGTGAAGCGGGGGCTGAGAGCATACGGGGAACGGTTCAAACGAGACTGGGACGCCCGATTGCCGTGGGTAGTAGCAGGATACCGGTTCAGCAAGCAGGCAGCGCTGAAAGATCTGTCGCCATACTATCTCCTTCTGGGTAGAGAGCCGGTGCTGCCAGTGGATGCACCGAAGAAACTGACAGGGTCGGTGAGGGTGGAGAAGGAGGAAGACTGGGTGGGGTTGGCAGAGGCGAGGGCCAAATACCTTAGGGAGTTGCTACCCGCAGCACTGGAGAACCTGCACGTGGCACAGCTGCGAGATGCTCAGAGGTACAAAAGGCGGGGAGAGAGTCAAGCCGGGAGGAAGGAGAGGGCTCTGGGGGCAGGGGAAGAGGTGTACCTGAAGCAGGCCAAGCACGACATGATGGATATAGGACTGAGCAATGAGCGCTGGAAAGTAAAGGAAGTGAAAGAGTCGGGAGTGGTGGTACTGGTCGGCGATAAGGGGCAGCGGAGGACGGACCACTATACTAACGTAGCCTGGGCAAGAGCCCGACCAGAGGGACTGGGGAAAGCGCAGGCACAAGGGCA
Source organism: Closterium sp. Naga37s-1 (assembly GCA_947471745.1). NCBI lineage: Eukaryota > Viridiplantae > Streptophyta > Zygnematophyceae > Desmidiales > Closteriaceae > Closterium > Closterium sp. Naga37s-1. The sequence goes on from CANJKZ010000212.1 coordinate 810,568, forward strand.
AGAGATCCAGCGTCAGCCGGCAGGGGCTCTAGGGCAGCCGCGGAGGGGGCAAGTGGGAGGAGTGGCTGGGAACAAGGGGAAGATAAACAGGGAGCTGAGAAGTTTACAAGAGCCAGGGTGAAGGCAGGAAGAGAAGGAGGGAGAAGCAAGACAAACAAGGGTACCAAAGTGTAAGATTCCGACAACTGTCACGATTTTAATCTTTGCGTAGGTAAACTATATATAAACTCGTGACCTAAAAGATAACAGGGGGAACACTGTAGAAAGGATAATATCAGGTCAGCAGGAAGTCGAAGCGAACAAATCGAAATTGAGATGTGGCGGGCGAGACAGTACCGTTAAGGCAACGGTAACCAGCAGTAGATACTTAAGCAAGTAGGCAGGATAGGAGCAGTGCTTGCGTGTTTGTTTTCGCACTTAAGCTTAAACTTTCTTACTCCACTGTGAGTCACTAAGCCAGAGGAGCCAACCAACGCAAGCACTCAAACCAGAGCATCCATTCCGAGATCCAGTCATCCGAGCTAGGGTTTGTGTGTTAAGAGCCCGACCAGAGGGATCGGGGAAAGCGCAGGCACAAGGGCAAGAGATCCAGCGTCAGCCGGCAGGGGCTCTAGGGCAGCCGCGGAGGGGGCAAGTGGGAGGAGTGTCTGGGAACAAGGGGAAGATAAACAGGGAGCTAAGAAGTTTACAAGAGCCAGGGTGAAGGCAGGAAGAGAAGGAGGGAGAAGCAAGACAAGCAAGGGTACCGAAGTGCAAGATTCCGACAGCTGCCTTTATAATAAAAATGAATACAAAAAAACTGCTTGTCGGAGTTGGGCACATCTGCAGCATTCAGTGCTCTAGCTCCTGCTGCCACAGCCTCTTTCAACTGGGGCCAATCAGGAGCAAGGAAGTTCAGAAGCGACCCAGAACCTTCCTCCTCACCCAAACCCTCCTGCTGCATCCGCATCTGCTCCTGCTGCTGCTGCAACAACTTCAGCTGCCGCAACTGCTGTAGCTGCTGCAGTTGCTGCTGAAACTGACCATTCAGCAAGTAATCCAGATCAGAACCCTTAGCAGCTTCCTCAGTAGCACCAAGAGTCGCCGGCAGCAATGCACCTGCTGCACCGAAACCCGCAGTCAGATTCCCTATGTAATCTGAAGTGAAACCTGCATTGGAACCTGACTAAATATCCCCTGCAAGAAGCTGAGCTAGGGCTTCAACTGAACCATGGCGCACAGCTGGATCAAGCATTTCCTGATCTATCTCCCCTCCAAGCTCCCCTAACATCCCGGAGTCACCAACGGCGGCTGTAGCAACTGCAGCGGCAGCAGCAGCGGGATGGATATAAGCTCCACCGGCTGTAGCGGTTGAAAGGGGTGCAGAGGCATGTGAGCCACAAGATTGGTCAGATTTCGCTGCCCCAGCAGGGACATGCCATGGGCCGTCCGATTGGCTCGCGACTCCGTCCCATCGATGCCGACCGTTGGATCGACGGGCAATGCAGGTGCACTGTTGGGGAGCATCGAATCGCTGGAGAGAAAGCATTTACAAGGGGAGGTAGAAGAGCGATGCATGGGCGCAGGCTCAGCTGCTACTGATGCTGCTGCTACTCCTCCTGCTGCTGCTCCTGTTGGGTGCAAAATGCCTTTTCTGCATTCGTTGCTACCGCAACCAGCCGCCTGCATGACGTTACGTAATTTGTGTGTGTTCTGTGTGCATTCGTTTTCGCATTTCGTTTCATGTGTTTTTTCTGTGGGATCATGATCAGTCATGACGGATCATGACAAGTCATGCTTGTTCTTGTTGGCTCATGTACGTTCATGTTTTCTCATGGACGAACATGTGCGTTCATAAAAGTTCCGTGTTTCATAAATGTCGAGCACTCCTGTTCCGCACTCTAAAACTCACTCCTGTCCCGCAATCTCAAACTCACTCCCGTCCCGCACTCTCAAACTCACTCCTGTCCCGCACTCTCAAACTCACTCCTGTCCCGCACTCTCAAACTCCCTCCTTTCCCGCATTCTCAAACTCACTCCTGTCCCGCGCTCTCAAACTCACTCCTATCTCGCACTCTCAAACTCACTCCTGTCTTGCACTCTCAAACAAACTCCTGTCCCGCACTCTCGGACTCACACCTGTCCCGCCCTCTAAAACTCACTCCTGTCCCGCACTCTCAAACTCCCTCCTTACCCGCAGTCTCAAACTCACTCCTGTCCCGCACTCTCAAACTCACTCCTGTCCCGCACTCTCAAACTCACTCCTGTCCCGCACTCTCAAACTCACTCCTGTTCCGCACTCTCAAACTCACTCCTCTCCCGCACTCTCAAACTCACTCCTGTCCCGCACTCTCAAACTCACTCCTGTCTTGCACTCTCAAACTCACTCCTGTCTTGCACTCTCAAACAAACTCCTGTCCCGCACTCTCAGACTCACACCTGTCCCGCCCTCTAAAACTCACTCCTGTCCCGCACTCTCAAACTCCCTCCTTACCCGCAGTCTCAAACTCACTCCTGTCCCGCACTCTCAAACTCACTCCTGTCCCGCACTCTCAAACTCACTCCTGTCCCGCACTCTCAAACTCACTCCTGTTCCGCACTCTCAAACTCACTCCTCTCCCGCACACTCAAACCCACTCTGGTCCCGCACTCTCAAACTCACTCCTGTCCCGCACTCTCAAACTCACTCCAGTCCCGCACTCTCAAACTCACTCCTGTCCCGCCCTCTCAAACTCACTCCTGTCCCGCACTCTCAAACTCACTCCTCTTCCGCAGTCTCAAACTCACTCCTGTTCCGCCCTCTCAAGCTCACTCCTTTCCCACACTCTCAAACTCACTCCTGTCCCACGCTCTAAAACTCACTCCTGTCCCACACTCTCAAACTCACTCCTGTCCCGCACTACCAAACTCACTCCTGTCCTGCACTCTCAAAATCACTCCTGTCCCGCACTCTCAAACTCACTCCTGTCCCGCACTCTCAAACTCACTCCTGTCCCGCACTCTCAAACTCACTCCTGTCCCGCACTCTCAAAATCACTCCTGTCCCGCACTCTCAAACTCACTCCAGTCCCGCACTCTCAAACTCACTCCTGTCCCGCCCTCTCAAACTCACTCCTGTCCCGCCCTCTCAAACTCACTCTTATCCCGCACTCTCAAACTCCCTCCATTCCCGCACTCTCAAACTCACTCCTGTCCCGCACTCTCAAACTCACTCCTGTTCCGCACTCTCAAACTCACTCCTGCCCCGCACTCTCAAACTCCCTCCTTTCCCGCACTCTCAAACTCACTCCTGTCCCGCGCTCTCAAACTCTCTCCTGTTCCGCACTCTCAAACTCACTCCTGTCCCGCACTCTCAAACTCACTCCTTTCTAGCACTCTCAAACTCACTCCTGTCCCGCACTCTCAACTCACTCCTGTCCCACACTCTCAAACTCACTCCTGTCCTGCACTCTCAAACTCACTCCTGTCCCGCACTCTCAAAATCACTCCTGTCCCGCACTCGCAAACTCACTCCTGTCCCGCACTCTCAAACTCACTCCTGTCCCGCACTCTCAAACTCACTCCTGAACCACACTCTCAAAATCACTCCTGTCCCGCACTCTCAAACTCACTCCAGTCCCGCACTCTCAAACTCACTCCTGTCCCGCCCTCTCAAACTCACTCCTGTCCCGCCCTCTCAAACTCCCTCCATTCCCGCACTCTCATACTCACTCCTGTCCCGCACTCTCAAACTCACTCCTGTTCCGCACTCTCAAACTCACTCCTGCCCCGCACTCTCAAACTCCCTCCTTTCCCGCACTCTCAAACTCACTCCTGTCCCGCGCTCTCAAACTCACTCCTGCCCCGCACTCTCAAACTCACTCCTGTCCTGCACTCTCAAACTCACTCCTGTCCCGCACTCTCAAACTCCCTCCTGTCCCGCACTCTCAAACTAACACCTGTCTTGCACTCTCAAACTCACTCCTGACCCGCACTCTCAAACTCACTCCAGTCCCGCACTCTCAAACTCACTCCTGTCCCGCACTCTCAAACTCACTCCAGTCCCGCACTCTCAAACTCACTCCTGTCCCGCACTCTCAAACTCACTCCTGTCCCGCACTCACAAACTCACTCCTGTCCCGCACTCTCAAACTCACTCCTGTCCCGCAGTCTCAAACTCACTCCTGTCCCGCACTCTCAAACTCACTCCTGTCCCGCACTCTCAAACTCACTCCTGTCCCGCACTCTCAAACTCACTCCTGTCCTGCACTCTCAAACTCACTCCTGTCCCGCACTCTCAAACTCACTCTTGTCCCGCACTCTCAACTCACTCCTGTCCCGCACTCTCAAACTCACTCCTGTCCCGCACTCTCAAACTCACTCCTGTCCTGCACTCTCAAACTCACTCCTGTCCCGCACTCTCAAACTCACTCCTGTCCCGCACTCTCAACTCACTCCTGTCCCGCACTCTCAAACTCACTCCAGTCCCGCACTTTCAAACTCACTCCTGTCCCGCCCTCTCAAACTCACTCCTGTTCCGCACTCTCAAACTCACTCCTGCCCCGCACTCTCAAACTCACTCCTGTCCCGCACTCTCAAACTCACTCCTGTCCCGCGCTCTCAAACTCACTCCAGTCCCGAACTCTCAAACTCACTCCTGTCCCACACTCTCAAACTCACTCCTGTCCCGCACTCTCAAACTCCCTCCTTTCCCGCACTCTCAAACTCACTCCTGTCCCGCACTCTCAAACTCACTCCTGTCTTGCACTCTCAAACTCACTCCTGACCCGCACTCTCAAACTCACTCCAGTCCCGCACTCTCAAACTCACTCCTGTCCCGCACTCTCGAACTCACTCCAGTCCCGCACTCTCAAACTCACTCCTGTCCCGCCCTCTCAAATTCACTCCTGTCCCGCACTCTCAAACTCCCTCCTTTCCCGCACTCTCAAACTCACTCCTGTCCTGCACTCTCAAACTCACTCCTGTCCCGCACTCTCAAACTCCCTCCTGTCCCGCACTCTCAAACTCACTCCTGTCCCGCACTCTAAATCACTCCTGTCCCGCACTCTCAAACTCACTCCAGTGCCGCCCTCTCAAACTCACTCCTGTCCCGCACTCTCAAACTCACTCCTGTCCCGCACTCTCAAACTCACTCCTGTTCCGCACTCTCAAACTCACTCCTCTCCCGCACACTCAAACCCACTCTGGTCCCGCACTCTCAAACTCACTCCTGTCCCGCACTCTCAAACTCACTCCAGTCCCGCACTCTCAAACTCACTCCTGTCCCGCCCTCTCAAACTCACTCCTGTCCCGCACTCTCAAACTCACTCCTGTCCCGCCCTCTCAAACTCACTCCTGTCCCGCACTCTCAAACGCACTCCTCTTCCGCAGTCTCAAACTCACTCCTGTTCCGCCCTCTCAAGCTCACTCCTTTCCCACACTCTCAAACTCACTCCTGTCCCACGCTCTAAAACTCACTCCTGTCCCACACTCTCAAACTCACTCCTGTCCCGCACTACCAAAGTCACTCCTGTCCTGCACTCTCAAAATCACTCCTGTCCCGCACTCTCAAACTCACTCCTGTCCCGCACTCTCAAACTCACTCCTGTCCCGCACTCTCAAAATCACTCCTGTCCCGCACTCTCAAACTCACTCCAGTCCCGCACTCTCAAACTCACTCCTGTCCCGCCCTCTCAAACTCACTCCTGTCCCGCCCTCTCAAACTCACTCTTATCCCGCACTCTCAAACTCCCTCCATTCCCGCACTCTCAAACTCACTCCTGTTCTGCACTCTCAAACTCACTCCTGCCCCGCACTCTCAAACTCCCTCCTTTCCCGCACTCTCAAACTCACTCCTGTCCCGCGCTCTCAAACTCTCTCCTGTTCCGCACTCTCAAACTCACTCCTGTCCCGCACTCTCAAACTCACTCCTTTCTAGCACTCTCAAACTCACTCCTGTCCCGCACTCTCAACTCACTCCTGTCCCACACTCTCAAACTCACTCCTGTCCTGCACTCTCAAACTCACTCCTGTCCCGCACTCTCAAAATCACTCCTGTCCCGCACTCGCAAACTCACTCCTGTCCCGCACTCTCAAACTCACTCCTGTCCCGCACTCTCAAACTCACTCCTGAACCACACTCTCAAAATCACTCCTGTCCCGCACTCTCAAACTCACTCCAGTCCCGCACTCTCAAACTCACTCCTGTCCCGCCCTCTCAAACTCACTCCTGTCCCGCCCTCTCAAACTCACTCTTGTCCCGCACTCTCAAACTCCCTCCATTCCCGCACTCTCATACTCACTCCTGTCCCGCACTCTCAAACTCACTCCTGTTCCGCACTCTCAAACTCACTCCTGCCCCGCACTCTCAAACTCCCTCCTTTCCCGCACTCTCAAACTCACTCCTGTCCCGCGCTCTCAAACTCACTCCTGCCCCGCACTCTCAAACTCACTCCTGTCCTGCACTCTCAAACTCACTCCTGTCCCGCACTCTCAAACTCCCTCCTGTCCCGCACTCTCAAACTAACACCTGTCTTGCACTCTCAAACTCACTCCTGACCCGCACTCTCAAACTCACTCCAGTCCCGCACTCTCAAACTCACTCCTGTCCCGCACTCTCAAACTCACTCCAGTCCCGCACTCTCAAACTCACTCCTGTCCCGCACTCTCAAACTCACTCCTGTCCCGCACTCACAAACTCACTCCTGTCCCGCACTCTCAAACTCACTCCTGTCCCGCAGTCTCAAACTCACTCCTGTCCCGCACTCTCAAACTCACTCCTGTCCCGCACTCTCAAACTCACTCCTGTCCCGCACTCTCAAACTCACTCCTGTCCTGCACTCTCAAACTCACTCCTGTCCCGCACTCTCAAACTCACTCCTGTCCCGCACTCTCAACTCACTCCTGTCCCTCACTCTCAAACTCACTCCAGTCCCGCACTTTCAAACTCACTCCTGTCCCGCCCTGTCAAACTCACTCCTGTTCCGCCCTCTCAAACTCACTCCTGCCCCGCACTCTCAAACTCACTCCTGTCCCGCACTCTCAAACTCACTCCTGTCCCGCCCTCTCAAATTCACTCCTGTCCCGCACTCTCAAACTCCCTCCTTTCCCGCACTCTCAAACTCACTCCTGTCCTGCACTCTCAAACTCACTCCTGTCCCGCACTCTCAAACTCACTCCAGTCCCGCACTCTCAAACTCACTCCTGTCCCGCACTCTCGAACTCACTCCAGTCCCGCACTCTCAAACTCACTCCTGTCCCGCCCTCTCAAATTCACTCCTGTCCCGCACTCTCAAACTCCCTCCTTTCCCGCACTCTCAAACTCACTCCTGTCCTGCACTCTCAAACTCACTCCTGTCCCGCACTCTCAAACTCCCTCCTGTCCCGCACTCTCAAACTCACTCCTGTCCCGCACTCTAAACTCACTCCTGTCCCGCACTCTCAAACTCACTCCTGTCCCGCCCTCTCAAACTCACTCCTGTCCCGCGCTCTCAAACTCACTCCTGCCCCGCACTCTCAAACTCACTCCTGTCCTGCACTCTCAAACTCACTCCTGTCCCGCACTCTCAAACTCCCTCCTGTCCCGCACTCTCAAACTAACACCTGTCTTGCACTCTCAAACTCACTCCTGACCCGCACTCTCAAACTCACTCCAGTCCCGCACTCTCAAACTCACTCCAGTCCCGCACTCTCAAACTCACTCCTGTCCCGCACTCTCAAACTCACTCCTGTCCCGCACTCACAAACTCACTCCTGTCCCGCACTCTCAAACTCACTCCTGTCCCGCAGTCTCAAACTCACTCCTGTCCCGCACTCTCAAACTCACTCCTGTCCCGCACTCTCAAACTCACTCCTGTCCCGCACTCTCAAACTCACTCCTGTCCTGCACTCTCAAACTCACTCCTGTCCCGCACTCTCAAACTCACTCCTGTCCCGCACTCTCAACTCACTCCTGTCCCTCACTCTCAAACTCACTCCAGTCCCGCACTTTCAAACTCACTCCTGTCCCGCCCTCTCAAACTCACTCCTGTTCCGCCCTCTCAAACTCACTCCTGCCCCGCACTCTCAAACTCACTCCTGTCCCGCACTCTCAAACTCACTCCTGTCCCGCCCTCTCAAATTCACTCCTGTCCCGCACTCTCAAACTCCCTCCTTTCCCGCACTCTCAAACTCACTCCTGTCCTGCACTCTCAAACTCACTCCTGTCCCGCACTCTCAAACTCACTCCAGTCCCGCACTCTCAAACTCACTCCTGTCCCGCACTCTCGAACTCACTCCAGTCCCGCACTCTCAAACTCACTCCTGTCCCGCCCTCTCAAATTCAATCCTGTCCCGCACTCTCAAACTCCCTCCTTTCCCGCACTCTCAAACTCACTCCTGTCCTGCACTCTCAAACTCACTCCTGTCCCGCACTCTCAAACTCCCTCCTGTCCCGCACTCTCAAACTCACTCCTGTCCCGCACTCTAAACTCACTCCTGTCCCGCACTCTCAAACTCACTCCTGTCCCGCCCTCTCAAACTCACTCCTGTCCCGCACTCTCAAACTCACTCCAGTCCCGCACTCTCAAACTCACTCCTGTCCCGCCCTCTCAAATTCACTCCTGTCCCGCACTCTCAAACTCACTCCAGTGCCGCACTCTCAAACTCACTCCTGTCCCGCCCTCTCAAACTCACTCCTGACCCGCACTCTCAAACTCACTCCTGTCCCGCACTCTCAAACTCACTCCTGTCCCGCACTCTCAAACTCACTCCTGTCCCGCGCTCTCAAACTCACTCCTGACCCGCACTCTCAAACTCACTCCTGACCCGCACTCTCAAACTCACTCCTGTCCCGCACTCTCAAAATCACTCCTGTCCCGCACTCTCAAACTCACTCCAGTCCCGCACTCTCAAACTCCCTCCTGTCCCGCCCTCTCAAACTCACTCCTGTCCCGCCCTCTCAAACTCACTCTTGTCCCGCACTCTCAAACTCCCTCCATTCCCGCACTCTCAAACTCACTCCTGTCCCACACTCTCAAACTCACTCCTGTTCCGCACTCTCAAACTCACTCCTGCCCCGCGCTCTCAAACTCCCTCCTTTCCCGCACTCTCAAACTCACTCCTGTCCCGCGCTCTCAAACTCACTCCTGCCCCGCACTCTCAAACTCACTCCTATCCTGCACTCTCAAACTCACTCCTGACCCGCACTCTCAAACTCACTCCAGTCCCACACTCTCAAACTCACTCCTGTCCCGCACTCTCAAGATCACTCCAGTCCCGCACTCTCAAACTCACTCCTGTCCCGCCCTCTCAAATTCACTCCTGTCCCGCACTCTCAAACTCCCACCTTTCCCGCACTCTCAAACTCACTCCTGTCCTGCACTCTCAAACTCACTCCTGTCCCGCACTCTCCAACTCCCTCCTGTCCCGCACTCTCAAACTCACTCCTGTCCCGCACTCTCAACTCACTCCTGTCCCGCACTCTCAAACTCACTCCAGTCCCGCACTCTCAAACTCACTCCTGTCCCGCCCTCTCAAACTCACTCCTGACCCGCACTCTCAAAATCACTCCTGTCCCGCACTCTCAAACTCACTCCTGTCCCGCACTCTCAAACTCACTCCTGTCCCGCGCTCTCAAACTCACTCCTGACCCGCACCTCAAACTCACTCCTGACCCGCACTCTCAAACTCACTCCTGTCCCGCACTCTCAAAATCACTCCTGTCCCGCACTCTCAAACTCACTCCAGTCCCGCACTCTCAAACTCACTCCTGTCCCGCCCTCTCAAACTCACTCTTGTCCCGCACTCTCAAACTCCCTCCATTCCCGCACTCTCAAACTCACTCCTGTCCCGCACTCTCAAACTCACTCCTGTTCCGCACTCTCAAACTCACTCCTGCCCCGCACTCTCAAACTCCCTCCTTTCCTGCACTCTCAAACTCACTCCTGTCCCGCGCTCTCAAACTCACTCCTGCCCCGCACTCTCAAACTCACTCCTGTCCTGCACTCTCAAACTCACTCCTATCCCGCACTCACAAACTCACTCCTGTCCCGCACTCTCAAACTCACTCCTGTCCCGCACTCTCAACTCACTCCTGTCCCGCACTCTCAAACTCACTCCTGTCCTGCACTCTCAAACTCACTCCTGTCCCGCAGTCTCAAACTCACTCCTGTCCCGCACTCTCAACTCACTCCTGTCCCGCACTCTCAAACTCACTCCTGTCCCGCACTCTCAAACTCACTCCTGTCCTGCACTCTCAAACTCAGTCCTGTCCCGCACTCTCAAACTCACTCCTGTCCCGCACTCTCAACTCACTCCTGTCCCGCACTCTCAAACTCACTCCAGTCCCGCACTCTCAAACTCACTCCTGTCCCGCCCTCTCAAACTCACTCCTGACCCGCACTCTCAAACTCACTCCTGTCCCGCACTCTCAAACTCACTCCTGTCGCGCACTCTCAAACTCACTCCTGTCCCGCGCTCTCAAACTCACTCCTGACCTGCACTCTCAAACTCACTCCTGCCCCGCACTCTCAAACTCACTCCTGTCCCGCACTCTCAAACTCACTCCAGTCCCGCACTCTCAAACTCACTCCTGTCCCACACTCTCAAACTCACTCCTGTCCCGCACTCTCAAACTCCCTCCTTTCCCGCACTCTCAAACTCACTCCTGTCCCGCACTCTCAAACTCACTCCTGTCTTGCACTCTCAAACTCACTCCTGACCCGCACTCTCAAACTCACTCCAGTCCCGCACTCTCAAACTCACTCCTGTCCCGCACTCTCAAACTCACTCCAGTCCCGCACCCTCAAACTCACTCCTGTCCCGCTCTCAAATTCACTCCTGTCCCGCACTCTCAAACTCCCTCCTTTCCAACACTCTCAAACTCACTCCTGTCCTGCACTCTCAAACTCACTCCTGTCCCGCACTCTCAAACTCCCTCCTGTCCTGCACTCTCAAACTCACTCCTGTCTTGCACTCTCAAACTCACTCCTGACCCGCACTCTCAAACTCACTCCAGTCCCGCACTCTCAAACTCACTCCTGTCCCGCACTCTCAAACTCACTCCAGTCCCGCACTCTCAAACTCACTCCTGTCCCGCCCTCTCAAATTCACTCCTGTCCCGCACTCTCAAACTCCCTCCTTTCCCGCACTCTCAAACTCACTCCTGTCCTGCACTCTCAAACTCACTCCTGTCCCGCACTCTCAAACTCCCTCCTGTCCCGCACTCTCAAATTCACTCCTGTCCTGCACTCTCAACTCACTCCTGTCCCGCACTCTCAAACTCACTCCTGTCCCGCACTCTCAAAATCACTCCTGTCCCGCACTCTCAAACTCACTCCAGTCCCGCACTCTCAAACTCACTCCTGTCCCGCCCTCTCAAACTCACTCCAGTCCCGCACTCTCAAACTCACTCCTGTCCCGCCCTCTCAAACTCACTCCTGTCCCGCCCTCTCAAACTCACTCGTGTCCCGCACTCTCAAACTCCCTCCATTCCCGCACTCTCAGACTCACTCCTGTCCCGCACTCTCAAACTTACTCCTGTCCCGCACTCTCAAACTCACTCCAGTCCTGCACTCTCAAACTCACTCCTGTCCCGCACTCTCAAACTCACTCCAGTCCCGCACTCTCAAACTCACTCCTGTCCCGCCCTCTCAAATTCACTCCTGTCCCGCACTCTCAAACTCCCTCCTTTCCCGCACTCTCAAACTCACTCCTGTCCTGCACTCTCAAACTCACTCCTGTCCCGCACTCTCAAACTCCCTCCTGTCCCGCACTCTCAAACTCACTCCTGTCCTGCACTCTCAACTCACTCCTGTCCCGCACTCTCAAACTCACTCCTGTCCCGCACTCTCAAAATCACTCCTGTCCCGCACTCTCAAACTCACTCCAGTCCCGCACTCTCAAACTCATTCCTGTCCCGCCCTCTCAAACTCACTCCAGTCCCGCACTCTCAAACTCACTCCTGTCCCCCCCTCTCAAACTCACTCCTGTCCCGCCCTCTCAAACTCACTCGTGTCCCGCACTCTCAAACTCCCTCCATTCCCGCACTCTCAAACTCACTCCTGTCCCGCACTCTCAAACTCACTCCTGTCCCGCACTCTCAAACTCACTCCAGTCCTGCACTCTCAAATTCACTCCTGTCCCGCACTCTCAAACTCCCTTCTTTCCCGCACTCTCAAACTCACTCCTGTCCTGCACTCTCAAACTCACTCCTGTCCCGCACTCTTAAACTCCCTCCTGTCCCGCACTCTCAAACTCACTCCTGTCTTGCACTCTCAAACTCACTCCTGACCCGCACTCTCAAACTCACTCCAGTCCCGCACTCTCAAACTCACTCCTGTCCCGCACTCTCAAACTCACTCCAGTCCCGCACTCTCAAACTCACTCCTGTCCCGCCCTCTCAAATTCACTCCTGTCCCGCACTCTCAAACTCCCTCCTTTCCCGCACTCTCAAACTCACTCCTGTCCTGCACTCTCAAACTCACTCCAGTCCCGCACTCTCAAACTCACTCCTGTCCCGCACTCTCAAACTCACTCCTGTCCCGCACTCTCAAACTCACTCCTGTTCAGCACTCTCAAACTCACTCCTGTCCCGCACTCTCAACTCACTACTGTCCCGCACTCTCAAACTCACTCCAGTCCCGCACTCTCAAACTCACTCCTGTCCCGCCCTCTCAAACTCACTCCTGACCCGCACTCTCAAACTCACTCCTGTCCCGCACTCTCAAACTCACTCCTGTCCTGCACTCTCAAACTCACTCCTGTCCCGCGCTCTCAAACTCACTCCTGTCCCGCCCTCTCAAACTCACTCCTGACCCGCACTCTCAAACTCCTGTCCCGCGCTCTCAAACTCACTCCTGCCCCGCACTCTCAAACTCACTCCTGTCCTGCACTCTCAAACTCACTCCTGACCCGCACTCTCAAACTCACTCCAGTCCCGCACTCTCAAAATCACTCCTGTCCCGCACTCTCAAACTCACTCCAGTCCCGCACTCTCAAACTCACTCCTGTCCCGCCCTCTCAAAATCACTCCTGTCCCGCACTCTCAAACTCCCTCCTTTCCCGCACTCTCAAACTCACTCCTGTCCTGCACTCTCAAACTCACTCCTGTCCCGCACTCTCAAACTCACTCCTGTCCCGCACTCTCAACTCACTCCTGTCCCGCACTCTCAAACTCACTCCAGTCCCGCACTCTCAAACTCACTCCTGTCCCGCCCTCTCAAACTCACTCCTGACCCGCACTCTCAAACTCACTCCTGTCCCGCACTCTCAAACTCACTCCTGTCCCGCACTCTCAAACTCACTCCTGTCCCGCAGTCTCAAACTCACTCCTGTCCCGCGCTCTCAAACTCACTCCTGACCCGCACTCTCAAACTCACTCCTGACCCGCACTCTCAAACTCACTCCTGTCCCGCACTCTCAAAATCACTCCTGTCCCGCACTCTCAAACTCACTCCAGTCCCGCACTCTCAAACTCACTCCTGTCCCGCACTCTCAAACTCACTCCTGTCCCGCACTCTCAAACTCACTCCTGTTCAGCACTCTCAAACTCACTCCTGTCCCGCACTCTCAACTCACTCCTGTCTCGCACTCTCAAACTCACTCCAGTCCCGCACTCTCAAACTCACTCTTGTCCCGCCCTCTCAAACTCACTCCTGCCCCGCACTCTCAAACTCCCTCCTTTCCCGCACTCTCAAACTCACTCCTGTCCCGCGCTCTCAAACTCACTCCTGCCCCGCACTCTCAAACTCACTCCTGTCCTGCACTCTCAAACTCACTCCTGACCCGCACTCTCAAACTCACTCCAGTCCCGCACTCTCAAAATCACTCCTGTCCCGCACTCTCAAACTCACTCCAGTCCCGCACTCTCAAACTCACTCCTGTCCCGCGCTCTCAAACTCACTCCTGCCCCGCACTCTCAAACTCACTCCTGTCCTGCACTCTCAAACTCACTCCTGACCCGCACTCTCAAACTCACTCCAGTCCCGCACTCTCAAAATCACTCCTGTCCCGCACTCTCAAACTCACTCCAGTCCCGCACTCTCAAATTCACTCCTGTCCCACACTCTCAAACTCCCTCCTTTCCCGCACTCTCAAACTCACTCCTGTCCTGCACTCTCAAACTCACTCCTGTCCCGCACTCTCAAACTCACTCCTGACCCGCACTCTCAAACTCACTCCTGTCCCGCACTCTCAAAATCACTCCTGTCCCGCACTCTCAAACTCACTCCAGTCCCGCACTCTCAAACTCACTCCTGTCCCGCACTCTCAAACTCACTCCTGTCCCGCACTCTCAAACTCACTCCTGTTCAGCACTCTCAAACTCACTCCTGTCCCGCACTCTCAACTCACTCCTGTCCCGCACTCTCAAACTCACTCCAGTCCCGCACTCTCAAACTCACTCTTGTCCCGCCCTCTCAAACTCACTCCTGCCCCGCACTCTCAAACTCCCTCCTTTCCCGCACTCTCAAACTCACTCCTGTCCCGCGCTCTCAAACTCACTCCTGCCCCGCACTCTCAAACTCACTCCTGTCCTGCACTCTCAAACTCACTCCTGTCCCGCACTCTCAAACTCCCTCCTGTCCCGCACTCTCAAACTCACTCCTGTCCCGCATTCTCAACTCACTCCAGTCCCGCACTCTCAAACTCACTCCAGTCCCGCACTCTCAAACTCACTCCTGTCTTGCACTCTCAAACTCACTCCTGACCCGCACTCTCAAACTCACTCCAGTCCCGCACTCTCAAACTCACTCCTGTCCCGCACTCTCAAACTCACTCCAGTCCCGCACTCTCAAACTCACTCCTGTCCCGCACTCTCAAACTCCCTCCTTTCCCGCACTCTCAAACTCACTCCTGTCCTGCACTCTCAAACTCACTCCAGTCCCGCACTCTCAAACTCACTCCTGTCCCGCACTCTCAAACTCACTCCTGTCTAGCACTCTCAAACTCACTCCTGTTCAGCACTCTCAAACTCACTCCTGTCCCGCACTCTCAACTCACTCCTGTCCCGCACTCTCAAACTCACTCCAGTCCCGCACTCTCAAACTCACTCCTGTCCCGCCCTCTCAAACTCACTCCTGACCCGCACTCTCAAACTCACTCCTGTCCCGCACTCTCAAACTCACTCCTGTCCTGCACTCTCAAACTCACTCCTGTCCCGCGCTCTCAAACTCACTCCTGTCCCGCCCTCTCAAACTAAATCCTGACCCGCACTCTCAAACTCCTGTCCCGCGCTCTCAAACTCACTCCTGCCCCGCACTCTCAAACTCACTCCTGTCCTGCACTCTCAAACTCACTCCTGACCCGCACTCTCAAACTCACTCCAGTCCCGCACTCTCAAAATCACTCCTGTCCCGCACTCTCAAACTCACTCCAGTCCCGCACTCTCAAATTCACTCCTGTCCCACACTCTCAAACTCCCTCCTTTCCCGCACTCTCAAACTCACTCCTGTCCTGCACTCTCAAACTCACTCCTGTCCCGCACTCTCAAACTCCCTCCTGTCCCGCACTCTCAAACTCACTCCTGTCCCGCACTCTCAACTCACTCCTGTCCCGCACTCTCAAACTCACTCCAGTCCCGCACTCTCAAACTCACTCCTGTCCCGCCCTCTCAAACTCACTCCTGACCCGCACTCTCAAACTCACTCCTGACCCGCACTCTCAAACTCACTCCAGTCCCGCACTCTCAAACTCACTCCTGTCCCGCACTCTCAAACTCACTCCAGTCCCGCACTCTCAAACTCACTCCTGTCCCGCCCTCTCACATTCACTCCTGTCCCGCACTCTCAAACTCCCTCCTTTCCCGCACTCTCAAACTCACTCCTGTCCTGCACTCTCAAACTCACTCCAGTCCCGCACTCTCAAACTCCCTCCTGTCCCGCACTCTCAAACTCACTCCTGTCCCGCACTCTCAAAATCACTCCTGTCCCGCACTCTCAAACTCACTCCAGTCCCGCACTCTCAAACTCACTCCTGTCCCGCCCTCTCAAACTCACTCTTGTCCCGCACTCTCAAACTCCCTCCATTCCCGCACTCTCAAACTCACTCCTGTCCCGCACTCTCAAACTCACTCCTGTTCCGCACTCTCAAACTCACTCCTGCCCCGCACTCTCAAACTCCCTCCTTTCTCGCACTCTCAAACTCACTCCTGTCCCGCGCTCTCAAACTCACTCCTGCCCCGCACTCTCAAACTCACTCCTGTCCTGCACTCTCAAACTCACTCCTGACCCGCACTCTCAAACTTACTCCAGTCCCGCACTCTCAAACTCACTCCTGTCCCGCACTCTCAAACTCACTCCCGTCCCGCACTCTCAAACTCACTCCTGTCCCGCCCTCTCAAATTCACTCCTGTCCCGCAGTCTCAAACTCCCTCCTTTCCCGCACTCTCAAACTCACTCCTGTCCTGCACTCTCGAACTCACTCCTGTCCCGCACTCTCAAACTCCCTCCTGTCCCGCACTCTCAAACTCACTCCTGTCCCGCACTCTCAACTCACTCCTGTCCCGCACTCTCAAACTCACTCCAGTCCCGCACTCTCAAACTCACTCCTGTCCCGCCCTCTCAAATTCACTCCTGTCCCGCACTCTCAAACTCCCTCCTTTCCCGCACTCTCAAACTCACTCCTGTCCTGCACTCTCAAACTCACTCCTGTCCCGCACTCTCAAACTCCCTCCTGTCCCGCACTCTCAAACTCACTCCTGTCCCGCACTCTCAACTCACTCCTGTCCCGCACTCTCAAACTCACTCCAGTCCCGCACTCTCAAACTCACTCCTGTCCCGCCCTCTCAAACTCACTCCTGACCCGCACTCTCAAACTCACTCCTGTCCCGCACTCTCAAACTCACTCCTGTCCCGCAGTCTCAAACTCACTCCTGTCCCGCGCTCTCAAACTCACTCCTGACCCGCACTCTCAAACTCACTCCTGACCCGCACTCTTAAACTCACTCCTGTCCCGCACTCTCAAAATCACTCCTGTCCCGCACTCTCAAACTCACTCCAGTCCCGCACTCTCAAACTCACTCCTGTCCCGCACTCTCAAACTCACTCCTGTCCCGCACTCTCAAACTCACTCCTGTTCAGCACTCTCAAACTCACTCCTGTCCCGCACTCTCAACTCACTCCTGTCCCGCACTCTCAAACTCACTCCAGTCCCGCACTCTCAAACTCACTCTTGTCCCGCCCTCTCAAACTCACTCCTGCCCCGCACTCTCAAACTCCCTCCTTTCCCGCACTCTCAAACTCACTCCTGTCCCGCGCTCTCAAACTCACTCCTGCCCCGCACTCTCAAACTCACTCCTGTCCTGCACTCTCAAACTCACTCCTGACCCGCACTCTCAAACTCACTCCAGTCCCGCACTCTCAAACTCACTCCTGTCCCGCACTCTCAAACTCACTCCAGTCCCGCACTCTCAAACTCACTCCTGTCCCGCCCTCTCAAATTCACTCCTGTCCCGCACTCTCAAACTCCCTCCTTTCCCGCACTCTCAAACTCACTCCTGTCCTGCACTCTCAAACTCACTCCTGTCCCGCACTCTCAAACTCCCTCCTGTCCCGCACTCTCAAACTCACTCCAGTCCTGCACTCTCAAACTCACTCCTGTCCCGCCCTCTCAAATTCACTCCTGTCCCGCACTCTCAAACTCCCTCCTTTGTCCCGCACTCTCAAACTCCCTCCTGTCCCGCACTCTCAAACTCACTCCTGTCCCGCACTCTCAACTCACTCCTGTCCCGCACTCTCAAACTCACTCCAGTTCCGCACTCTCAAACTCACTCCTGTCCCGCACTCTCAAACTCACTCCTGTCCCGCACTCTCAAACTCACTCCTGTCCCGCACTCTCAAACTCACTCCAGTCCCGCACTCTTAAACTCACTCCTGTCCCGCCCTCTCACATTCACTCCTGTCCCGCACTCTCAAACTCCCTCCTTTCCCGCACTCTCAAACTCACTCCTGTCCTGCACTCTCAAACTCACTCCAGTCCCGCACTCTCAAACTCCCTCCTGTCCCGCACTCTCAAACTCACTCCTGTCCCGCACTCTCAAAATCACTCCTGTCCCGCACTCTCAAACTCACTCCAGTCCCGCACTCTCAAACTCACTCCTGTCCCGCCCTCTCAAACTCACTCCTGTCCCGCCCTCTCAAACTCACTCTTGTCCCGCACTCTCAAACTCCCTCCATTCCCGCACTCTCAAACTCACTCCTGTCCCGCACTCTCAAACTCACTCCTGTTCCGCACTCTCAAACTCACTCCTGCCCCGCACTCTCAAACTCCCTCCTTTCTCGCACTCTCAAACTCACTCCTGTCCCGCGCTCTCAAACTCACTCCTGCCCCGCACTCTCAAACTAACTCCTGTCCTGCACTCTCAAACTCACTCCTGACCCGCACTCTCAAACTCACTCCAGTCCCGCACTCTCAAACTCACTCCTGTCCCGCACTCTCAAACTCACTCCAGTCCCGCACTCTCAAACTCACTCCTTTTCCGCCCTCTCAAATTCACTCCTGTCCCGCACTCTCAAACTCCCTCCTTTCCCGCACTCTCAAACTCACTCCTGTCCTGCACTCTCAAACTCACTCCTGTCCCGCACTCTCAAACTCCCTCCTGTCCCGCACTCTCAAACTCACTCCTGTCCCGCATTCTCAACTCACTCCAGTCCCGCACTCTCAAACTCACTCCAGTCCCGCACTCTCAAACTCACTCCTGTCTTGCACTCTCAAACTCACTCCTGACCCGCACTCTCAAACTCACTCCAGTCCCGCACTCTCAAACTCACTCCTGTCCCGCACTCTCAAACTCACTCCAGTCCCGCACTCTCAAACTCACTCCTGTCCCGCACTCTCAAACTCCCTCCTTTCCCGCACTCTCAAACTCACTCCTGTCCTGCACTCTCAAACTCACTCCAGTCCCGCACTCTCAAACTCACTCCTGTCCCGCACTCTCAAACTCACTCCTGTCCCGCACTCTCAAACTCACTCCTGTTCAGCACTCTCAAACTCACTCCTGTCCCGCACTCTCAACTCACTCCTGTCCCGCACTCTCAAACTCACCCCAGTCCCGCACTCTCAAACTCACTCCTGTCCCGCCCTCTCAAACTCACTCCTGACCCGCACTCTCAAACTCACTCCTGTCCCGCACTCTCAAACTCACTCCTGTCCTGCACTCTCAAACTCACTCCTGTCCCGCGCTCTCAAACTCACTCCTGTCCCGCCCTCTCAAACTAAATCCTGACCCGCACTCTCAAACTCCTGTCCCGCGCTCTCAAACTCACTCCTGCCCCGCACTCTCAAACTCACTCCTGTCCTGCACTCTCAAACTCACTCCTGACCCGCACTCTCAAACTCACTCCAGTCCCGCACTCTCAAAATCACTCCTGTCCCGCACTCTCAAACTCACTCCAGTCCCGCACTCTCAAATTCACTCCTGTCCCACACTCTCAAACTCCCTCCTTTCCCGCACTCTCAAACTCACTCCTGTCCTGCACTCTCAAACTCACTCCTGTCCCGCACTCTCAAACTCCCTCCTGTCCCGCACTCTCAAACTCACTCCTGTCCCGCACTCTCAACTCACTCCTGTCCCGCACTCTCAAACTCACTCCAGTCCCGCACTCTCAAACTCACTCCTGTCCCGCCCTCTCAAACTCACTCCTGACCCGCACTCTCAAACTCACTCCTGATCCGCACTCTCAAACTCACTCGAGTCCCGCACTCTCAAACTCACTCCTGTCCCGCACTCTCAAACTCACTCCAGTCCCGCACTCTCAAACTCACTCCTGTCCCGCCCTCTCACATTCACTCCTGTCCCGCACTCTCAAACTCCCTCCTTTCCCGCACTCTCAAACTCACTCCTGTCCTGCACTCTCAAACTCACTCCAGTCCCGCACTCTCAAACTCCCTCCTGTCCCGCACTCTCAAACTCACTCCTGTCCCGCACTCTCAAAATCACTCCTGTCCCGCACTCTCAAACTCTCTCCAGTCCCGCACTCTCAAACTCACTCCTGTCCCGCCCTCTCAAACTCACTCTTGTCCCGCACTCTCAAACTCCCTCCATTCCCGCACTCTCAAACTCACTCCTGTCCCGCACTCTCAAACTCACTCCTGTTCCGCACTCTCAAACTCACTCCTGCCCTGCACTCTCAAACTCCCTCCTTTCTCGCACTCTCAAACTCACTCCTGTCCCGCGCTCTCAAACTCACTCCTGCCCCGCACTCTCAAACTCACTCCTGTCCTGCACTCTCAAACTCACTCCTGACCCGCACTCTCAAACTTACTCCAGTCCCGCACTCTCAAACTCACTCCTGTCCCGCACTCTCAAACTCACTCCAGTCCCGCACTCTCAAACTCACTCCTGTCCCGCCCTCTCAAATTCACTCCTGTCCCGCACTCTCAAACTCCCTCCTTTCCCGCACTCTCAAACTCACTCCTGTCCTGCACTCTCGAACTCACTCCTGTCCCGCACTCTCAAACTCCCTCCTGTCCCGCACTCTCAAACTCACTCCTGTCCCGCACTCTCAACTCACTCCTGTCCCGCACTCTCAAACTCACTCCAGTCCCGCACTCTCAAACTCACTCCTGTCCCGCCCTCTCAAATTCACTCCTGTCCCGCACTCTCAAACTCCCTCCTTTCCCGCACTCTCAAACTCACTCCTGTCCTGCACTCTCAAACTCACTCCTGTCCCGCACTCTCAAACTCCCTCCTGTCCCGCACTCTCAAACTCACTCCTGTCCCGCACTCTCAACTCACTCCTGTCCCGCACTCTCAAACTCACTCCAGTCCCGCACTCTCAAACTCACTCCTGTCCCGCCCTCTCAAACTCACTCCTGACCCGCACTCTCAAACTCACTCCTGTCCCGCACTCTCAAACTCACTCCTGTCCCGCAGTCTCAAACTCACTCCTGTCCCGCGCTCTCAAACTCACTCCTGACCCGCACTCTCAAACTCACTCCTGACCCGCACTCTTAAACTCACTCCTGTCCCGCACTCTCAAAATCACTCCTGTCCCGCACTCCCAAACTCACTCCAGTCCCGCACTCTCAAACTCACTCCTGTCCCGCACTCTCAAACTCACTCCTGTCCCGCACTCTCAAACTCACTCCTGTTCAGCACTCTCAAACTCACTCCTGTCCCGCACTCTCAACTCACTCCTGTCCCGCACTCTCAAACTCACTCCAGTCCCGCACTCTCAAACTCACTCTTGTCCCGCCCTCTCAAACTCACTCCTGCCCCGCACTCTCAAACTCCCTCCTTTCCCGCACTCTCAAACTCACTCCTGTCCCGCGCTCTCAAACTCACTCCTGCCCCGCACTCTCAAACTCACTCCTGTCCTGCACTCTCAAACTCACTCCTGACCCGCACTCTCAAACTCACTCCAGTCCCGCACTCTCAAACTCACTCCTGTCCCGCACTCTCAAACTCACTCCAGTCCCGCACTCTCAAACTCACTCCTGTCCCGCCCTCTCAAATTCACTCCTGTCCCGCACTCTCAAACTCCCTCCTTTCCCGCACTCTCAAACTCACTCCTGTCCTGCACTCTCAAACTCACTCCTGTCCCGCACTCTCAAACTCCCTCCTGTCCCGCACTCTCAAACTCACTCCAGTCCCGCACTCTCAAACTCACTCCTGTCCCGCCCTCTCAAATTCACTCCTGTCCCGCACTCTCAAACTCCCTCCTTTGTCCCGCACTCTCAAACTCCCTCCTGTCCCGCACTCTCAAACTCATTCCTGTCCCGCACTCTCAACTCACTCCTGTCCCGCACTCTCAAACTCACTCCAGTCCCGCACTCTCAAACTCACTCCTGTCCCGCCCTCTCAAACTCACTCCTGACCCGCACTCTCAAACTCACTCTTGTCCCGCCCTCTCAAACTCACTCCTGCCCCGCACTCTCAAACTCCCTCCTTTCCCGCACTCTCAAACTCACTCCTGTCCCGCGCTCTCAAACTCACTCCTGACCCGCACTCTCAAACTCACTCCTGACCCGCACTCTCAAACTCACTCCTGTCCCGCACTCTCAAAATCACTCCTGTCCCGCACTCTCAAACTCACTCCAGTTCCGCACTCTCAAACTCACTCCTGTCCCGCACTCTCAAACTCACTCCTGTCCCGCACTCTCAAACTCACTCCTGTTCAGCACTCTCAAACTCACTCCTGTCCCGCACTCTCAACTCACTCCTGTCCCGCACTCTCAAACTCACTCCAGTCCCGCACTCTCAAACTCACTCCTGTCCCGCCCTCTCAAACTCACTCCTGACCCGCACTCTCAAACTCACTCCTGTCCCGCACTCTCAAACTCACTCCTGTCCTGCACTCTCAAACTCACTCCTGTCCTGCGCTCTCAAACTCACTCCTGTCCCGCCCTCTCAAACTCACTCCTGACCCGCACTCTCAAACTCCTGTCCCGCATTCTCAAACTCACTCCTGTCCCGCACTCTCAAACTCACTCCTGTCCCGCGCTCTCAAACTCACTCCTGACCCGCACTCTCAAACTCACTCCTGTCCCGCACTCTCAAACTCACTCCTGTCCCGCACTCTCAAACTCACTCCAGTCCCGCACTCTCAAACTCACTCCTGTCCCGCCCTCTCAAACTCACTCCTGTCCCGCACTCTCAAACTCACTCCTGTCCCGCACTCTCAAACTCACTCCTGTCCCGCCCTCTCAAACTCACTCCTGTCCCGCACTCTCAATCTCACTCCTGTCCCGCACTCTCAAACTCACTCCTGTCCCGCGCTCTCAAACTCACTCCTGACCCGCACTCTCAAACTCACTCCTGTCCCGCACTCTCAAACTCACTCCTGTCCCGCACTCTCAAACTCACTCCAGTCCCGCACTCTCAAACTCACTCTTGTCCCGCCCTCTCAAACTCACTCCTGTCCCGCACTCTCAAACTCACTCCTGTCCCGCACTCTCAAACTCACTCCTGTCCCGCACTCTCAAACTCACTCCTGTCCCGCGCTCTCAAACTCACTCCTGACCCGCACTCTCAAACTCACTCCTGTCCCGCACTCTCAAACTCACTCCTGTCCCGCACTCTCAAAGTCACTCCAGTCCCGCACTCTCAAACTCACTCCTGTCCCGCCCTCTCAAACTCACTCCTGTCCCGCACTCTCAAACTCCCTCCTTTCCCGCACTCTCAAACTCACTCCTGTACCGCAATCTCAAACTCACTCTTGTCTTGCACTCTCAAACTCACTCCTGACCCGCACTCTCAAACTCACTCCTGTCCCGCACTCTCAAACTCACTCCTGTCCCGCACTCTCAAGCTCACTCCTTTCCCACACTCTCAAACTCACTCCTGTCCCACGCTCTCAAACTCACTCCTGTCCCGCACTCTCAAACTCACTCCTGTCTTGCACTCTCAAACTCACTCCTGTCCCGCAATCTCAAACTCACTCCTGTCCCGCGCTCTCAAACTCACTCCTGCCCCGCACTCTCAAACTCACTCCTGTCCCGCACTCTCAAACTCACTCCTGTCCCGCACTCTCAAACTCACTCCTGTCCCGCACTCACAAACTCACTCCTGTCCTGCTCTCTCAAACTCACTCCTGTCCCGCACTCTCAAACTCACTCCTGTCCCGCACTCTCACATTCCCATACGGCCTCAATCTCAAATTCTGTCTTGTCCCCCACTCTCACATTCCCACCTGTCCCCCACTCTCACTTTCCCTCCTGTCTCGCAGTCACATATTCCCTCCCGTCCCGTTCTCTCACATTCCGCCCTGCGCCGTTCTCTCACATTCCCTCCTGCTCGCACTCTCACAATCCCTCATGTCCTGCACTCTCACAGTTCCGGCTGTCGCCCACTCTCACATTCCGCCCTGTCCCCCACTCCCACATTCTCTCCTATCTTGCTCTGTCACATCCCCTCCTGTCATGCACTCTCACACTCCCTCCTGTCCCGCACTCTCACATTCTCTCCTATCCTGCACTCTCATAACCCCTCCTGTCCCGCACTCTCACACTCCCACCCGTCCCGCACTCTCACATTCCCTCCTGTTTCGCACTCTCCTCTGTCTCTCTTGTCCCGCAAAGTCTTGCATAAAGGCTTGCTCTGCGCTCAAGCCTTCCCGCCTGCCCGGCACTCTCACTATCCCTCTTGCCCTGCACTCTCACA
The DNA here is from genome assembly GCA_947471745.1 of Closterium sp. Naga37s-1. Classification (NCBI taxonomy): domain Eukaryota; kingdom Viridiplantae; phylum Streptophyta; class Zygnematophyceae; order Desmidiales; family Closteriaceae; genus Closterium; species Closterium sp. Naga37s-1. The sequence goes on from CANJKZ010000212.1 coordinate 834,605, forward strand.
TTCCTTCCTGCCCGGTTATCTCAAAATCCCTCGTGCCCTGCACTCTCACATTCCCTCACGCCCGGCACTCTCACATTCCCTCATGCCCGGCACTCTCACATTCCCTCATGCTTGGCACTCTCACATTCCCTCATGCCCGGCACTCTCACATTCCCTCATGCCCGGCACTCTCACATTCCCTCTTTGCCTGGACTCTCGCACATCCAACGCTCGGCGTTGCATACTCACATCGGATCTCCACCTGGCCAATTTCTCACATTCCCATACGTCGTTGAACCGCAAGTTCCACCCCCCTGCATTCTCATCTTGCTTCTAGCAGCACGTGTCCGTTCAAACTTCTGGCTCTTCTACTAATCCACGTGTACATGTACCATGAATACCATCCATTCATGTCATTTCGCGGCACTTGGGAGCCCATACCGCCCTGTGTTCTTTCTTGCACTAGCAAGGAAAACCTCAACTTTGTGTGGTGAAAGCAATCCTACTGTCTTGCTGGATGAGCAGCATGGGAGGCAGCATATATTGCAGCCCCATGATTTAGGCAACACACCCTTTCACCACCCCCCAACCCTTCACCTCCTATATTAGCCCCTTTTTTATGCCATCCCCTTTCAATGCCCGCATTGCTCTGTACAGCAGCGGCACTGGTTTGAGTGTGATCCGGTGACTCTACGGTGGTAGCTGGATGAGAAGCATGGGTGGATGCAGATATTGCAGCCCCTGCCTCACGCAAAACAGTCCCTTTCCCCACCCCCAAACTCTTCACATCCTTTTTTGCCCATGTGTGCTGCCATCCCCTCACGATGCCCCCCTTGTTTTCCCATCACGGGATACGGTTTGTGGGTGTTCAGGGAGTCTTTTTGGTGGTTGATGGATGAGCAGCATGGGTGGATGCACATATTGCTTTCCATTGCCTTAAGCAACACACCATTTTTCCACCCCACCACCTGTCCCCCATTTGTCATTGACAACCGACTCTTGACATAGCCTATATGATTATCATCTCGACACGGGTGCGATATCGCGCACCATTGTTGGTCCTAAACGCTAATCTGTAAGTTACTCTCAGCTCCCCCCTCCGTCTCCTCGATCATATATATACGATCACAAAGCCTGCATATTTCAGATTGGTATACCTTGTCGTGCTTGGATCAACAATTACAATCCCAGGAGTACCCTGATCCCTGCCCCTTATATCCAACCATGTAATTCCCCATGTCGCCTCCTATCCGTGTTTGTGTTATTTACAGAGCAAGTTGGTGGCGCTGGGGCATTGCAGATTTGTAGAAGTCACCATGTGAAGACATCCTGGAACAAGATATTTATTTGTGTTGCACACATCTTGCATGTGGTACACGATCAGGCATTGATGTAGAATCCACCCTACTTCTTTTATTCCATAAACTAGATCAAATAGTACATAGTATATAGTCCTAGGAACGGCTACCACCATCACAATCTGGTGTGACAGTTGTGCCATCCACAATAGACACTGCCACTTCTGAGTCAAAACGTCGCACTCCAAAGTCTATGTCTTCGGGTGGTTCCCAATCACCCAAGAAGAAATCAATGTCCGACTGCGGCGATTCCGGTAGCCCTCACTCATCTTGTCGGTCTCGGGGTACAAAGATCCTATCACAACGTACACTAACCATGGCAGTCTTACGTGGGCCTTTTGATCGTCTCCTAGCAGGTCGGAGAAGCGAACGTAACACCTGAACATGTGGTTCTTGGGAAGCATTGGGCGGCCGTTGTAGGACATTATCGTGTTTTTCCCGCAACATATGTGCATAACTTATTCGACCGTTTGGATGTTGTCGCCCATGACGCCTTGGCTCTCTTGGGGCAGTTCTAACTCCTCTATGGCCCAATTCTCGAGGACACTGTTCTGCTTGGGGTTGACCCGAGAAAACTCTTCAAGGGACCATGACTTGCTAGCTTCCAGCAAAACGGGTGGTTTGCCAGATGGATTATGAGAGCGTCGCATAAGAGACTTGTTATGACCTAGCTGACTGCTAGCTCGACTTTGCCCTTTCCTCATGCCACCACCCACTAATCTGAGGTTCTTCCATGACTTTCCACGATTGTCGCTGTCCAAATCACCCTCCAATTCATCAGTTAGCCATGTGCCCAAAGTCAATCCCTTACGTCGAGCTCTCCAATCCATGTTCATACTGGAGGACACGCAATCAGTGGGAATGCAGATGGAGTGAGTTGGGGACACAATAAAGAGGGGAAGAGATGAGACATTACATGGTGATCCATGATGAAGAGGAGCCTATGGAGCACGGGTGCAAAGGGAAAGTGGAAGGGGGCGAGGGTCCATGTACCCTAATCGATCAACCGACCCCCATAGACATAGGTTGCACTTTGAGGTCGAGACTTCTCATAGCCAGGCTTCGACCAATCACACACACAGAGCAGGCGCGTACTTGTGTCGGTTTGAAAGCGCGTGCCACTGACCACTCAGCAATTTCGAAAGGATCACGTTCTCGTATTTTCACAGAGCAGGCACATCCCCCAAGCCACTGCGTGATTGTGATTTAGGCATTTCGGCCTACGATGACGCACAGGCACTTGTGCGCACAGCGCAATGAAACTGAAGGCGTCGGAGAAAGAGTGTACGCATCAAACCACATCGCAAAAAAGCGGGGCTCAGGAAGTTATGGAAGAGATTCCCGTGGTTAACCCGATAGTTGGTTGCACAGGCCATACCTGAATGACACTAAAAAACATGCCCAATTGACACTTCGAAACTCACGAAAATTGGTAGACGAAGCCTAGCCGCACATCTCAAATCGAAAAACAGCTACCCTTCTGTAACTTCGAGTGTGAACTCCCTGTGCCTTGCATACTTGTAACGCCCATATTTGATGCGTCAAAGTTACTTTCCCGTAAGTTTGAATGTTCGGTCTCTTCACCTCGCGCGCGTATTTGTGGGGTCAATTCACGATCTCGCAACATTACTGGTTGGATTTCGCTAAATGTCAACAAGACACTCGATTTGTAAGGGTGAATGAAAGAAAAATTGATTGGGTGGCAACATCATGCTTGTGAAACAACGACATTAAACCGCGTTACTAGTTGCATTGCTCATTAAACCGACAATTGAATCTTTATTGTACTGATAAAGAACTTCCAACATGAACCATTACTGCCTACCAATCGACATTGCAAGGCATCGCCCTCGCTGCACAGCTTGCACCAAAATATAACTAACGAGTTATTACATGCAGAAAAGGTTATGCACATATAACATGCATTATCTAGAATCAAGGACCAACAGAAACATACAAATATGACATCTTGGGAAGGCACTGCACAACAGGAACGATAACAGTGAGTGAGATAAGAGAAAAAAAAAACAATAGAAGGCATACATGCAGTTTGTGAAGACTGGTCAGCATCGTCAATCGCTGAACATAGCACAAATGGCCTGCAAAACATCAGAGGCAACATAGTAAGTCAAGCTGGGCTCACTGGGATGACTACTTCAGTTCCTAGCAGAGCAACAAACGAAGGCAGATGGTGTCACAAACTAAGGCAGCCGGGACCTTGCTGTCTGGCAGAATGTCCATCTCCGATGCAGGGCGATCCGTGAGATTTGTAAACCTGTAAAAAAAAAAACAGAATAAAAAAACAGCGAGAACAGAAAGGGAAATGGGGCGTGTTTAAACGGTTAAGAATGCGAACTACCATCGTCTGGCCAGCGCGAACAAAGACCTTAACACGAATATCAGTCGAAGACGATGAACAGGAGAAAAACTACTCTGGAGAGTCGAAACACCTACGAAACGGACTGCAGGCGTACCTCGAGTTAAGGCCATTAGCGTCAGGGTAGGTGGAGCGGGGGAGCAGACTGACGGGAGTAGACATACTGACCGAGCAGAAGCAAGTGACTAAAGAACGACGGGATAAAATGGAATAATAAGGGAGGAAGTTGGAAGGGAGGGAACAAGGAAGAGCGAGTGCTGGGGCTGTGACCCTCCATGGAAGTGGGATAGGGGGGGAGGGTGAGGTTGAGTTCGCGCACCGCCACTAGAAGCAACCAGCGTGGCACAGACAACCTCGCGTGGCAAGAGACGTGCTGGCGGAGTTGCGCCATCGCAGATGGCACAAAGTTGCTTGATTTGTTGAAATCAGTGCCCCGTGTGCGTTGGCAGAGCTGATGGTTCCTTCAACTGCCAGCACAGTTGGCAGTCGAATGAACCTAGTCAGACGCGCACTGGAGTGATACACATGATGCCCGTTTGGCCCACTCCCGGTTGCCTTATGAAGGGGGCTTATAAGCTGTAACGTGTATTTCGCATAAGTTTCGTCGATTCGCAGCTAGCAAAAAAGGATTCGTCAGGTGCTTATAAAAATTTTGTAACCTATCCGTTGACATTTTGACTTCAGTCTCTTCTGTTTGACTTCGGTCTGTTCGCTTTGACGTGCTTGTAACGTGCGTGCAACTGGCTGGGGAAAATACCTCGGGTGCAGGGTTTCCATCCGGTGCAGGGCAAATTCGCGTGCATGGGTTGGGTATCATGTGTACAAAAATGAGCCTACTAGCACCGGCGAACCGCGCTGCTGCCAGCGCGGCAGTTTCTTGAACAGCACGGCGCTGCTGCCAGGACGAGCGACAAATACTGTACAGAACAGCATGGAAGTTTCTCGAACTAACTGTAAATATTCAAGCCGAAGACCAACCCACTAACTTCCCAAGTTTTCTTCGAGACCCAATTTAGAAAGTCAAAACTGAAATATGCAGAATGTCACAAATGATAACAAATATTGGCAATATCTGATCACCAGCAACGACAAGCTTACGCATGGTGTGATTTAAGAATGCAAAGTACATATTTTTGTAACAAATACAGCTAAGAATAGAATCAAACCAAACAACAGTTACTTTGACACATCAAATTTGAGATATCTAATTATCCATGGACTTGATCGGTCATAAAATGGAGTAAATACACACCTCTACGTTTGAAAAAAGACTTGATGTACTGATATTGTACCGGTTATACTCTGTTTTACAATATCCATTTACTATATGTACATTATGCTGGACAATTTTGGTGCCATTTGCAGCATGTGGTAGGAAGATATAGTATTTCAAAGAACTAAGCATGGTAAACTGTGCAAGGATAGACATGTGCGAAACGCGGTGTCATATAGTCATCTGTTTGTCATTTTGAACATGATCTTTCTTGATCAAACATTCATTTACTATATTTTAGGGATGCTTTACCAATTTGGTGCCATTCGCAGCGTCTGGTAGAGAAATATGGTGTTTCAAACAATCGAGCATGGAAAGTTGTACAATAATAGTCCTGTGCGACACGCGGAGCTCTCTCGGCATCTCTTTGTCATTTTAGACAAGGTTTCTCTTAATCAAACATTCATTTACTTTATTGTAAGGATGCTTGACATATTTGATGCCATTCGCAGCATCTGGTAGAAAGATATGATGTTTCAAACAACTGAGCATGGAAAACTGTACAAGGATAGGCCTGTGCGACACGCGGTGCTGTCTCGACATCTGTTTGACATTTTAAACAAGTTTTCTCTTGATCAAACATTCATTTACTATTGCCTAAGGATGCTTGATCGATTTGGTGCCATTCGCAGCATCTGGTCGAATGATATGGTGTTTCAAACAACGAGCAAGGAAAACGGTGCAACGATAGGCTTGTACGACACGCGGTGCTGTCTCGACATCTGTTTGTCATTTTAAACAAGGTTTCTCTTGATCAAACATTCATTTACTTTATTGTAAGGATGCTTGACAGCTTTGATGCCATTCCCAGCACCTGGTAGAAAGATATGATGTTTCCAACAACTGAGCAGGGAAAACTGTGCAAGGATAGGCCTCTGCGATACGCGGTGGTGTCTCGACATCTCTTTGTTATTTTAAACAAGTTTTTTCTTCATCAAAATTTAATTTACTATCTTGTAAGGATGCTTCACCGATTTGGTGCCATTTGCAGCATCTGGTAGGAAGATATGGTGTTTCAAACAACTGAGCAGGGAAAACTGTGCGAGGATAGGCCTGTGCAACGCGCGGTGTTGTCTCGACATCTGTTTGTTATTTTGAACAAGGCTTCTCTTGATCAAACTTTCATGTACAATATTGTAAGGATGCTTGACAGATTTGGTGCCATTCGCAGCATCTGGTAGAAAGATATGATGTTTCCAACAACTGAGCAGGGAAAACCGCGCTAGGATAGGCCTGTGCGACACGCAGTGCGGTATCAACATCCGTTTGTCATTTTGAACAATAATACCCTTTATCATTCAAGAATTAACTATATTTCAAGGATGCTAGACACAATTAGGTGCCATTTGCAGCATCTAGTAGGAATATATGATGCTTCATACTATTGAGGAGAGAAAACATCGCAACGATAAGCAACATGAAGCAAGCCAATTTGTACTACAACCTAAGATATTACTATATTTTTTTGAAACTCAAGTGGTGAGGTCACAACACAATGCATCTATTGGGAAGAAATGGATGGAAAAAAAAAATCATGCGAACAATTATTTTCAGCTTCTGAATACGATATTCGTTCATGGCATACTTCATAATTTCAGAGTAAGGCACACATTCCTATCCGTATTGGATTTTGCCTTTGTAGTAATACAAGACTCACAATTTTGAAGAAAAATAAGGAATTTGCATTGTTTTTCACAGCACTGTTTCAATGGTCCCTATACAGCTATCGAAATTGGATCTAACACAGTTGCGAACCAGCCACTGTAGTCAAAGCGATTGGTGAAATCTTACCCACCCGTAACTTCTAACCGACAGCCAATCACAGGTGCGAAGCCATTGGCACCAAAACAAACCAGGTAACTTTGGGCAACTTTCCCGAAGCGCCCATCGCCAAACATACTCTCTCGTAACTGAACCGTAAGTCGTCCCCAGGTAACCTTTCGGAACCCAAAAAAGTTCATGCCCAACCAGCCACGCCTTTTTTGGGATGCATGGTGTTTTCAGTGTAGGAGCTGCATAGAGCGCCACATAAACGGGGGGGCTTCTGACTGATGCTTGCAGCGCACGGCGTATTACTATCAGTGCAGAGCGTGTGGTTGTTTCTGTCATAACTATATTGTAGGCTGTAGTGGGGCACTCTTTATGGGGTACAGTATTGCTAGGTTTTGCCTATACAAACCTTGTACTATCATGTTTCTAGTTATTCCTCGTTCTATCTTTCACATGGTTTCAGAGCAGGTTCCCTAGTGGGAACGTTTTTTTTAAGGGCCCACCACGATTTTTTTTCCTGCCCTGCCCGAAGCGCGCTGCCGAGCTTCCCTGCCCTGTCGCGCGCCTCGCGCCTGCCTCACCTGCGCCCTTGCGCCTACCCTGCTGTGCGCCGTCGAGCGCCTGCCCTACCCACGCCATCGAGCACCTGCCCTTGCTGCGGCCGCCATCGTGCGCCTGCCCTACACGCCGTTGAGCGCCTGCTCTGCCTGCCGCCCGTCGCGGCCCTGACCTCGCCGCCCGTCGCGGCCCTGCCCTGCTGCCGCCCCTTTGCGGCCCTGCTCTGCCGCCGCCTCGTCGCGGCCCTGCCCTACGGCCGCCCCGTTGCGGCCCTCACCTAACCGCCCATCGCGGCCCTGCCCTGCACCCGCCCCTGGTAAGCGCTCCTGCTGCCCGTCGCGTCGCGCGCCTCTGCTGCCCGACGCGCCGTGCGCCCCTGCAGCCCGTCCCATCACGCGCCCCTGCAGCCTGTCGCGTCGCGCGCCCCTGCAGCCCGTCGCGTCGCCCGTCGGCCCTGCCCGTGCGCGTCGCGACGCCAGAGCGGGCTGCCCCAGCCCGCCGCGACGCCCGTCCGCCCTGCCTGCCTGCGCGCCGCCACTGCCCGCCCGGCGTCGCGCCGCCCCGTGCAAGCCGCCCGCGCGCAGACCGTTGCAGCTCGCGCGCCGCCCCTCTGCAGCCCGTGAGCCTCCCCTGCAGCCCGCAAACTGCCCCTGCAGCCAGCGCGCCTGCCTCTTGCAGCCAGCGCCCTGCCCCTGCAGCCCGCGAGCCACCCCTGCAGCCCACGAGCTGCCTCTGCAGCGCCCTGTGCGCACTGCCAAACCCTAAAATAAATAAAAAATTATTCAAAAAAAATAAAAGAGCCCTACGAGCTACTGCTTGGTGCTGCCTACTACTGCCCTTTTGGCCGCGCGCCACCTTTTCCTGACAGTGCGCCGCCTCGACCTACCCTAGTGCCTGTTCGCCGCCCTGCCTTTCCACTATGACAACTCTTTGTGGTAGCAGTGGGAGTGGTGGCGGCGGTGGTGGCAGTCTAGGCAGAGCTGCTCGGTGGGGAGTTTCTGGCGGTGGCCAGATACGGCTCCAGCGACGTCCGCGCGAGTCCCTCACGCCCCAGCAGCTTCGTGAGTGGTACGCTAGTTGGGGTTGTGGCGGCCGCCGTAGTGGCTGTCGCCAAGGAGCTGGTCATTCGTAAGCGTCTGGCGGTGGCCAGATGCAGCTGCAGCGGCGTCCGCGCGAGACACTTATGCCCCAGCAGCTTCCTGAGTGGTACGCTCAGAGTAGAGGGTCTCAGAGTACCGTTCGCTGCCCGTACGTCATTCGCACAGGTGATCGGGCTGGTCAGGCTTGCGGGACGGTTGGTCACATACAGTCCCGCTGCTTCGCCCGTCTGAGCGACGCCTGGCGTACCGAGTTTGGCAACGAGGCTGAGCTCCCCGACTGGGTGGAGCTGCTTAGGCAGCGGGTGGATATCTTTGCTCTTGACTATGATGCTATCCTCATTGCCATTTATGCACTGCCTACTAGTACTAAGTGTGCCTGTTACCTGTGCGTACCGCCTGACCCAGGTATAGAGTCTGCTGCTCTAGGTGCTGGTGAGGCTGCTGCTCTCGGTGCTAGTGCGTCTCCTGCTCCAGGTGCTGGTGAGACTGCTCTCTCAGGTACCGTGTCGGCTCAGGTCTTGCACACTTTCACCCTTGACTCAGGTGCTTCCCGCTCCTTCTTTCGCGACTGCACCACACTCTCGCCGCTCAGTCGGCCGGTGGCAGTCTTTCTGGCTGACCCCTCTGAGGGTCCGGTCCTTGCCCACTCCTCCACGGTTCTGCCATGTCCCGCGGTCCCGTCAAGCTCACTGTCTGACCTCCACCTCCCCTCGTTCTCCACGAACTTGGTGAGTGGAGCTGACCTTTAGGACGCGTGGGTTGACCAGTTCACTCCTGGAGGTCAGCGGGTGACCCACTGTTCGTGTGCTCGGACGGGCCGGCACCTGGCCACGTTCACCCGTCAGCATGGGTCGAGCCTATACACCCTGACTACCGTGTCTCCTCCGGTTGCTGAGTCTGGTCAGGTAGCTGCGTCGGGTCAGGTGTTTGCTGCAGCGTCCCAGTCTGGTCCTGAGTCTGCCTCCTGCTCGTGTCGCCTCCTGTCTCACCAGACTCTCCTCTGGCACCACCGCCTTGGTCACCCCTCCCTGCCTCGTCTCCGAGGCATGGCCTCCCGTGTCCTTGTCTCTGGTCTCCACCAATCCCTCCCTCCCCTTCCTCTGGGGCCTGCCCCTACATATGTTCCCTGCGTCGAGGGCCGGCAGCGCACTGCTCCTCACTCCTCCGAGTTTCCTCCTACAGAGGCTCCACTGCAGACTCTCCACATGGACGTGTGGGGCCCAGCCCGCGTCCGTGGACAGGGTCACGAGCGTTACTTCCTGCTGGTTGTTGACGACTACTCGCGTTACACCACAGTCTTCCCGTTGCGCCGCAAGGGTGAGGTCACTGAGGTGTTGATCGACTGGATCCGCGCTGCCCGTCTCCAGCTCAGAGAGAGTTTCGGCTCGGACTTTCCTGTTCTGCGTCTGCACTCCGACAGAGGTGGAGAGTTTTCCTCCAACCTTCTGCGAGCCTTCTGTCGTGCGGAGGGCATCCGCCAGACGTTCACGCTTTCGGCCTCTCCCCAGCAAAATGCGATTGCTGAGCGCCGCATTGGCATGGTCATGGACGTCGCTCGTACGTCCATGATCCATGCGGCTGCTCCCCATTTTCTGTGGCCGTTCGCGGTTCAGTACGCGGCGCATCAGATCAACCTCCAGCCCCGGGTCTCCATGCCGGAGACCTCCCCTACTCTGCGGTGGACGGGGAAGGTTGGCGATGCGTCTGCATTCCATGTCTGGGGATCTCGAGCTTTCGTCCGTGACTTGTCTGCGGACAAGCTGTCCTCCCGTGCTGTTCCCTGCGTCTTCCTTGGCTTCCCCCCTGACGCGCCTAGTTGGCAGTTTTACCACCCCACCTCGCGCCATGTTCTGTCCTCTCAGAACGTCACGTTTGACGAGTCGGTTCCTTACTACCGTCTCTTCCCCTACCGCACTGCCCCCCTCCCCCCCCCCCCCCGCTCTTCCTCGCGCCTGGTCCTCCCCCGGTTGACCCCCTCCTCAGGGTCCTGCCCCCTCAGGGTCCTACCCTCTCATGTGTGTCTCAGGTAGACGCAGTCGAGCATGTCGAGGTAGCTGTTGACTCTGGTGCTGCTAGGGGTGCTGAGCCTGCGGGTGCCGGGTCTGGGGGTGCTGAGCTTGAGTGTGCGGAGCCTGGGGGTGTTAAGCGTGAGCGTGCGGAGCCTGGGGTTGCTGAGTTTGGGGGTGCTGAGCCTGGGGGTGCTGAGCTTGGGGTTGCTGAGTCTGGGGTGCGGAGCCTGAGGGTGCTGAGCCTGCGCGTGTGGAGTCTGGAGGTGCTGCGCCTGGAGGTCCTTCGGGTGCTTCGTCCCGGCGAGAGCCACTCTCCCCACAGCAGCTGTGCGAGTGGTTTGCTCGGCGCTGGACCCGTGCTGCTGGAGCTGGTGGTGCTACGGTCGCTGGAGGTCCTGCTGCTGCTAGAGCTGCTGGAGGTTATGGAGCCACTGGTCCCGGAGGTGCTCGTACTGGAGGTACTGGAGCTGCTGGGCCTGGTAGTGCTGCTGGGGCTGCTGCTGGAGGTGCTGGAGGTGGCGGTACTACTGGACCCGGTGCTGCTGGAGGTGCTGGCCCTGGCGCTGCTGGGGCTTCTTGTGGTCCTGCTGGAGCTGGAGCTGCTGGAGGTGCTGGAGCTGGAGGTGCTGGAGCTGGAGGTGCTGCTGGAGCCGGTGCTCCTGGGGGTACTGGAGCTGCTGGAGGTGCTGTTGGAGCTGTTGGTGCTGCAGGAGTTGGAGCTGACGCTGGGGGTGCTGGTGCTGTCTCAGCTGGTTCTGGAGGCGCTGCGCAGCCGCGGCCGTACTTCGTTCTGCTCCTTGAGCAGGTTCTTGGTCTCCCGCCTTCTACTGGCCCTGCTCCTTCCGTAGAGTGTCCACAGCCTGTCCAGTCCGAGTCACAGTTACAGCTGTTCTCCCCACTGCCTGCTCCTTCTCCTTACACTAGTCCGACAGGAGGTCTTACGGAGCTTCGTGAGCCTGAGTCTCCTCCTGCGTCGCCTGTTCGCGTTGTTCGCACTGGTCGTCGTGCTCCGCGTGAGCATCCTCCTCCTGTCCCTGGCACGCACCAGATGGCTCTGCGTCCTTCCACTGCTCCACAGCATGTCCCTCTGCCGTCTCCTCCTGCTTCCTCTCTTCGTGCCCTTGCTGACCCGGTGTCTGACTCCTTTCGTGCTGCTAGTCCCACTGTCACGCGTCTCCTGGCCACTGTTGTCACTGACCCTTCCTTTGAGTCCACTGCTGCGTCTGCCTTAGTTGCTAAGCTTGTCGACTTTGCTGCCCACTGTCGTCTAGACTACGCCGCTAGTCTTGTTGCTGAGTCTGAGTCTGTCTGTCCTCCGTCCGTCGGGGGTGAGTGTGCTCTTAGCACGGACGTCCTTGAGGACAGGCAGGAGGAGATCCAGTGTTTTGCTGCTGCTTTACCTCATCTCGTGTCCATGCTGCTTGCCCCTGAGGGAGATGCGGATGCACAGACATCCCGACCCCGCGCTCTTACGCAGAGGCGATAGAGGGTCCCTGCTCCTCTCAGTGGCAGACAGCCATGGACGCAGAGATGGCTTCCTGGAAGTCCACAGACACCTACGTCGACGAGGTTCCCCCACCTGGGGCGAACATTGTCGATGGCATGTAGATTTTCAGGGTGAAGCGGCCGCCGGGTTCTCCGCCTGTCTTCAAGGTGCGTTACTTGGCTAGAAGCTTCAGTCAGCGGCAGGGAGTTGACTACTTTCAGACCTTCTCTCCCACCCTGAAGATGACCAATATTCGGGTACTGCTGCACGTCGTTGCTCAGCGTGACTACGAGCTGCACTCTCTTGACTTCAGCACTGCTTTCCTACAGGGCAGCCTGCACGAGGAGATCTCGATGCGCCGCCCACCTGGCTTCACTAGGTCGTTTCCTCCTGGTACCCAGTGGAGCCTCCGGCGGCCAGTCTACGGTCTCCGCTAGGCGCCCCGTAAGTGGCACGACACACTGAGGACTACGCTTGCGGCTCTTGGGTTTGCTCCTTCCACTGCTGACCCGTCGCTGTTTCTCCGCACCGACACTTGGCTGCCGCCGTTCTACATCCTCGCGTACGTCGACGACTTGGTCTTTGCTACTGCTGACACTGCTGGACTCGCTCACGTGAAGTCGGAGCTGCAGAAGAGACACACGTGCACAGACCTGGGTGAGCTGCGCAGCTATCTTGGCTTGCAGATCACCCGGGACAGAGCATGGCGCACCATTACCTTGACTCAGTCACACATGGTGCAGCAGGTCCTTCAGCGCTTCAACTTCACGTACTCCTCGCCTCAGGCCACTACTCTGTCTACTCGCCACTCGCTCTCAGCTCTGCCTTCGGATGAGTCTGTAGAGCCGAGTGGCCCGTACCCAGAGCTTGTTGGCTGCCTCATGTACCTGATGACCTGCACTCGACCTGACCTGGCATTCCCTCTTAGGATCTTGGCACGCTATGTTGCTCCTGGGAGACGCCGACCAGAGCACATGGATGCAGCTAAGAGGGTGTTGCGCTACCTATGCAGTACGTCGGGCATGGGGCTCGTGCTTGGAGGACGGGCTCGAGTTGTCCTCACTGGTCACGCAGACGCTTCTTGGGTTGACGACTTGGCTACGCAGCGGTCGTCACAGGGTTACACCTTCAGCCTTGGTTCCGGCTCTGTTTCGTGGCGGTCTACCCGCTCGTCCTCTGTTCTCAGCTCCAGTTGTGAGGCTGAGATCTACGCTGGGGCCATGGCTACACAGGAGTTACGCTGGCTCACCTACCTGCTGACCGACTTGGGAGAGCCGCCTCGTTCTCCTCCAGTTCTGTACGTCGACAACAAGGCCATGCTGGCCTTGTGTCAGGAGCACAGACTGGAGCACAGAACGAAGCACATTGCTCTGCGCTACTTCCTTGCTCGAGAGTTGCAGCAGCGTGGTCAGCTTCGTCTTGCTTACGTGGCCACTCGGGCCAACACCGCTGATATCTTTACCAAGGCACTTCAGCCTTGTGATCATCAGCGCTTTTGTACTATGCTAGGTCTTGTGCCTACTTGGCCTCAGTTGCTCACTTCTTGACTTTGCTTGTACTGTGATCTATATATACCTGCACCTGCATGCTTACCCTTGCTAGGTTGAGACCACTGTCTTGCTTGTTCACCTTGATATATAACTCTGCATGTGAACTGGCCTTGTGGCCTTGTACTTGTGCTCAGAATGCGTGGTGACGTCGTGATCCACCCTGAGCTTGCCCTTGCCTTGTTCTCTTGCTTGTTCCCCACTTTGCCTATGGGGGTGTGTCAGAATTATATTGTAGGCTGTAGTGGGGCACTCCTTATGGGGTACAATATTGCTAGGGGCGTCGCGACCACAGAGACAGGGGCTGCCTGGCCCGGTGAGGCACCAGTGGGTGCAGGGGCCAGTGTCACGGCGAGGGGGGCGAGGGGCCCAGCTGGAAGAGCTGCTGCTGCGGCCGGTGCTCCCAGGGCCTCCCGGACCCCACTGCGGCGGGGGACCCCAGTGCTGCTGCTGACCCCACTGCAGCGGGGGCCCCCACTGCTGGAACTGCTGCGGCGCCTGCTGCTGCTGCTGTCCCTGCTGCTGCTGCTGTCCCTGCTGTGGCTACTGCTGCTGGGGGGCAACGCCCCCACCGGTCGGGCCACCACCTGTGGGTGGGCCGGTCTGTCCAGCACCTCCTCCAAGGCCCCCTCCCCCTGGTGCACTACCGCCGCCGCCTCCGCCGCCTCCGCCACCACCGCCTCTCCCACCTCCACCGCCACCTCCACCGCCGCCTCCACCGCCCCCACCTCCCCCCTTCCCGCCCTTCTTGCCACTCTTGCCCCGTTTCCGCCAGTCTGCGGCAGAAACGGCAGCGGTGTTCTCAGAGACCGACACAGCAGCAGAAGCGCGGGTAGAGGTGAAAGTGGGAAGCTGAGGGGCGGCACACCCCGCAAAGAGACGGGGGGCCACCGCATCAATGGCGGAGGCAACGGTGAGGAGGCGGCTCTCGATGGTCCCGAGAGCAGTCTGAAGGAGGTCTATAGTGAGCTCAGTGGGGTGCTTCTGAAGAAGCGCGTCGCGGGCAGTAGCAAGGCGGTCAGGGAGGTGGGTGACTAGCCAGTGCACAGTGAGCCACATGGGGGGGGGAGCAACAAGGAGCTGTGCGTCGGTACAGGCAGCACGGAAACCGGCGTCAAGCGAGTGGAGGTGAGTCACTAGGTCGGAAACAGTCGCAAACGAGCCTAGGTCGGGAAACACAAACGGCATGAGGAGGCGACTGAGGGAGGCAGAGGAGGGGGTGGAGTAGCGGGCAACAATAGCATCCCACACCCCCTGGGCTGTCTCCACCTGGTCAAAGTGGGCGGCCTCAGTCGGGGGGAGAAGCTCCGACAGTGTGAGCGCGGCGGCAGCGTCACGCGAGAGCCACACGTCCCTGGCCAGGACCCGACGGTCGTACTCCGCCTGGGCCGTAGGGGTCGGCTCCAGGGTGGTCGGCAGGGCGGCGGGGGACGGGGGGGCCTGTAGGGCACCAGACGCGTGAGCCCACAGAGTGGCGCCGTCCTGTCGCTGGCTGGTGAGGAAGCGCGTGGTCTGGCGCTGCCAGGTGCCGAACTCTATCGGGCGTCCCTCCGCGTCGAAACGGAGGCGACGTGACTCCATAACGGAAGACATGCTCGAGGCGGCTGGAGCACGGCGGAGGCTGAGCTAAGAACGAAGAGGACGGCTACTGAGGGCGAGAGACGTCAGGTGGAAAGCTACGAGTGAGCCGATAGCGGAGGGAGCAAACGAGGTGAGGCGGAGAACGGCTAGGGACGCCAGGGACGGAGCGACTAGGAGCTAGGTAGGATTCGGCGCTACGGCTATCTACCGGAGGTATGAGCGGCTGCCAGCCGCTGAGGTGAAGGCCAGTGACCGGGAGAATGGGGAGGGCCCGGGAAACAGGGCGGAGGAGGGGTGAAACCGGCCACGTGCCGAGGGTAGGTGCGGATCGGGCGGGCTAGGGTGATGCTGACGGTGGGAATGGGCGGGAGGGCGGTTTTGACGGTGGGAACGGGCGGGAGGGTGGTTTTGACGGTGGGAATGGGCGGGAGGGCGGTTTGGACGGTGGGAAAGGGCGGGGAGGGCGGTTTGGACGGTGGGAATGGGCGGGGAGGGCGGTTTGACGGTGGGAATGGGCAGGAAGGGCTGTTTTGACGGTGGGAAAGTGCGGTGGGAGGGCGCGACGGTATAGGGCTGGGGCGTGGGCGACGGGCTAGGCGCGGAGGGCGAGGGGCAGGGCGTACGGGCCGCGCGTGGGCAACGGGCAGGGCGCACGGGCTACGCGCGGGCTAGGGGCAGGGCGCACGGGCGTCGCGACGGGCCGGGGCAGAGCCTCCGGGCTACGCGCTGGCTAGGGGCAGGGCGCAGGGGCGCCGCGACGAGTTGGGGCAGCGCCTACGGGCTACGCGCTGGCTAGGGGTAGGGCGCACGGGCGCCGCGACGGGCTGGGGCAGAGCCTACGGGCGTCGCGCGGGCTAGGGGCAGGGCGCGGGCTAGGCACGGAGGCACAAAGGGTGCGGAGGTGCGAGCTAAGCACGGAGGGCGCGGAGGGCGCGGAGGGCGCGAGCTAGGCGCGGAGGGCGCGGAGGGCGCGGAGGGCGCGAACTAGGCGCGGAGGGTGAACACTAGGCTAGGAACGGGCTAGGAACGGTCCTGCTCGTGATACCATCTCAAGAGTGGTTAGCAACGGAATGATGTGAAACTAGAGAAACAAGACATACAAATAGAGTTGTACCCTTTAGAGTGCTACTCACTGTAGCCTAAGAGACTATAACAACATTTGACAGATCTATATATACCTGCACCTGCATGGTTACCCTTGCTAGGTTGAGACCAATGTCTTGCTTGTTCACCTTGATATATAACTCTGCATGTGAACTGGCCTTGTGGCCTTGTACTTGTGCTCAGAATGCGTGGTGACGTCGTGATCCACCCTGAGCTTGCCCTTGCCTTGTTCTCTTGCTTGTTCCCCACTTTGCCTATGGGGGTGTGTCAGAATTATATTGTAGGCTGTAGTGGGGCACTCCTTATGGGGTACAGTATTGCTAGGTTTTGCCTATACAAACCTTGTACTGTCATGTTTCTAGTTATTCCTCGTTCTATCTTTCACAGTTTCCGGAGTCACTACGTACCTCGATAGCGCTCTAGCCTGTTCGTCGTCGCCTTACCACCCTCTCAGGGTCTAGCGTGTGTACTGATCATGGCTACTGCTGATGTGTGTTTGTGTGTGTTCGCTGTCTCGAGCAAAATTGTGCAAAACAGTTGAGGGATGGGCCTGCGACACCAACTGTTTCGTACAAGTTTGGGTTGGCGACTGCATGGTCGGGTTTGGGTTTGCGAAGAAGTGTAGGATTGTGCTGCGAAAAGTGGGTGCTTTGGCGAGATTCGTTTAGACACAAAATTGGTTCCGTGATTCCTTAGCCAATCAGCAAGGCCCTTTTGGGATCGACTGCAAAGCACTTGGTCTACTTGAGACCCTGGCTTTAATAGCGCGACACGTCAACGAAGCGCACACCCCAAAAGTTGACGCTACACCTCTAGCTAGGCCTTGCGCCCCAGACATTTGAACACGCTACAAATATCAGAGTGCCGATACCCAGACTCCAACTCAGCATCGCAAAATGTCTGTCATACAACTAGTGCGTTTTCTTGGCATTGTGCTTCAAGGTTAAATTGTCGAAGAGAAAAGGCCCTGCCCTCGCTTGGGCGAAGTCGACAAGGCATTCGGAACAAAACGGTGTTCGTTTCGTGGTCATCGGCGACTTCGGGGACTTTTATCTGTATGCGTCGAGCCGTTTTTCGACGAGATTAATTGGTCGAGGTAGAAGTGTTTCTTCTGCTCAATCAAAGTCCTCGTCTAGGAGGAGCTCGTCAACGGGAGTAAAACGGCGTCAAAGACGAGCCTTTCTGATAGACGGAATTGGCAGAATTGGTGTTTCGAGGGACTGCTGGTCGACAGAATTGAGTTCGACGAGTGTTTCGTCGAGCAGATCGATTCTGGTCGACCAGAACTACTTAGCTCCGAAATTTGCAATGTGCGCGAATTTCGTCCAATCACGGAACAGCAAATTTCGACCAATCAGGTAATTTCGGAAATTGTACTCCCCAGGAGAATTCGATTCAGTAAGGAAACTGAACCTGAAACACGTTTTTACTAACAGTAAAAACGTGCACAACTATGAACGTTGTAAACCTGAGCAACTACCACCTCAGGTGAAATATGCATGTGCTTGTCGTTTCACCTGCCGTTGCTGACTCGACAGATTCAGGTGCTTGTCGAGGAACGTTTCTACGGGGTTCATTGTCTTTGCTATTTGGTTCTCTTTGCTTGTACCATATTCTTGTTCTATCAACATTTTCTAGTGCAACTATGCTTGAATTCTACCAAGGCAACCAAGTTTACTTCTGAGAATCACTGCCAGAACTCTGACCGTGTGTCCCACGCTAGTCAAGCTCTCCCGTAGAATAGTATTATCCGCATGGTGCGGTGAGCGTGGACGCCCCGCGTTAGAACCGTCAGATAGCTGACTTCTGCGTTCATTACCTAATTTGTTGTTAGGCCGGCAGCCGTCTTGGTCGCCATGGTCGACCCCGTGGTCGAAGCAGGCGTAGAAGATACCCTGCAGGCGAGAGAGGCTGGTGTTCGGGCACGCCACGAGGCTGGCGGGTACGGCGAGGCGGACTTGGAGATTCTGCTCCTTGGAACTCGTGCGCAGTGGGCGCGTGAGCACCCCCCTCCCCGTGCAGAAGCGGATGATGCGTCCGCCTCTCCCCGACCCGTGCACAACGAAGGCGATGGCGGAAATGTTGTCGGCGGTGGAAGCACGAGGGTTCGCGGAGTGATTTGGCCCGCTGACGGCAGCGTGGGCGGAATGCAAGCGCAAGTGTTGCGAACGTCTGCGACTGGAGGCAGCTCGAACGGCAACATCGATGGTCGACGTCAATCTCCTCTGCGGAGTGGAGTCAGGCCGATTTCGGCGACTCATGCGTCGGCTGGTCGAGACGGAGGCATCGCACCGGCATACGGATATTTTAAATTCTCGCCCGACAAGATCGTTGTGCCGAAGCCGCTCGAAGGTCGACACGACTTGATCACGTGGATTGAATCCATTGAGCCGCAGCTGGAGATCGCCGGATTAAAGAAGTTCGTCGACGGCAATGTTGCGACGCCGGACGCAGACGACTCTGAACTCTGGACGGAATTTCGCGCTGCTCATCTACTGACCTTCATGGTTATTTCGAGGTGTTGCTCGCCTCTAGTGCAGGTTGCATTGAAGTCGTGAAGACAACGGGTGGATGCTGGCTACCAAGCGTGGCAGTACGTCATGCGCACCTACAAAGCGACCGACGACCTCTACATCAGTCAACTGGAGAAGAAGTTGACCAATATTCGGATGGGGGAGCAGGAATCGGCGACCAAGTACTGCAATCGAGCGCGGCGAGTTTTTGCCGATCTGCGGATGGCCGGAGTCGACTACTCGGTGGCGTCGTATGTCACTCATGTCATCAGTGGCCTCCCCTTGAGCTACAATCTGATGCGCCGGATGCTCACAATTCCCGGCACGCGCGAAACTCTGAACGAGGACTCGCTTTCGAGCCACATCATCCAGGACGAGTTCATGCAGGAGTCTGAGCGACCTGCGGAACTGCTTCCGCAGGCCAACTATGTCGCCCCAGCGAAGTAGGGACGCCAACAGGGGCAGCGTGGGAAGTCTGCCGGAGGCGGTGGTGGGAAGTCATCGAACGCGAAATCGACGGAGGGCGTCGACCGCGGGAAGTCGGCGAAAGGTGGAGATCGCGGTAGCAGTGGCTCGCGTCGAGAAGGCCGCCGTTGCTACATCTGTGATGCTCCCGACCACCTCTCGTACGACTGCCCCGACCGAGACGACTCTGACGACGACCGGGACGCCAACCGCAGAAAGTCTGATGGTGGACGTCGTCGTCGAGACAACCAGCCGCGCAAGGAGAAGCAGCCGTCGAAGACGTCTTCGACGAAGGATGCGGACTCCTCTGGCGGCAACGCTTGTGGCGGGAGGCTTCGTGCTCGATGGTCAGCGTGGTGGAGCCGACGATCTCGCAGGCGCTGGAGACTGGCGAAGACTTCAAGGCGGTTGCTGCTGCTGTGCAGGCCAATCCGACCATTGTGCTACTCGACAGCGGCTGCTCCCACCATCTGATGGGGACGAAGGAGGCCTTCGTCGACATGCAGCCAAGCGGCGACATTCGCCACGTCCGCGGCTTCAACGGGGCACTTCAGGGCGTCGAAGGCAGAGGCACCGTTGCTCTACAAGGGGAGGCCGGAAAGCAGGTCCTCGTCCCCGACGTACTCTACGTTCCGGGTGTGCGCGCGAACCTGCTGTCTGCTGGCCAGCTCAAGGAGAACGGCGTGAAGTTGCAGGACGACGGCGGAGAGATGCTGCTGGTGTCTTCTGCCGGCGATGTCCTTGGTCGAGCACGCTACTCCGGCAGAATTCTCTGCACCGACCTGGGCCCCAGCTCGACGAAGCCGACGATGATTTCGACAGAGGTAGTAGCTCTGCAGACTATTGCGTCGGTGACAAAGTTGACCCCGGGCATGTTGCACGCACGGCTTGCACACGTCGGCGTCGACACGATTAAGAGCTCGGCAAAGCATGAGGTCGCTGCCGGTCTGGACATCAAGAAGTCGACCGCAGATGATCTGCCATGTGCCTCCTGCGTCGGCGGCAAACTTGCACGGCACACCTTCCCCGACCAAGGATCGGACGCCGAGAATGCGCTTGATGCGGTGCACATCGACCTCTGCGGGCCATTTCGAGTGGTCGCCAACGATGGCAGCCTCTACTTTCTTCTGCTAAAGGATAGGAAGACTCGCTACGTGTGGGTGAGGCTGATCGCGAAGAAAAGCGACGTGCTGGTCGTCTTCGAGAAATGGCTGAAGGAGGTGGAGCGGCAGACGTCGAGGACGGTGAAGAAGTTGCGTTCGGACCGCGGAGGGGAGTTCCTCGGTCGCGCCTTCACCGACCTCGTCGAGGACATGGGAATCCTCCACAATCTGATGTGCCCCTACACTCCGCAGCAAAACGGGATGGCCGAGCGGGAGATGCGCATGGTGGTTGAGGCCGTGCGTACGATGCTTCTGCACATGGGCGTGAAGCATCACTGGTGGCACCTCGCTCTGCGACAGGCCGTCTAGGTGCGCAACTGCCTCGAGCGGGCTAATCTGCCAAAGGGGACGACGCCGCACGAGCTGCTGTTCGGGACGAAGCCAGATTTGACGCTGGCGCGAGTGTGGGGCTGCATGGTGCAGTTCATGGTCCCCGAGCAGCAGCGCGGCGGGAAGTTGGCGCCGAAAGCCCGTTGGGGTCTCCACCTGGGCGTGTCGCTAGAGAGCAAGGGCTGGGAAGTGCTCGACATGACGGACAACAAAATCGTCACGACGGTCGAAGCGATCTTCTACGAGACCCTGTCGCTGGAGAAGTGGAAGGCTGAGTACGAGCCGGCGTCGAGGAGGACGCCGTCTGCCCCGCCACTGGATTCCTCCTCCGCGATGCCTCCACTGCTCGCCGACGTCGACGAGCATGATGACGAGGATGTAGAGGAAGTCCCACTCCCTCCTCCTGTTGTGCCTTCGTCGGCCGCCAGCGATGAGGGGAGACTTGGTGCGTCGCCTGCGGCGCCGACCGGTTGCATCGCCAGTGGCCGACGTGACGCCGAGAAGGTCAGCGACGGGAAGCGGCAGACCACAGGGGAGCCGTCGACATCGAAGAAGACCGCAGAGAAGCCGTCGGCAGAGGCGCCGACCGTAGAGAAGCCGCTGGTAGAGGCGCCAGCTTCAGGGGAGCCATTGGCAGAGAAGCCGATCCTGGGGGAGCAGTCGGTAGAGGAGCTGCCGACAGTGGAGCAGTTCGACGACGACTTGTCGAGCGACGACGTTGTGGAAGTCGTCAGTGCGGCCGGTGGCGGTGAAGGGGAGCTGTCCGACGACAGCGACGTAGTAGAGGTCGCGGTCGAAAAGGCGCAGCTGCGACGGTCTGCCCCCCCCAACATCGGCAAGCCGCCGGAGAAGCTGAGCTTCCACGCTTGTCTGCCGCCGACGGCTTACAGCACTCTGCTTGACGACGCAGAGGACGACGTTGATCTACCCAAGCTCGACCCCGACATGCAAGCCGACCCAGAGCATCGCTGGGACATCGCCAACATGACGGTGAAAGAGGCGTTGGCAAGCTGGAAGGGCAAGGCGGTGAAAGCGGCCATGGACGAGGAAATCAAGAGTCTCATCTCTAACGGGACGTGGGAGCTGGTCGAGCGTCCACGCGGTCTCAACATCATGAAGAACCGCTGGGTGCTCACGACGAAGTACCACGTCGACGACATGGTCGCCCGCGAGAAGGCCCGCTTGGTCGTTAAAGGTTTCACGCAGGTCTACGGCGCAGATTACAACGAGACGTACGCGCCGGTGGCGAGCTATGTAACTCCGCGGATCTTCCTCAGCATTGTAGCAGTTCTCGACCTGCACCTGATGCAGCTGGACATGAAAAACGCGTTTCTGCAGAGCAAGCTGGATCGCGTCCTCTACATGTACCAGCCTGATTACTTCAATGACGGAACTGGCCGAGTCTGCAAGCTGCTGAAGAGCTTGTACGGCCTGAAGCACAGTCCGCTGCTGTGGTACTCGGCGCTCGACGCGGTGCTGACTGGCGCCAAATGGTAGAAGAGCCAAGTCGATGAGGCTCTCTACTTCAAGGTCGGCGACGACGGGGTGGCGTGTTGGGTGCTCGTCTACGTCGACGACCTGCTCGCTACAAGCAGCAACACTGCGATGGTGAAGGAGCTGAAGGAGCTGCTCAAGGCCGCCTTCGAGCTGCGCGAAATCAGCCCGGTCGAGAAGTATCTCGGGCTGGAAATCGTGCGCGACCGTCCTGCGCGGAAGTTGTGGCTTCATCAGCAAGTCTACGTCGACAAGTTCCGTCGGCGTTTCATCGACGAGGAGCAGACCGGGCGAGTGCCGAAGACGCCGGTCTCCGTCGACGCCTACGCAGAGCTGGTGTTCGACGACGAGGAGTTTCAATCGCGCGAGGAAGCAAAGTACCGGCAGAAGGTCGGCTCCCTGCAGTTCGCGGCCACCACGACGAGGCCCGACATTGCCTTCGCTTGCAGCAAGCTCGGATCCGACCTGACAGTGCGAAGCGACAACCACTGGCGTGAGGTCGATCGCTGTCTGCACTACCTCGCTGAAACTCGTGACGCCGCTCTGGAGTTCGGCGGCGGACCAGAGTCGCTGTGTCTCGTCGGCTATGCAGATGCCGACGACGCTGGCGACAAGCAGAATCGGACGAGCACGGGCGACTACGTTCTCGTCTTCGGAGGAGCCGCAGTCTCCTGAGCGAGCCAGCGCATCAAGTGCGCGACGCTCTCGTCGACCGAATCAGAGTACGTCGCGGCGACCGAAGCCGGTTAGGAGGCTCGCCGTCTGCGCTTCCTCCTTGCAGAGTTCCGTCTGCTCGACCCAAGGAAGCCGACTGTTCTGCACGTGGACAACCAGTCGGCGATCACTGTCGCAGAGGGCTTGGGGATCAAGGGCAACCTCAAGCACATGGAGCGACGTTACGCCTGGCTGCAGCAGATGGTGAAGCGCGGGAAGATTGCTCTGCAGTACATCCCGACCTCCGAGCAGCCGGCAGATTTTCTGACAAAGGCGCTGCATTTTCTGGCTTTCAACTGGTGCTCCGTCGCAATTGGCCAAATGCGTCTGGCCGACATGGGCGACGGGGATGACGAGGTGCAGCAGTAGGTGCCGTGCCCTTTCTGCACGGCTGGTGCGGTGATCTACGTGCTCTGTGTTCGGTGCACGTAGAAGGAATTTTCTCCTTGTATTCTATCCCTCTGGATTCTTTGTGGACCTTGTGTGTTGGTGCCTAAGCGTGAGCTGGGCAGGGGAGTGTCGAAGAGAAAAGGCCCCGCCCTCGCTTGGGCGAAGTCGACGAGGCATTCGGAACAAAACGGTGTTCGTTTCGTGGTCATCGGCGACTTCGGGGACTTTTATCTGTATGCGTCGAGCCGTTTTTCGACGAGATTAATTGGTCGAGGTAGAAGTGTTTCTTCTGCTCAATCAAAGTCCTCGTCTAGGAGGAGCTCGTCAACGGGAGTAAAACGGCGTCAAAGACGAGCCTTTCTGATAGACGGAATTGGCAGAATTGGTGTTTCGACGGACTGATGGTCGACAGAATTGAGTTCGACGAGTGTTTCGTCGAGCAGATCGATTCTGGTCGACCAGAACTACTTAGCTCCGAAATTCGCAATGTGCGCGAATTTCGTCCAATCACGGAACAGCAAATTTCGACCAATCAGGTAATTTCGGAAATTGTACTCCCCAAGAGAATTCGATTCAGTAAGGAAACTGAACGTGAAACACGTTTTTACTAACAGTAAAAACGTGCACAACTATGAACGTTGTAAACCTGAGCAACTACCACCTCAAGTGAAATATGCATGTGCTTGTCGTTTCACCTCCCGTTGCTGACTCGACAGATTCAGGTGCTTGTCGAGGAACGTTTCTACGGGGTTCACTGTCTTTGCTATTTGGTTCTCTTTGCTTGTACCATATTCTTGTTCTATCAACATTTTCTAGTGAAACTATGCTTGAATTCTTCCAAGGCAACCAAGTTTACTTCTGAGAATCACTGCCAGAACTCTGACCGTGTGTCCCACGCTAGTCAAGCTCTCCCGTAGAATAGTATTCTCCGCATAAATGAGATGCTTCCTGCTACCTGCTCTCTCCTCCGTTGGCGCAGCAATCCCTGCACTCATCGCTGCGTTCACTCTGCGACAGACTCGTGTGTTCGTCCGTGGTGATCGGCTTGATGCTCGCGTGCGGTGGTTCAACCTGATTACCCTGCTGCCCGAGTCTAATTTTTATGAGTACACGCGAGTGGACAAACGGGTGTTCATTTACCTTGTGCATCAACATCAGCGCAGGAATAGACTCTGCTCGTCGCGTTGGTTGTGCATCTATTGTTGACTACTATAACGTTATGCGGAAGCGTTAAACTAGATCTGCAAACAAAAACTTAGCAGCACTTAACATTACTTGCAGCCCTTCGAGTGTGACAGCTTGTCACCTCCCAGCCAAGGGCGTAATAAAATGCAAGTGAGTACTTATGCCTTGCTTATGCTTGTAGAACAAATAAACTGGTCGAGCAGAGATTCGGCAGCACCGTGATCGTTTCTACTCTCGTCAATACGAAGTAGTAGAATTCAAACTTGTAAAAACACGAATGCATTAGATTATTTTCGACAAGTCCAAGCACACATTTATATAGATTCTACGCACAGGCAAGGGCAAGCAAAACGGTTGTTTAACCAACTCGCAGAATTTTGCCACGCTGTACTTGAAAACGGGTGCACAACTCCTTGAGCATTTGGCTATATCCTCCTCTTGTTCAAAACTGTCTTCAAACTGTACTTGTAACAGTTGCCCCTGCTGACTCAAATGTGTGCACTCATGAGACTCTCATGTTGCTCCAATGTAGCTCAAATGTCTTCATGCGAGCTCACAGTTGTATAACGGTTTTAACCGTTTGAAAAACGGATTAACCGATTTGCACCAGGGTCAAAATGATTCCACAAAGCGAAATGACTTTCGCGAGAAATTTCCCGTCCCGTGAGTCAACTCGGAAAACAGTTTTTCAATTGTAAATTCCGAGCACCCCTTGTGCCACACGCACGACCGATATTTTTTCTCGGTCGTGCTGTACAGCGCGCCATGATCGAAATCATGCGCGTATACAGTACGGGACAGGGCCGAAATGGGCCCTGTCTTGTTGCGACCGTGCAGTACAGTGCACGCGCAACAAAACACGCCACACACCCGAACCCTGAGGGTCCACACGCGCGTATCAGGACCCACACGTGGTCCTGATTTCCGTACCCTTTGACTCGCACGACAGAGTCAAACAGCAACCCTTCAATAGTCAAACTTTCGAGCCCCCCTGGTACATCATTCGCTCGCATGGAGCCCCAATGAGCCTCGAATGAAACATTTGAGGCATATGAAACTTTAATGAGCCTCGCATAGATCATTCGAAGCCCGCCCATATGAGTCTCGCATGAAATATTTCTCATGTGACTTTCATGGGAACTCATTTGAGTTTCATGAGGGGCCTCATTTGAGACTTCGTGGGAGTCTCATTTGAGCGCATCATGTGAGCCTCATTTGAGCGCGTCATGTGAGCCTCATTTAAGCGCTTCATGTGAGTCCCATTTGAGCGCTTGATGAGAACAGTGAAAACGAAACTGAAAATGCACAAACATAAAATGCAATTATGAATGAAAACAAAACACACAAAATGCAAGAACGAATGCGCACAAAACATCACAAAATGAAAATGAAAATGCGCGCACACACAGAATGCAAATGCGACGCAGACGAATGGTTGATGTGCAAAAAGCAAATATTTGCACCCAACATCTATTGGTGCACGAATGACTTGTGAGCATCGCTGACTTCTCGTACGTGCCAGAAATCACACACGTCCGGTTCATAATGCTGAATTACGTTTGGGTAAATTTGTGGCTCTTGTTCACTTTTGTATGATCGCACACAGTGATACTCCGAGTTGCGTCAACATTGGCGAAGCAAAGGCGCGACATTTGCGAAAAGGGCTACCACACTAAGTTCGACCTGATTTACGAACTCAAAAAAATATCACACACGCCCTTACAAGCTTGCGTGGAGGAGTTTCATTGGTGTTCGATTCATAGCTACGGGAAAGCTGCTTCAAGCGAATTGCTTGGGCTTCGTGCATTTTGTCAAACTTATATGCTGCTTATTGTGTAGGCTGTAGTGGGGCACAACACAATTAGGGTTTCCTACTTGTACCCATCTTGCTGCTAGTTCATTCATTCCTGATCATACTTCTGACATGGTTTCAGCGCAGGTCCTAGCCTAGGACCGATTTTTTTAGGGCCCACTGAACCTAGCTACCCCACAAGTCGCGCCGCCCTGTTAGCGTCGCCCCGCCCTGCCCTGCCCTGCGTTGCGCTGCCGCGCATGCCCTGCCCTGCCCTGCCCGCGCGCTACTTGCTGCTGCGCGCCCTGTACTGCCCGCGCGGTGCTCGCCGCCGCGCGCACTGCCTTGCCAACGCGCTGCTCGCCGCCGCGCCTCGCGGCCTGTCTGCGCACCGCCCGCCGCCGCGCCGAGTCAACAGTTACATCGACAGGCCCGACTGCATCTACCTAGGACACACCTGAAGGGGCAGGACCCTGAGGGGGGAGGGGGTCTACCGGGGGGGGGACTTGGCGCGAGGAAGAGCGGCGAGGGGGGGGGAGGGGGGCAGCACGGTAGGGGAAGAGACGGTAGAAAGGAACCGACTCGTCAAACGTGACGTCCTGGGAGGACAGAACACGGCGCGAGGTGGGGTGGTAAAACTGCCAACCAGGCGCGTCAGGAGGGAAGCCAAGGAAGACGCAGGGAACAGCACGGGAGGACAGCTTGTCCGCAGACAAGTCGCAGACGAAAGCTCGAGATCCCCAGACACAGAACGCAGACGCATCGCCAACCTTCCCCGTCCACCGCAGAGTAGGAGAGGTCTCCGGCACAGAGACCCGGGGTTGAAGGTTGATCTGATGCGCCGCGTACTGAACCGCGAACGGCCACAGAAAATGGGGAG
The DNA here is from genome assembly GCA_947471745.1 of Closterium sp. Naga37s-1. Classification (NCBI taxonomy): domain Eukaryota; kingdom Viridiplantae; phylum Streptophyta; class Zygnematophyceae; order Desmidiales; family Closteriaceae; genus Closterium; species Closterium sp. Naga37s-1. The sequence goes on from CANJKZ010000212.1 coordinate 861,673, forward strand.
CAGCCGCATGGATCATGGACGTACGAGTGACGTCCATGACCATGCCAATACGGCGCTCAGCAATCCCATTTTGCTGTGGAGAAGCCGGAAACGTGAACGTCTGGCGGATGCCTCGTGCACGACAGAAGGCTCGCAGAAGGTTGGAGGAAAACTCTCCACCTCTGTCGGAGTGCAGACGCAGAACAGGAAAGTCCGAGCCGAAACTCTCTCTGAGCTGGAGACGAGCAGCGCGGATCCAGTCGATCAACACCGCAGTGACCTCACCCTTGCTGCGCAAGGGGAAGACTGTGGTGTAACGCGAGTAGTCGTCAACCACCAGCAGGAAGTTACTCTCGTGACCCTGTCCACGGACGCGGGCTGGGCCCCACACGTCCATGTGGAGAGTCTGCAGCAGAGCCTCTGTCGGAGGAAACTCGGAGGAGTGAGGAGCAGCGCGCTGCCGCCCCTCGACGCAGGGAACGCAGGTAGGGGCAGGCCCCGGGGGAAGGGGAGGGAGGGACCGGGGGAGACCAGAGACAAGGACACGGGAGGCCATGCCTCGGAGACGAGGCAGGGAGGGGTGACCAAGGCGGTGGTGCCAGAGGAGAGTCTGGTGAGACAGGAGACGACACGAGCAGGGGGCAGACTCAGGACCAGACCTGGACGCTACATCAAACACCTGACCCGACGCAGTTACCTGACCAGACGCAGCAACCGGAGGAGACTCAGTAGTTAGTGTGTACAGACTCGACCCTGGCTGACGGGTAAACGTGGCCACGTTTAGGAGTCACGCGGGGACGACGCTGCAGCTGCACCTGGCCACTACAAGAAGCTCCCGAACTACCCACTCCAGGACGACTCCCACTACGGCCACCCCGACAACCCCAACTAGCGTACCACTCACGAAGCTGCTGGGGCGTGAGGTTCGCACGCGGACGGCCCTGGAGCTGCATCTGGCCACGCCAGGAGCAGCAGTAGCAGCAGTAACAGCAGTAGCAGCAGTAGCAGCGCGGGCAGGGAAGTGCTCACCAGTGGTGGGAAGGGCAGGAGCAAGACGGCGGCGACTGCGGGGCCGCTACAGCTGCAGGGCGGGGCCTCAACCGCGGCAGGGAGCTCCGCGGCAGCTGCTGCGGGGCGGGGCCACGACTGCGGCTAGGGGCTCCGCGGCAGTTGCTGCAGGGCGGGGCCGGGCCGCGACGGCAGCTGGTGCAGGGCGGGGACAGGGCCGCGATGGCAGCTGCTGCAGGGTGAGGCAGGGCCGCGACCCCAGCTGCTGCAACTGCTGCTACTCGAGCAGCAACAGCAAGTTAGCAATAGCTGTAGCAGCAGTAGTTAGTAGCAGCAGCGGAGCAGAGCGCACGAGGGCGCGGGTAGAGCAGAGCGCACAAGAGCGCGGGCAGCAGCAGTGGCGGCTGCTCCAGGGGACAGGGGCGGCTGCTCGAGGGGCCAGGGGCGGCTGCTCCAGGGGCCAGAGGCGGCTGATGCAGGGGCGGCTGCTCCAGGGGCCAGGGGCGGCTGCTGCAGTGGTGGCTGCTCCAGGGGCCAGGGGCGGCTGCTGCAGGGGCGGGTGCTCCAGAGGCCAGGGGCGGCTACTGCAGGGGCGGCTGCTCTAGGGGCCAGGTGCGGCTGCTCCAGGGGCCAGGGGCGGCTGCTGCAGGGGCGGGTGCTCCTGAGGCCAGGGGCGGCTACTGCAGGGGCGGCTGCTCTAGGGGCCAGGTGCGGCTGCTGCACTGGCGGCTGCTCCAGGGGCCAGGGGCGGCTGCTGCAGGGGCGGGTGCTCCAGAGGCCAGGGGCGGCTGCTCCAGGGGCCAGGGGCGGCTGCTGCAGGGGCCAGGGGAGGGTGCTGCAGGGGCCTGGGGCGGCTGCAGCAAGTAGCAGCAGCGGCAGCATGTAGAAGCAGCTGCAGCAAGTAGAAGCAGCGGTAGAGCAGCAGCACAGGCGCAGTGCAGCGTGCAGGCCTGGCGTGGGTTGTACTGGCCGCGCGCGGGCCTGACGTGGCCTGTACGGGCTGCGCGAATGCCTAGCGCGGACAGTACGGGCCGCTTCGGGCCTGACGTGGCCTGTACGGGCTGCGCTAATGCCTAGCGCTGACTGTACGGGCTGCGCGCGGGCCTAACGTAGGCTATACGGGCGTGGCGCGGGCTGTACGGGCGGCGCGAAGGCCAGACGGGGGCTGTACGGGCTGCTCGCGGGCTACACGCGACAGGACAGGGCAGGGCCGCGGGGCAGCGAAAATCGATGCACCTAAGGGCGCATTTCGGGCAGAAAAAGCAGAGAACGCGATTCGGGCAGGAACACGGAAGGTTTAACGGTGGGCCCTAAAAAAAATTCGTCCTAGGCTAGGAACGTCCTAGCTCTTAATACCATGTGAGAATAGTATGAAGGTATGATGGAGATTAGGGCAAGGAGGGGGATACAAAGAAGTGTCGAGTAAAATTCTGTACCCCCTAAGGCAAAACCCACTACAGCCTATATAAAATTAAACATATAACGTGACAGTTGGAGCTGGAGGTGCGCCTGGAGCTGAAGCTGCTGGAGGTGCTGGAGCCGTTGGTCCCGGAGGTGCTCGTACTCGAGGTACTGGAGCTGCTGGAGCTGGAGGTGCTGCTGGAGCTGGAGGTGCTAGAGGTACTGGAGCTGCTGGAGCTGGAGGTGCTACAGGAGTTGGAGCTGGAGCCGATGGAGCTGGAGCTGCTGGAGGTACTGGAGCTGATGCAGCTGGTAGTGCTACAGGAGTTGGAGCTGGAGAACTTGGAGCTGGAGGTGCTGGCCCTGGGCGTGCTGGTGCTGTCGGTGCTGTGAGGCATTGTGCGGCCGCGACCGTACCTCGTTCCACTGCTTCAGCAGGTTCTTGGTCTCCCGCCTTCTACTGGCCTTACTCCTCCCTTACTGTGTCCACTGCCTGACCAGACGCAGTAGCAGTTACAGCCAGCCTCCCCACTGCCTGCTCCTTCTCCTTACACTGAGCAGAACGGCCGTCTTACAGAGCGTCGTGAGCCTGCGTCTCATCCTGCCTTGCTTGTTCGTGCTGTTCGCACCAGTCGTCGTGTTCCGCGTCAGCGTCCTCCTCCTGTCCCCGGCACGCACCAGATGGCCCTTCGTCCTTCCTCTGTTCCACAGTGTGTCCCTCTACCGTCTCCTCCTGCGTCCTCTCTTCCTGACGTCCCTGACCCGCCGTCAGACCTTACTTGTGCTGCCAGTCGTACTGTCACACGTCTTCTGACCACTCTTCGGGGTTTGCTGCACGTAGCCACTCAGCGTGACTACGAGCTTCACTACTTTCCTACAGGGCAGCCTGCACGAGGAGATCTGGCTGCGCCGCCCACCTGGCTTCACTGGGTCGTTTCCTGCAGGTACCCAGTGGAGCCTCCGGCGGCCAGTCTACGGTCTCCGCCTGGCGCCTCGCGAGTGGCACGACACACTGAGGACGACTCTTGCGGCTCTTGGGTTTGCTCTTTCGACTGCTGACCCGTCGCTGTTTCTACGCACCGACACCTCGCTGCCGCCGTTCTACATCCTCGTGTACGTCGACGACTTGGTCTTTGCCACTGCTGACACTACTGGACTGGCCCTAGTGAAGTCGGAGCTGCAGAAGAGACACACGTGCACAGACCTGGGTGAGCTGCGCAGCTATCTTGGCTTGCAGATCACCCGGGACAGAGCACAGCGCACCATTACCTTGACTCAGTCACACATGGTGCAGCAGGTCCTTCATCGCTTCGACTTCCAGTACTCCTCGCCATAGTCCAACCCTCTGCCTACCAGTCACTCGCTCTCAACTCTGCCTTCGGATGAGTCTGTAGAGCCGAGTGGCCCATATCCAGAGCTTGTGGGCTGCCTGATGTACCTGATGACCTGCACTCGACCTGACCTTGCTTACCCTCTTAGCATCCTAGCACGCTATGTTGCGCCCGGGAGACACCGACCAAAGCACTTGAAGGCCGCTAAGAGGGTGATGCGCTACTTGTGCAGTACGTTCGGCATGGGGCTCATGCTTGGAGGACGGGCTCGAGTTGTCCTCACTGATCACGAAGACGCTTCTTGGGTTGACGACTTGGCTATGCAGCAGTCGTCATAGGGTTACACCTTCAGCCTTAGCTCCGGCTTTGTTTCGTGGCGGTCTACCCGCTCGTCTTCTGTTCTCAGCTCCAGTTGTGAGGCTGAGATCTACGCAGGGGCCATGGCTGCACAGGAGTTACACTGGCTCACCTACCTGCTGACCGACTTGGGAGAGCCGCCTCGTTTTCCTCTAGTTCCGTATGTCGACAACAGGCCATGATTGCCTTGTGACAGGAGCACAGACTGGAGCGCAGAACGAAGCACATCGCTCTGCGCTACTTCCTTGCTCGAGAGTTGCAGCAGCGTGGTCAGCTTCGTCTTGTTTACGTGGCCTCTCAGGCCAACACTGCTGATATCTTCACCAAGGCACTCCAGCCTTTTGATCATTAGCGTTTCTGTACTGTTCTAGGCCTTGTGCCTACTTTGCCTCACTTGCTCGCTTCTTGACTTTGCTTGTACTGTGATCTATATACTTATACCTGCATGCTTACACTTGCTAGGTTGTGATCACTGTACTGCTTGTTCTCCTTCATATATAGCTCTGCATGTGAACTGGCCTTGTGGCCATTTGCTTGTGTCAGAATCCCAACCACTTAGACCATTGGGATAAAAGGGCTTGTTTCAGTAGCGGGTCAGTGCGCCCATAACCCCCTAGTCGAACGCTCCTGTAACCCCCCCTAGTATCAATCGGGCATCCACAGTGCAGATCTACTGACACCCCCCCATGCTGGGAGGCCCAGGACTGAGCACAGCGGCAACGGCCTACATGTGCATACACCGGGATTCGACCCCGAGACCGCTCTGATACCATGTCAAAATCCCAACCACTTAGACCATTTGGATAAAAGGGCTTATTTCAGTAGCGGGTCAGTGCGCCCATAATCCCCCAGGCGAAAGCGCCAGTAACCACCCCTAGGATCAATCGGGCATCTATAGTGCAGATCTACTGACAGCTTGTGCTTAGAATGCGTGGTGACTTCGTGATCCACCCTGAGCTTGCTTTGCTTTTCTTGATCGGTCTTGTGACCTCTTGTTCTCCCCCACTTTGCCTATGGGGGTGTGTCAAACTTATATGCTGCTTATTGTGTAGGCTGTAGTGGGGTAGCCCATATGGGGTACAACCCAATTTACGTTTCCAACTTGTACCCATCTTGCTGCTAGTTCATTAATTCCTGTTCGTACTTCTGACACATTTTCTTTGTTTGGGTTCGCCCATTTTGCTCAATCAGAGGTTTCGGCTTGGATTCTCTTGTGCTCGAATCCTCGCTAAGGACTTTTGTTGTTACGCTGTATGTTGTGCATGGTTATATAGTCGTAAATTGCCTGCATACAATGTTCAATAGGTACAAGGTCGATAATTGTATTAATTCGTTTATATTAAACCATGTTATAGGGCTACTATTTCTAGAATTTATAGATTGTCAATACTACGAGCAAAAGTAGTCTACAGATCCTTTGCACCACATAATTAGACTCTTTAAACTATACTTGATTGTTCGAAACACCATACCTTCCTACTACATGCTGCAGACTGCACCAAATATGTTTCGCGTGCTTTAAAAAAAAGAATTTAATGCTTGATTGTTCTACTTATCAAATATACATTGACGCGGCACCACATGTCGCATAGGCCTGTCCTTGCTTGGTTTTATAAGCTCGATTGTTTGAAACATCATATTTTCCTGCAGATGCTGCGAATGACACAAAATCTGTCCAATATGCTTGGAATATAGAAAATGCTTGAATGGACACAAAAAAACCTTGTTGTAAACAACAAATAAACATCAGTACGGCAACATGCATCGCACGGGCCCATCTCTGCATAGATTTCTCTGAGCACTTGTTTAAAACACAATCTCTTCATACAAGATGCTGCGAATGGCCCCGAATCTGTCTAGTTTGCTTGATATATATTAAATGCTTGAATGGTGATGGAATACCTTGTTTGAGATAACATACGGATGTCAATACAACACTTCGTGTCGCACATGCCTATCCTTGCACTGTTTTTCCTGCATAGTTGTTGGAAACATCATACCTTTTGACCAGAAGCTGCGAATGACACCCAATCATTCCGGCAGGCATGGAATATAGTAAATGCTTGAATGATCACCGAAAACCTCGTTAAATATTACAAACGGACGTCGATATGGTACCACGTCTTACACAGGCCTATCCTTGCACCGTTTTCCGTGCTGGGTTTGTTTGAAACTCCATATCTCCCTACCATATGCTGCGAATGACATCAAACTTGTCCAGCATTCTTGAAATATAGTAAATGATGGAATGCTTACAACAAACCTAGTTCAAAATAACAAACAGACGTCGATACGACACCACGTGTCGCACGGGCTCATCCTTGCACCATTTTCTCTGATCAATTGTTTGAAACATTTTGTCTCCCTACCAGATGCTGCAAATGGTACCAAACGAATCTAGTGTGCTTGAAAAGTAGTAAGAATTCGGAATCATCATAGAAAACTGTGAAAGAACAAGGAATGAATGCACTAGGAAACAGGTGGGTACAAGTAGGATGACCTAAAAGTGTTGTACCCCATATTGTCTACCCCACTACAACCTACACAGACTATAGCATATAAGTCTGACACACCCCCATAGGCAAAGTGGGGGAGAACAAGGGGTCACAAGACCAGTCAAGCAAAGCAAAGCAAGCTCAGGGTGGATCACAACGTCACCACACATTCCGAGCACAGGTTCAAGGCCACAAGGCCAGTTCACATGCAGGATCATATATATAAAGGTAAACAAGCAAGTGCACGTATATATAGAACACAGTACAAGCAAGGTCAAGAAGTAAGCAAGTGAGGCCAAGTAGGCACAAGACCTAGCATCGTACAAAAGCGCTGATGATCACAAGGCTGAAGTGCCTTGGTAAAGATATCAGCAGTGTTGGCCTGAGAGGCCACGTAAGCAAGGCGTAGCTGACCACGCTGCTGTAGCTCACGAGCAAGGAAGTAGCGAAGAGCAATGTGCTTCGTTCTGTGCTCCAGTCTGTGCTCCCGACACAAGGCCAACATGGCCTTGTTGTCTACGTACAGAACTGGAGGAGAACGAGGCGGCTCTCCTAGGTCAGTCAGCAGGTAGGTGAGCCAGCGTAGCTCCTGTGCAGCCATGGGCCCCGCGTAGATCTCAGCCTCACAGCTGGAGCCGAGAACAGAAGACGAGCGGGTAGACCGCCACGAAACAGAGCCAGAACCAAGGCTGAAGGTGTAACCCTGTGACGACCGCTGCGTAGCCTGGTCGTCAGCCCAAGAAGCGTCTGCGTGACCTGTGAGGACCACTGAACGCCGCCCTCCAAGCACTAGCCCCATGCCCGACGTACTGCACAAGTAGCGCAACACCCTCTTCGCTGCAGCCATGTGCTCTGGTCGGTGTCTCCCACGAGCAACATAGCGTGCCAAGATGCTAAGAGGGTATGCAAGGTCAGGTCGAGTGCAGGTTATCAGGTACATGAGGCAGCCAACAAGCTCTGGGTACGGGCCACTCAGCTCTACGGACTCATCCGAAGGCAGAGCTGAGAGCGAGTGGCGGGTAGACAGAGGAGTGGCCTGAGGCGAGGAGTACGTGAAGTCGAAGCGCTGAAGGACCTGCTGCACCATGTGTGACTGAGTCAGGGTGATGGTGCGCTGTGCTCTGTCCCGGGTGATCTGCAAGCCAAGGTAGCTGCGCAGTTCACCCAAGTTTGTGCACGTGTGTCTCTTCTGCAGCTCGGACTTCACGTGGGCGAGTCCAGCAGTGTCAGCAGTGGCAAAGACCAAGTCGTCGACGTACACGAGGATGTAGAACGGCGGCAAAGAGGTGTCGGTGCGCAGAAACAGCGACGGGTCGGCAGTAGAAGAGCAAACCCAAGAGCCGCAAGTGTAGTCCTCAGTGTGTCGTGCCACTCACGGGGCGCCTGGCGGAGACCGTAGACTGGCCGCCGGAGGCTCCACTGGGTACCAGGGGGGAACGACCCAGTGAAGCCAGGTGGGCGGCGCAGCCAGATCTCCTCGTGCAGGCTGCCCTGCAAGAAAGCTGTGCTGCAGTCAAGAGAGTAAGCTCGTAGTCGCGCTGAGCGGCTACGTGCAGCAGCACCCGAAGAGTGGTCATCTTCGGGGTGGGAGAGGTGGTCTGAAAGTAGTCAACTCCCTGCCGCTGGCTGAAGCCTCGCGCCACGTAACGCGCCTTGAAGACAGGCGGAGAACCCGGCGGCCGCTTCACCCTGAAAATCCACATGCCACTGACGATGTTCGCCCCAGGTGGGGGAACCTCGTCGACGTAGGTGCCTGTGGACTTCCAGGAAGCCATCTCTGCGTCCATGGCTGACTGCCACTGTGAGGAGTAGGGACCCTCGATCGCCTCAGTGTACGATCGAGGAGTCGGGATGTCTGGTGCATCCGGGTCTCCCTCAGGGGCAATCAGCATGGACACGAGATGAGGCAAAGCAGCAGCAAAACACTGGAACTCCTCCTGCCTGTCCTCAAGGACGTCCGTGCTAAGAGCACTCTCACCCCCGACGGACGGAGGACAGACAGACTCAGACTCAGCAACAAGACTAGCAGCGTAGTCTAGACGACAGTGAGCAGCGAAGTCGACCAACTCAGCAACTAAGGCAGACGCAGCAGTGGACTCAAAGGAAGGGTCAGTGACAACAGTAGCCAGGAGACGCGTGACAGTAGGACTGGCAGCACGAAGAGAGTCCGACTCCGGGTCAGCAAGAGCAGGAAGAGAGGACTCAGGAGGAGACAGCAAAGGGACACGCTGCGGAGCAGTGGAAGGACGCAGTGCCATCTGGTGCGTGCCCGGGACCGCAGGAGGACGCTGACGCGGAACACGACGACTAGTGCGAGCAGTACGAACAGACGACGCAGGACGAGACGCAGGCGCACGACGCTCAGCAAGACCTCCAGTAGGACCAGTGTAGGGAGAAGGAGCAGGCAGTGGGGAGGCGGGCTGTAACTGCGACTGCAACTGGGCAGGCTGTGGACACTCTAAGGGAGGAGGAGGACCAGTAGAAGGCGGGAGACCAAGAACCTGCTCAAGGAGCGGAAAGAAGTACGGCCGCGGCCGCGCAGCGACTCCAGAAACAGCAGGGATGGCACCAGGACCCCCAGCGGTAGCACCAGCGCCCGCAGCACCTCCAGCTTCAGCAGCGCCAACTCCAGTACCCTCAGAATCACCAGCGCCAGCAGCACCGCCAGCTCCAACACCAGCAGCACCTCCACCTCCAGTAGCGCCAACTCCAGCACCCTCAGAAGCACCAGCGCCAGCAGCACCTCCAGTGCCAACACCAGCAGGACCGCCAGCTCCAGCACCGCCAGCAGCTCCAGTGCCAGGAGCACCTCCAGGCCCAGCAGCTCCTGTACCCACAGCAGCACCAGCAGCTCCAGTACCTCCAGCAGCACCAGCAGCACCTCCAGCAGGACCAACGCCAGCAGCTCCAGCAGCACCCCGGAGGCCGCGACAGTACCGAGAGTACCAGTCACGTAGCTGCTGGGAAGAGAGAGCTCCCCTAGGCGCAGCACCCCCAGGCTCAGGACCTCCAGAACCCGCACCCTCAGGGACAGCACCCCCAGGCTCAGCACCTGCAGTCTCTGCACCCCCAGGCTCAGCACCCCCAGTCTCTGCACCCTCAGGCTCAGCACCCGCAGTCTCCGCACCCCCAGGCTCAGCACCCCCAGTCTCCGCACCCCCAGGCTCAGCACCCCCAGTCTCCGCACCCCCAGGCTCAGCACGCTCAGTACCTCGCGCAGGACCAGAGTCGACAGCTACCTCGACAGGCTCGACCGGGTCTACCTGGGAAACACCTGAGGGAGCAGGGACCTGGGGAGGCAAGGGGTCTACCAAGGCAGCACCTGGCGTGAGGAAGAGCGGTGGAGGGGGGAGCGGGGCAGTGCGGTAGGGGAAGAGCCGGTAGAAGGGGACCGACTCGTCAAAGGTGACGTCCTGGGACGACAGAACACGGCGCGAGGTGGGGTGGTAAAACTGCCAACCAGGCGCGTCAGGGGGGAAGCCAAGGAAGACGCAGAGAACAGCACGGGGGGACAGCTTGTCCGCAGACAAGTCTCGGACAAAAGCCCGAGATCCCCAGACACGAAACGCAGACGCATCGCCGACCTTCCCCGTCCACCTCAGAGTAGGGGAGGTCTCCGGCAAGGAGACCCGGGGCTGAAGGTTGATCTGATACGCCGCGTACTGAACCGCGAACGGCCACAGAAAATGGGGAGCAGCCGCATGGATCATGGACGTGCGAGCGACGTCCATGACCATGCCAATGCGGCGCTCAGCAATCCCATTTTGCTGTGGAGAGGCCGGAAGCGTGAACGTCTGGCGGATGCCCTGTGCACGACAGAAGGCTCGCAGAAGGTCAGAGGAAAACTCACCGCCTCTGTCGGAGTGCAGACGCAAGACAGGAAAGTCCGAGCCGAAACTCTCTCTGAGCTGGAGACGAGCTGCGCGGATCCAGTCGATCAACACCTCAGTGACATCACCCTTGCTGCGCAAGGGGAAGACTGCGGTGAAACGCGAGAAGTCGTCAACCACCAGCAGGAAGTAACGATCGTGACCCTGTCCACGGACGCGGGCTGGGCCCCACACGTCCATGTGAAGCGTCTGCAGCGGAGCCTCTGTCGGAGGAAACTCGGAGGAGTGAGGAGCGGCACGCTGCCGCCCCTCGACGCAGGGAACGCAGGTGGGGCCAGGCCCCGGAGGAAGAGAAGGGAGGGACCGGGGGAGACCCGAGACAAGGAAACGAGAGGCCATGCCTCGGAGACGAGGCAGGGAGGGGTGACCAAGGCGGTGGTGCCAGAGGAGAGTCTGGTGAGACAGGAGACGACACGAGCAGGGGGCAGACTCAGGACCAGACCTGGACGCTGCAGCAAAGACCTGACTCGACGCAGCTACCTGAGGAGACTCAGCAGTCAGTGTGTACAGGCTCGACCCCGGCTGACGGGTAAACGTGGCCAAGTGTCGGCCCGTCCTAGCACACGTACAGTGGGTCACTCGCTGACGCGCAGGGGTGAACTGGTCAACCCCTGCGTCCTGTAGGTCAGCACCACTCACCAAGTTCGTAGAGAACGAGGGGAGGTAAAGACCCGACAGAGAGCCAGAAGGGGCCGCCGGACACGGTAAGACAGTGGAGAAGTGGGCAAGGACGGGACCCCCAGAGGGGTCTGCCAGGGAGACTGCAACCGGCCGACTAAGCGGCGTGAGTGTGGTGCGGTCTCGAAAGAAGGAGCGGGAAGCACCCGAGTCAAGGGTGAAGGTGCGTAACACCTGAGACGACGTGGTACCTGAGAGAGCAGACTCACCAGCACCTGGGGCAGCAGACTCACCTGCACCTGGAGGAGCAGACGCACTAGCACCTAGAGCAGCAGCCTCACCAGCACCTAGAGCAGCAGCCTCAATGCCCGGGTCAGGCGGAACACACAGGTAACAGTCACCCACATCACTAGTAGGCAATGCATACATGGCAGTGAGGATAGCATCATAGTCAAGAGCATAGATATCTAGCCTCTGCCTAAGCAGCTCCACCCAGTCGGGGAGCTCAGCGGCGTCGCCAAAATCCGTACGCCAGACGTCGCTCAGACGGGCGAAGCAGCGGGACTCGGCGTGACCAAGCGTCCCGCAGGGCTGACCAGTCCGAGCACCAGTGCGAATGACGTACGGACAGCGGGCAGAACTCCGTGACCCTCCACGCTGAGCGTACCACTCACGAAGCTGCTGGGGCGAAAGGACCGCGGGCGGACTACGCTGCAGCTGCACCTGGCCACTACAAGTAGCTCCCGAACTCCTCACGCCAGAACGACTCCCACTACGGCCACCCCGACAACCCCAAGTAGCGTACCACTCACGAAGCTGCTGGGGCGTGAGGGACTCACGCGGACGTCGCTGGAGCTGCATCTGGCCACCGCCAAGAGCAGGAGGAGCAGTGGTAGCCACAGTAGCAGCAGTAGAAGCAGTAGCAGTAGTCGTAGCGCGGCCACCCCTACAACCCCAACTAGCGTACCACTCACGAAGCTGTTGGGGGGCGAGGGACTCACGCGGACGGCGCTGGAGCTGCATCTGGCCATGGCAGAAGCAGCAGTAGCAGTAGAAAGAGCAGTAGCAGCAAGAGCAGCAGTAACAGCAGTACGGGCAGGGCAGTGCTCACCAGTGGCGAGAAGGGCAGGCGTACGACGGCGGCAACGGCGAGGCCGCTACCACTGCAGGGCGAGGGCTCCGCGGCTGCTGCAGGGGCGGCTGCTCCAGGGGCGGCTCCTGCAGGGGCGGCTGCTCCAGGGGCGGCTGCTGCAGTGGCGGCTGCTCCAGGGGCGGCTGCTGCAGTGGCGGCTGCTGCAGGGGCGGCTGCTGCAGGGGCGGCTGCTCCAGGGGCGGCTGCTGCAGTGGCGGCTGCTCCAGGGGCGGCTGCTGCAGTGGCGGCTGCTCCAGGGGCGGCTGCTGCAGTGGCGGCTGCTCCAGGGGCGGCTGCTGCAGGGGCGGCTGCTCCACGGGCGGCTGCTGCAGTGGCGGCTGCTCCAGGGGCGGCTGCTGCAGTGGCGGCTGCTCCAGGGGCGGCTGCTGCAGTGGCGGCTGCTCCAGGGGCGGCTGCTGCTGGGGCGGCTGCTGCAGGGCGCGGGTTAGGGCAGGGCGCCGCGGCGGTCAGGGGGCGGCGCGGCTGCTGCAGGGGGCGGCTGCTGCAGGGCTGAAGTGGCGGCTGCTCCAGGGCGCGGGTTAGGGCAGGGCGCCGCGGCGGGCAGGGGCGACGCGGGAGCCGCAACGGGGCCGCGAGGGAGCCACGACGGGGCCACGAGGGGCCTGGAGAGGGGCCGCGGAGGGGCCGCGACGAGCCGCGACGAGCCACGAGGGGCCGCGAGGGGCCGCGACAGGGCCGCGAGGGGCCGGGAGAGTGGCCGCGAGGGCCGCGAACGGCCGCGGAGGGGCCGCGCGACGAGCCACGAGGGGCCGCGAGGGGGCCGCGAGAGGGGCCGAGGGGCCACGAACGGCCGCGGAGGGGCCGCGAGAGGGGCCGCGAGGGGCCGCGAACGGCCGCGGAGGGGGGGGGGGGGGGGGGGGGGGGGGGGCGAGGGGCCGTGAGAGGGGCCGCGAGGGGCCGTGAGAGGGGCCGCGAGGGAGCGGCAAAGGGGCCGCGAGGGGACGTGAGAGGGGCCGCGAGGGGCCTTGATAGAGGGGCCGCAAGGGGCCGTGAGTGGGGGGCCGCGAGGGGCCGTGAGAGGGGCCGCGAGGGGCCGGGGCCGCGTGGGAGCGGCTAAGGGGCCACGAGGGGCCGTGATAGAGGGGCCGCGAGGGGCCGTGAGTGGGGCCGCGAGGGAGCGGCTAAGGGGCCGCGAGGGGCCGTGAGAGGGGCCGCGAGGGAGCGGCTAAGGGGCCACTAAGGGCAGGGGATGCGGGGCGCGACTCGGGCAGGGGTGAAGTGCGCTCCGGGCAGGAAAAAAAACTTTCGAATTTTCGGTGGGCCCTAGGAAACGTTCCCACTAGGGAACCTGCTCTATACCATGTGAAAGAACAAGGAATGAATGCACTAGGAAACAGGTGGGTACAAGTAGGATGACCTAAAAGTGTTGTACCCCATATTGTCTACCCCACTACAGCCTATACAGACTATAGCATATAAGTCTGACAAAAACCTTGTTTAAAATAACAAACAGATGTCGATACGGCACCGCGTCTCGCACATGTCTATCCTTACAAAATTTTCCGTGCTGAGTTTGTTTGAAACTCCATATCTCCCTCCCAGATGCCACGAATGACATCAAACTTGTCCAGCATGCTTGGAATATAGTAAATGATAGAATGCTTACAACAAACCTTGTTCAAAAGAACAAATGGATGTCGATACGGCAACAATTGTTGCATAGGCCTATCCTTGTACCGTTTTCTTTGCTGATTTGTTTGCAAAATCATATCTCCCTACCAGATGCTGCGAGTGACATCAAACTTTTCTAGGTTGCTTGGATTATAGTAAATGATGGAATGCTCACAATAAACCTTGTTCGAAATAACAAACGGATATCGATACACCACCACGTGTCCCATAGGCCTATCCTTGTACGTGTCGCAGGACAGCAGCGCACCCGCTTCGCAGGTGCTCGTAGTTGATTGGTGGGCTCTGTCTTGTCATGCTGACGACCGCTCCTGATCAGCCACATCGAACTCGAGATACCACACCAAGGTCGGCCTCGCCACGAACACACGGGCGACCGTCGCGTGCCTCCGCAGGAACCCGTCGCCCGGGACCTGGTCGACCGGGCAACCACCTCGTCGACCAGCGCCTCCTTATGCATGTCGACCTCCCAAGTTGACGACCACCTCCAGTCTACCACACCAGGTCGACCACAACCTTGGTCGACCAGCTCCAGGTCGACGACACTCCTGGTCGACCAGCACACCTGTCAGCCGATCACCCAAGTCGGCTTCCTCAAGTCGGTGTCACCAAGTCGACGTCCTCCATAGGTCGACAGCCCAAGTCGACCTTCCCGAAATCGGCGCCCTCGCAGTGGTCCCCGTGCAGGTCGACCAACCCTGCTCATATGTATAAAAGACCATATCTCCCTATCAGATGCCGCGAACGACTCCAAACTTGTCCAGCAAGCTTGGAATATAGCAAATGATTGAAAAAAACAAAAAAACTTGTTCAAAATAACAAACCGACGTCGATATGGCACCACGTTTTGCACATGCCTATCATTGCACGGTTTTCCCTGCTCGGTTGTTTGAAACACCATATCTCCATATTAGATGTTGCAAATGGCACCAAATCCCTCCAGCATGTTTGCAATATGGTAAAAGTGTTAAAATTGTAAAGATAATCCATGTGTAAAATGGTAAATGTACGTCTGAACGGCACTAGCGTCGCACAGGCATATCGTTGCACACAAATTTCCCTGTGTAATTGTTTGAGGCACCATATCTTCCTTCTTGATGCTGCGAATGACATCAAATCTGTTCAGCATGTTTGCAATTTAATAAATGTGTGAGTGATTTAGATAAACCTTGTTTCAAATGACAAACAGACGTCGAGACGATATAATGTGTTGCAGTGGCCTATACCAACAAGAAGAGAGAGCCACCTGATGATTTGGTTCATATGCAAGCCCCGACTTCACCACGTGTCGCTCACGCCTATCTTTATATGCCTCTCCTTGCATGATTGTTAACAACAAAACATCCAAAAAAGAACACCTCGATAGCAGAGATGATGAAGATATAATAGTCATACAAATATGCAAATTTATGTACATATGCACATGCATATATTTTGGTACATATATAAATATACAAATATGTATTTTTCTTTATCATCAATCAATATCGTTTCTGCCTATAGGTAAAACACATATTACAAGAAGGATTCATATTTTCCTGCATGAAAACACAGTTTCCAGATACAAAATAGTCATGGACCCCACACTGATTAGGTTGGTTGGTGCTTGTGGTCCAAAATTGTATCTATTAGTGACTAATTGTGTTGTTTTTCTCTGTTTACCAGATTGAGACACGGGATAAAAATGTGATGTAAACGGCCAAACTTTTGTTGAATATGTGTGTACAATGTGAACATGGTGACACTGTTACGACTCATCGCCGAAAAAACTACCACATTTGTCAAGCTGTCACTTATTATCGCTAACATCGCGTCCTACCAGGTGGTTTATGCTTCACCGACGTTCCAACACGATTCCATTCGATTTATCCCAGCGAATGGAACTCGTCTCTATCATATGCGCCAGCACATTTCATGCCAACGCGAGGTTACCGTCGCAACTTCACCAAAACGCCCACCTCCAACCGGCCTGCGTGATGCGCTGGTGACAGTTTCACCAAAAAACGCTCAAGATCCTATTGGTCGGCGTGGTGTGCTGGTGGCGGTGGTGGTGGTTTGCATTTTTCCGTTTGAAGTTTTCTTTATTTGCTGCCCTTCCCCTGCTGGGCTTCTCTTGCAAATGTATGGAAGTCAAATGCTACACCCAAGCTCTAGGTTTCTCGTCAAAATTCTGGTTTTATTTATTTATTTATTTTTCGACTTATTCGTTTTGCCCACCCTCAACCAACTCGACTTCCCCATCTCCCCCATTCCCCCTTCTCGAAGCCCTAGAGCACTTCACCCCCTTGCACATTCTCCACCGCGTGCCTCTTCTTTTCAGCAGGCTGTCTCCCAATCGATTGTTAGTGCTCTGTGGATGTGTCTGCTCCTCGTTTCGCATTCCACCCTGCTTCCCCACATTATTTGTTCTAGTGCCGTCGACTCCAGTACAGCCACTTCACCCTTTTCACAAGTGTTTTCGCAGGTATTTTCCTTAGCGACGCTGCTCCCGTTCAGCGCTCTCATTTCTCTTCTGCGCGCCGTGCTCGCATTTTCTCTTCTATGCGCTTCCTCGCCCACAATTTCTCTACTGCTCGTTTCGAGGCGTGCAGGTGAAGGAGCTGCGCGCATCCCTCGGCCTGCTCCCTCAACGCGCGCAGATATTTTGCTCCGGCGCGTATCTGCGCCGATACCTGCGCGCGCGCGCAATTGGCACGTGCCGTGCGCTGTGCGGTTTGCTGCGCGGCACACTATAGTGGCGCGTAAGCACGCAAATTTACAGGTACTTTCCTCTTTCCAGCAGTAGTTGTTTTTCCGTTTTTTTCCCTAGTTTTCGGCTATGTATGGTTACGTATGCAATTCTCGGTTTGAACTGTTAACTTCGACATGAACGTCTCCCGTGTCCACGTGTTTTGAACGTCTATCTTATTTCATGTTTGCGTTTCTACAGGTGGTCTGTGTCAGACTTACATGCTATAGTCTGTGTAGGCTGTAGTGGGGTAGACAATATGGGGTACAACACTTTTAGGTTTTCCTACTTCTACCCACCTGTTTCCTAGTGAATTCATTCCTCGTTCTTTAACATGGTATAGAGCAGGTTCCCTAGTGGGAACGCTTCCTAGGGCCCACCACGATCGCAAAATTTGTTTTTTTCCTGCCCGGAGCGCGCTTCGCTCCTGCCCGAGTCGCGCCCCGTGTGCCAGCCCTCCCGTCGCGTCCCCTGCCCTTAGCGGCCCGTCGCGCCCTCTTAAGGCCCCTCGCGGCCCCTCTCACGGCCCCTCACGGCCCCTTCGCGGCTCCCTAGCGACCCCTCCGCCGCCCTTCGCGGCCCCTCTCACGGCCCCTCGCGGCCCCTTCGCGGCCCCTCTCGCGGCCCCTTCGCGGCCCCTTACGGCCCCTTGCGGCCCCTTCGCGGCCCCGTCGCCGCCCTCCGCGCCCCTGACGCCGCCTCTTCGCGGCCCCGTCACCGCCCTTCGCGGCCCCTTACGGCACCTCGCGGCCCCTCGCGACCCCTCCACGGCCCCGTCGCCGCCCTCCGCGGCCCCTTTTCCCGCCCTTCACAGCCCCGTCGCCGCCCTTCGCGGCCCCTCGCGGCCCCGTCTCGGCCCCGTTGCCGCCCTTCCCGGCCCCGTCGCCGCCCGTCGCGGCCCCTCACGGCCCCTTCTCGGCCCCGTCGCCACCCTTCGCGGCCCCTCACGGCTCCCTCACGGCCCTCCCGCCCCACCGTCGCCGCTCCTGCAGCGGGAGCCGCCACCGCTGGAGCCGCCGCCGGCAGCAGCCGCTGCCGTCACTCTCGGGGCAGCAGCCGCCGCAGCCGCCAACAGCAGCAGCCGCCGCCGCCATAGCCAGGGCCGCAGCCGCCGCAGCCGCTGACTGCAGCCGCCGCCGCCGCCGACACCAGGGACCGCCGCAGCCGTCCCGGCCCGGCCCCGCCCTGTAGCGGCCCTGTCCCTGCCGGCGCGCCTCGGCCCTCCCTCACCACTTGCGGCCCTCTGCCCTGGTAAGAGCACCACCGAGCCGCGCCCCTGCTGCTGCTACTGCTGTTGCTGCCCCTAGCCTGCTGCCACTGCTGCCATGGCTACCTCTAGCGTTCTCGTCTTTGATGCTGAGGGTCGGGCTGTTGACTTTGAGGTCTGGGTCGATGATCTGCTGCTTTTCCTACAGTGCGATAGGAAAGACGGTCTCTCACTGTTCGATCTCACGTCTGGCGCCTCTACTGCCCCTGCTGCTGATGCTGACAGCACTGTTCGCTCCCAATGGGCCACTCGCGATGCTGCCGCCCGCCTTGCTGTGCGTAGTCACCTGCCATCCTCTGAGCGCGCACACTTTAGTCAGTACAAGAGTGCTAAGACCTTGTACGACGCTGTCATTGCACGCTACTCTTCCCCTGCCACTGCTGCTCTTAGCCGCCCCATGCTGCCATACCTGTTCCCTGACCTAGCCGCCTTTCCCACAGTCGCTGAACTCATTACGCACCTTCGCACTAGTGACGCCCGCTACCGCGCTGCGCTTCCTGCCGAGTTCTGCGCCAAGAACCCCCCCCCCATGTACATCACCCTCTACTACCTAGTCACCCGGCTCCCTGACTCCCTTCGCTCGGTCAGGGACCACTTCCTCTCGGTTTGCCCCACCACACTCACCGTTGACCTCCTCGAGGAGCGCCTCCTAGCAGCTGAGAAGAGTATAGTCGCTGTAGGAGCCTCTCGTGGTGACCCTCGTGCCCCCTTCTTTGAGGGGTGCTCCCCCTCACCCCTTTTGCCCTCTGTTGCCTCTGCTGCTGCCGTCGACTTCGTTGGCACCGAGTCGGTCGGCGCTGCGTCTGCCTCTAGCGGGAGACGCCGCACCGGCAAGGGCAAGGGGGGCAAGGGCGCTGGAGGGGCTGGCGGGGGTGGTGGAGGGGGCGGTGGAGGCGGCGGAGGGAGTGGGGGTGGCGGTGGGAGTGGTGGCGGGGGTGGGGGCTTCGGTGGCTGCGGTGGAGGCGGCGGCGGCGGCGGCGGTGGCGGTGGGAGCGGAGGTGGCGGCAGTGGCGGAGGTGGCGGCGGTGGCGGCGGTGGCGGCAGCGGAGGTGGAGCTGGTCGGGGTGGCTCTGCGCAGCGGGGCGGCTTCGGTGGTGGTCAGCGCCAGCAGCAGCACGCACTCGTGAGACCCCGCCCCCCCAGCAGCTTCGTGAGTGGTACGCTGCGCGTCAGAGGGGCGGGGGTGCTGGTCCTTGTGCCTACGTCCTGCGTACTGGCGACCGCACTGGTGAGCCGTGCGGTGGCCCGCACACCACCCAGCGCTGCTTCGGCCGCCTGACGGACGCTTGGCGTCTCCAGTTCCTTGACGCCACTGAGATTTCCCGCTGGGGCGAGCTGCTTAGGTCGGGGGTTGATATCTTTGATCTGGATTATGATGCTATTCTTGCTGCCATGTATGTTGTGTCTACAAGTGATGAGGATGACTATTACCTGTGTGTTCCGCCTGACCCGGGCATTGAGGCTTCTGCGCTAGGTGCTGGTACAGCTGCTGCTCTAGGTGCTGGTGAGGCGGCTGCTCTAGGTGCTAGTGCGTCTGCTGCCCCAGGTACTGGTGAGTCTGCTCTCTCAGGTACCACGTCTGGTCAGGCTTTGCACACCTTCACCCTTGACTCGGGTGCTTCCCGCTCCTTCTTTCGAGACCGCACCACGCTTACGCCGCTTAGTCGGTCATCCTGGCGGACCCCTCTAGGGGTCCTGTCCTTGCCCACTTCTCCACTGTCTTACCGTGTCCGGCGCCCCCCTCTGGCTCCCTGTCAGGTCTCTACCTCCCCTCGTTCTCTACGAACTTGGTGAGTGGAGCTGATCTACAGGATGGGGGGGTTGACCACTTCACTCCTGCGAGTCAGCGGGTGACCCACTGTACGTGTGCTCAGACGGGCCGACACTTGGCCACGTTTACCCATCAGCCGGGGTCGAGCCTGTACACACTGACTACTGAGTCTCCTCCGGTTGCTGGGTCTGGTCAGGTAGCTCCGTCGGGTCAGGTGTTTGCTACGGCGTCCAGGACTAGTCCTGAGTCTGCTCCCTGCTCGTGTCGCCTCCTGTACCACCGGACTCTCCTCTGGCACCACCGCCTTGGTCACCCCTCCCAGCTTCGTCTCCGAGGCATGGCCTCCCGTTACCTTGTCTCTGGTCTTCCCCGGTCCCTCCCTCCCCTCCCTCCGGGGCCTGCCCCTACCTGCGTTCCCTGCGTCGAGGGGCGGCAACGCGCCGCTCCTCACTCCTCCGAGTTTCCTCCGACAGAGGCTCCGCTGCAGACTCTTCATATGGACGTGTGGGGCCCCGCCCGCGTCCGTGGCCAGGGTCACGAGCGTTACTTCCTGTTGGTGGTTGACGACTACTCGTGTTACACCACGGCCTTCCCCTTGCGCAGCAAGGGAGACGTCACTGAGGTGTTGATCGACTGGATCCGCGCAGCTCGTCTCCAGCTCAGAGAGAGTTTCGGCTCGGACTTTCCTGTTCTGCGTCTGCACTCTGACAGAGGCGGGGAGTTTTCCTCTGGCCTTCTGGGAGCCTTCTGTCGTGCACAGGGCATCCGCCAGACGTTCACGCTTCCGGCCTCTCCACAGCAAAATGGGATTGCTGAGCGCCGCATTGGCATGGTCATGGACGTTGCTCGTACGTCCATGATCCATGCGGCTGCTCCCCATTTTCTGTGGCCGTTTGCGGTTCGGTACGCAGCGCATCAGATCAACCTTCAGCCCCGGGTCTCCTTGCCAGAGACCTCCCCCACCTTGCGGTGGACGGGGAAGGTTGGCGATGCGTCTGCGTTTCGTGTCTGGGGATCTCGGGCGTTTGTCCGCGACTTGTCTGCGGACAGCTGTCCCCTCGTGCCGTTCCCTGCGTCTTCCTTGGCTTCCCCCCTGACGCGCTTGGCTGGCAGTTTCACCACCCCACCTCGCGCCGTGTTCTATCCTCTCAGGACGTCACCTTTGACGAGTCGGTTCCTTACTACCGTCTCTTCCCCTACCGCACTGCGCCCCTCCCCCCGCCGCCGCTCTTCCTTGCGCCAGGTCCCCCCCCGGTAGACCCTCTCCCCCCTCAGGGTCCTGCCCCGTCAGGTGTGTCCCAGGTAGACGCAATAGAGCGTGTCGAGGTAGCTGTTGACTCGGGTGCTGAGCCTGCGGGTGCGGGGTCTGGGGGTGCTGGGTCTGGGGGTGCTGAGCCTGGGGGTGCTGAGTCTGGAGGTGCGGAGCCTGGGGGAGCGGAGCCTGGGGGTGCTGAGCCTGGGGGTGCGGAGCCTGGGGGTGCTGAGTCTACTCGTGTGACCTCTGGTGGAGCTGGGTCTGGGGGTCCTTCGGGTACTTCGTCTCGGCGGGAGCTACCCTCTCCACAGGAGCTGCGCGAGTGGTTTGCCAGACGCTGGAGCCGTGCTGCTGGTGCTGGAGGTGCTGGAGCCGCTGGTCCTGGAGGTGCTCGTACTTGCGGTACTGGAGCTGCTGGGACTGGGGGTGCTGCTGCGGGTGCTGGAGTTGGTCCTGCTGGAGGTGCTGCTAGGGCTGGTGGTGCTGCTGGTGCTGGCGCTGGAGGTGCTGCTGGCGTGGGTGCTGCTGGAGGTCCTTCTAGAGCTGGTGCTGCTGCGTCTTCCGGTGGTCCTGCTGGAGCTGGAGCTGCAGGAGCTGGTGCTTCTGGGGGTGCTGGAGTTGGTGCTGCTGGAGCTGGTGGTGCTGCTGGCGTTGGTGCTCACGCTGAGGGTGCTGGTGCTGTCCCTGCTGGTTCTGGAGGCGCTGCGCGGCCGCGGCCGTACTTCGTTCCTCTCCTTGAGCAGGTTCTTGGCCTTTCGCCTTCTTCTGGTCATTCTCCTGCCTTAGAGTGTCCACCGCCCGTCCCGTCCGTGTCACAGTTACAGCTGGCCTGTCCACTGCCTGCCCCTTCTCCCTACACTGGTCCTACTGGAGGTCTTGCTGACCGTTGTGAGCCTGAGTCGCGTCCAGTGTCGCCTGTTTGTGCTGTTCGTGCTGTTCGCACCGGTCGCCGTGTTCCGCGTCAGCGTCCTCTTGTAGTCCCCGGCACACACCAGATGGCACTGCGTCCCTCCACTGCTCCACAGCGTGTCCCTTTGCCGTCTCCTCCTGAGTCCTCTCTTCCTGCTCTTGCTGACCCGGAGTCTGACTCTCTTCGTGCTGCTAGTCCTACTGTCACGCGTCTCCTGGCTACTGTTGTCACTGACCCTTCCTTTGAGTCCACTGCTGCGTCTGCCTTAGTTGCTGAGCTTGTCGACTTTTATGCTATAGTCTGTGTAGGCTGTAGTGGGGTAGACAATATGGGGTACAACACTTTTAGGTTTTCCTACTTGTACCCACCTGTTTCCTAGTGATTTCATTCCTCGTTCTTTCCCAGTCTGCAAGCCTCATGGAACTCCTTGCATCGGAGATGGACATTCTGCCACACTTCGGTGAGATCATCGCAACCCGCTTCCTCTTAGACTCACGCCAGTCAACTAGTCTAGATTGGTTTGGCGTTTGCTCTTGATTCCTTGAAATTGTTTTGCAGGTCGCGTATTATTCACTCAGCGGTGGTGAAGAGTTTGTAAGGGTTGAAGCTATAAGTGAATTCCATCTGTTTGTTATCTAACTTTATCGCTCTTATTGTGTAGCACTATTTTTTTAAGCTATGTACTTGCAGGCCGCTTGTTATTCACTTGCTGGATCCCACTGTTGTCATTCCTTGCAGCACTCTTCACAACTGTCTAATGTAATTCCCTTAGGTGTCGTGAATGGAATAGGAAGCTTGTTTTGTAATGCCCAGGTGGCACATTCTTTGGTTGCAAATTAAACGTGTTGTCATATTGACGATAATAATTTTATATGTGGCAATTTTAGTAGTGTTGGAAGTAAATGTATTCTGCAGTTGCTAAAACAATTTGATTTAACTGCATGTCATTTCCAGATTTAGTGGTGTGTGCGAAGTATTGGTTACCACAACATTGTAACCTTATTATATTCGTTAATATGTTCCCAAATATAATGTTATTAGAAAATGTGGCTCAACTTATCAAGTAACCAAGTGAGTAACTAGTAATATATTTGTTTCGCCAGCAATGCTCGTTACCCAATCACTCATTTTGTTTCACTGGCAAAATCAGCCAATTAGGTCGCATTTCTGTTCTGCAATTCCGATTGGCTTGCATGCGAGGGACACGTGCTGATTTGAGTTCATAGCTACGCTAAAGCAGCTTCGAGATTGCATGTATGTGTGGTGCTGATTTGACTTCGGTTTCCTGTACGAGTGAGAGTTAAGCCGAACTAGCTTTGTCTTTTTCGAGATGTGCGGCGCAGATTTGTCGTCCGTTTCCCTCATAAGTGTCGTGAACCCAAAAGCAACCTTGGGGCAAGTTTGCCAGCAACCCCAAGGTAGGTCCCCAAAACCCTGCCACAGAGCTACCGCAAAGTTGCTTTGCCGTAACTTTCTGAGGCCCGATTCTTTGGGATGTGGATGCGGTCGCAAGGCGGCGGAGCACGTCCGCGAGCATGCGCACGTTTTCTTCCTTGGCGGAGCTTGTGAAGTTGTCGTCCGTGCTGCTCCGCCGCAAGTGCGCCGCGCTTCTGCAGCCCGCGCTGCCCAAAGGGCAGTACAGCCAAGAGCAGTACAGCTCCTCCTGTCTGTCCTCAAGAACGTCACAGCCAAGGGCAGTACAGCCAAGAGCAGTCTCACCCCCGACGGACGGAGGACAGGCAGGGACAGGGTCAGAGACAAGACTTGCAAGGTAGTCTAGGCGGTACACAGCAGCAAAGTCAACGAGCTCAGCTACTAGGGCAGACGCAGCAGGAGACGAGAACGTAGGGTCCGTCACAACCGTAGCAAGAAGGCGAGTAACAGTCGGACTGGACGCACGAGCAAGGCCAGACGGAGGGTCAGCAACGTCAGGCAGAGAGGACGCAGGAGGTAACGGTAGGACAACACGCTGAGGAACAGAGGAAGGACGAAGTGTCATGTTGTGAGTGCCGGGGACAGCCGGAGCACGCGGACGACAAACACGAGCAGCACGAGCACGGACAGAAGCTCTAGGCCCAGGCTCAAGGTCAAAGCTAGACTCAGGCTCTCGAGGCTCAAGGGTGGAAGCACGAGTCTCAGGCTCGCGACGCTCAGTCAGGGACTCTGACACCGCAGTGTAAGGAGCAGGAGCAGGCAGTGGAGAGTGTGGTAGCAGTGGCGGCTGTGACTGGTCCACCGGTGGACACAGCAACGGAAGAGTAGTACCTGCCATAGGGGAGCCAGTAGCACCTGGCTGAAGACTGAGAAGGTGGCGAAGGGCACCAGCAGCTCCAGTACCCCTAGCACCTCCAGCATCAGCAGCACCTCCAGCACCTCCAGCACCAGCAGCTCCACGGCCTCTAGCACCAGCAGCACCTCCAGGACCTCCAGCACCAGTAGCTCCAGTACCTCTAGCACCTCCAGCACCAGCAGCACCAGCAGCTTCAGTACCCCTAGCAACTCCAGCACCTCCAGCACCAGCAGCTCCAGGTCCTCCGGTAGCAACTCCGACGACACCAACACCAGAAGGACTCGCAGCACCCCCAGAGTCAGCACCCGAACTCGCAGCACCCCCAGAGTCAGAACTCTCGGTCTCAGCACTCTCGGGCTTAGTTCCCTCAGTCCCTGCACTCCCAGGCTCAGTACCCTCAGTCCCAACACCCCTAGGCTCAGTACCCTCAGTCCCAACACCCCCAGGCTCAGTACCCTCAGTCTCTGCTCCAGTGTCCACAGCAGCAGGCTGCAGAGGCGGCGAAGACGGCAGAGGTGGGAACCCGGGGGGAGTAGCCAGACGAGGAGAGCGGGCACCCCCAGAATCACCACCCCCAGCCCCAGCTCCAGTAGTCTCAGCTCCTGAGTCCATAGCAGTAGGCTGCGGAGGCGGCGAAGACAGCCGTGGTGGGAAACCCGGGGGGGTCTACAAGCGAGGAGTGCGGCGAGTGGTCGCCATGTCGTCGGCGACGGCGTCACCCCCCTCAGGTGAGTCAGAAGAGTCAGAAGAGATCTCAACTGGCTCATTCACGGGGCGTGGGTCTACCTGAGACACACCTGAGGGAGCAGGACCCTGTGGGGGGAGGGGGTCTACCGGGGGGGGGGACTGGTACCATGAAGAGAGGTGCGAGGGGGACCGGGTGGGACGCGTGCGGGTGAAGTCGGTAGTAACAGATCGACTCGTCGATGGTGACGTCCTGAGAGGACAGAACACGACGCGAGGCAGGGTGGTAGAACTGCCAGGGTGGAGCGTCGGTGGGGAAGCCCAGGAAGACACAGCGGAGAGTGCGAGGGGAGAGCTTGCTCGCTTTGGTATTGCGAACAAGGGAGAGCGCGCCCCAGACCCAAAACGACGACGCATCACCAGGCTGTCCCGTCCAACGCAGTGTGGGCGAGGTCTCTGGAGCAGAGACACGGGGCCAGAGGTTGAGCTGATGCGCGGCATATCGGACCGCAAACGGCCACAGGAAATGGGGAGCAGCCGCATGGATCATGGAGGTACGAGCAACCTCCATGATCAGGCCAATGCGAAGCTCAGTGATCCCATTTTGCTGCGGAGAGGCCAGAAGCGTGAACGACTGGGCGATGCCCTCATCCTGGCAGAACGTCTCAAGGACGCCAGAGGAGAACTCACCACCCCTGTCAGAGTGCAGACGCAGGACTGGAAAGTCCCGCCAAAACCGCTCGCGCAGCTGGTGACGAGTAGCACGGATCCAGGAGATCAAGACACCACTGACATCCACCTTGCGCCGCAAGGGGAAGACTGTGGTGTAGCGTGTGTAGTCGTCAACCACCAGCAGGAAGTAGCGCTCCTGGTCCGTTGCCAGGCCCCACACGTCCAGGTGGAGAGTCTGCAGAGGAGCAGTGGTCAGAGGAAACTCGGAGGAGTGAGGAGCGGCGCGCTGCTGCCCCTCGACGCAAGGAAGGCACGGCGGCGCAAGCGAGCACGGGAGGGGGGGCAGGGTCGCAGGGAGGCCAGAGACCAGGAGCCGGGAGTGCATACCGCGCAGACGCAGCTGCAACGGGTGGCCAAGACGGTGGTGCCAAAGCTGCGCAGGGTGGGTGAGGAGGCGACACGAGCAAGACGCAGCGAGATGACCAGACGCAGCTACCTGTGCAGACGCTGTGGTGAGTGTGTACAGGTTCGACCCCGGCTGTTGTGTGAACGTAGCCAGGTGACGGCCTGTCTTGGCGCATATGCAGATCGCCACACGCTGACCTCCAGTAGTAAAGGTGTCAACCCATAAATCCTGAAGGACGGCGTTGCTCACCAGGTTCGTCGAGAACGAGGGGAGGTGGAGACCGGACAGAGAGCCAGAGGGGACAGCTGGGCACGGGAGGACAGTGGAGTGGCGTGCAACCACCGGGCCTCCAGAGGGGTCCGCCAGTGAGACTGGGACTGGTGTGGTGAGTGGGGTGACAATGGTGCAGTCGCGAAAGAAGCAACGGGACGCACCAGAGTCAAGTGTGAAGGTGTGCAAGACCTCAGCAGTAGCAGCAGACTCACTAGCACCTGGGGCAGTAGCGACACTAGCACCTAGGGCGGCAGCAGACTCACTAGCACCTGGGGGAGCAGCATCACCACCAGCATCGCATGGCACACACGAGTAACACGCACCCTCAACACTATAATCAGCAACATACATGGCATAGAGAGCAGCATTGATCTTAGCAAAGTCAAGAGCAAACACATCTACCCCCTTCCCCATCAGCTGCAGCCAGTTCGGCACCTGCTGGTCCTCGGAGTACTCAGTCACCCAGGCGTCCTCAAGACGGCCGAAGCACTTGTACTCAGTGTGGGGCTTCCCGCAGACTGTGCCCTTCAGAAGCTCCGTGCGCCGGATATAAGGGCAGCGACCAGAGCCCCTACGCTGGAGAACCCACTCACGGAGCTGCTGGTCGGTGGGGTTGTCCGGGAGGCGCGGCAGCTGCTGACCATTCCTGTAGCCACGGGAGGGTCCACGAGCGCCACCACCCCTGCCAGACCCACCCCAACCTCCTCCACCGCCCCCGATACCCCAACCGCCTCCCCCACCACCTCCGCCTCCTCCACCCTGTCCGCCTCCTCCACTGTCGCCACCCCCAGAGCCACCCCCAGAGCCTCCACCACCACCCCCGCCACCCCCTCTGCTGCTGCCACCACCACCACCCCTGCCCCCTCTGCCCTTGCTGTTGTTGCGCCTTCCACTGGGAGCAGACGCAGCGCCAACGTCCTCAGCACCAAGGAGGTCGACTGCAGCAGCGGCAGCAACTGAGGGGCGGAGAGGGGAGGGAGTACACCCTTCAAAGAAGGGGGAGCGGGGGGTGCCACGAGAGGCAGCGACAGCGACAGTGCTCTTCTCAAACTCGAGAAGGGCCTTCGCAAGTGAGTCAAGTGTGAGCTCAGTGGGGTCCATGGCTAGGAACTGGTCCCTGACAGTGCGAAGGGAGTCAGGGAGGCGAGTGATGAGAAAGTATAGGGTGAAATACTGCAGGGGGGGGTTCTTAGCGAGAAAGGCCGGCTTGAGAGCGGCACGGAAGCAATCCTCACTAGAGCAGAGGTAGGTAAAGAGGTCAGAGACAGTGCGGAACTCAGCTAGATCAGGATGCAGTTACGACAGCATGAGACGGCCTACAGCAACAGTAGCTGGGGAGGAGTAGCGAGAAACGACAGCATCAGATCCTTGGCCGTTTTCTGCCGGCTAAAGTGCGCGCGCTCAGTGACGGGCAGGTGGTTGCGGACAGCAAGGCGGGCAACTGCATCACGCATGAGCCACTTAGACAGATCCTCTACAGCGTCGGCAGCAGGGGCTGGGAGCTTTCCCTCGGTGTTTAAAAACAGGGTAACGCCATCCTTAGACTCGCTCTGCTGGAACAGCTGGAGATCGTCGAGCCAGACATCAAAGGTAATCGCGTGGCCCTCAGCATCGAACGTAAGAACTGACAGGTTAGCCATAGCAGCAGTAGCAGTGGCAGCAGTAGCAACTGTAGCAAGTGCAGTAGTAGCAGCAGCAGCAGTAGCACTAGCTGTAGCAATAGTAGTTGCAGCAGTAGCAGCAGTGACAGCTCGGGTTGGGCGGCGCGGCTTGGACAGGGCGGCGCGGCTCGGGCTCAGTGGAAGAGCAGCAGCGGCAAGCAGCAGCAGCAGCGGCTCAGCAGATATCTGAAGTGATTCCTCTACTCAAGAGCTTTCCGACGAACCAAGAATCGTCGCGATCGGAGCACAACCAAGAAAGTTACGAACATTGGAGTTCGTATGCTTATATATTTTGGTTGCAGCTACTTTGGAAGTTGTGGGGTTGACTCATTATGGGGTATAGACTTTTGGGGTTGGAAAATTCGAACCCATCACTGTAGATGCTGCCAAGAGGTTGGGTGAAGCCAAACCAGGTTGGCAAGTGTGGCCAAGTTGGGGTGAGGTGGATGGCATGGGTTGGAAAGTGACAAAGGTCAAAGTTTGTTGCCTATGGGGAAGGGAATTGTGTGGTATGGGGTTTCCTTGGTTGGGGACTCCCTTGGGACCTTCCCTCTCGTCCTCCTCTTCCCCTCCTACCTGGTTTAGTGCTACTCCAATGTTCTTTTGTGGGACTTGTGAGTTAATTGTGATTGAGTTAAATTTCTGTGGCAGCATACCCCCTAGTGCGCCGAAAAACATAACTCGAGATATACTTCATATTTTGATACGATTCAAATTGGGAAATGTCGCCACGGTCTAGGGATACAACATATTCAAAATTCGTGGGATTCTAACGGTGCACCTTTCGTCGACAACGTTTCTTGTGAAGTCGACGTTTCTGTCCAGAATTCTAAGCCAACGATTTTGTGATAATTCCGGCTCCTAAGCTTCTAGACTCCGTCCTTAGTCTCTAACAAGTGGTATCAGAGCTGATTGAGGACGTTGTGAAGAGTCTACTGAGGTGTGAAGACCCTCTTAGACCCACCATGGCCTGTGGGCGTGCCTAAGTGGAGTTCTAGAGGTTGCACGTGACTTCCGCTAAGGGGAAACTCTGCCGAAATTTCGTTGGCGCCGACACTTGTGAAGATTGTGTGGATCTACATTGTGACCAGCAAAGGGGGGAGCTGAAACCTGTGATTGGGAGCAGAGGAGATGAGTCAAGGGAGTGGAGAAGGAGCTGAGAAGAAGAGTGAGCCGCCACCATCCAAGATTGAGGCATTGGATGGCTCCAACTATGAAGAATGGAGTGGGCGGATGAGGAGCGCCTTCAAGCGCTACAAGCTGCTGAAATTGGCTATGGGAGAGGAGAAGATGCCCGAGGAAGGAGATGCCCGCGATCGGTGGATTGAGCGGAGCGCGGTGCTGTACGACTTGATTCTACAGTCGGTCAACAACGACATGTTCCAGCACATCAAGGATTTGGTGGAGCTCGATGACTCGGGACCGAAGGCGTGGAAGCTGCTACGCGACGTGGTTCAACCCAACACGCTGCCGATGGTGATCGTATTGGAGAAGGAGCTGGCTGCCCTCTCCATGCGGCCGGGAGATGATGTGAAGCCGGCCCTTGACAAGATCAAGGACACCTATGCGAGGATGGCAGCGGCGGGCAGCAAGGTGTCGGAGATGCAGCAGTGCACCAAAATCATCTCGGTGCTTGACAACTCGTGGGACAACCTCATCCCCACCCTCAACGCTCAGCAGGACAAGTGGACGCCTGAGTGGCTACGGCAGCAGATCCTGCAGGAGGACTTCCGCAGGCGCCACACGGGAGGTGGTGCTGCCAGCAAAACTGCTGAGGGGTATGGAGCTGCAGGAGGCAGCAGGGGGAGAGGGGGAGGGAGAGGCCGAGGCCGTGGGAGAGGCTTTGGCAGAGGAAGAGGCCGAGGTGACTACAACGAGGGGCATGGGAGCTCTGGTGGCAGGGGGAGCACCCGAATGGAGGGTGCGTGCTGGTACTGCAAGAAGGCTGGACACCCGTGGTTCAAGTGTTTCAGCCGGCCTGAAGGATGGGCGCCTCCAAGCATGAAGCCGCCAAGTGGTGAACGTGCACGAGGTGGTGCTGTGCAAGGTTCAGGTGCACAAGGTGATGGTGCACAAGGTAAAGCCGACCCTGGGATGTTCCTCATGGTTGAGGATGTGCAAGGGAGTGGGGGTGATGTGGGTTCGGTTGGGAAGGTTGTGATGCACCCCCTCACTCACTGGGTGATCGATTCAGGTTGCACGAGTCACATGACTCCACGGGCAGATTTGCTTGATGAGGTGAAGCCCCCTGGGAAGATAAAGTTTGTGGCTGCCGCTTCAGGTGCCTTGCTCCCTGTGATTGGTGTGGGGAATGCTAAGGTTATGGGAGCTAATGGGGGGCTTGTGGGGCTGGGAAATGTGCTGTTGGTTGAAGGTTTGTCCGCTAACCTCCTCTCTGTGCGCCGGTTGCAGAAAAGCAAGGCCAAAGTTACGTTCGGCCCAACCAGCTGCCGTGCAAAGCTTGGGAAGTTGCTGCTGTGGGATTTGGAGGAGAAGAGCAGCTGCATCAAGGACCTGTGGCAGCTGCCCATCATCCCTTGGAATGGGAAACCACCAGCAACGGCAAAGGCAGCGGCAGCGGCTAAGGCAACTGCGGGAGGAGAGGAGACTGCACCAACTGCTGGGGCCCTGGATGCAGTCAAGAAGGTGCAGCAGCCACAGCAATCACATGGTGAGGTGCTTGCTGGTGTGGATGCAACGGCTGCATGGGCAAAGGCTTCGTCTGGGAGTGGTGAGGCCGATTGGGAGACGTGGCACGAGAGGCTGTGCCACATCAACATTCCTATGCTGCAGAAGTTGGTGAAGGATGGGAGCTTGAAGGGATTGGAGGTGAAGGGGGCAGCGAAGGAGATTGGGAGCTGCCCTACATGCCTTGAGACAAAGTTCACCAAGTTCCCTTTCAGCAGCAGCACGGGACCAGCCAAGGTTCCACTCGCGCTTGTGCACATGGATGTGGTGGGCCCCACAAGGGCCCTTTCTCTCTCAGGCAGCCGCTACTTCTTGACCATTGTGGACGACCACACACGTGCGGTGTGGGTCTACCCTCTCAAGACTAAAGGGGAGGTGGCAGCGGCTGTTCTTAAGGAGTGAATGCCGAGAGCACAAAGGGAGAGCGGACACAAGGTCAAGGTGATCCGCACCGACAATGGGGGAGAGTTTATTGGCGCTGATTTTGAGGCGGTGCTGAAGAAGAAGGGGATCCAGCATCAGCTCACGGTGCCCTACAACCCTCAGCAGAACGGCGTGGCTGAGCGTTTCAACCGGACCCTGCAGGAAGGTGCTCGCACTCTCCTTGGGCGTGCAGGGCTGCCGGATCCGTTTTGGGTGATAGCACTGCGGCAGGTCGCTGTTGTGAAGAACCGGGTGCTGGCGACAGTGGGGGACAAGCAATGGGTCCCCTACACCAAGTGGTATGGGAGTGCACCAGTAGTCAACATGCTGAGAGCCTACGGCTGCATGGTGGTGTTTCATGTGCCTAAGGAGAAGAGGGGAAAACTGGAAGCTTCTGGGAGATGGGGTGTGCACTTGGGGCTTGCTAAGGATCACAAGGGCTGGCTGATTTGGGACTTGACCAGCCAGCAGCTGACTGTGTCGAGGGATGTGAAGTTCCTTGAGTCCTTGTACTACAAGGAGTGGAAGCAGCAGCAGCAGAAGCTTCCCACTACACCGCTGATCATTGAGGTTGATGAGGTGCAGCGGCCTTCGAGGCAAGTGCAGGTCACTGTCTCAGAGGAGGAGATTTCTGGGGTGACTGAGGATGGGGGAGAACTTGAGGTGGAGGAGCAGCAGCAGCAGCAGCAGCAGCCGCAGCAGCAGCAGCAAGATGCTCCACAAGGTGCCGCACGTCCGGCTGACCGTCCAAGGAGGGATGTGCGCCCTCCTAACCGGCTGACTTATCCGAGCTTTGGGAAGCCAAGTGTGGTAAGGGCTGGGAGTGTGGCTGAGCAGTGTGATGAGGAGGAGATAGCGCACTGCTACTTGGCAGCCGTCCCTGAGCCCAAGACACTTACCGAGGCCTTGAGTGGGCCCGATGCTGAGAAGTGGAAGCAGAGTGTGAAGGAGGAGTATGACTCTCTGCTGGAAAACGAGACGTGGGAGCTGTGTGAGCTGCCTCCAGGGAAGAAGGCCATTTCTTCCAAGCTGATTTTCAGGCACAAGTACGGACCTGATGGGGAGCTGACCCGCTACAAGTCAAGGCTTGTGGCTAAGGGGTTCCAGCAGACAAAGGGGAAGGATTTTGATGATATCTTTGCTCCTGTGGGGAAAGGCACTACACTGAGGACGATGTTGGCAATGGCTGCAAACCGTGGCTGGAAGATCAAGCAGATGGACATAATCACTGCCTTCCTCAATGGAATCATTCTGGAGGAGCTGTACATGCTGCAGCCTGAGGGGTTGGATGATGGGAGCGGCAGGGTGTGCAGGCTGAAGAAGGCCATCTATGGCCTGAAGCAGGCTCCTCGCGCATGGTACCACAAGCTGGAGGAGACACTGCTGGCTGGGGGGTTCAAGAAGAGTGAGTGTGACCACAGCCTGTTCCTGCTACAAGAGAAGGAGCGGTTTCTCATGCTCCTGGTGTATGTGGACGACATCCTGCTCTTCTCTGAGTCGTCTGCGATGATTGAACGTGTGGAGGAGATGCTGGAAATGCAGTTCAAGTGCTCCAAGATGGGAGATGTGAAGTACTACCTTGGGATGCATGTGGAGAGGGACCTTGACAAGGGAGTGTTGAGGTTGCACCAGAGGAAGTATTGTGAGGGGCTGGCTGAGAAGTATGGGCTGCAAGATGCAGGAAAGCCAGCCACCCCACTGCCTTCGGGGTTCACTGTGGAGCCCTGTGCTGATGAGGAGGTGGTGGGGGAGAGTGACAGGAAGTTGTTTCACTCCATGGTGGGGGCACTCAACTATGCGACTAACCACACGCGGCCTGACATTGCCTTTGCTACATCCAGGCTTGTGAGTGTGGTTTCATGCCCAAGTCATGAGCAGCTGGAAGCGGCCAAGAGGTTGGTCCGCTATGTGAGCGCTACAGGATCAGTGGGCTTGGAGTACAGTGCTGTGCGACAGAGGCTGCAGAGGGGTGCAGCTGATTTGAGCAAGGGGGAGATGCGCTTGACTTGCTACACCGACGCTAGCTTCAACTCAGTGAAGACGGATGGCACCAGCATTGGAGGCTATGTGTGCCTCTTTGGAGGTGGTGCAGTGAGATGGCGTAGCAAGAAGCAGAACGAGGTGGGGCTGTCCTCGTGTGAGACAGAGTACATGGCCCTGCATCATGGGGCAAAGGAGGTGGTGTGGCTGAGGCGTTTGTTGGAGGAAATCGGAGTTTGTCAGAGGGAGCCGACTGTGATTTTCTGTGACAATGAGTCGGCGGTGAAGCTTGCAAAGAATGCCTGTCTTCATGGCTTGACAAAGCACATCAGGCCAAAGTGGCATTGGACAAGGAGGCTCCTGGACAAGGAGGTGCGGCTGGAGATTGTGAAGACCCAGCAGCAGGCGGCTGACATTCTCACCAAGCGCCTGGCAGAACCTGAGCATTGGAAGGGCATGAAGCTTGCGGGAATGAGTGTGCATTGAGGGTGCATGCTTGAGTTATGGCATGTGGGATGATGGTTGGCAGCCAGAGGGGGAGTTTGTTGTGTGATGCAACCATATGCATTCACGTCTGTCTGCCTCCCATCATGTGTTTGTGCGTTGCATGCGTGGTGTGAGCGTGTGCAAGAAATTTGTGTCTTGTGTGGTTTGGATTTTCTGTGTGTCTGTGAATGTTATTTGGCTTGAGCAGATATCTGAAGTGATTCCTCTGTTCAAGAGCTTTCCGACGAACCAAGAATCGTCGCGATCGGAGCACAACCAAGAAAGTTACAAACCTTGGAGTTCGTATGCTTATATATTTTGGTTGCAGCTACTTTGGAAGTTGTGGGGTTGACTCATTATGGGGTATAGACTTTTGGGGTTGGAAAATTCGAACCCATCACTGTAGATGCTGCCAAGAGGTTGGGTGAAGCCAAACCAGGTTGGCAAGTGTGGCCAAGTTGGGGTGAGGTGGATGGCATGGGTTGGAAAGTGACAAAGGTCAAAGTTTGTTGCCTATGGGGAAGGGAATTGTGTGGTATGGGGTTTCCTTGGTTGGGGACTCCCTTGGGACCTTCCCTCTCGTCCTCCTCTTCCCCTCCTACCTGGTTTAGTGCTACTCCAATGTTCTTTTGTGGGACTTGTGAGTTAATTGTGATTGAGTTAAATTTCTGTGGCAGCATACCCCCTAGTGCGCCGAAAAACATAACTCGAGATATACTTCATATTTTGATACGATTCAAATTGGGAAATGTCGCCACGGTCTAGGGCTACAACATATTCGAAATTCGTGGGATTCTAACGGTGCACCTTTCGTCGACAACGTTTCTTGTGAAGTCGACGTTTCTGTCCAGAATTCTAAGCCAACGATTTTGTGATAATTCCGGCTCCTAAGCTTCTAGACTCCGTCCTTAGTCTCTAACAGAAAACGAATGTGGTGGGCCCTTAATTACGGTCCTAGGCTAGGAACGTCCTAGCTCTTAATACCATGTCGAGATTTGCTAGGAAGGAATGTTGATAGGTAAGAGGGAGGGGGTACAAGGATGTCGAGAGAGTTGGGTTGTACCCTCTAAGGTGTGACCCCTACACAACCTAGAGTAAGATGAACAGAACAATATGTTTTGACAGAAAACGGAGACGGTCTCTCACGGTGCGACAAAAAGTTCGCGCCGCCGCCGGAAGCGTACATTGGAGCGTAAAGCGGGACACATGCGTAGTAAAGCAAAAGGGAAACACGGCTGTCGCTCCCAGGGGAGCTGATCAGAGCGTCGCGCGGAGAATCGATCACGCGCGCTGTCTGGCGGGAGGAGAGAGCGCAGGGGGAAACGGTGGGGAACAAATGGCAGATGAGACAACGAACGTCGACAATCATAGGTTTCAGGTGCAAAGCTCTATAAGGTTACAAGCATAACCATGTTTTGAGGCGTCCAAAATATCTTCGCAACGTATTATCCGCACCGCGATTCAACTCGCCAACCAATCAGGTGAGGGCGATCCCAACAAAGAGCAATACGTACCATGTTCTTGATAATTTCTGCGAGAATGGGCGGGGTATTTCCGCTTCAGTGTAGAGATCCAGCGGTTCTTAATCGCGTTGTCCGTGCGACCGGGCAAGCTCTTCGCGATGACGGTCCATTTGTTGCCGTGCTCCGCGTGTCCCAAGGCGATTATTCGGTCCTCTTTGTCCGTGAACGGGTTTTTATTGACCTGGAAGACGAAAGGCCGAGCATAAGGATTACCGTTAAACCTCAGTAAGTGGCGACGCGAGGATATCGATAATGTGGCACAAGGAGGTTGAAAATGCGATCCGTAAGCGCGTACGACAATGAAGAAAAGACGAGGAAATAAGCAACGCCGACGAAGCACGATACGTACTTCGGGATTCAGTTGATTGCACCATCGCAACCGACAGCTCTTTATGGACCACCCTTTGAGCACTTGAGCGATGAGCGACCAATTGCGCGGCCCGTATTTGGCGATTATCTGCATGAGCAGCTCGTCCTCCTCGGGACTCCATGGCCTCTTCACGACGTCCGCGTCCTTCTCGCCGCGCTCTAACTTGTGCTCTTCTTGTTGCTCTTGCTGACGCTGTTGGTGCTCGACTTCCGCCATCGCCGCGATTTTAACGATACCGAAGTTTGGTACTACAGCTAAGGCTCGCGCCACGCCACGCCACTCCGCTGAAATATCAAGTTTGTCGGTAATAGCTTATTCCTCTACCCGCCTCGGCTTGTCTTGTCAGCTTTTCTGTCGTCACTCAGATACTAACAATCAAGTGGTAATTATCACCATAAAATCGCCAAAAAATCGCACTTACCGGATGGTCCAATACGCGGTTTCCAAACGGTGTGGGAAAGTGGAAGTGAGATGTTTCGGCTGGGAAGCACACCTACTACAACTGCTGGCTATCGACCGACACTCTCGGAACCGAATGAGAGATTGCTGTCCAGTCCGCGGCCAAATATCACTCTGTGCGGCGTCTGTTCCAGCTCGCCTCTGTTCCTGCTCGCTCCTCTTGCCAGTGGCTCAAATCATTGCCTAGTGCCGCAGGGTCGTTCTCTCAGTTGTTGTGGCTCGCTCGTGTGACTTGTCTCTCTCGGAAATTGCGATCGTTCACTGCGGTGGTGTTGCACTACAAACTGCATCTGCGGAATGAACAATGGATATCGAATGCGAAAGACGGTGAATTTTATGCTCTTTTGCCAAAAG
The DNA here is from genome assembly GCA_947471745.1 of Closterium sp. Naga37s-1. Classification (NCBI taxonomy): domain Eukaryota; kingdom Viridiplantae; phylum Streptophyta; class Zygnematophyceae; order Desmidiales; family Closteriaceae; genus Closterium; species Closterium sp. Naga37s-1. Next base: position 897,734 of record CANJKZ010000212.1, read on the forward strand.
TGCTAATAAATCGCCACTGAATCAAACACCACACATCCAAACCTAGAACCTAGGCTTGGCAGCCAAGCCCCTCGAAGATAACACTTTGGGCACCTGCGTGCCTCGGCAACATGCTTGGTGCACGACGCAGACGCTGGGCCGGTGGTAACCATGGACTGACCTGGCTTGCCAGCTTGCGATTGAGGGACAGAGGGCTGGTGGAGCATGAGTGTTGGTGGGGTTCTCTGTGCAATGATGGTGAATTCCGGCGTTTTCTATTTTGCAAACTGTCCGCATTGCACGCGTCCATCAACTGTAGAATGCCTGAACTGGAACGGGGTTGCGAATGAAGCCGGGCCGTGCCGCCTGTGCCCCATGACGTGGCGGCACAAACAGTGAGTTCTCCCATGACATGTCGATAGAGATGGATTTCCCTACGCACCTGGATTTGCCAGTGGTGCCCCTTCTGAAAATTTTATAATTTCCAGTGTTTCCTTGTCCAACAATCCTCCTGGGAACGAACTTCGAACCCAAAGGCCTTCCAATCGCACAAAATAGTACTAAACCTTACCGTTTTAATTTGGAAAGCGTAGAAGCCCTTTGCGCGACTCTAGCTATTCTCCCCCCGCCATCGCTATTCTTCGCCATCTTTTCTGCTCATTCCTCCCTGTGTATGCGCACTCCTCTTGTACGCACTCCAATCATTATGCACATCAATATGCGCACTCCCCTCATGCGCATTTGACCCGTGCTGTTTATTGATTACAAGCTTTGGTGTAGATTCACCGCATGAGGGAAGTGTGCAGGAGCATTGCTTCCTGACACGATGAAACATCCATCTATATACTTACGATCGTGACACCTTCATACCAGTCTCCCTCCCACGCATTCTCTCACTGTCATTTCTCCGTGTCGACATGGGTGCATGTGACTTCTGCAGAATGACCGCGTTCACTTTCACCAACGGTCTCACCTTGCTGTGGGTTGAGCTAGATGAGGAGGGGTAGAATGATATCCACAAGGCCAGTCCCCCAAAGTCAGTCTCAAGGGTCGTCTCAAGGGTGGTCCCAATGCTGCTCCCAAGGCTAGGCTGGTCTCAAGGTTGGTCTTAAGGCCAGTCTCAAAGTCGTCTGCAATCCTCAACAGTTGCCCATGTCATACCTGTCAGAATCCTAGCCATTAATCAGTTGGATAAAAGGGCTTGTTTGTGTAGCAGGTGAGTGCGCCCATCGCCCCCCAGGCCGACGTGCCTGTAACCCTTCCCTAGGATCAATCAGGAATTTCAAGTGAACCTCAGACACCCCTCCGCACGTGGATGCCCGAGGTGCACATACCGGGATTCGAACATGAGACCTTCGCTCTGATACCATGTTAGAATCCCTGCCACTAACCACTGGGATAAAAGGGCTTGTTTGTGTAGCGCGTGAGTGCGCCCATAACCCCCTCAGGCCGACGTGTCTGTAACCCTTCCCTAGGATCAATCGAGGATCTCCAGTGGACCATGTCTGTTATCCACAATCCCACGTCTATTTCCCATGTTATGCTATGCTTGCCAGCATGTTATGCTATGCTTATCATGCTATGCACGCCTGATTCCACTGATGATCCATGTAGGAGCGATGGGAAGGCAACGCATGGAGGGAATGCATTGGTGGCAGGAAGAGTAGCAAGAAAAAACCTATGGTACAACGAAGCAGCAACACACTTTTATTGTAAGGAAACACACACTTTCACCGTTGGTGATGGAATTGCAATTTGCAGTCAACTAATCACAAGCTCATGCATATACCACTATGCAAACCCGCTTCCACTCACTGTCCTGACTTGTTCCTGTTGCTGCCCTTTTATTTGCCCAAAATAGGCCAATGAGGTGCAGCAAGGGGCCGCCATTGCAGAGAAGCATGCAAGGTGAGGCAAGGCGCGTAGCATGCTAAGGGGCGGGGCAGGGCAAAGCAAGGGGAGTGGGAGGAGAATGTAGTGGAAGGAGCGTGTAGGTGCACTGTAGGAAGGTTGAGGCTGCAAGAGGGTGGCTGGCTTTTGGTGGGAGCGTGTGGTCGCGTGGTATGGCGACATGGGAGAGAGGGAAGTGAGGCGACGATGGGGAGCAGGCGAGTGTAGTGAAGGGGAGGGCAGGTGGCCGTGAAGGACATGGGGGGGAGGAAGAGAGAGAAAGGACGGGGTTAGGTGGGGGGATGTTTTATAGCTTCGACCGGAGTGCTTTGGGCCCACTGGTGCCCTGAAATAAGTCTGAGTTTATGCTACGCGACTTGGTTATTCGAACCAATGGCCCAGATGTCTTCTTGCATGTTGATTGCGCTAGTTACCACCAACTTACCTTTTAAAATACCAGTATTTCCTGGTGGAGCATGCATTTCTAGTAAGTCCATTCGTCACACCACTCGTTGCTCGACATTAGAAATTATATATCCAGCATCTAGATTGAATAGTTCTTTATATAATTTTGTCAGTATCGTAACTCAATTTTAGAAAATTGTTCTATAACTTTCCCTTATTCTTGTTAAAGCAGTTTGAGCCAATTTTGTAAGGAAATTCCATTTTCCCTTCTTCGCGTCCCTGCTTAGCGCGTACTTGACTTTTCCTGCCACAGTACCCCAACAGTATACCAATACTGTCAAACTTATATGTTGCTAATTGTGTAGGCTGTAGTGGGGTAGCCCATATGGGGTACAACCCAATTAGGGTTAGCGCTTGTACCCATCCTACTACTAGTCATCTTCATTCCTCGTTCATTCTCCTGACATGGTTTCAGAGCAGGTCCTAGCCTAGGACCGTTTTTTTTTCGGGCCCACCATTACTTAGTGACCGACTGCGGTTACCGCGTTACCCCACGCCCTGCCCTGCGCTGCGCCGTCAGCGCGCGCCCTGCCCTGCCCTGCCTTGCGTCACACTGCACTTGTACGCCGAGCCCTGCGTCGCGCTGCCCCGCGCACGCCCTGCCCTGCCCCGCGTCGCGCTGCCTCGCGCACGCCCTGCCCTGTCCCGCGTCGCGCTGCCTCGCGCACGCCCTGCCCTGCCCCGCGTCGCGCTGCCTCGCGCACGCCCTGCCCTGCCCCGCGTCGCGCTGCATCGCGCATGCCCTGCCCTGCCCCGTGCCCTGCTGCCCTGCGCGTCGCGCCCTGCTGCAGCCCGCGAGTCGCGCTCTGCTGCCCCGCGCGTCGTGCTCTGCTGCAGCCCGCGCGTAGCGCCCTGCTGCCCTGCGCGTTGCACCCTACCGCCTGCCCGTTTAGCCCGCCGCGGGCCCTCCCTTCACGCCGCCACGCCTGCCAGTTACGCCCGCTGCCGCGCCTGCCCGTTAGGCCCGCTGCGGGCCCTGCCTTCGCGCCGCCGCGCCTACCCGTTCGGCCCGTCACGGGGCCGCCCATTCGCCCCTCCCGCACCTGTCCGTTACGCCCACCGCGGACCCGCCCCTTGCGCTCGCCGTGCCTGCGTTTTGCGCCCGCCGCGGGCCTGCACTCGCTGCCCAGCGCTGCCCTGCCCGTGCGCGCTGCTGCCCGCGCCAGCACCCTGCCCCGCCAACGCGCCAGCGCCCTGCCCTGCGTGCGCTGGCGCCCTGCCCTGCCCTGCCCGAGCCGCCTTTGCAGCGCCCATGCGCCATGCTAAACCCTAAAATGAATAAATAAATTAATTAACTTCAAAAAAAAAACAAAAAAGCCCTTGGTGCTGCTGCCCTAGGAGCTACTGCCTGCTACTGGCCGCGCGCCGCCCTAGGAGCTACTGCCTGCTACTGGCCGCGCGCCGCCCTAGGAGCTACTGCCTGCTACTGCCCTAGGAGCTACTGCGTGCTACTAGGACTACAGCAACATGGACAGTGAACCTCGCTACATCGGCAGAGCTCACTCCGAAGACGGCGTTTACATCCTCGATTTCGACATCCCCGATTGCAGCGCTGACTCAGGGGACCTCATCAACCTTCAGCCCCAAGCCATCAAGTGGAGCCGCAAACCCAAGCACCCAGGCGGACGCCCTTGGATCAAGCACCATGCTCATCCAAGAGAAATCGACCTGCACGCACCTGGACCTGATGGTCTCTGCCGCAACTGCCGTACCCCAACAGCCTCCAGAACAGACACAACAGACAGACCCCTCAACAGAGAAGAAGCACCAGCTGAAGAAGGAGAATCCTCCGCCGCAGCAGCACGGCGACTCATGGCCGCAGCAACACAGTCTGAGAACACTCGACCTGCCCTTCCACCTGCCATCATGGACATCATTGAAGAAGCAGAGTGGCAGACACCTCAGCCCACTGGCATGCGCGACGGAAAGCTTGCAGCAGCACTCACCATCTTCCAACCTCGCAGGACTCGCAACGACTCCACAGTCCACGAACGTCTAGATCTACTTACACGCTACACAGGACCTGGCGCACACGACGCAGACAACAATCCTCTCCCACTGACCTGGGAAACTTACCACGTCCAACACCCCTGGTCCCATCGCACCATGACCACTGAGGAGTTTCAGCGTCATGAAGAAGAAGAGAGGCGTCGCCGCGCGGACGAAGAAGCAAAACCAGCAGCAGCAGCGCCTACTGGAGGATGGGGGAGCGCAGCTGTCACACCAAGGAAATGGGGAAGTGGAACAACCGCAACTGGGTGGGGCACCCCACCACTTACCGTGGATGACGAGGAACCTATTGAAGAAGCCATCGCTCGCGCTGAACAAGAGGCAGCCGCAGCAGCAAGGGGACCGTACGGCTCACCACGTCCCCTTGGAATACCCCTAGACACCACCCCACACACTGACTCCTGGGGCTCCTCCCAACATGCCTCCTCAGACTCCACAAACTCAAGACCTCCCACTGACCGTGATACCATTCTCCCTTACCGGAGATATCCCCGCAGCCCACTCCACACTGAAAGCACCCCCATCGGCCCTTCAGACTCCCCTGTTCCTAGGCCTCCAGCAACATTCACCTTACCACCACATCACCTACCCCTTCCTGACCTGCCTGAAGGCACCGCAGACACGGATGATGCTCCACCACCACTCGCAGCCCTCGCTACAATCACCCCAACTCCAACAGCTCAAGACGTAATCCTGGCCCTTGGACACTCCATCTCACCACAGCCCATCCCGGAGCCCACCGAACGCGACATTGCTGAACTCATCGCCTTCTACATCCGTTCTCCTGCTCTGCGCGCTCAACCTGATCTTTGGCACCGGCGCCTTGGTCACCCGTCCCAAGAAGTCCTCAACAACTGCATCCGCGCGCAGGTTTTTCTTCCTGGAACTCTTCTGCGCCCAGACGGCACCCCAGTCCCAGTTGACACCACTCGTTGCGCTGGCTGCGACATCTGTCCCGAAGCTGCCCTCACCCATCAGCCCTTTAAGCTCCTTGAGCCCGGGACCAACCGCTACGAAAAGCTCGAAAAGGTCTACAGCGACTTCCTCGTGCTCACCAAAACAGGACTCAACGGCGAGGAATACACTCTTACCTTCGTCGACGCACACTCCCGCTTCGTCTGGGTCGCCAATGTCTCTCACAGGAGTAAGGCGTTTGATATCTTCAAAGTTTGGCACGCCAATGCGGAGACTCAGTCCGGCTGCACCCTCAAGCTCTGGCAAACGGACTGCTCAGCTGAATTCAAAAGTGACAAGTTTGCGGCTTACATCCAGGAGAAGGGCATCGGGCACAAACTTTCCCTCCCTTACGCGCACCCACAGCAAGGCGTCGCGGAACGCACCAATCGCACCCTCATGACCAAGGTTCGCGCCCTGCTGCAGCAGAGCGACGTCGACGCGAAGTACTGGCCTTATGCCATGCATCACGCTGTCCGTCTGCACAATCTGCTCAGCACCACTGCCAACACCGACAACCTCTCGCCTCATCTCAAGTTCACCAACAAGCAAGGTGACATCTCCATGCTCCGTGTCTGGGGCTGCATGGTGCAGTATCGACCAGCAACAGCGACAACGGGAAAGTTCGAACGCCGCGCTCGCTGGGGCGTTCACCTCGGCGTCAGCTTCGAGCACCACGCCTGGACCATTCTCGACTACAACACCTCCCAGATCGTCGCAGTGCGCGATGACCTCTTCTACGAGGACATCTCCATCCGCAAATTCCAGTGCGACCGCCACAATGATCGCGTCCGCGGCGAGCACAACCTCGCGGACTATCAGCGCCCGCCACGCAGCTTCACCACACCTGAAGACAAAGCCGACGCAGCACTCACGGAGCAAGATCCCACAAATCCCCACCCTGGCCCTCACCCCTGGAGCGACGAAGACGAAGACGAAGACGGAGCTCCCCTCGACTCCTCTCGCGACTCCCTCCTCAGCCCAACACCCTCAGGCGGCAACAACTCTGACGATGACGCAGTGGAAGTCACCAGCAATCAGCGCCATAGCACCGGCATCTCCGGCCTCCACGTCCTTGGGCTCCACACTGCTGTGTCCCACCCACCCAAAGCTGTTGACTTCTTGTTCGGCCCGTCACGGGGCCGTCCCGCACCTGTCCGTTACGCCCACCGCGGACCCGCCCCTTGCGCTCGCCGTGCCTGCGTTTTGCGCCCGCCGCGGGCCTGCACTCGCTGCCCAGCGCTGCCCTGCCCGTGCGCGCTGCTGCCCGCGCCAGCACCCTGCCCCGCCAACGCGCCAGCGCCCTGCCCTGCGTGCGCTGGCGCCCTGCCCTGCCCTGCCCGAGCCGCCTTTGCAGCGCCCATGCGCCATGCTAAACCCTAAAATGAATAAATAAATTAATTAACTTCAAAAAAAAAACAAAAAAGCCCTTGGTGCTGCTGCCCTAGGAGCTACTGCCTGCTACTGGCCGCGCGCCGCCCTAGGAGCTACTGCCTGCTACTGGCCGCGCGCCGCCCTAGGAGCTACTGCCTGCTACTGCCCTAGGAGCTACTGCGTGCTACTAGGACTACAGCAACATGGACAGTGAACCTCGCTACATCGGCAGAGCTCACTCCGAAGACGGCGTTTACATCCTCGATTTCGACATCCCCGATTGCAGCGCTGACTCAGGGGACCTCATCAACCTTCAGCCCCAAGCCATCAAGTGGAGCCGCAAACCCAAGCACCCAGGCGGACGCCCTTGGATCAAGCACCATGCTCATCCAAGAGAAATCGACCTGCACGCACCTGGACCTGATGGTCTCTGCCGCAACTGCCGTACCCCAACAGCCTCCAGAACAGACACAACAGACAGACCCCTCAACAGAGAAGAAGCACCAGCTGAAGAAGGAGAATCCTCCGCCGCAGCAGCACGGCGACTCATGGCCGCAGCAACACAGTCTGAGAACACTCGACCTGCCCTTCCACCTGCCATCATGGACATCATTGAAGAAGCAGAGTGGCAGACACCTCAGCCCACTGGCATGCGCGACGGAAAGCTTGCAGCAGCACTCACCATCTTCCAACCTCGCAGGACTCGCAACGACTCCACAGTCCACGAACGTCTAGATCTACTTACACGCTACACAGGACCTGGCGCACACGACGCAGACAACAATCCTCTCCCACTGACCTGGGAAACTTACCACGTCCAACACCCCTGGTCCCATCGCACCATGACCACTGAGGAGTTTCAGCGTCATGAAGAAGAAGAGAGGCGTCGCCGCGCGGACGAAGAAGCAAAACCAGCAGCAGCAGCGCCTACTGGAGGATGGGGGAGCGCAGCTGTCACACCAAGGAAATGGGGAAGTGGAACAACCGCAACTGGGTGGGGCACCCCACCACTTACCGTGGATGACGAGGAACCTATTGAAGAAGCCATCGCTCGCGCTGAACAAGAGGCAGCCGCAGCAGCAAGGGGACCGTACGGCTCACCACGTCCCCTTGGAATACCCCTAGACACCACCCCACACACTGACTCCTGGGGCTCCTCCCAACATGCCTCCTCAGACTCCACAAACTCAAGACCTCCCACTGACCGTGATACCATTCTCCCTTACCGGAGATATCCCCGCAGCCCACTCCACACTGAAAGCACCCCCATCGGCCCTTCAGACTCCCCTGTTCCTAGGCCTCCAGCAACATTCACCTTACCACCACATCACCTACCCCTTCCTGACCTGCCTGAAGGCACCGCAGACACGGATGATGCTCCACCACCACTCGCAGCCCTCGCTACAATCACCCCAACTCCAACAGCTCAAGACGTAATCCTGGCCCTTGGACACTCCATCTCACCACAGCCCATCCCGGAGCCCACCGAACGCGACATTGCTGAACTCATCGCCTTCTACATCCGTTCTCCTGCTCTGCGCGCTCAACCTGATCTTTGGCACCGGCGCCTTGGTCACCCGTCCCAAGAAGTCCTCAACAACTGCATCCGCGCGCAGGTTTTTCTTCCTGGAACTCTTCTGCGCCCAGACGGCACCCCAGTCCCAGTTGACACCACTCGTTGCGCTGGCTGCGACATCTGTCCCGAAGCTGCCCTCACCCATCAGCCCTTTAAGCTCCTTGAGCCCGGGACCAACCGCTACGAAAAGCTCGAAAAGGTCTACAGCGACTTCCTCGTGCTCACCAAAACAGGACTCAACGGCGAGGAATACACTCTTACCTTCGTCGACGCACACTCCCGCTTCGTCTGGGTCGCCAATGTCTCTCACAGGAGTAAGGCGTTTGATATCTTCAAAGTTTGGCACGCCAATGCGGAGACTCAGTCCGGCTGCACCCTCAAGCTCTGGCAAACGGACTGCTCAGCTGAATTCAAAAGTGACAAGTTTGCGGCTTACATCCAGGAGAAGGGCATCGGGCACAAACTTTCCCTCCCTTACGCGCACCCACAGCAAGGCGTCGCGGAACGCACCAATCGCACCCTCATGACCAAGGTTCGCGCCCTGCTGCAGCAGAGCGACGTCGACGCGAAGTACTGGCCTTATGCCATGCATCACGCTGTCCGTCTGCACAATCTGCTCAGCACCACTGCCAACACCGACAACCTCTCGCCTCATCTCAAGTTCACCAACAAGCAAGGTGACATCTCCATGCTCCGTGTCTGGGGCTGCATGGTGCAGTATCGACCAGCAACAGCGACAACGGGAAAGTTCGAACGCCGCGCTCGCTGGGGCGTTCACCTCGGCGTCAGCTTCGAGCACCACGCCTGGACCATTCTCGACTACAACACCTCCCAGATCGTCGCAGTGCGCGATGACCTCTTCTACGAGGACATCTCCATCCGCAAATTCCAGTGCGACCGCCACAATGATCGCGTCCGCGGCGAGCACAACCTCGCGGACTATCAGCGCCCGCCACGCAGCTTCACCACACCTGAAGACAAAGCCGACGCAGCACTCACGGAGCAAGATCCCACAAATCCCCACCCTGGCCCTCACCCCTGGAGCGACGAAGACGAAGACGAAGACGGAGCTCCCCTCGACTCCTCTCGCGACTCCCTCCTCAGCCCAACACCCTCAGGCGGCAACAACTCTGACGATGACGCAGTGGAAGTCACCAGCAATCAGCGCCATAGCACCGGCATCTCCGGCCTCCACGTCCTTGGGCTCCACACTGCTGTGTCCCACCCACCCAAAGCTGTTGACTTCTTGTTCGGCCCGTCACGGGGCCGTCCCGCACCTGTCCGTTACGCCCACCGCGGACCCGCCCCTTGCGCTCGCCGTGCCTGCGTTTTGCGCCCGCCGCGGGCCTGCACTCGCTGCCCAGCGCTGCCCTGCCCGTGCGCGCTGCTGCCCGCGCCAGCACCCTGCCCCGCCAACGCGCCAGCGCCCTGCCCTGCGTGCGCTGGCGCCCTGCCCTGCCCTGCCCGAGCCGCCTTTGCAGCGCCCATGCGCCATGCTAAACCCTAAAATGAATAAATAAATTAATTAACTTCAAAAAAAAAACAAAAAAGCCCTTGGTGCTGCTGCCCTAGGAGCTACTGCCTGCTACTGGCCGCGCGCCGCCCTAGGAGCTACTGCCTGCTACTGGCCGCGCGCCGCCCTAGGAGCTACTGCCTGCTACTGCCCTAGGAGCTACTGCGTGCTACTAGGACTACAGCAACATGGACAGTGAACCTCGCTACATCGGCAGAGCTCACTCCGAAGACGGCGTTTACATCCTCGATTTCGACATCCCCGATTGCAGCGCTGACTCAGGGGACCTCATCAACCTTCAGCCCCAAGCCATCAAGTGGAGCCGCAAACCCAAGCACCCAGGCGGACGCCCTTGGATCAAGCACCATGCTCATCCAAGAGAAATCGACCTGCACGCACCTGGACCTGATGGTCTCTGCCGCAACTGCCGTACCCCAACAGCCTCCAGAACAGACACAACAGACAGACCCCTCAACAGAGAAGAAGCACCAGCTGAAGAAGGAGAATCCTCCGCCGCAGCAGCACGGCGACTCATGGCCGCAGCAACACAGTCTGAGAACACTCGACCTGCCCTTCCACCTGCCATCATGGACATCATTGAAGAAGCAGAGTGGCAGACACCTCAGCCCACTGGCATGCGCGACGGAAAGCTTGCAGCAGCACTCACCATCTTCCAACCTCGCAGGACTCGCAACGACTCCACAGTCCACGAACGTCTAGATCTACTTACACGCTACACAGGACCTGGCGCACACGACGCAGACAACAATCCTCTCCCACTGACCTGGGAAACTTACCACGTCCAACACCCCTGGTCCCATCGCACCATGACCACTGAGGAGTTTCAGCGTCATGAAGAAGAAGAGAGGCGTCGCCGCGCGGACGAAGAAGCAAAACCAGCAGCAGCAGCGCCTACTGGAGGATGGGGGAGCGCAGCTGTCACACCAAGGAAATGGGGAAGTGGAACAACCGCAACTGGGTGGGGCACCCCACCACTTACCGTGGATGACGAGGAACCTATTGAAGAAGCCATCGCTCGCGCTGAACAAGAGGCAGCCGCAGCAGCAAGGGGACCGTACGGCTCACCACGTCCCCTTGGAATACCCCTAGACACCAGCAAGGCCCCCTGTCTGCTCAGTGTACGGAGGAGCAGGCAGCGGTGAGCCAGGCTGTAACGGAAGACCAGTAGACGAAGGGAGACTGAGAACCTGGTGAAGCGCAGAGTCAGGCGGTGGCTGAGACGACGGAGACGGCGGAGCGAAGAACAGGCGTAGCTGTGTAGTGCCACCAGCACCAGCAGCTCCAGCACCTCCAGCAGCTCCAGTACCCTCAGCAGCTCTAGCGCCTCCAGCAGCTCCAGAACCCTCAGCGCCAGCTCCTCCAGGACCAGCTCCACCAGCTGCAGCACCCCCAGAACCGGCACCTCCAGTCCCAGGGTCTCCAGCCTCAATGCCTCCAGCAGCAGCACCCCCAGACCCAGGGTCTCCAGCAGTAGCACCCTCAGACACAACACCTCCAGCAGCTCCAGTACCTCCATTACGAGCACCTCCGGGACCAGCGACTCCAGCACCTCCAGTAGAAAAAGGACCAGCACCACTCCCAGCTCCAGTGACGTCAGCAGAAGTACCTCCAGCAGCAGAGCCCCGAGCTCCAGAAACGCGACCCTGACGGCGTCCGTACCAGTCGTGCAGCTGCTGTGAGGTGAGAGTCACACGCGGACGAAGGCGGCTACTCCAAGGAGACCGCGTAACAGCAGTCTCAGAACCCTCAGGCGTCGCACCCCTAGACTCAGCACCCCCAGGCTCCTCACACGCAGGCTCAGCACCCCCAGATGCAGCACCCCCAGGCTCAGGACCTCCAGGCTCCTCACGCGCAGGCTCACCACCTCCAGACTCCGCACCCTCAGGCTCCTCACGCCCAGGCTCAGTGCCCCCAGACTCCGCACCCCCAGTCTCAGCACCACCACGCTCCGCACCCCTAAGCTCCGCACCCCCAAACTCCGTACCCCCAGGGACAGCACCACCCCCAGCAGGAACTGAGTCAACAGTGACCTCAACAGGCGCAGGTACGGGAGGGTCTACCTGAGAGACACCTGAAGGAGCAGGACCTGGCGCGGGGAGGGGATCTACCTGGGGAGGACCTGGGGAGAGAAAGAGCGGCGGGGGGGGCGAGGGGCAGTGCGGTAGGGAAAGAAACGGTAAAAGGGAACTGACTCGTCAAAGGTGACGTCCTGAGACAGAAAGACACGGCGCGAGGCGGGGTCGTAAAACTGCCAGCCAGGCGCGTCAGGGACAAAGCCAAGGAAGACGCAGAGAATGGCGCGAGGGGAGAGCTTGTCCGCGGTGGTATCGCGGACAAAGGCACGAGCATCCCAGACCCGGAAACGCGACGCATCGCCAACCTTCCCCGTCCACAGCAGTGTGGGCGAGGTCTCCGGCAAGGAGACACGGGGCCAGAGGTTGAGCTGATGCGCGGCGTACCGGACCGCAAACGGCCACAGAAATTGGGGGGCAGCCGCATGGATCATGGAGGTACGAGCGACCTCCATGACTAAGCCAATGCAGCGATCAGCAACCCCATTCTGCTGCGGAGAGGCCGGAAGCGTGAACGTCTGGCGGATGCCGTGCTCCGCACAGAAGGCTGCCAAGAGGTCTGAGGAGAACTCACCACCTCTGTCAGATTGCAGACGCGGGACAGGAAAGGCCGACTGGAACTGCTCGCGGAGCTGGAGACGAACAGCGCGGATCCAGGGGATCAAAACATCAGGGACCTCCCCCTTGCGCTGCAAGGGGAAGACCGTGGTGTAACGCGTGTAGTCGTTGACGACCAGCAGGAAGTACCGCTCGTGGCCCTGTCCACGGACGGGGGCTGGGCCCCACACGTCCAGGTGGAGAGTCTGCAGTGGAGCCTCTGTGGGAGGGAACGAGGAGGAGTGAGGAGCGGCGCGCTGCCGCCCCTCGACGCATGGAATGCAGGGCGGCGCAGGCGAGGGAGGGAGGGTAGGCAGAGACCTGGGAAGGCCAGAGACCAGGAAGCGAGAGTGCATGCTACGAAGGCGAGGCAGGGAGGGGTGACCAAGGCGGTGGTGCCACAGGAGAATGTCGTGCGTCAGACGGCGACACTCACACTGGGTAGCTACCTGAGCAGACGCGTACAGCTGGGGAGACAAAGGGGTGGAGCGCGACACAATGGTGAGGGTGTACAGACTGGACCCAGGCGCACGTGTGGATGTGGCCAGGTGACGGCCGGTCCGGGAGCACGTGCAGATCGCCACACGCTGTCCTCCATGAGTAAAGGTGTCAACCCAGTGATCCTGAAGGACGGCGTTGCTCACCAAGTTCGTAGAGAACGAGGGGAGGTGGAGACCAGACAGCTCATCAGACGGGACCGCCGGACACGGAAGCACGGTGGAAGACCGTGTAGGCACTGGGCCCCCAGAGGGGTCAGCCAGTGAGACAGGAACAGGTGCAGGGAGGGGACTGACTGTGGTGCTGTCGCGAAAGAAACAGCGCGAAGCACCAGAGTCAAGTGCGAAGGTGTGCAAGGCCTGTGTGGACGCAGTACCAAGGGGAACAGACTCACAAGCACCTAGTGCCACAGGCGCTATACCTGGGGCTATACCGGGGTCAGGCGGCACACACAAGTAGCAGTCACCCTCAGCACTAACAGTCAATGCATACATGGCAGCAAGAATAGCCTCATAGTCAAGATCAAAGATAGGTACATCACGCCTAAGCAGGTCTGCCCAGTTGGGGAACTCAGTAGCATCAGGAAACTTGACGCGCCAGGCGTCGCTAAGCCGAGCGAAGCAGCGGTACTCAGTGTGAAATTCTGTGCACTGGCGACCAGAGCGGGGACCTGTGCGAATGATATAGGGGCAGCGACCAGGACCCCCAGACACCCCACGCCCGGCATACCAGTGAAGAAGCTGCTGGGAAGTGGGGGTCTGGCGCTGACGCTGCTGCTGCTGCTGCCTCTGGCCACCACTGGTGTCACCTAAGCCCCCACCACCGCTGCCGCCACCACTCCCCCCTACGCCACCACCGCCACCGCCACCGCCACTGCTCCCGGCACCACCACCGCCCCCACCACCACCTCCACCCCCACGACCACCCCCACCACCTCCACCTCCCCCGCCGCCTCCACCACCGCCCCCTCCAATGCCACGTCCGCCACCCCTACCACCCTTGCCTCCCCTGGAGCTGTTGCATTTCCCACTAGGAGCAGAAGCAGCTGCGACCTTCTCAGCACCAAGGAGGTCGACAGCAGCAGCTGCGGAGGCATAGGAGGGGGTAAGAGGGGAGGGGGGGCACCCCTCAAAGAGGGGAGAGCGAGGAGTACCATGAGCAGCACCTACAGCGAGGATGTTCTTCTCTGCTGCTAGGAGGTGCTTCTCGAAGTCGGCGACAGTGAGAGTGGTAGGGAGGCAGGTGACGAGGAAATAGAGAGTGAAGTACATCGGGGGGGGGGGTTGCGGGGCAGAACTCGGGTGGAAGGGCGGCACGAAAGCGAGTGTCACTAGTGCGAAGGTGAGAAATGAGGTCCTCAGCAGTGGTAAACGAGGACAGGTCGGGGAACAGGTAGGGTAGCATGAGCCGACCTAGGGCTGCAGTGGCCGGGGAGGAGTAGCGCGCAACTACAGCGTCGTACAGTGCCTTAGCAGTTTTTGCCTGGCTGAAATGCGCGCGCTCAGTGATCGGCAGATGGTTCCTAATAGCTAGGCGTGCAACAACATCGCGAGTCTGCCACTGTGAGCGTTCGAGAGCAGTAGCACCGTTAGCAGGAGCAACGGCAGTGCCAGACACGTAATCGAACAGTGAAACGCCGTCTTGGCATCGGTCAGAAGGAACAGTTGGAGATCGTCGAGCCACACAACGAACTCGATCCGTCAGGCTCAAACGCGAGAACATTAAGCGTTGCCATATCGCAGTGCAGGTAAACCCAGTAGGCAAAGGCAGTAGGCAGCAGGCAGCAGGCAAAGGCAAAGGCAGCAGGCAGCAGGCAGTAGGCAGCAGGAAGCAGGCAGCAGGCAAAGGCAAAGGCAGTGGGCAGCAGGCAGCAGGCAGTAGGCAGTAGGCAGCAGGCAGTAGGCAGCATGCAGCAGGCAAAGGCAAAGGCAGCAGGCAGCAGGCAGTAGGCAGCAGGCAAAGGCAGTTCAGGCAGCGCGCGAGGCAGTAGCAGGCCGCGCTTAGGCTGCAGCAGTGGGCCACGCGCGGGCTCCTTAGGCAGCTCGCGGGGCAGCAGCGGGCCGCGCACGGGCTCCTACAGCGGCGTGCGGGGCAGCAGCAGGCCGCGCTGGCGACGGATGCGGCGCGCGGGGCCTAAGCGGGCGGCGCGCGGCGGCGGGCTGCGCGGGCTCGTCGCGGGCTGCGCGAGCGGTGCGCGGGCGACGCGGGCTCGGTGCAGGCTGCGGGCGCGGCGCGCGGCGCTGCAGCGGGCTGCGGAGGCGGCTACAGCAGTAGCGCGCGCTAAAAAAAAAGATACGCGCGCGTGCAGCCGGGGCGCGCGCGGGCAGCAGGCAAGGCAGGCAGGCAGGCAAGGCCGTAGGTGAGGTAACGCAGTAACCGGTGGGCCCTAATCTTAGGTCCTAAAGATCTACTGCTCTAGATACCATCTTAGAAGCTAGGTGGAAATGTGTTGACTATGGAGTGATTTTGGTACAAGGAAGAAACCTAAGGGGTTGTACCCCACAGTATCTACCCCACTACAGCCTACCCAAAACTATAACATATGTATATGTTTGACATGCTTACCGTCGGTCGCGACGTAACGACTACGGCACGACCGGGGCAGCAGGGTTGACGGAACGAGCTGGGCCGCGGTGGGCCCATGGCAAGAGAAAGAAAAATAGGTCCGCGAAACGGACCTGCTCTAAATGCCACGTCAGAATGCTTTAGTAAGTTAGGAGCCATGGCTTATGTGTAGGAGCGAGATTAGCGAGAGGAACGCGCGAGAAGAGGGTTTTTTTATTAACAAGAAAGGTATATGATATAGGAAGGGAAAGGTGGCAAAGGGAGGTACACCAAACCGCCAATAGACAGAAAACCTAAATGGTAATACACTTGAGAAGAAACAAGGGATGAATGAACTATGAATGAATTGGGTACAAGTACTAACCCTAATTGGGTTGTACCCCTTATGGACTGCCCCACTATAGCCTACACAATATGCATGAGCTATAATGTTCTGACACACCCCCATAGGCAAAGTGGGGGAGAACAAGGGGTCACAAGACCAGTCAAGCAAAGCAAAGCAAAGCAAGCTCAGGGTGGATCACAAAGTCACCACACATTCCGAGCACAAGTTCAAGGCCACAAGGCCAGTTCACATGCAGGAGTACATATATATAAAAAGGCTAGACAAGCAAGAGCAGGTATATATATATGTAACAGTACAAGCAAGGTCAAGAGGTGAGCAAGTGAGGCAAGGTAGGCACAAGGCCCAGCTGAGTACAGAAGCGCTGATGGTCACAAGGCGCAAGCGCCTTGGTGAAGATATCAGCAGTGTTGGCCTCAGAGGCCACGTACGCAAGACGCAGCTGACCACGCTGCTGCAGCTCACGAGCAAGAAAGTAGCGGAGAGCAATGTGCTTCGTTCTGTGCTCCAGTCGATGCTCCCGACACAAGGCCAGCATGGCCTTGTTGTCTACGTACAGCACTGGAGGAGAACGAGGCAACTCTCCGAGGTCAGTCAGCAGGTAGGTGAGCCAGCGAAGCTCCTGTGCAGCCATGGCTCCTGCGTAGATCTCAGCCTCACAACTGGAGCCGAGAACAGAAGACGAGCGAGTAGCCCGCCACGAAACAGAGCCGGAACCAAGGCTGAAGGTGTAACCCTGTGACGACCGCTGCGTAGCCTGGTCGTCAGCCCAAGAAGCGTCTGCGTGCCCAGTAAGGACCACTGGACTCTGCCCTCCAAGCACCAGCCCCATGCCCGACGTACTGCACAAGTAGCGCAACACCCTCTTCGCTGCAGCCATGTGCTCCGGTCTGTGTCTCCCAGGAGCAACATAGCGTGCAAGAATGCTAAGAGGGTATGCAAGGTCAGGTCGTGTGCAGGTCATCAGGTACATGAGGCAGCCAACAAGCTCTGGGTACGGGCCACTCGACTCTACGGACTCATCCGAAGGCAGAGCTGAGAGCGAGTGGCGAGTAGGCAGAGGAGTGGCCTGAGGCGAGGAGTACGTGAAGCCGAAGCGCTGAAGGACCTGCTGCACCATGTGTGACTGAGTCAGGGTAATGGTGCGGCGTGCTCTGTCCCGAGTGATCTGCAAGCCAAGGTAGCTGCGCAGTTCACCCAGGTCAGTGCACGTGTGTCTCTTCTGCAGCTCGGACTTCACGTGGGCTAGTCCTGCAGTGTCAGCTGTGGCAAAGACCAAGTCGTCGACGTACACGAGGATGTAGAACGGCGGCAAAGAAGTGTCGGTGCGCAGAAACAGCGACGGGTCGGCAGTAGAGGGAGCAAACCCAAGAGCCGCAAGTGTAGTCCTCAGTGTGTCGTGCCACTCACGCGGTGCCTGGCGGAGACCGTAGACTGGCCGCCGTAGGCTCCACTGGGTGCCAGGAGGAAAAGACCCAGTGAAGCCAGGTGGGCGACGCAGCCAGATCTCCTCGTGCAGGCTGCCCTGCAAGAAAGCAGTGCTGAAGTCAAGAGAGTGTAGCTCGTAGTCACGGTGAGCAGCTACGTGCAGCAGTACCCGAAGAGTGGTCATCTTCGGGGTGGGAGAGAAGGTCTGAAAGTAGTCAACTCCCTGCCGCTGACTGAAGCCACGAGCCACGTAACGCGCCTTGAAGACAGGCGGAGAACCCGGCGGTCGCTTCACCCTGAAAATCCACATGCCACTGACGATGTTCGCCCCAGGAGGGGGAACAGCGTCAACATAGGTGCCTGTGGACTTCCAGGAAGCCATCTCTGCGTCCATAGCTGCCTGCCACTGAGAGGAGTAGGGACCCTCTATCGCCTCTGCGTAAGAGCGCGGAGTCGGGATGTCAAGTGCATCCGGGTCTCCCTCAGGGGTAAGCAGTACGGACACGAGATGAGGTGAAGCAGCGGCCAAGCACTGGAACTCCTCCTGCCTGTCCTCAAGGACGTCCGTGCCAAGGGCACACTCACCCCCGACGGACGGAGGACAGACAGACTCAGACTCAGCAACAAGACTGGCGACGTAGTCTAGGCGACAGCGAGCAGCAAAGTCGACGAGCTCAGCAACTAGGGCAGACGCAGCAGTGGACTCAAAGGAAGGGTCAGTGACAACAGTAGCAAGTAGACGCGTGACAGTAGGACTGGCAGCACGACGAGAGTCCGACTCCGGGTCGGCAAGAGCAGGAAGAGAAGACTCAGGAGGAGAAGGCAAAGGGGCACGCAGAGGAGCAGTGGACGGACGCAGAGACATCCGGTGCGTGCCAGGGACAGGAGGAGGACGCTGACGCGAACCGCGACCACTAGTGCGAGCAGCACGGACAGGCGACGCAGGGCGAGACGCAGGCTCACGACGCTCAGCAAGACCTCCAGTAGGACCAGTGTAGGGAGACGGAGCAGGCAGTGGGGAGGCCGGCTGTAACTGTAACTGCGACGGGACAGGCTGTGGACACTCTAAGGGAGGAGGAGGACCAGTGGAAGGCGGGAGACCAAGAACCTGCTGAAGGAGCGGAACGAAGTACGGCCGAGGCCGCGCGGCGACTCCAGACACAGGAGGGACAGCACCAGCACCCGTAGCAGCTCCAGCTCCAGAACCCCCAGCAGCACCAGTAGTACCCCCAGCAGGACCGCCTCCAGGACCGACAGCAGTAGCCTCCGCGCCAACACCCGCAGCAACTCCAGCTCCAGAAGTACCCGCAGGTCCAGCAGCTCCAGTACTCCCAGTACGAGCACCTCCGGGACCCGTGGCACCAGCTCCCTCAGCAGCAACAGAACCTCCAGTACCCGCAGCACCTCCAGCTCCAGCAGCTCGCCTCCAGCGCCGGGCAAACCACTCACGCAGCTCCTGGGGAGAGAGTGGCTCCCGGCGAGAAGGAGTACCCGGAGAACCGCCAGGCACAGCACCACCAGGCGTAGCACCCCCAGGCTCAGCACCTCCAGGCGTAGTACCCCCAGGCTCAGCACCCCCAGTCGTAGTACCCCCAGACTCAGCACCCCCAGACTCAGCACCCCCAGGCTCAGCACCCCCAGGCGTAGCACCCACACGCTCAGCACCCCCAGAGTCAGCACCCCCAGGCTCAGCACCCGCAGCAGCACCAGAGTCACCAGCGACCTCGACAGGCTCAACAGCGTCTACCTGGGACACACCTGAAGGGGCAGGACCCTGAGGGGGGAGGGGGTCTACCGGGGGGGGACCTGGTACAAGGAAGAGCGGTGGCGGGGGGAGGGACGGAGTGCGGTAGGGGAAGAGGCGGTAGTAGGGGACCGACTCGTCGAACGTGACGTCCTGGGAGGACAGAACACGGCGAGAGGTGGGGTGGTAGAACTGCCACCCTGGGGCGTCAGGGGGGAAACCCAGGAAGACGCAAGGAGCAGCACGAGGGGACAGCTTGTCCGCAGACAAGTCGCGGACAAACGCCCGAGATCCCCAGACACGGAACGCAGACGCATCGCCAACCTTCCCCGTCCACAGCAAAGCTGGGGAGGTCTCCGGCATGGAGACCCTGGGCTGAAGGTTGATCTGATGCGCCGCGTACCGAACCGCAAACGGCCACAGAAAATGGGGGGCAGCCGCATGCATCATGGACGTACGGGCGACGTCCATGACCATGCCAATGCGGCGCTCAGCAATCCCATTTTGCTGTGGAGAGTCCGGAAGCGTGAAGGTCTGGCGGATGCCTCGTGCACGACAGTAGGCTCGCAGAAGGCCAGAGGAGAACTCTCCGCCTCTGTCAGAGTGCAGACGCAGAACAGGAAAGTCCGAGCCGAAGCTCCGCCTGAGCTGGAGACGAGCTGCGCGGATCCAGTCGATCAACACCTCAGTGACATCACCCTTGCTGCGCAAGGGGAAGACTGTGGTGTAACGCGAGTAGTCGTCAACCACCAGCAGGAAGTAGCGCTCGTGACCCTGTCCACGGACGCGGGCCGGGCCCCACACGTCCATGTGAAGCGTCTGCAGCGGGGCCTCTGTCGGAGGAAACTGGGAGGAGTGAGGGGTAGCCCGCTGCCGTCCCTCGACACAGGGGACACAGGTAGGGCCAGGCCCCGGAGGAAGGGGAGGGAGGGACCGGGGAAGACCAGAGACAAGGACACGGGAGGCCATGCTCCGGAGACGAAGCAGGGAGGGGTGACCAAGGCGGTGGTGCCAGAGGAGAGTCTCGTGAGACAGGAGGCGACACGAGCAGGGGGCAGACTCAGGACCAGACCTGGACGCTGCAGCAAACACCTGACCCGACGCAGCTACCTGACCAGACGCAGGGACTGGAGGAGACGCAGTGGTCAGTGTGTACAGGCTCGACCCTGGCCGACGTGTAAACGTGGCCAGGTGTCGGCCTGTCCGAGCGTCCGTGCAGTGGGTCACCCGCTGACTCGCAGGAGTGAACTGGTGAACCCCCGCATCCTGTAGGTCAGCACCACTCACCAAGTTCGTAGAGAACGAGGGGAGGTAAAGACCAGACAGGGTGCCAGAGGGGGCCGCCGGACACGGGAGGACAGTGGAGAAGTGAGCAAGGACAGGACCCCCAGAGGGGTCTGCCAGAGAGACCGCAACTGGCCGGCCAAGCGGCGTGAGTGTGGTGCGGTCTCGAAAGAAGGAGCGAGAAGCCCCCGAGTCAAGGGTGAAGGTGTGGGAGGCCGAAGCCGACGCAGAACCTGAGAGAGCAGACTCACCAGCACCTGAGGGAGCAGACGCACCTAGAGCAGCAGCCTCGCTAGCACCTAGAGCAGCAGCCTCACCAGTACCTAGAGCAGCAGTCTCAATGCCCGGGTCGGGCGGAAAACACTGGTAACAGTCACCCTCATCACTAATAGTCACAGTATACATGGCAGCAAGAATAGCATCAAAGTCAAGGTCAAAGACAGCTACACCCGCCCTAGACAGCTCACCCCAGCGGGGGATCTCAGTGGCCTCAGGGAACTGGTGACGCCAAGCGTCCGTCAGGCGGCCAAAGCAGCGCTGGGTGGAGTGCGCACCCCCGCACTGCTCACCCGCGCGGTCGCCGGTGCGCAGGACGTAGGTGCACGGACCAGTACCCCCACCCCTCTGGCGTGCAGTGTACCACTCACGGAGCTGCTGAGGGGAGGGGATGTCACGAGTGCGCTGCTGCTGCTGCTGCTGCTGCTGGCGCTGACCACCACCGGAGCCGATCCTCTGCGCAGCACCACCCCGACCAGCTCCACCTCCTCCGCCGCCTCCTCCTCCACCGCCGCCACCTCCGCTCCCTCCGCCACCGCCGCTGCCGCCTCCGCCTCCACTGCCGCCACCGACACCTCCACCCCCGCCACCACCCCCACCGCCACCCCCACCCCCTCCACCGCCCCCACCGCCGCCTCCACCGCCCCCGCTAGCTCCTCCAGCGCCCCTGCCCCCCTTGCCCTTGCCAGGGCGGCGTCTCCCGCTAGGGGTAGACGCTGCCCCAACCGACTCCAAACCAGCAAGGTCGGCCGCAGCAACAGAGGCAACAGAGGGCAAAAGAGGGGAGGGGGAACACCCCTCAAAGATGGGGGTGCGAGGGTCACCACGAGAGGCTCCTACAGCGACTATGCTCTTTTCTGCTGCTAGGAGGGCCTTCTCGAGGAGGTCAACAGTGAGAGTGGTGGGGCAAACCGAGAGGAAGTGGTCCCTGACTACGCGAAGGGAGTCAGGGAGACGGGTGACTATGTAGTAGAGGGTGATGTACATGGGGGGGGGGTTCTTGGCGCAGAACTCAGCAGGAAGCGCAGCGCGGTAGCGAGTGTCACTAGTGCGGAGGTGCGTAATGAGGTCAGCGACTGTGGGAAAGGCAGCAAGGTCAGGGAAGAGGTACGGTAGCATGAGGCGGCTCAGTGCAGCAGTGGCAGGGGAGGAGTAGCGTGCAACTACAGCGTCGTACAAGGTCTGAGCACTCTTGTACTGGCTAAAGTGCGCACGCTCAGAGGTAGGCAGGTGGCGACGCACAGCAAGACGTGCAGCAGCATCGCGCGTGGCCCACTGTGAGCGAACAGTGGCGTCAGCATCAGCAGCGGGGGCACGAGAGGCACCAGAAGTGAGGTCAAAGAGGGAGAGGCCGTCTGCCCTATCGCACTGTAAGAAAAGCTGCAGGTCATCTATCCAGACTTCAAAGTCAATGGCCCGACCCTCAGCGTCAAAAGCGAGGACACTAGGGGTAGCCATGACAGCAGTAGACTAGTAGCGCAAACAGTAGGGTGAGGGCAGTGCTGTGAGAGAGGCGCTGCTCTTATCGGACAGGGCGGCTCGGGCGGCTCGGCTGCAGGGCGGCTCGGCGACTCGACGGCTGGGCGGCTCGGCTGCAGGGCGGCTCGGCGACTCGGATGCTCGGCGGCTCGGCGGCTCGGCTGCTGGGCTGCTCGGCGGCTGGGCGGCTCGGCTGCTGGGCGGCTCGGCTGCTGGGCGGCTCGGCTGCTGGGCGGCTCGGGTGGCTCGGCGGCTCGGGTGGCTCGGCAGTAGGGCGGCTCGGCGGCCCGGCGGCTCGGCTGCTGGGCGGTTCGGCGGCCCGGCGGCTCGGTCGCTGGGCGGCTTGGCGGCTGCAGCTCCTGATCAGGGACGGCGGAGGGGCCGGTGGGAGGCGGCGTCGGAGCCGGGAAGGGCGGCGCCGGGGCCGTAGGAGTAGGCGCCGGGGTCGTAGGAGCAGGGGCCGGGGCCGTAGGAGTAGGCACCGAGGCCGCTGCAGGGGAGGGCGACGACGGGGCCGCAGGTAGGGCGGCGACGGGGCCGCAGGTAGGGCGGCGACGGGGCCGCAGGTAGGGCGGCGACGGGGCCGTAGGTAGGGCGGCGACGAGGCCGCAGGTAGGGCGGCGACGGGGCCGCCGAAAGGGGCGGCGACGAGGCCGCAGGTAGGGCGGCGACGGGGCCGCGAAAGGGGCGGCGCGACGGGGCCGCGAAAGGGCGGCGCGACGCGGCCGCGAAGGGCGGCGCGACGGGGCCGCGAAAGGGCGGCACGACGCGGCCGCGAAGGGCAGTGCGACGGGCCCGCTAAGGGCGGCGCTAGGGGGCCGTGAGGGGCCTAGTGAGGGCGCGACGGTGATGAGAGCACACCGGGCGCGACTCGGGCCGGAGCGAAGCGCGCTCCGGGCAGGAAAAAAAAGCTCGTAGTGGTGGGCCCTAGGAATCGTTCCCGTTAGGGAACCTGCTCGATACCATGAGAAGAAACAAGGGATGAATGAACTATGAATGAATTGGGTACAAGTACTAACCCTAATTGGGTTGTACCCCTTATGGACTGCCCCACTATAGCCTACACAATATGCATGAGCTATAATGTTCTGACAACACTAACTGTCGAACATGCAGTTATGGATGGATATAATTTTAACAAATGAATGCTTTTTCACTAATGTGCCTGGCGAAATCGCCCCTGGCTCACTTGGCAAAATAGCTTCTAGAGCGCCTGTAAAACAAAGATTCTTGCTAGGGTTGCATTCTCGATGATTTTCAATTTCGACCCACTTTGTGTCAGCCTCGACTCAAACAATAAGGCTGAAATCCACAGCTTAAAAAATATAATTTATATTCATGTTAGTGGCATTTTAATTAGCCTGTGGGCTTCCAAAATTTATTTCACTATAAGCCTACTCAACGATTTTTCCTGATTTTCTACAAGCCCATGAGGGCTCATATATGGAGGATGACGGTGTGCTTGTTTTTCGTTTGTGGTTGGTCTTGTGACCACTATTGTCAAAGACGTTTACTAGTAGTGCCACCCTGACTTGCTTCTTGCTTACTGTACTTTTTGGGCCCCTTATCTAGGCTAAGGGGTGTGTCAAACTGTATCTTACATGTTAGGTAGGATGTTACAGTTACATATGTCAGAATCTAGTAGCAGGGATGAATGCAGTATGAAAGTGTTGGGTACAAGTATGAAACTCTAAGAGGGGTTGTACCCCATATTGGCTACCCCACTACAGCCTAAACATATATAGCATGCATATAGTTGACACACCCCCATAGGCAAAGTGGGGGAGAGCAAGGGGTCACAAGACCAGTCAAGAGAAGCAAAGCAAGCTCAGGGTGGATCACAACGTCACCACACACACTAAGCACAAGCAAAGGGGCCACAAGGCCAGTTCACATGCAGAGGTATATATGCAACAACAACAACACAGTGATCTCTACCTAGCAGAGCAAGCATGCAGGTATATATATAGATCACAGTACAGACAAAGTCTACAGCAAGTGAGGAAACGTGGGCACAATTCCTAACAAAGTACAAAAACGCTGATGATCACCAGACGGAAGTGCCTTGGCGAATATATCAGCAGTGTTGGCCCGAGTGGCCACGTGAGCAAGACGAAGCTGATCACGCTGCTGCAACTCTCGAGCAAGGAAGTAATGCAGAGCGATCTGCTTTGTTCTGTGCTCTAGTCTGTGCTCATAACACAAGGCAATGGCGGCCTTGTTGTCTACGTACAGAACTGGAGGAGAACGAGGCCTCTCTCCCAACTCGGTCAGCAGGTAGGTGTGCCAGCGTAACTCCTGTGCAGCCATGGCTGTGGCGTAGATCTCAGCCTCACAACTGGAGCCAAGAACAGAAGACGAGCGTGTAGACCACCAAGAAACAGAGCCAGAGCCAAGACTGAAGGTGTAACCCTGTGATGACCGCTGCGTAGCCAGGTCGTCAACCCAAGAAGCGTCTGAGTGACCAGTGAGTACAACGTCGCCCCGTCCTCCGAGCACGAGCCCCATGCCCGATGTACTACTCAAGTAGCGTAGTACCTTCTTAGCAGCATCTATGTGTACCTTTCGGTGCCGACCAGGAGCCACGTAGCGAGCCAGAAGGCCAAGAGGGTACGCAAGGTCAGGACGAGTGCAGGTCATCAGGTACATGAGGCAGCCCACTAGCTCTGGGTAAGGACCACTCGGCTCTACGGATTCGTCCGAAGGTGGAGCTGAGAGCGAGTGACCTGTAGCCAGAGGAGTGGCCTGTGCCGAGGACCAGGTGAAGCCGAAGCGCTGAAGGACCTGCTGCACCATGTGTGACTGAGTCAGTGTGATGGTGCGGCGTGCTTTGTCCTGGGTGATCTGCAAGCCAAGGTAGCTGCGCAGTTCACCCAGGTCTGTGCACGTGTGTCTCTTCTGCAGCTCCGACTTCACCAAGGCGAGAGCCTTAGTGTCAGCAGTGGCAAAGACCAAGTCGTCGACGTACACGAGGATGTAGAACGGCCGCAGCGAAGTGTCGGTGCGCAGAAACAGAGACGGGTCAGCAGTGGAAGGAGCAGACCCAAGAGTCACGTGGGCAGCGCAGCCAGATCTCCTCGTGCAGGCTGCCTCGTAAGAAAGTTGTGGTGAAGTCAAGAGAGTGAAGCTCGTAGTCACGCTGAGCGGTAACGTGCCGCAGCACCCGAAGAGTGGTCATCTTCGGGGTGGGGGAGAAGGTCTGGAAGAAGTCAACTCCCTCACGCCGACTGAAGCCTCGAGCAACGTAACGAGCCTTGAAGACAGGCGGAGAACCCGGCGGCCGCTTCACCCTGAAAATCCACATGCCACTGACGATGTTCGTCCCAGGAGGGGGAACCTCGTCGACGTAAGTGCCTGTGGACTTCCAGGATGCCATCTCTGCGTCCATGGCTATCTGCCACTGAGAGGAGTACTCACCCGCGATCGCCTCAGCGTAAGAGCGCGGGGTCGGGATGTCTGGAGCATCCGGGTCTCCCTCAGGGGCAAGCAGCATGGCCACAAGATGAGGCGCAGTGGCTGCAAGACACTCAAGGTCCTCGTGTACCGAACTCAAGCCTATTCGCTTTCCACCGAATTGCTTTCTACTGAGTTCGGGAAGGTTCTGTTCGGGACGCTTCGCGACCCTCAGAACATTCGCGTAACACCTGGGTTACCTGCCTTGTGTCGAGCCTATATATAGCCTCGTGTTGTACTCAGGTGAATCAATCAATTACAATTCTCTTTTCTGAGCTTGATCCTAGATCCTCACACCTGGACTTTGACTTGCTGATAGGGGTGGAGTATCTTTTCGGGATCAGATCGACGATTTGCATGTGGGAGGAGATGTTGGTGCCTAATAAACTCAAGCTACTAAGACTTAATCAAACTTAAATCCTCTCCTCGGGGTCACCTCCAACGGTCCTTGGGTACCTGGTACAAGACCAGCCCCTATCCTCGGGTCCGAGTTTGTAGAGAGAGAAATCAAGAATGACTTAGCCAAAATAACAAGAGTACCTTGAACATCGCGCAGCGTATCGTGTCAACCGTCGATTGGATTAAGCTGAGAAATTCCTATATTGAAGCTCGCTCCAAGAACTTTAAAATGAGCCAAGTTGCCTCACGAAAAGATCTGCCATTACGGAGTTATTGGTCGTACAGCGTTTGCCTAGCACTAGGGCGCTAGCATACTAGCGTTCACTCGGGTAGCATTCCGCCGTTGCACAATGTAGAAACAAAATTCCAGCAAGGAAGGAATTCGCTTGAATCAAGTTTACTATTTCCAGGTACAAACAGAGAAGGAATAAATAGTTCTAGCTGGCAAGAACCTTGGGAATCAACCTGGGAACAACCAGGGATGATCCCAAATAATTCCAAGCAACTTGGTCAACAACCTCTGGCTTTGTTTTTCCACCCTAGGAAAACAACAACCAGGTTCAGGTCCTAAAAACAGAACCTGTTTTGTCTTTGCCCAACCAGCCAAATGCTGGTTCCGCTGGTTTCCCCTGGCCCTGTAGCATGCAGATACAGACAAACAACATCCAACCTTCACCTAAATTGTACCCCTATAGTGCCTGCCCTGCTACACTATATTCAACCAAACAAACAGTACAATTTCGCATTTTCTCCACCAGCAGGTGCCTCCTGCACCTTCTCTCCATCACCACCCTCTGCAGCTGCCTCCTCTCCCTCCTCCCACACACTAGGAGTCAGGTCCAGCTGCATGGTGATCTGTTCCATCTGCTGAGACACCCTGGCCTCCATGTGTTTCTCCCAGCTCCTATACATCATGCCCTCAACAAAATTCCCATCCCTGCTGTCAAACAACACACCCTTGGATGGTTCCCACAGCAGCCATCCCTTGCTCTCAGCAGCCAGCCCCAAATCCACACACCAGATCGCACTCGCCCCCAACTTACTTCGATACTTCTTGGGAACGTGGGCAACTACCATGCAACCGAACACCCTCAGCATATCCACCGGCGGCTTCCTCCCAAGCCACCTCTCCAATGGCACCCACGAGTCATCACCAACCTTGGTGAGCACCCTGTTCCTAGCCACAGTAGCGTGCCGGACAGCATGGGGCCACATCAAGTTGCCTAGCCCAGATTCTATGAGCAGCGCCCTAGCTGTCTCCAGAGTTGTCCGGTTTGCCCGTTCTGCTACACCGTTAGACTGTGGGGTGTAAGCCGTGGTCAGCTCCCTCTGGATGCCCTGCTTCTTGAGCCAGGCCGTCATCTCAGCTCCAAGGAACTCACCATCTGTCCTAATCCGCTTCACCACACACTCCGCTTGCTTCTCCACGAATGGCAGCAATCTTCCCGTATCGTAGAGGTGGAGTGGTCCTTCTGCTTCAGCGGATATGCCCACATGAGTCTGCTCCAATCATCCACAATGGTCAGAAAGTACCGCTCCCCCTTGTTCCCTTGAACCGGCAGCGGCCCCACCAAGTCCATGTGGACCAACTCTAAAGGCTTCTTGCTCCTGCCAGTCACACTATGGAAGGGGAAACGGGTGAATTTGGATAGCAAGCAGATTTCAGAGTTGTCATCAGGTAGCTGGTCATTCATCTTCAAACCCTTGACAGCCCCATCCTTCTCCAGCTGCTTCAGCAGAGGCATTGCTACATGCCCCAAGAGTCAGTGTGCCGTTGCCCCAATCTGTCTTCCCAGATCTGGCCGACACTTTCACACCAACCCCTCCAACGGCGTTGCACTCCCCCTGGGATGCAGACCCCTCTCCAGCCTGCTCCCCCACCGTGCCACGCCAACACCAGCAGCTGCCACATGGATCTGTACACGTCCTTGCTCTCGTGCAGATCCCAAAGCACCCGATTGCCCAGCTGCCCCTTGTAAGTACGTGACCCCTCCGAGCTAGTGCTCACCCCAGCATTGGCAAGCCTACAGACGGAGATGAGGTTGGCCTTGAGATCAGGAATGAGGAGAACGTCGTGCAGCACCACCGGCTTGCCATCCGCTCCCTTAAACGCAGCTCGTCCCGCACAAGCCACATTCATCGCATGTCCAGAGGCAGAGCACACCTCGTTGATCGGTGCAGCGCGTACGTCGTCCAGCAGGTCCTTGCTGTTGGTGTAAGGGCCTAATAAACTCAAGCTATTAAGACTTAATCAAACTTAAAACCTCTCCTCGGGGTCACCTCCAAGGGTCCTTGGGTGCCTGGTACAAGACCAGCCCCTATCCTCGGGTCCGAGTTTGTAGAGAGAGGGATCAAGAGGGACTTAGTCAAAACAGCAAGAGTACCTTGAACGTCGCGCAGCGTATCGTGCAGACCGTCGATCGGATTAAGCTGAGAATTTCCTATATCGAAGCTCGCTCCAAGAGCTTTAAAATGAACCAAGTTGCCTCGCGAAAAGTTCTGCCATTACGAAGTTATGGCTCGGACAGCGTTTGCCTAGTGTTGGAGTGTTAGCGTACTAGCGTTGACTCGGGTAGCATTCCGCCGTCGCACCGCGTGGAAACGAAATTCCAGCAAGGGAGGAATTCGCTTGAATCAAATTTTACTATATTCAGGTACAAACAGAGAAGGAATAAATAGCTCTAGCTAGCAAGGACCTTGGGAATAAACCTGGGAATAACCAGGGATGATCCCAATAATTCCAAGCAACAAAACCAACCTGGCTGGACAAAACAGCAGGTGGTAGGTTGGTAAACAACCTCTGGTTCTGTTTTTCCAACCTGGGAAAACAACAACCAGGTTCAGGTCCTAAAAACAGAACCTGTTTTGTCTTTGCCCAACCAGCCAAATGCTGGTTCCGCTGGTTTCCCCTGGCCCTGTAGCATGCAGATACAGACAAACAACATCCAACCTTCACCTAAATTGTACACCTATAGTGCCTGCCCTGCTACACTATAGTCAACCAAGCAAAACAGTACAATTTCGAGTTGGATAGAACTGAATCTGCGCAATCAATTCAACCGAACCGCAAAGCTTCCATCTTGGGTTCCTTTGCGAGCTCGTCCTTTCTGCTTGTCCTGTTCATAGCGCGTACAATGTTGTGCCGAAGCGCACAATGCGCGAGTACCTGCAAATGCTTCAAGCAAAAATTGCGAAAGCAAACAAACACACGAACATTCCATTCACACCCAAATGCATTCGCACACGCATACTCGTACAAACAGACGGCAGGATGTCGTGCAATGTGAATTTGCACCCAACACTTGCGCGGCGTCATCGTCCAAGCAGCGCTCGTGTCCAACACCCAATAGTCCAGGGGGTGCAGCTCTGCTCCAACCTTGGCAGAGGCGTCTCCTTGCTCCCCCTGCTCTCCAATATGGAAGAACTGGCCCGCGGTGCACTTCTTCTCCACACCGCCGTTGTTCTTCGGGTTGTTGTCGGACGAATCGGCGACCATGTTCGCGCCGTTTTTCTGGTTCCTCTTTGCGCCGCCATCCTGGTGACGATTCTGGGGGGTCCATCCATCGGGTTTCTTATAGCACAAAAACCAGGGGTGCCCCTCCTTCTCACAATACTACCAACTCCCTTTCATTTTGCCACCAGCACCCGACTTGCCCCCACGTCCAGATTTCGCACCGCGACCCCAACCGGTACCTCCTTGTTGGTCGTTGGAGTCGTCGTCCTTATTTGCACCGCGCCCGGCACCACCGAAGCCTCGTCCTCTGCCATGTCGGCTCCCTTGTATCCCATAGCCGCTGCTGCATCTCCACCCCTCAGTTGGCGGCGACGGAAGTCCTCCTCTAGAATCTTCGTCCGCACCCACTCGAGTGTCCACGATCTATGGTTCCGCGGCAGGCTCAATCGTGAATTGAAGCCACGATTCCGGCAGCAGCGAGAGCATCTTCAAGTAGTTGGTCTGCTCCGGGTAGGTGATTCCCGCGGTCGCCAACTTCGCGTGGAGGTTGCGCATCTTGTCCAGGACAGGTTGCACCGGCTCTCCCTCGCTCAGGCGTAACGCGGACAGCTCCCTCTCCAGCATCAACGTTGCGACAACGGAGGTCGGGGCGTGTAGCTCCTTCAACACGGTCCATGCCTTCGGACCGCACTCAACCTCCAGAAGCAGGTGAATGACGTGGTGACGCTGGTTCAGCTCCAAACTTTGCGACATCAAATAGTAGCCAGCCGAGGAGCGCTCGTCCCAATCTTCCTGCAGCGTGGGGTCACTTGGTCTAGGTTCCTCCCCAATCATTAGTTTTAGCAATCCAATCTGACGGAAATAGAGTTGCATTTTCTAGGCCCAATCATCGTAGCCCTCACCATTGAACTTCTCGGCGGTGAAGTTCTTCAGCACCTCCTTCACTAGCGAGCCCTGGTTTGTTCGCGCTCCCCTTGGCGCTGAAACACCAGAATCTTGGCTGCCGCTACGATCTTGGGCTGAAGATTCACCAGCTCCTGTCGAGGTGTTGCCCGCCATAGCTACCTATAACGAGGATCACTATAATGCAGCTCTGATACCAGCTTGTTGGTGTAAGGGCCTAATAAATTCAAGCTACTAAGACTTAATCAAAGTTAAAACCTCTCCTCGGGGTCACCTCCAAGGGTCCTTGGGTGCCTGGTACAAGACCAGCCCCTATCTTTGGGTACGAGTTTGTAGAGAGAGGAGTCAAGAATGACTTAGCCAAAAGAACAAGAGTACATTGAACATCGCGCAGCGTATCGTGCACACCGTCGATCGGATTAAGCTGAGAATATCCCATATCGAACCTCGCTCCAAGAGCTTTGAAATGAGCCGAGTTTCCTCGCAAAATGTTCTGCCATTAACAGAGTTATTGCTCGTACAGGCTTTGCCTAGCACTAGGGCGCTAGCATACTAGCATTGACTCGGGTAGCATTCCGCCGTTGCATCGCGTAGAAACGAAATTCCAGCAAGGAAGGATTTCGCTTGAATCAATTTTACTATTTTCAGGTACAAACAGAGAAGGAATAAATAGTTCTTGCTAGCAAGAACCTTGGGAATCAACTTGGGAACAACTAAGAATGATCCCAAATAATTCCAAGCAACAGAACCAACCTGGCTGGACAAAACAGCAGGTGGTAGGTTGGTAAACAACCTCTGGTTCTGTTTTTCCAACCTGGGAAAACAACAACCAGGTTCAGGTCCTAAAAACAGAACCTGTTTTGTCTTTGCCCAACCAGCCAAATGCTGGTTCCGCTGGTTTCACCTGGCCCTGTAGCATGCAGATACAGACAAACAATATCCAACCTTAACCTATATCGTACCCCTATAGTGCCTGCTCTGCCACACTGTAGTCAACCAAACAAAACTGTGCAATTTTGAGTTGGATAGAACCGAATCTGTGCAATCAGGTAAGCCGAACCGCAAAGCTTCCATCTTGGGTTCCTTTGCGAGCTTGTCCTTTCTGCTTGTACTGTTCATAGCGCGTACAATGTTGTGCCGAAGCGGACAATGCGCGAATGTTTGCAAATGCTTCAAGCGAAAATTGCGAAAGCAAACAAACACACGAACAAACCATTCACACGCAAATGCATTCGCACATGCATACTCGTACAAACAGACGGCATGATGTCGTGCAATGTGAATTTGCACCCAACAGGAGAAAGTGCAGTATCGGATGAACTATTGGGAAGACAACGGCCCCATCGGTAAGCTGTCTGTGCGCTTTGTGAGGAGGGAACCCAGGGAGGCGTACCAATGCACCGAGGCTGAATTGCGGGAGGAGCTGGGAGTGCTTTCGTGGCAGCAAGTTGTGAGAATGCCAGCGGCAGCAATCGGGGAGAATGAGGAAGGTGGAACCTGAAGCTGCTCTGCACGGACACCATGAAGTTGTTGGGACCCACCGTAATGTTGGAACTCTTCGGCAGCATTGGCACCGGGTTGGCGGCATTATTGAAGGCGGGGGCCTACATAGAGAAATGGATCCTGGTGGAGTCGGACACAGAGTCGGTAAAGATGGCTTGGTACCACGCTGAGAAGCTGCAGGAGAGGTACCCGCACCAGTTCACGACGATGGCGGCGGAAAACAGCGTGAGCAGCCAGGCCTGAGACATTCGCCTGATAGATGAGAATGCCATACGGGAATGGGGAAAGATTGACGTCGTCGTCGCGGGATGGGAGTGTCAAGGGTATTCGCGGGCAGGAGCGGGCAGAGTTATGAGAGACGAGAGGAGCAGTCTCTTCAGGGAACTAGTGCGAGTGCTGCAGCTAATAAAGCGCGTCCAAGGAGACGTTCTGTATATAGTCGAGAATGTGGACATGGAGGCGATGTAAGGGAGCAGGTTCAAGTGGCGCAGGAAGAAGTGACGAGGGAGCTAGGGCTCAGGGTGGTGGTGGACGGAGCGCAAACGGGCAGCAGAACGCACCTACTGTGCCGCTATTGGACGAATGGAGTAACAGAGGCAGCGCTACAGGACCGGCTCTCGATGATGGAACGGCCGGTGCCACTACTGGTGGAAGATATCCTGGAGCCGGGGAGGATGGCCGCACCGCTGACGCAGCCGGATCACCCGACGCAGTTTGCATGCAATGAGGTGGGGAAGCCGCGGGAGGCATGGCCGACATTCGTATCATACGAGGGAGCAGCGGCTTTCAAGATGCACGGCGAAGATCCTGGGCCGGGACTGGTATACGTCTGCGTGGCGCGGGAGTGGCAGGAGCCAACGGCGCTGGAGAGGGAGCTAGCAATGGGCTTTATGGAGGATGCGACCATGCATCCAGAGGTGACCGAAGCCAGCAGGAGGCGTGCCTTGGGAAGGGCCATGGACTTGAACGTAATGCACTGGCTCGTGGCGACGATCCGAATGTACCACTCGCAGCTGCGATGGGAGCAAAAGCGGGACAAGGCGGCAGCAGTCCAACCCACGACTGAGCGGTCAGCGGCAAAAGAAGCCCTGGCCAGGGCTATGCTGGGCGAGATACAGGAGAATGGTATGGTTCAGCACCAGTTACGGCATCCACTGGAGAGGAGATGGGTGTATCCATAGGAGGAAGAGGACGAGGTGCCAGCCTTGTACGCGGAGGAGACCCAAATCTGGCTCCCAGCAGACAGGGAAGAAGCCGCGGTGGACAAGAAGCGGGAGGACCTAGACTGGGTCGAGGAAGCTATCGAGAGGCAGCGGAGAAGAGAGAGCTATGAAAGAGAGTTTGGATCGCGAGACTTTGCATTAATGGCGGTGACGAAAGAGGAGGGGCATAGGGCAGAGGTCGGAGAAGTGAGCAAGGAGATCAATGAGGGTTCGGGGCAGGCGGAGCCGGCAACAACAGAAATGACAGAGCCACGGGCAGAGAAAAGGGACCCAAAGAAAGGGGAGCCAACGGCAATAGAGCAGAACTGGGAGATAGGCGACGGTTTGACGGAGGAGGATGCGGCAGAACTGAGGAAGGTGCTGGCAAAGCATCGGTCGGCTTTCGCCTATACACTGAAGGAGGTGGGCAGGTGCAACATGGCTGAAGTCAACATCGAGCGGACGACAGAAATACAGGTGTACCAGCGGCGGCGAAGGATGACGGCGGAGGAGCTGCAGATATGCACGGAGAAATGTCGGGAGGTAATGGAGGCGGGGTTCATACGGAAGTCAAATTCAGAGTACGCAGTGACAACGGTGGTGGCGGCGCGGACAGACCTGACGGGGCGGGTACTGTCCAAGCGGATGTGCGGGGACTATCGGGGGCTAAATAAGGTCACGGTGATGAAGCGGTACCAGACACCTACGCCGGATGAAATCTTTCATAAGCTGGCGGTGGCGTTAGTCTTTTCCACCCTGGACCTGTGGCAGGGGTTCAACCAAATCCCCATAGTAGAAGCAGACACCTGGGAAGATAAGGCAGCCCTTGTTTGGATACAGGGGGCAAAAACGGAGGAAACTGCAGTAACGGCGTGCGTGCGAGCACGAGGCGAGTTCTACTGCTGGTTCAAGAAGCAGGTGCAGCTGAAGACAGGAGAGGGATGGAAGCACGTGCCCGCCCCGAGTGAGAGGGAAGGCATCATTCGAGAAGTGCACGAGACGCTGGGACACTACGGGCCGCTAAGAACGCAGCAGCTAGTACAGACAGGGTGGTGGTGGGCAGGTATGCGCCGGCAGGTCAAGGATTGGGTGTGGAAGTGCGAGGCATGCTGCAGGAACAGGGCAGTGCTAGAGCGAGAGAAATCCGAGCTGCAGCCGTTGCCAGTAGTCAGCTTGGGCTACAGATGGTCATTGGATATCGCAAGGGAGCTTCCGGTCACGACAAAGAGAAGGCGGTACATACTACTGATGGTGGAGCACGTGAGCAAGTGGGCGGAGGCGAGGCCGCTGGTGAGCAAGACGGTGGAAGCAGTGGCAGAGGCGTTCAAGGAGATGGTGGTCACGCGGCTGGGTGCATGTGGGGAAGTTCTGACGAACCAGGGCACAGATTTTAAAGGAGCATTTCATGAGCTGCTGAAGGCGACAGGAATCAGGAACCGCAGCACTTCGCGGTATCATCCGCAGGGCGATGGGCTGACAGAGAGGCTCGTGCAGACCGTGAAGAGAGGGTTGAGGGCGTACGGGGAAGAGCACAAGAGGGATTGGGACAAGAAGCTCTGCTTGGTGATGGCGGGATACAGGTTCAGCAAGCAGGCGGCGCTCAAGGACGTGTCGCCGTACTATTTGCTATTCGGCAAGGAACCAGTGATGCCAGTGGGAGCGCCGAGGCTTCTTCTGGACGTGGTGACGACAGGGTCAGCGGAGAAGTGGGTGGCGGTGGCAGATGCGCGGGCGGCGTACCTGCGGCGCCTGTTGTCGTCTGCCATGGAGAACCTACATGTGGCGCAGCTGCGGGACATCGAGAGGTACAAGCAGTGGCAGGAAATGGCCGGAGGAAAGGGGGAAGCAGGAGTGCAGGAGGGTGAGGAGGTGTACCTGAGGAGGCAGCGGAAGCATGCACTGGATGTAGGGTTATCACAGCAGCGATGGACAATGAAAGAGGTCAAGCCGTCAGGAGTGATTGTGTTGGAGGACGGGAAGGGCAAGCGAGTGGCGGATCACGTGACTAACGTGGCGAGGATTCGGACGGAGAAGAACGGGGGAAGCCCCTCAGGTCCCATGACGCGGGCGAGGGTGGCAGCGATGCGTCATGGGAGGGGGCAGGAAGGGTCTGAGAGGAAAGAGAACAATGGCAAGGGCAAGAAGAAAGTGGGGTAAAGGAACAAGGGCGAGAAGAGAGTGGGGTGAAGGCACAGAGAAGTAGTGAGAGCCGAGGTGAGTTGGGTTGGAGGAGGGAGCAGAGCGGAGCAGACAAGGAGGGATAGTGAGGGTGGCATGGTTGGGCAGCAGGGGAGCAGGAAAATGGGGGAAGTTTCTGACAGCTGTCAGAATTCTTCGGTTATGCCTAAGATGTACTGACAGAGGGAGGAGTGAGCACAATAGGGGGTACTGTACATTTGTATATAAGCGAGGCGTCTAGCAGCGAAGAGGAGAAAGGCGGGAGGCAACAGTGGGTGGGTGGCACGGCAGAGTGGGTTACTCGAGATTAGGGTGGCAGGGGTGGCGTGGGAGGGTCGGGGAGCGCAATCTGGGGCAAGGGTTTGCAGCATGCTGACGTGGTTGGGTGCCTCTGAATGAATGATGTATGATGTGCATGAGAATGGTTCTTTCCCTGCTTGCAGACACCGAGTCCAGGACGAGCTGGAAGACACGGCCACCAGCTGGCGGAAGGCAAAAATGCAGCACGGGCGGTAAGCTGGATAGTTAGCAGAACTCTGTCTGTTAGCTTTGCCTAGCTGGGGTATGGGTAAGTAATGAACTTTTTCTTAGCACAAACCACATGGGTAAGTTTGGCACTTACTCTTAGTACCAACCATATGGGTAAGTTGCGCATTTACTATTAGTACCAAGCATATGCGTATACTCACTTACTTCCAATACCAAACACATGAGTAAGTAACGCACTTACCCTTACTACCAAGCACACGGATAAGTTACACACTTCTTCTTAGTACCAACCATATCGGTAAGTTACGTAATTACTCTTAGTTCTAACCATATAGATAAGTTACACACATATTCTTAGTACCAACCATATAAATAAGTAATGCACTTTCTCTTAATACCAACCATACGGGTAAGTTATGCACTTACTCTCAATGCCAACCAGATAGGGAAGTTACGCATTTACTATCAGCAACTACCACATGGGTGAGTAAAGCATTTACCATTGGTACCAACCACATAAGTAAGTTACGTGCTTTCACTTAGTGCCAACCACAAATGTAACTTGCGCACTTACTTGTGGTACCAACTATATGCGTAAGTTACGCACTTATTCTTAGTACTGACCATATGGGTAAGTAGAACAATTATCTTAGTACCAACCATACGGGTAAGTTACGCACTTACTCTCAGTACCAACCACATCGATAAGTATTGCACATACCCTAAGTATCAACCACATCAGTAAGTTACGCACTTATTCTTTATGCTAATCATATGTGTTTCGCACTTACTCTAAGTACCAACCATATGGGTAAATTACGAATTCCCTTTCAGTACCAACTATATGGATAAATTATGCATTTCACCTCCAAGGGTCCTTGGGTGCCTGGTACAAGACCAGCCCCTATCCTCGGGTCCAAGTTTGAAAAGAGAGGGATCAAGAATGACATAGCCAAAATAGCAAGAGCACCTTGAACGTCGCACAGCGTATCTCGCAGACCGTCGATCGGATTAAGCTGAGACATTTGCTATATCGAAGATCGCTCCAAGAGCTTTAAAATGAGCCAAGTTGCCTCGCGAAAAGTTCTGCCATTACGGAGTTACTGCTCGTACAGCGTTTGCCTAGCACTGGGGCACTAGCATACTAGCGTTAAAACGGGTAGCATTCCGCCATCGCACCGCACAGAAACGAAATTCCAGCAAGGAAGGAATTCGCTTGAATCAATTCTACTATATCCAGGTACAAACAGAGAAGGAATAAATAGTTATAGCTAGCAAGGACATTGGGAATCAACCTGGGAACAACCAAGAATGATCCCAAATAATTTCAAGCGATAGAACCAACCTGGCTGGACAAAACAGCAGGTGGTAGGTTGGTAAACAACCTCTGGTTCTGTTTTTCCAACCTGGGAAAACAACAACCAGGTTCAGGTCCTAAAAACAGAACCTGTTTTGACTTTGCCCAACCAGCCAAATGCTGGTTCCGCTGGTTTCCCCTGGCCCTGTAGCATGCAGATACAGACAAACAACATCCAACCTTCACCTAAATTGTACCCCTATAGTGTATGCCCTGCTACACTATAGTCAACCAAACAAAACAGTACAATTTCGAGTTGGATAGAACTGAATCTGCGCAATCAAGTAAGCCGAACCGCAAAGCTTCCATCTTGGGTTCCTTTGCGAGCTCGTCCTTTCTGCTTGTACTGTTCATAGCGTGTACAATGTAGTGCCGAAGCGCACAATGCGCGAGTACCTGCAAATGCTTCAAGCAAAAATTGCGAAAGCAAACAAACACACGAACACACCATTCACAAGCAAATGCATTCGCACACACATACTCGTACAAACAGACGGCAGGATGTCGTGCAATGTGAATTTGCACCCAACACACTCCCCCTCAGCCTGCCGGCTGCATCCCCATCATTCCATGCTAGTTCATGCTCATTCCACTCATGCGCACACAACGCCAATGAGGCTCATCCGCAAGCCTCTTGGTGATGAAGTCTGCTGGCTGCTGGTGAGTCTTGATGTAGATCGGATTCACCATCCCCCTCTTCACCTCCTTACGCAGCCAGTGCCACTTGATACGCATGTGCTTGTTGAGCCCATGAAGCACAGTGTTCCTGGCCATCCCACGAGCCCCCTTCCTATCTTAAAACAGCGGCGTAGCAACCTTCTCCTCCTGGCCAATCTCCTCTAACAGCCTCTTCAGCCAAATCACCTCCTTCACCCCGTGAAACATTGGCAAGTACTCTGACTCCACGGAAGAGAGTGCCGTCTCCATCTGCTTCTTTGACCTCCAACTAACAGGTCCTCCCCCAACTACGCAGATGTATCCTCCCACAGATAAGGAATCCTCCTTTCTCAGAGGCCCACGTAGCATCGGTAAATCAAGTGAGAAAGAGCTTGCCTTCTCCAAGCCTCTCCCCCTTGTCTTTCAGCACCTCAACCCCTTTCTGCTTCACCTGTGCAGATGCTGAATATTTGACTCCAATGCTTGGGTGAGAGTTCAGGTACTTCACCACACGCTCAGCTGCATCCATCTGGTCTTCCGATGGATTCTGCACCACCCTTGCCAGCTGCCCAACAGAGAAAGAGATGTCGGGCCTCCTGTGAACCGCTGCATACAAGAGGTTGCCCACCAAGGACTGAAATTGCTGCTGCTCCTCGGCTTCAACCCCTTCATCCTCTGCAGCCTTCACAAGCTTGAATTCTTCTTGTAGGAGAGTTGCAACCTTGCGCTCATTCTCAATCCCATACTTCTCCCCCAGCTCCTTGATGAACTTCTCCTGGTGCAGCTTCAACCACCTGTGATCTGGATCCCTCTCCACATGCATCCCGAGGTAGTACATTACCTCCCCAAGGTTCTTGCACTTGAAGTACTCCATCAGCTGCTGCTGCACATTCTGCATCTCCTTCATGCTGCTGCTAAAGAGAATAATATCGTCCACGTAGACCAGAAACATCACCAGCTTCTCTCCCTCCCCCTTGAGAAAGAGGCTCTCTGTTGGTGTAAGGGCCTAATAAACTCAAGCTACTAAGACTTAATCAAACTTAAAACCTCTCCTCGGGGTCACCTCCAAGGGTCCTTGGGTGCCTGGTACAAGACCAGCCCCTATCCTCGGGTCCGAGTTTGTAGAGAGAGGAGTCAAGAATAACTTAGCCAAAATAGCAAGAGTACCTTGAACGCGCAGCGTATCTTGCAGACCGTCGATCGGATTAAGCTGAGAATTTCCTATTTCGAAGCTCGCACCAAGAGCTTTAAAATGAACCAAGTTGCATCGCGAAAGGTTCTGCCATTACGAAATTATGGCTCGGACAGCGTTTGCCTAGCGTTGGAGTGCTAGCGTACTAGCGTTGACTCGGGTAGCATTCTGCCGTCGCACCGCGTAGAAACGAAATTCCAGGAAGGGAGGAATTCGCTTGAATCAAATTGACTATATGCAGGTACAAACAGAGAAGGACTAAATAGTTCTAGCTAGCAAGTACCTTGGGAATCAACCTAGGAACAACCAGGGATGATCCCAAATAATTCCAAGCAACAGAACCAACCTGGCTGGACAAAACAGCAGGCGGTAGGTTGGTAAACAACCTCTGGTTCTGTTTTTCCAACCCGGGAAAACAACAACCAGGTTCAGGTCCTAAAAACAGAACCTGTTTTGTCTTTGCCCAACCAGCCAAATGCTGGTTCCGCTGGTTTCCCCTGGCCCTGTAGCATGCAGATACAGATAAACAACATCCAACCTTCACCTAAATTGTACCCCTATAGTGCCTGCCCTGCTACACTATAGTCAACCAAACAAAAAAATACAATTTTGAGTTGGATAGAACTGAATCTGCGCAATCAATTCAACCGAACCGCAAAGCTTCCATCTTGGGTTCCTTTGCGAGCTCAACCTTTCTGCTTGCACTGTTCATAGCGCTTACAATGTTGTGCCGAAGCGCACAATGCGCGAGTACCTGCAAATGCTTCAAGCGAAATTTTCGAAAGCAAACAAACACACGAACATTCCATTCACACGCAAATGCATTCGCACACGCATACTCGTACAAACAGACGGCAGGATGTCGTGCAATGTGAATTTGCACCCAACACTCTCATCACAGCTGCTGGTCCTGAATCCCATCTCCTCTAAATCAGCTGCCAACTTCTGGTACCAGCAGTGTGGCGCCTGCTTTAAGCCGTAGATGGACTTTTTCAGCTTGCACACCCTGCCCGTACCATCCTCGTACCCAAGCGGCTGCGTCATGTACACATCCTCCCCTAATATCCCATTGAGAAATGCCGTTGATATATCCATCTGAATGATGAATATCCCACTAACGGCTGCATCTGCCAACAAGACACGGAGGGTAGGGGGTTTGGCAGTGGGAGCAAAAATCTCATTGAAGTCCTGCTTCTCCTTCTGCATAAACCCCTTAGCCACCAGCCTACTCTTGTCGATGGTGACTTGTCCCTTGTCATCGGTCTTGATCCTTAGCACTCACTTGGTCTGCTTTCTTCCCCTCAGGCAGCACCACCAGATCCCATGTCCCATTCTCTAGCAGGCTCTGGTACTCAGCATCCCTAGAAACCAGCCACTTCTCCCTATCTGGTCTAGCTAATGCCCCCTCCATGCTAGCTGGTTCCTCTGGTTCAGGGGCAAGAATACAGTAGGCAGGTTAATCCTCCTCATCCGAATCATAGCCATGCGGTAGAATCAGCAATGCCTCCTCAGTCACAAGCTGCTGCTACGCTACACCTGATCCTTCTGACAGCTTCTTAGTAGCCAAACGGGTACATCCTGGCGTAGAGACGGGTGTCTCCCATCCCTTCATAACGACACCTTTCGGCTTCTTAGTTTTTCCCTGCTGCTGCTCTCCTCCCTCGGATCCAGCAGATCCACTAGTGCTACCGCCGGTCTCCACACCATTTTCTCCACCAGCAGGTGCCTCCTGCACCTTCTCTCCATCACCACCCTCTGCAGCTGCCTCTTCTCCCTCCTCCCACACACTAGGAGTCAGGTCCAGGTGCATGGTGATCTGTTCCATCTGCTGGGACACCCTGGCCTCCGGCTGTTTCTCCCAGCTCCCATACATCATGCCCTCAACAAACTTCACATCCCTGATGTCAAACAACACACCCTTGGATGGTTCCCACAGCAGCCATCCCTTGCTCTCAGCAGCCAGCCCCAAATGCACACAGCAGATCGCACTCGCCCCCAACTTACTTCGATACTTCTTGGGGACGTGGGCGACTGCCATGCAACCGAACACCCTCAGCATGTCCACCGGCGGCTTCCTCCCAAGCCACCTCTCCAATGGCACCCACGAGTCATCACCAACCTTAGTGACCACCCTGTTCCTAGCCACCGTAGCGTGTCGGACAGCATGGGGCCACATCAAGTTGCCCAGCCCAAATTCTATGAGCAGTGCCCTAGCTGTCTCCAGAATCCTAGCTGTCAGCTCCCCCTGAATGCCCTGCTTCTTGAGCCAGGCCGTCATCTCAGCTCCAAGGAACTCACCACCCCGATCTGTCCTAATCCGCTTCACCACACACTCCGCTTGCTTCTCCACGAATGGCAGCCAATCTTCCCGTATCGTAGAGGCGGCATGGTCCTTCTGCTTCAGCGGATATGCCCACATAAGCCTGCTCCAATCATCCACTATGGTCAGAAAGTACCGCTCTGCCTTGTGCCCTTGAACCAGCAGCGGCCCCACCAAGTCCATGTGGAGCAACTCTAAAGGCTTCTTGCTCCTGCCAGTCACACTATGGAAGGGGAAACGGGTGAATTTGGATAGCAAGCATATTTCACAGTTGTCATCAGGTGGGTGACCCTTGACAGGACAGGACAGGACAGGTTGCACCGGCTCTCCCTCGCTCAGGCGCAACGCGGACAGCTCCCTCTCCAGCATCAATGTTACAACAACGGAAGTGGGGGCGTTCAGCTCCTTCAACACGGTCCACGCCTTCGGACCGCACTCAACCTCTGGCAGCAGGTGCATAATGTGGTGACGCTGGTTCAGCTCCAAACTCTGCGACATCAAATAGTAGCCAGCCGAGGAGCGTTCGTCCCAATCTTCCTGCAGCGTGGGGTCACTCGGTCTAGGCTCCTCCCCAATCATTAGTTTCAGCAATCCAATCTGACGGAAATTCACATTGCACAACATCATGCCGTCTGTTTGTACGAGTATGCGTGTGCGAATGCATTTGCGTGTGAATGGTGTGTTCGTATGTTTGTTTGCTTTCGAAAATTTCGCTTGAAGCATTTGCAGGTACTCGCGCATTGTGCGCTTCGGCATAACATTATACGCGATATGAACAGTACAAGCAGAAAGGACGAGCTCGCAAAGGAACCCAAGATGGAAGCTTTGCGGTTCGGCTTACTTGATTGCGCAGCTTCAGTTCTATCCAACTCGAAATTGTACTGTTTTGTTTGGTTGACTATAGTGTAGCAGGGCAGGCACTATAGGGGTACAATTTAGGTGAAGGTTAAATGTTGTTTGGCTGTATTTGCATGCTACAGGGCCAGGGGAAACCAGCGGAACCAGCATTTGGCTGGTTGGGCAAAGACAAAACAGGTTCTGTTTTTAGGACCTGAACCTAGTTGTTGTTTTCCCAGGTTGGAAAAACAGAACCAGAGGTTGTTTACCAACCTACCACCTGCTGTTTTGTCCAGCCAGGTTGGTTCTGTTGCTTGGATTTATTTGGGATCATCCTTGGTTGTTCCCAGGTTGATTCCCAAGGTCCTTGCTAGCTAAAACTATTTATTCCGTCTCTGTTTGTACCTGGATATAGTCAAATTGATTCAAGCGAATTCCTTCCTTGCTGGAATTTTGTTTCTACGCGGTGCGATGGCGGAATGCTACCCGATTCTACGCTAGTATGCTAGTGCCCCACTTCTAGGCAAACGCTGTACGTGCAATAACTCCGTAATGGCAGAACCTTTCGCGAGGCAACTTGGCTCATTTCAAAGCTCTTGGAGCGAGCTTCGATATAGCAAAGTCTTAGCTTAATCCGATCGACGGTCTGCAAGATACGCTGTGCGACGTTCAAGGTGCTCTTGCTATTTTGGCTAAGTCATTCTCGATCCCTCTCTCTACAAACTCGGACCCGAGGATAGGGGCTGGTCTTGTACCAGGCACCCAAGGACCCTTCGAGGTGACCCCGAGGAGAGGTTTCAAGTTTGATAA
Source organism: Closterium sp. Naga37s-1 (assembly GCA_947471745.1). Taxonomy (NCBI): domain Eukaryota; kingdom Viridiplantae; phylum Streptophyta; class Zygnematophyceae; order Desmidiales; family Closteriaceae; genus Closterium; species Closterium sp. Naga37s-1. Next base: position 940,556 of record CANJKZ010000212.1, read on the forward strand.
AGTCTTAATAGCTTGAGTTTATTAGGCCCTTACACCAACAGTATGTGGCGAGCACATCAGGCATGGAACTTGTTCTTGGAGGGAAGCAGCCAGTTACAGGTCTACACAGGGTTACCGATTCAGCCTTGGGACTGTAGCAGTTTCAGTTGGATCCGCCCATCCACCTCTCCCTACGGTGCTCCAGATCTCTTCACTCCAAAACTAGACTGCAGTTTACTGATATTGATCGACTACCGCACACTGAACAAACAGACAGTAGAAAACAAATATCCTGTACCGTGCATAGACGATCGTTGAGACCAACTGCGTGGAGCAACAGTCTTTTCAAAGCTAAACCTACGGACGGGTTACTGTCATATCAAAATGGCAGACAATTCGACCCACAAGACTGCGTTCCGTACCAAGCTCCTGCGTTCAGTACTTAGTGATGCTGTTCCGACCCTGCAACGCATTAGCGACGTTCCAGGCGGACATGAATCACATCCTACTGCCCCTGTTGGACAAAGGCGTGGTGGTGTACCTGGAAGACATTCTCAATTACTTCAAAAATATATAGGAGCATGTGAAGCATCTGCGGAAATTCTCTAAGATCCTGCGGAAAAACAAGTTCTATGTGAAGCTATCAAAAAACGACTTCGCCCTGAAGAAGGTGCATATTCTCAAACACATGGTGAGTGCCTAGGGCGCACACGTGGACCCGCGGACAATCGAAGTCACAAGACGTGGAAAGTTCCTGAGAACGTGAAGGAGTTGCAGCAGTTCTTGGGCTTCGCCAACTTCTACAACAGGTTCGTGCTACAACACGCTAAGATAGCAGTGCCACTGACAAACTTACTGAAAAAGAATATACCTTATAAATGGGATACTGCTCAACAGCAAGCCATTGAGCAGCTACAGACAGCACTGACTACAGTTTCAGTACTTATCCTTCTGGATCCAGACAGAGATTACATGGTGGAAGCAGACGCTAGTGACCAGGCAGTCGGAGCAGTACAGATGCAGGATCATGGACGCGGTTTGCAGCCCATCGCCTACCTCATGAAGAAGCTACACGGAGCAGAATTGAACCACCCCATCCATAACAAAGAAGCCTTAGCGATAGTCACAGCCTCCAAGGCATGGAGGTGTTATCTAGAGGGAGCCAAGACTACAGTCTTCACTGACCACTACAGTCTCAAATACCTAAAGATGCAGCCGACGCTCTGACGACGACAGGTGCGGTGGGTGGATATCATGGAAACTCACTTCCACTACGAAATCATCTACAAGCCAGGGCTACATTACAAAGCAGACACGTTGAGCCGCCCAGGTCATGTAGCAGGCATCCAACTCGACGGGATGAACCCTCTGCTCAAGGGTATATTCCAACATGGGTACTCCGTTGACACAGAAATCACTATAGAACAAAAACAGAAGCTGTTACAGTGGGAAAATGAATATGCCCCGCTACGACAGATCCTAATGGAAAAATCTTGACGTAGCATACGCGGGACATTTTGGCAACAACAAAATGTTAGAGGGAATAGCAAAATATTACTTCTGGCCCCGGGGATAGCAGTGCCTTTGGAGCTGAGCAGCGGCAGCACAACCACAAGGCAATCCTCCCTTGTGAATGGGGGAGAGGAGGCCAATGATGCAGAGGAAGAAGAGGAGGAGGTGCAGCAAGTGAGCGAGCGTGCACCGTCACTCCCTTCCCGTACTACGAGTGCTCCACGGATTCGAGCCACACCGCAGCAACGCCAAGGCCTTCAAGTCCCTGCAGCTGAGGAGGAAGGAAGGGGGAAGAGGAGAGTTCAACCCCCTAATAGGCTGACCTATGATGCGCCGGGAAAGCAGGGCAAGACAGCCCTGGCCGGAGCGGCAATGATGGTCGGAGACGACGAGGAGAGTGACTACGAGGAGTGTGCCTTCGCGTTCTTCTCTCCGGTGGAGATGCCGGGAGAACCAGCAACTCTCAAGGAGGCTTTGGAGAGTATTGATGCTGAGGAGTGGAAGAAGGCCATGGAGAGTGAGCTGAAGAGCATCGAGGAGAATGACACGTTTGAATTGGTGGAGCTACCGGAGGGGCGTACGGCGATAACGTCCAAGTGGCTCTTCAAAATCAAGTCGGATGCCGACGGCAAGATCGAGCGCTACAAGTCTAGGCTTGTAGCCAAGGGGTACCAGCAGAAGGAGAAGGTGGACTTCAAGGAGCTGTTTGCCCCTGTGGTGAAGCCGACGACGCTGCGAACCCTATTCGCGGGAGCCGCCATCAAAGGATGGGTAGTAAAACAAATGGACATCGTAACGGCATTCCTTAACGGCATCCTTGAGGAGGAGATTTTTATGGCGCAGCCAGAGGGGTTTGATGATGGTAGTGGCAGAGTGTGGAAGCTGAAGAAGGCCCTCTATGGGCTGAAGTAGGCCCCTAGGCAATGGTACATGAAGCTGCGCGAAGTGTTGGAGGGGATCGGCTTCACTCCCTCAACGGCCGATCACTCCTTGTTCATGCTCGGCGAGGGGGAGCAGAGGAGCTTCATGGTGGTGTACGTGGACGACATCCTGATCTTCTCACCCTCTCCTGACCTTGTGAAGGAGGTGATGCTGAAGCTGCAAGACAAGTTCAAGTGCAAGTCCCTTGGTGACGTGAACTTCTACCTTGGGCTCCACATCGAACGAGACGTGGAGAAGCGGAGCATGCGAGTGCACCAACGGAAGTACCTGGAGGCGTTGGCTGGCAACTTCGGCCAGAGTGAAGGTCATGTGGCTACTCCCTTTCCCTCAGGGTTCAAGTGTGTGAAGGGGCCAGAGGAGGAGAGCGTTGGAGAAGAGGAGAGGCGCCGATTTCACTCGTTGGTGGGCAGCCTCATGTATGCGGCGGTAAACACCCGACCGGACGTCGCGTTTGCTACCGGGCAGCTGGCTAGGGTTGTGAAATGCCCTAATGAGGAGCAGGTAGCAGCTGGAATGAGGGTGGCCAAGTATCTTGGCCAAACACCGACCGTTGGGCTGCAATACTCGGCGGCGGCACAAAGGCGCCAAAAGGGCGCGGATGGTGTTGAACCCGGGCGTTTGTTCCTCACCGCCTACTCGGATGCTTCATATGCATCAGAACCAGAGGACATGACAAGTCTGGGAGGCTTCATATGCTGTGTTGGTGGAGGCCCAACTGCTTGGGAGAGCAAGAAGCAGGTTGACCAAGCTTTGAGCTCGGTGGAGTCCGAGTACATGGCACTCTTCCGTGCCGTACGGGAGATTGTGTGGCAGCGGCGTTTGTTGGCTGAATTGGGGGAGGAGCATCAAGGACCTACCCCACTGTATTGTGACAGCCAGGGTGCCATTGCTCTTGCTAAGAACCCTGTGTTGCATGGACTCACGAAGCACATGAGGGTGAAGTGGCATTGGATGAGGAGCATGGTAACCGCGGGTGAAGTTGAGTTGCGCTACGTGAAGACCACGGGGCAGCCGGCTGACATGATGACCAAGAGGCTGGTGGAGCAGCAGCATTGGAAGTGTTGCAAGCTGGCTGGGATGGCTCTGAACTGAGAGAGCAACATATCCTAAGGCCAACAATCCGAGGGGGAGTTTGTTGGTGCAACCCTACGGTTTGCACTCGGCTTGTTGTCCGTATGCGTGCATGTGTGTGTGTATGGAATGGTATGAGGTTATGGGATAATATACATTTCATGCTTATAATTGTGTGTGAATGTTGAGTCATGATGTCGAGTGTGTGTGTCGAGTCAATAGCGAGTTATCACGCGACGCGTGTTACGCGGTCGTTTGTGTCTCGCGCGCGGTTTCTATTTTGTCGTGCGCGGTTTCTATTTTGTCCTGTGTCGAACGTTCGGCGTGTCGCAGGTGTGTGCAGCAGACCCATCAAGAACTCAAGGATGAGTTTGTGATGAAGAGCCCGAGCCTTGGTGTCAAGCCTCAAGTGATTTCGAAGCTCGCCAAAAAGGGTACACCTCAAGATATTGAAGATAGTTACATTACTTTGTGTAGTGTAACATTTCACTTGGTGTAGGCCCTAGTGAAGGGTAGTTTCGAGACCCTTCGTGGTTGGGGACAGTGTGGCACTGTTCCACATCACTGTACCTCGGCTCTTGGGGTTTGTAGGAGCTGGGAGTCATTCCCAACTCGTAACTCTTCCTAACTCTTCCTATCTTGTGTTCTAAGACTATAGTGGCTGCCATAGTGCCGTTCGTTCAAACTGACGTTGTGTCCTCAATACTTGGTGAATCGTGCGATCTAAATTGCTTATCGTAGGCGACATTAAGACGCTCCAGATCCAAGTTGAATCAAGTCATTTGAAGCTGTGACCAGAACGCTATGAACGTTTGAAGCCGCTGTGCAGAAATCCGGCTGTGCATTGTATCTTTCGTTTTAGGCACATTGGAGCCTCCTGTGACTATAACATGATGTCGCAGAGTTTGGAGCTGAACCAGCGTCACCACGTCATGCACCTGCTGCCGGAGGTTGAGTGCGGTCCGAAAGCGTGGACCGTATTAAAGGAGCTGCACGCCCCGACCTCCGTTGCTGCAACGTTGATGCTGGAGAGGGAGCTGTCCGCGTTGCGCCTGAGCGAGGGAGAGCCGGTGCAACCTGTCCTGGACAAGATGCGCGACCTCTACGCGAAGTTGGCGACCGCGGGAATCACCTACCCGGAGCAGACCAAGTGTTTGAAGATGCTCTCGCTGCTGCCGGAATCGTGGCTTCAATTCACGAGCGGATAGAGCCTGCCGCAGAACCAGAGCTCGTGGACACTCGAGTGGGTGCGGACAAAGATTCTGGAGGAGGACTTCCGTCGCCGCCAACTAAGGGGTGGAGACGACGGCAGCAGCGGCTACGGGATGCAGGGGAGCCGACGTGGCAGAGGACGTGGCTTCGGTGGTGCTGGACGCGGTGCAAAGAAGGACGACGACTCCAACGACCAACAAAGAGGTACCGGTTGGGGTCGCGGTGCGAAATCTGGACGTGGGGGCAAGTCGGGTGCTGGTGGCAAAATGAAAGGGAATTGCTGGTATTGTGAGAACGAGGGGCACCCCTGGTTTTTGTGCTATAAGAAACCCGATGGATGGACCCCCCAGAATCGTCACCAGGATGGCGGCGCGCGGAGGAACCAGAAAAGCGGCGCGAACATGGTCGCCGATTCGTCCGACAACAACCCGAAGAGCAACGGCGGTGCGGAAAAGAAGGAGTGCACCGCGGGCCAGTTCTTCCATATTGGAGAGCAGGGGGAGCAAGGAGACGCCTCTGCCAAGGTTGGAGCAGAGTTGCACCCTCTGGACTATTGGGTGTTGGACACGGGCGCTGCTTGGACGATGACGCCGCGCAAGTGTTGGGTGCAAATTCACATTGCACGACATCCTGCCGTCTGTTTGTACGAGTATGCGTGTGCGAATGCATTTGGGTGTGAATGGAATGTTCGTGTGTTTGTTTGCTTTCGCAATTTTCGCTTGAAGCATTTGCAGGTACTCGCGCATTGTGCGCTTCGGCACAACATTGTACGCGCTATGAACAGGACAAGCAGAAAGGACGAGCTCGCAAAGGAACCCAAGATGGAAGCTTTGCGGTTCGGTTGAATTGATTGCGCAGATTCAGTTCTATCCAACTCGAAATTGTACTGTTTTGCTTGGTTGACTATAGTGTAGCAGGGCAGGTACTATAGGGGTACAATTTAGGTGAAGGTTGGATATTGTTTGTCTATATCTGCATGCTACAGGGCCAGGGGAAACCAGCGGAACCAGCATTTGGCTGGTTGGGCAAAGACAAAACAGGTTCTGTTTTTAGGACCTGAACCTGGTTGTTGTTTTCCCGGGTTGGAAAAACAGAACCAGAGGTTGTTTACCAACCTACCGCCTGCTGTTTTGTCCAGCCAGGTTGGTTCTGTTGCTTGGAATTATTTGGGATCATCCCTGGTTGTTCCTAGGTTGATTCCCAAGGTCCTTGCTAGCTAGAGCTATTTATTCCTTCTCTGTTTGTACCTGAATATAGTCAATTTGATTCAAGCGAATTCCTCCCTTCCTGGAATTTCGTTTCTACGCGGTGCGACGGCGGAATGCTACTCGCGTCAACGCTAATAGGCTAGCACTCCAACGCTAGGCAAACGCTGTCCGGGCCATAACTTCGTAATGGCAGAACTTTTCGCGAGGCAACTTGGTTCATTTTAAAGCTCTTGGAGAGAGCTTCGATATAGGAAATTCTCAGCTTAATCCGATCGACGGTCTGCACGATACGCTGCGCGACGTTCAAGGTACTCTTGCTGTTTTGACTAAGTCCCTCTTGATCCCTCTCTCTACAAACTCGGACCCGAGGATAGGGGCTGGTCTTGTACCAGGCACCCAAGGACCCTTGGAGGTGACCCCGAGGAGAGGTTTTAAGTTTGATTAAGTCTTAATAGCTTGAGTTTATTAGGCCCTTACACCAACAGCAAGGACCTACTGGACCACGTACGCGCTGCACCGATCAACGAGGTGTGCTCCGCCTCTGGACACGCGCTGAAGGTGGCTGGTGCGGGACGAGCTGCGTTTAAGGGAGCGGATGGCAAGCCGGTGGTGCTGCACGACGTTCTCCTCGTTCCTGAACTCAAGGCCAACCTCATCTCCCTCCGTAAGCTTGGCAAGGCTGGGGTGAGCACTAGCACGGATGGGGCACACACTTACAAGGGGCAGCTGGGCAATCGGGTGCTTTGGGATCTGTACGAGAGCACGGACGTGTACAGATCCATGTGGCAGCTGCCGGCGTTGGCGTGGCATGGTGGGGGGCAGGCTGGAGAGGGGTCTTCATCCCAGGGGGAGTGCAATGCCGTTGGAGGGGTTGGTGTGAAAGTGTCGGCCAGATCTGGGGAGACGGATTGGGCAACGGCACACCGACGCTTGGGGCATGTGGCAATGCCCTTGTTGAAGCAGTTGGAGAAAGATGGAGCCGTTAAGGGTCTGAAGCTGAACGGACAGCCACCTGATGAGAATTGTGAAATCTGTTTGCTCTCAAAGTTTACCCATTTCCCCTTCCATAGTGTGACTGGCAGGAGCAAGAAGCCATTGGAGTTGCTCCACATGGACTTGGTGGGGCCACTGCCGGTTCAGGGGCACAAGGGGGAGCGGTACTTTCTGACCATAGTGGACATGCTGAGGGTGTTCGGTTGCATGGCAGTCGCCCACGTCCCCAAGACCTACTGCAGTAAGTTGGGGGCGAGTGCAATCTGGTGTGTGCATTTGGGGCTGGCTCCTGAGAGCAAGGGATGGCTGCTGTGGGAACCTTCCAAGGGTGTGTTGTTTGACAGCAGGGATGTGAAGTTTGTTGAGGGCATGATGTATGGGAGCTGGGAGAAACAGCCGGAGGCCAGGGTGTCCCAGCAGATGGAGCAGATCACCATGGAGCTGGACCTGACTCCTAGTGTGTGGGAGGAGGGAGAGGAGGCAGCTGCAGAGGGTGGTGATGGAAAGAAGGTACAGGAGGCACCTGTTGGTGGAAAAAATGATGTGGAGACTAGCACTAGTGGAGCTGCTGGATCCGAGGGGGGAGAGCAGCAGCAGGGGAAAACTAAGATGCCGAAGGGTGTCGTTATGAAGGGATGGGAGACACCCGTCTCCAGGCCAGGACGTACCCGTATGGCTACTAAGAAGCTGACTGCAGGAGCTGATGTAGCAGAGCAGCAGCTTGGGACAGAGGAGGCATTGCTGATTCTACCGCATGGCTATGATCCTGATGAGGAGGATGAACGTGCCTACTGTTTTCTTGCCCCTGCACCAGAGGAACCAGCTAGCATGGAGGAGGCATTAGCTGGACCAGATAGGGAGAAGTGGCTGGTTTCCAGGGATGCTGAGTACCAGAGCCTGCTAGAGAATGGGACATGGGAGCTGGTGGTGCTGCCTGAGGGGAAGAAAGCCGTACAGTGCAAGTGGGTGCTAAGGATCAAGACCGACGACAAGGGACAGGTCACCATCTACAAGAGTAGGCTGGTGGCTAAGGGGTTTATGCAGAAGGAGAAGCAGGACTTCAATGAGATCTTTGCTCCCACTGCCAAACCCCCTACACTCCGTGTCTTGTTGGCAGATGCAACCGTTAGTGGGAAATTCATCATTCAGATGGATATATCAACGGCATTCCTCAATGGGATTTTAGAAGAGGATGTGTACATGACGCAGCCGCCTGGGTATGAGGATGGAACGGGCAGGGTGTGCAAGCTGAAAATGTCCATCTACGGCTTGAAGCAGGCGCCACGCTGCTGGTACCAGAAGTTGGCAGCTGTTTTAGAGGAGATGGGATTCAGGACCAACAGCTGTGATGAGAGCCTCTTTCTCAAGGGGGAGGGGGAGAAGCTGGTGCTGTTTCTGGTCTATGTGGACGACATTCTTCTCTTTAGCAGCAGCATGAAGGAGATCCAGAATGTGCAACAGCAGTTGATGGAGAACTTCAAGTGCAAGAACCTTGGGGAGGTAAAGTACTACCTCGGGATGCACGTGGAGAGGGATCTGGATCACAGGTGGTTGAAGCTGCACCAGGAGAAGTTCATCAAGGAGCTGGGGGAGAAGTATGGGATTGAGAATGAGTGCAAAGTTGCAACTCCCCTGCCAGCAGAATTCAAGCTCGTGAAAGCTGCAGAGGATGAAGGGGTTGAAGCCGAGGAGAAGCAGAAATTTCAGTCCTTGGTGGACAGCCTCTTGTATGCAGCAGTTCACAGAAGGCCCGACATCTCTTTCTCGGTTGGGCAGCTGGCTAGGGTGGTGCAGAATCCATCAGAGGAGCAGGTGGATGCAGCTGAGCGTGTGGTGAAGTATCTGAACTCTCACCCAAGCATTGGAGTTCAATACTCCGCATCTGCACAGGTGAAGCAGAAAGGGGTTGAGGTGCTGAAAGAGAAGGGGGAGCGGCTTGGAGAAGGCAAGCTCTTTCTCACTTGCTTTACCGATGCTACGTGGGCCTCTGAGAAGGAGGATTCCTCATCTGTGGGAGGATACATCTGTGTAGTTGGGGGAGGACCTGTTAGTTGGAGGTCCAAGAAGCAGACGGAGACGGCACTCTCTTCCGTGGAATCAGAGTACATGGCGATGTTCCATGGGGTGAAAGAGGTGATTTGGCTGAGGAGGCTGCTAGAGGAGATTGGCCAGGAGCAAAAGGTTGCTACGCCGCTGTTTTGTGATAGCAAGGGAGCTCTTGGGATGGCCAGGAACGCTGTGCTTCATGGGCTGAACAAGCACATGCGTATCAGGTGGCACTGGCTGCGTAAGGAGGTGAAGAGGGGGACGGTGAATCCGATCTACATCAAGACTCACCAGCAGTCAGCAGACTTCCTCACCAAGCGGCTTGCGGATGAGCCTCATTGGCGTTGTGTGCGCATGAGTGGAATGAGCATGAACTAGCATGGAATGATGGGGATGCAGCCGGCAGGCTGAGGGGGAGTGTGTTGGGTGCAAATTCACATTGCACGACATCCTGCCGTCTGTTTGTACGAGTATGCGTGTGCGAATGCATTTGGGTGTGAATGGAATGTTCGTGTGTTTGTTTGCTTTCGCAATTTTCGCTTGAAGCATTTGCAGGTACTCGCGCAATGTGCGCTTCGGCACAACATTGTATGCGCTATGAACAGTACAAGCAGAAAGGACGAGCTCGCAAAGGAACCCAAGATGGAAGCTTTGCGGTTCAACTTACTTGATTGTGCAGATTCAGTTCTATCCAACTCGAAATTGTACTGTTTTGTTTGGTTGACTATAGTGTAGCAGGGCAGGCACTATAGAGGTACAATTTAGGTGAAGGTTCGATGTTGTTTGTCTGTATCTGCATGCTACAGGGCCAGGGGAAACCAGCGGAACCAGCATTTGGCTGGTTGGGCAAAGACAAAACAGGTTCTGTTTTTATGACCTGAACCTGGTTGTTGTTTTCCCAGGTTGAAAAAACAGAACCAGAGGTTGTTTACCAACCTACCACCTGCTGTTTTGTCCAGCCAGGTTGGTTCTGTTGCTTGGAATTATTTGGGATCATCCCTGGTTGTTCCCAGGTTTATTCCCAAGGTCCTTGCTAGCTAGAACTATTTATTCCTTCTCTGTTTGTACCTGGATATAGTCAATTTGATTCAAGCGAATTCCTCCCTTCCTGGAATTTCGTTTCTACGCGGTGCGACGGCGGAATGCTACTCGAGTCAACGCTAGTACGCTAGCACTCCAACGCTAGGCAAACGCTGTCTGAGCCATAACTTTGTAATGGCAGAACTTTTCGCGAGGCAACTTGGCTTATTATAAAGCTCTTGGAGCGAGCTTCGATATATGAAATTCTCAGCTTAATCCGATCGACGGTCTGCACGATACGCTGCGCGACGTTCAAGGTACTCTTGCTGTTTTGACTAAGTCCCTCTTGATCCCTCTCTCTACAAACTCGGACCCGAGGATAGGGCCTGGTCTTGTACCAGGCACCCAAGGACCCTTGGAGGTGACCCCGAGGAGAGGTTTTAAGTGTGTTAAAGTCTTAATAGCTTGAGTTTATTAGGCCCTTAAACCAACATGAGCAGCATCCCGTCTCCGTCCTCCTGCAACTTCACACCGTGCTCCTTCAACTGGCCGGACGACAGCAGGTTTACCCGCACACGCGGGATGTAGAGCACGTCGGGGATGAGCACCTGCTTCCCGGCCTCCTTTTGCAGGGCGATAGTGCCGTGGCCCTGGACGTCCTGCAGCGCCCCATTGAAGCCGCGCACGTGCTTGATGGAGCCGCTCCGCTGTGGGTCGACGAAGACTTCCTTCGTCCCCATCAAGTGGTGGGAGCAGCCGCTGTCGAGCAGGACCACCGCGAGGTTCGCCTGCACAGCTGCCGCCACCGCTTGGAAGTCCTCCCCGGCCTCTGGCTCTAGCGAGACGGTTGGCTCCACGACGCCAACTAGCGAGCACGACGCCTCCTTGTCGTCTCATCCTTTGCCACCAGCAGAGGAGTCGGCGTCCTTCGCCGAGGTCGACGACTTGGTCGACTGCTTCTCCCTGCGCGGCTTGTTTCCTCCTCGACGAGGACGACGACTGCCAGACCTCCCGTGGCCTTCCTTGGCGTTGTTGTCGTCGGAGTCACTGCGTTCGGGGCACTCAAAGGGGAGGTGGTTGGGGTCGCCGCACAGCCAGCACTCCCGACGTCGACTTCCTCCTCCTCGACCGTTGTCCTTTGTCGACTTCTTCTTGTCGACTTCCTTGGCCGGCTTCCAGCCACTGCTACCACTGCCGCCAGACCATCCGTGCTGCCCCGGTCGACCTCCTTGCTTCGCCGGGGCGACAAAGTTCGCCTGCACCAAGAGCTTCTGGGACCGCTCAGCCTCCTGCATCGCCTCATCCTGCAGGATGTACGAGTTCAAGTTGTCCACGTTGAGCGTCGTCCTCGTGCTCGGCACCATTGACAGCCGCTTCAGGAGGTTGTAGCTGCTCGAGAGTCCCTGCATGACGTGGGTGACGTACGACGCCGTCGAGTACTGCGCGCCGGCCATCCTGATGGTGGCGAGAATTCGCCAGGCTCGGTTGCAGTAGTCGGTCGCCGTCTCCTCGTCGCCCATACGCAGGTGCGTCAGCTGCCCCTCTAGCTGGGCGATGAACAAGTCGTCGGTGACTTGGTAGGTCGACTCGTTGAAGTGCCACGCCCGGTGGCCGGCGTCGAGGTATTCTCGGCACCACTTCAGGGCGATCTGCACGCCTGGCGAGCAGCACCGCGAGATGGCCGTGAAGGTCAACAGCTGCAAGGCGCGGAACTCCGCTCGTAAGTCCGCGTGGTGCTCCTCCGGCGTCGCCACGGTCCCTCGGGCGAAGCCGATCAGCCCGGCCATCTCCAGCTGGGGCTCGATAGCTTCCTTCTATGTGAGAATGTCTGGTCGACCAACGAGCGGCGGGGTGACCAAAATCCTGTTCGGCGTAAACTTGAAGTAGCCGTAGCTCGGTGCAATCCCACCCGCCGTCACCTGGGTCGCCAACATCGGCGAGAATCCGCTCCGCCGACCTCCGACGTCACCCCGCGAGGAGCCTGCAGCCGCCGACGACTGCACCCCTCGCGCCTGAACGCCGCCGACTTCATCGGCGTGGATCACACCACGCTGCCTCGACATGCCTCCCGCATTGCTGCCGACTTGGCCACCTCCGGCGTTGACGCCCACGTCGACGCCGCCTTCGTTGGTGGTCGAGGAGAAGCTGGTCGAGACGGGGGATGCTCCGTCGCCCACATGGTGCGGAGTCCAGCCTCGACGACCGCCCAGGGTATCGCCCCGTACTCCTGGGCCTCATGGCGTCTCCTCGCATCCTCCAGCTGTGCCTCCAGGGTGTCCATCACCTCTGTGTCACCTACGAGCACGCTAGTGACTACACAGCTGCCGGCCTACGAGCAACTTAGGTAAGTGACCACTACGTCGACCTGACGGAAAGGTAAGTCGTGTGCCGTCCACGCTCACCGCACCATGCGGAGATAACTACTACAGCGGGAGCTAGATTACGGGCTAGGCACGGGTGCTCGTGTGATCCCTGCATTCGTTGGTCCTTAGTCGTTTTCCTAATGCACACACTGCTTGCTGGTTCACGGGGCAGTTTGGCAAGAGTTTCACTAAGAAAGGTTGTCAACAATGGTACAATCAAGTTGGAAGGACAAGACTACATCAGAGCTAGCATGGAAGCAGGTCGACTGCCAGCGCAGCATGGTCGACCGCGTTCCAGCATGACTTGGTCGACCGCGCTCCAGCAGTGCAAAGTCGCGGTTCGCCAATGCTGCAGGTCGACGGCGTGCCAACATCGCAAGTCGACGGCGTGCCAGCGTTGCACCCGCAGGACAGCAGTGCACCTACTTCGCAGGTGCTCGCAGGTGATTGGTGTGCTGTGCCTCGTCACCTGTACAGCGCACACACCAAATCGCTCTCGTGTTGACGACTGCATCTGATCAGCCACGTCAACCTCGGGATACCACCACCGAGGTCGGCCTCGCCACGGACACCTGTGCGACTGTCGCGTGCCTTCGCAGAACCTCGTCACTTAGGTAACCCGGTCGACCGGGCAACCACGTCGACCAGCTGCTCCTGTATGTGCCCGTCGACCTCCCAAGTCGACGACCACCCAGACGGCTATCCCAGGTCGGCGTCACCAAGTCGACGCCCCTTGTAAGTCGGCGCCGACTTCCAGGCCGACCTCTTGAAGTCGACGACCTCGCAAGTCGGCGACCTCCCAAGTCGGCGACCTCCCAAGTCGGCGACCTCGCAAGTCGGCGACCTCCCAAGTCGGCGACCTCCCAAGTCGGCGACCTTGCAAGTCGACGACCTCCCAAGTCGGCGACCTTGCAAGTCGGCGCCGACTTCCAGGTCGACGCGCCACATCGCCGACCACCAGGTGAAGTCGGCGGCATTGCAGTGGCCCCTTGCAAGTCGACCAAACCCGTCGACCAGCTCGCCCAAGTCGGCGTCGCCCACTTCTGCAAGTCGGCTGCACCCGTACACCCAACCACGAAGTCGGCTCCTCCCAAGCGAGGACGAGGCCAACACACAACTCCCGTTGACATATGGTTGGTATTATTAGTAACACGATAACTTACCCATTTTGTTGGCACAAAGAGTAAGTGCACATCTGACCCATATAGTTGGTACCAAGAGTAAGTGCGTAACTTACCCATATGGTTGGTACTAAGAGTAAGTGCGCATCTTACCTATGTGGTTAGGACTCTGGTGTGTGAATTACCAATATGCTTGTTACGTAGTGTAAGTGCATAATTTACCCATATGGTTGGTACTAAGAGTAAGTGCTTAATTTACTCAGATGGTTAATACTAATAGTAAATGCGCAAGTTAACCATATTGTTAGTAATAAGAGTAAGCGAGGAACTTTTCCATGTGGTTGGTACTAAGAGTAAGTTTGCATTTGACCCATATGGTTGTTACTTATAGTAAGTGCGTAACTTGCTCATATGGTCGGTACTAAGTGTAAGTGCGTAAATTACACATATGGTTGATAGTAAGAGTGAGTGAGTAACTTATCAATATGGTTGGTACTATTAGTAAGTGGGTAACTTACCCATATGGTTGGCACCAGGAGTAAGTGCGTAACCTACCCATATGGCTGGTACTAAGAGTAAGTGTGCATCTGACCTATATAGTTGGTACTAAGGTGTGTAAATTACCCATATGGTTGTTAGTAAGAGTAATTGCGTAAATTACTATATGGTTTGTACTAAGAGAAAATGCGTAAAATACAGTTGGTACTAAGGGTAAGTGCGTGACTTACCCATATGCCTGGTACTAAGAGTATGTGCATAACTTACTCATACGGTTGGTACTTCGAGTAAGTGCATAGCTTCCCGATATGGTTGGTTCTATTAGTAATTGGATAACTTACCCTTATTGTTGGCACAAAGAGCAAGTGTGATGCTTACTGATATGGTTGGTACTAAGAGTAAATGCGTAACTTAACCATATGGTTGGTACTAATAGTAAGTGCGTGAACTACCCATATGGTTGGTACTAATAGTAAGTGCGTAACTTACCCACATTGTTTGTACTATGAGTAAGTGCGTAACTTACCCATATGATTGGCACAAAGAGTAAGTGCACATTTGACCCATATGGTTGGTACCGAGAGTAAGTGGGCAACTTTTCCATGTGGTTGGTACTAAGAGTAAGTACGCATCTGACCCATATGGTTGTTAGTAAGATTAAGTGCGTGAAGCACTCATATGGTTGGTATTAAGAGTAAGTGCGTGAACTACCCGTATGGCTGATATTAATAGTAAGTGCATAAGTTACCCATATTGTTGGTACTAAAAGTTGGTGTGTAACTTGCCCATATGGTTGGTACAAAGAGTAGGTGCGAAACTTATCCATATGGTTGGTACTAGGAGTATGTGCGTAACTTTCTCATATGGTTGGGACTAAGAGCAAATGAGTAAATCACCTATATGGTTGGTACTAAGAGTAAGTGGGTAACTTATCCATATGGTTGGTACTAGGAGTAAATGTGTTTACCCATATAATTGGTACTAAGACTAAGTGCATGAACTACCCATGTGGTTAGTAGTAACAGTAAAGGCATGACTTACCCATAGGGTTGGTACTAAGATTGAGTGCGCATCTGACCTATATGGATTTTACTAAGTGTAAGTGCATTAAGTACGTATATGGTTGTTACTAAGAGTAAATAAGTAAAGTACCCGTATGGTTGGTACTACGAGTAAGTGCATAACTTACCCATATGGTTGGTACTAAGAGCAAGTTGGTAACTTATCCATGTGGTTGTTATTTGCGTAAGTGCGTGAATTACCCATATGGTTGTTACTAAGAAAAATTGCGTAACTTGCTCATATGGTTGGTACTTGCGCAACTTACTCATATGGTTGGTACTAAAAGTAAATGTGTAAATTTTGCATATGGTTGGTACTAAGAGTATGTGCGTAATTTACCCATATGGTTGATACAAAGAGTGAGTGCATAACTTACTCATATGATTGGTACTAAGAGTAAGTGCGCATCTGACCCATATGGTTGGTACTTGCGCATCTGACCGATATGGTTGGTACTAAGGTGCGTGAATTACCTATATGGTTCTTACTTAAAGCAAGTGCATAATTTACCATTATGATTGGTGCAAAGAGTAATTGAGCAACTTACTTATATGGTTGGTACTAAGAGAAAGTGCGCATCTGACCCATATGGTTGGTACTAAGAGTAAGTACGTAAATTACCTAAATGGTTGACAGTAAGAGTAAGTGCGTAACATACCGATATGGTTGGTACTAATAAGTGGGCACAAAAAGTAAGTGCGTACCTTACCCATATGGTTGGCACAAAAAGTAAGTGCGTACCTTACCCATATGGTTGGCACAAAAAGTAAGTGCGTACCTTACCCATATGGTTGGTACCAAGAATATGTGCGTAACTTACCCATATGGTTGGTACTAAGAGTAGGTGCGCATCTGACCCATACGGTTGGTACTAATGTGCGTGAATTACTCATATGGTTGTTACTTAGAGTAAGTGCATAACATACCGATATGGTTATTAATAAGAGTAATTGCATATGTCGCCCATATGGTTGCTACTAAGAATAAGTGCGCATCTGACCCATATGGTTGGTACTTGCGCATCTGACCGATATGGTTGGTACTAAGGTGCGTGAATTACCTATATGGTTCTTACTTAAAGCAATTGCATAATTTACCATTATGATTGGTGCAAAGAGTAATCAAGCAACTTACTTATATGGTTGGTACTAAGAGAAAGTATGCATCTGACCCATATGATTGGTACTAAGAGTAAGTACGTAAATTACCTAAATTGTTGACAGTAAGAGTAAGTGCGTAACTTACCGATATGGTTGGTACTAATAAGTGGGCAACTTAGCCATATGGTTGGCACAAAAAGTAAGTGCGTAACTTACCTATATGGTTGGTACCAAGAATATGTGCGTAACTTACCCATATGGTTGGTACTAAGACTAGGTGCGCATCTGACCCATACGGTTGGTACTAACGTGCGTGAATTACTCATATGGTTGTTACTTAGAGTAAGTGCATAACATACCGATATGGTTATTAATAAGAGTAATTGCATATGTCACCCATATGGTTGGTACTAAGAGTAAGTGCGCATCTGACCCATATGGTTGGTACTAAGAGTAAGCGTGTAACTTACCCTTATGGCTGGTACTAAGAGTAAATGCATAACGTACCTATATGGTTGGTACTAAGAGTAAGTGCGTAACTTGTCCATATGGTTGATATTAAGATTAAGTGTGTAACTTACCCATATGAATGGTACTAAGAGTATGTGCACATTTGTCCCATGTGGTTGTTACTTAGAATAAGTGCGTCATTTACTTATATAGTCGGTACCGAAAGTATATGCGTAAGAGTAATTATGTAATGTACCCATATGGTTGGTACTGATTAAGTGCGTAAATTACACATATGGTTGGTAGTAAGAGTAAGTGCTTAAATTACCCATAGGGTTGGTACTATTAGTGAGTGGGTAACTTACCCATATGGTTGACGCAAAGATTATGTGTGCATCTGACCCATATGGTTGGTACCAATAGTAAATGCTTAACGTATCCATATAGTTGGTACTAAGAGTAAGTGCGCATCTGACCCAAATGGTTGGTACTTGCGCATCTGATCCATATGGTTGGTACTAAGGTGTGTGAATTACCCATATGGTTGTTACTTCGAGTAAGTGCATAACTTACCAATATGGTTGTTTCTAAAAGTAATTGCGCAACTTACTCATATGGTTAGTACATAGTGTAAATGCGTAAAATACCCATATGGTTGGTACTAAGTGCGTAACTTACTCACATGGTTGGTACTACGAGGAAGTGCATTCATTACCGATATGGTTGGTACTATTTGCAAGTGGGTAATTTTCCCATATTGTAGGCACAAAGAGCAAGTGTGTAGCTTATTCATATGGTTGGTACTAAGAGAAGGTGTGCATCTGACCCATATGGTTGGTACTAAGAGTAAGTACGTAAATTACCTAAATGGTTGACAGTAAGAGTAAGTGCGTAACTTACCGATATGGTTGGTACTAATAAGTGGGCAACTTAGCCATATGGTTGGCACAAAAAGTAAGTGCGTAACTTACCTATATGGTTGGTACCAAGAATATGTGCGTAACTTACCCATATGGTTGGTACTAAGACTAGGTGCGCATCTGACCCATACGGTTGGTACTAACGTGCGTGAATTACTCATATGGTTGTTACTTAGAGGAAGTGCATAACATACCGATATGGTTATTAATAAGAGCAATTGCATATGTCACCCATATGGTTGGTACTAAGAGTAAGTGCGCATCTGACCCATATGGTTGGTACTAAGAGTAAGCGTGTAACTTACCCTTATGGCTGGTACTAAGAGTAAATGCATAACGTACCTATATGGTTGGTACTAAGAGTAAGTGCGTAACTTGTCCATATGGTTGATATTAAGATTAAGTGTGTAACTTACCCATATGAATGGTACTAAGAGTAAGTGCATAACTCACCCATATGGTTTGTAGTAATAGTGCATGGGTAACTTATCATTGTGGTCGGTACTAAGAGTATGTGCACATTTGACCCATGTGGTTGTTACTTAGAATAAGTGCGTCATTTACTTATATAGTCGGTACCGAAAGTATATGCGTAAGAGTAATTATGTAATGTACCCATATGGTTGGTACTGATTAAGTGCGTAAATTACACATATGGTTGGTAGTAAGAGTAAGTACTTAAATTACCCATAGGGTTGGTACTATTAGTAAGTGGGTAACTTACCCATATGGTTGGTACCAATAGTAAATGCTTAACGTACCCATATAGTTGGTACTAAGAGTAAGTGCGCATCTGACCCAAATGGTTGGTACTTGCGCATCTGATCCATATGGTTGGTACTAAGGTGCGTGAATTACCCATATGGTTGTTACTTCGAGTAAGTGCATAACTTACCAATATGGTTGTTTCTAAAAGTAATTGCGCAACTTACTCATATGGTTAGTACATAGTGTAAATGCGTAAAATACCCATATGGTTGGTACTAAGTGCGTAACTTACTCACATGGTTGGTACTACGAGGAAGTGCATTCATTACCGATATGCTTGGTACTATTTGCAAGTGGGTAATTTTCCCATATTGTAGGCACAAAGAGCAAGTGTGTAGCTTATTCATATGGTTGGTACTAAGAGTAAGTGAGAAACTTATCCATTTGGTTGGTACTATTGACAATTGGGTGGATTGCCTATTTGGTTGGTTCTAAGAGAAAATGCGTAAATTTACCCATATGGTTGGTACAAAAAGTAAGTGTGTAAATTACCCGTATGGTTGGTACTAAGAGTATGTGCGCTTCTGACCATATGGTGGATACTAAGGTGCGTGAATTACCCATATTGTTGGTACTAAGAGTAAGTGCATAACTTACCCATATGGTTGTTACTAAGAGTAGGTGCGTAGCTTATTCATATGGTTGGTACTAGGAGTAGATGCATAAATTACCCATATGGTTGGTACTAAGAGTAGGTATGCAACATACCTACACAGTTGGTACTAACAGTAAGTGCGTAACATACCCATATTGTTGGTATTAAGAGTAAGTGCGTAAATTACACGTCTGGTTGGTACTAAGAGCAATTGCGTAACTTACCCATATGGTTGGTACTATTAATATTTGGGTAACTTACCCATATGATTGGCACAAAGAGTAAGTGCGCATCTGACCCATATGGTTGGTACTACAAGTAAGTGCTTAACATACCCATATGGTTGGTTTAAGAGTCAGTGCATTACTTACTCATATGATTGGTGTGGAGATAAGCATTACAACGGGAGCTAATGTACGGGGGAAGGCATGGTTGTGACAGTGATCGTAGCGTTCCTTAGCGTTCACACACATTCACGGGGAGAATGGGTAAGATTTTCACTAGCAAAAGGTCACAACAATGATAGAAAAACATTGGTAAGGCTAACTACATCAGATCCATATCTGCCTAGAAAATAAGCACGTCGACCGCGTTCCAGCATTGCAAAATCCGTACTGTTCCAGTGCTGTAGAAAGGCGGTGCCAACGTTGCAAGTCGACGGCATGCCAATGCTGCAGCAAGGTGGCTGCACAGTGTTGCACCCGCTTGACAGCAGCGCACCCGCTTCACAGGTGCTCGCAGTTGGTTGGCGTGCTGTGCTCTGTGACGTGCACAATGCAGACACCAAGCTGACCGCGTGCCAACAACTGCGCCTGATCAGCCACGTCGACCTCGAAACATAATCTCCGAGGTCGGCTGCGTTCCAACCTTGTCAGAGCCAGCTCCTTGCTCCCCCGTTTCTCCAATGTGGAAGAACTAGCGTGGCGTGCTCCGTCTTCTTCTCAGCACCGCCGTAGCCCTTCGGGTTGTTGTCGGACGAATCGGCGACCATGTTCGTGCCGTTTTACTGGTTCCTCTGCGCGCAGCCATCTTGGTGACGATTCTGGGGGGTCCATCTATCGGGTTTCTTATAGCACAAGAACTAGGGATGCCCCTCCTTCTGACAATACCAGCAACTCCCTTTCATTTTGCCACCAGCACCCGACTTGCCCCCTCACCTGAATTTCGCAACGCGGCCCCAACCGATACCTCCTTGTTGGTCGTTGGAGTCGTCGTCCTTCCTCGCACCGCGTCCATCACCACCAAAACCATCTCCGCTGCTACGTCGGCTCCGTTGCATCCCGTAGCCGCTGCTGCCGTCGTCTCCACCCCTCAGTTGGCGGCGACAGAAGTCCTCCTCCAAAATCTTCGTCCGCACCCACTCGAGCGTCCACAAGCTCTGATTCTGCAACAGGCTCAATCCGCTCGTGAATTGAAGCCACGATTCTGGCACCATTGAGAGCACCTTCAGGCACTTGGTTTGCTCCGGGTAGGTGATTCATGCAATCGCCTGCTTCGCAGATCACGCATATTGTTTATATCAGGTTGCACCGGCTCTCCCTCGCTCAAGCGCAACACGGACAGCTTACTGTCCATCATGAGCGTCGCAGCAGCGGAAGTAGGGACGTGCAGCTTCTTCGGACCCGGCCCACGCCTTTAGACCACAATCAACCTCCAGCATTAGGTGCATGACGTGGTGACCCTGGTTCAGCTGCAAAATCTGCGACATCAAGTGGTAGCCAGCCGAGACGTGCTCGTCCCAATCTTCATGCAGCGCGGGGTCACTCGGTCTATGCTCCTCCCCAATCATTAGTTTCAGCAAACCGATATGACGGATGTAAAGATGCATTTTATAGGCCCAATAATCATAGCCCTCACCATTGAACTTCTCGACGGTGAATTTCTTCAGCACCTCCTTGGCGTCGAAACGCCAGAATCCTGGCTGCCGTTACGATCTTGGGCTGAAGATTCACCAGCTCTCATCGAGGTATTGCCCGCCATAGCTACCTATAACGAGGATCACTACAACGCAGTTATGATACCAGCTTGTTGGTGTAAGGGCTTAATAAACTCAAGTTATGAAGACATAATTAAACCTAAAACCTCTTCTCGGGGTCACCTCCAAAGGTCCTTGGGTGCTTGGTACAGGACCAGCCCCTACTCTTGGGTCCGAGTTTGTAGAGAGAGAAGTCAAGATTAACTTAGCCAAAACAACAAGAGTACCTTGTATGTTGCGCAGCGTCCCGTGCAAACTGTAGATCCGATTAAGCTGATTATTTTCTATATCGATGCTCGCTCAAATTGCTTTAAAAAGAGCCTAGTTTCCTGGCGAAAAGTTCTGCCATAACGAAATTATGGCTCGGATAGCGTTGGCCTAGCGTCGTAGTGCTAGTGTACTAGCATTAACTCTGCGGAGATAACTCTATCAACGGGAGCTAGGCTACGGGCTAGGCACGGGGCAGGAGTGATCTCTGCGTTCGACGCTTAGGCGTTTCCTTGTGTTCACACTACTTGCTAGTTCACGGGGGGAATTCGCAAGAGTTTCACTAGGAAAACATGACAACAATGGTTTAGAATGACAGCCACAACATTGGCAACACAGAATACATCAGAGCTAGCACGGCTGCTGGTTGACTGTCTGCGCAGCACGGTCGACCGCGTTCCAGCACGACTTGGTCGACCGCGCTCCAGCAGTGCACCAACGTTGCAAGTCTGCGGTGCCTCAACGCTGTAGCAAGTCGGCTGCACAGCGTTGCACATGTATGACAACGATCCACCCGCTTTGCAGGTGCGCGCAGCTGGTTGGTGCTCCACGCCTTGTCACGAGCACAGCGCAGACGCCCAGCAGAGACCACGCAAGCGACTGCGGCTACCAGCCACGTCGACCTCGGGATACCACCCCCGAGGTCGGTCTTGTGGAAGCCACCCTGGCGACAGTCTCGCACCTCCGCAGAGCCTCGTCGCCCGGGTAACCTGGTCGACTGGGTATCCATCCCGTCGACCAGCTCCTCCTTGTGCCCGTCGAACACCCAGGTCGACAACCACCACCAGTCAACCAGCTCAAGGTCGACCACACTCCTAGTCGACCAGCTCCGGGTCGACCAGCACACCTATCAGCCGACCACCCAAGTCGGCTTCCCCAAGTCGGCGTCACCAAATCAACGCCATCACATGTCGACCGCCGAAGTCGACCTCCCGAAGTCGGCGCCCTTGCAGTGCCCCCCCGTGCTGGTCGACCAGTCTCGTCGACCAGCACGCCCACTGCTGCAGGTCGGCTGCACTCCTCACACCCGACCACGAAGCCAACTCCGCCCAAGCGAGGACGGGGCCTACAACAACTCTCGTTAACAGACTCGGGTATCATTCGGCCATCAAACCGCGTAAAAACAAAATTTCAGCAAGGAAATTTTTTGCTTGAATCAATTTGACTATATCTCGAGTATACACAGAGAAGGAATAAATAGCTAGACCTAGCAATAACCTTGGGAATCAACCTTGGAACAAGGGATGATCCAAAATAATTTAAAGCAACAGAACCAACCTGGCTGGACCTTCTTGATCAGCAGACCATGTTTTGTTCACGCTCCCCTTGGCGCCAAAACACCAGAATCTTGGCTGCCGCTACGATCTTGGGCTGAAGATTCGCCAGCTCCCGCCGAGGTGTTGCCCGCCATAGCTACCTACAACGAGGATCACTATAATGCAGCTCTGATACCAGCTTGTTGGTGTAAGGGCCTAATAAACTTAAACTATCAAGACTTAATCAAACTTAAAACCTCTCCTCGGGTCACCTCCAAGGGTCCTTGGGTGCCTGGTACATGACTAGCCCATATCATCGGATCCGAGTTTGTAGAGAGAGGAGTCAAATGACTTAGCCAAGATAACGAGAGTACCTTGAATGTCGCACAGCGTGCCGTGCAGACCGTCGATCGGATTAAGCTGAAAATACGCTATATCGAAGCTCACTCCAAGAGCTTTCAAATAAGCCAAGTTGCCTCGCGAAAGTTCTGCCATTATGAAGTTACGGCTCGGACAGCGTTTGGCTAGCGTCGTAGTGTTAGCATACTAGCGTTGACTCATGTTGTATTTCACCGTCGAACCACGTAGAAACAAAATTCCAGCAAGGAAAGAATTCGGTTGAATCAATTTGACCATATCCAGAGTACATACAGAGAAGGTTTAAGTAGCTAGAGCTAGCTAGGACCTTGGTAAACAACATGGGAACAACCAGGGATGATCCCAGATAAGTCCAAGCAAAAGAACCACCATGGCTCAACAAAATAGCAGGTGGCATGTTGGTAAACAACCTCTGGTTCTGTTTTTCCAACCTGGGAAAACAACAACCAGGTTCAGGTCCTAAAAGTAGAACCTGTTTTGTCCTTGCCCAACCAGCCAAATTCTGATTCTGCTTGTTTCCCCTGGCACTGTAACATGCAGATACAGACAAACATCAACCCACCTTCACCTAAATTGTACCCCTATAGTGCCTGCCTTGCTACACTATTGTTAACCAAATAGACAAAGACAATGTCTAGTTAAGCATATAGCTGAATCCGCGCATTCAAATTAACCGAACTGCAAAACTTCCATCTTGGATTCCATTGCGAGCTCGTCCATTTTGCTTGCACTGTGCATAGCGCGTACAATGTTGTGCCGAAGCGCACATTTTAAGGGCATCAAGCAAAAATCGCGAAAGCAAACAAACATTCCATTCATATGCAAATGCATTCACACACTCATACTCGTAGCGTTCCTTAGCGTTTGCTCCCGTTTTCTCTACGCACACGTTCACGGGGAGAATTGGCAAGAGTTTTGCTAGCAAAAATTGTGAACAATGGTTGAAAATGGCAAGCAGCATTGACTACTTCAGGAGCATGTCTGCCCAGCATGCAAGGAGGTCGACCTCCAGCTCAGCATGGTCGACGGCCTTCCAGCGCAACACAGTCCGCACCGCTCCAGCGCTGCAGAAAGGCGGCTTGCCAATGCACCAAGTCGAAGGTGTGCCAACACTGCAGCAAGGCGGCTGTACAGCGTTGCACCCGCATGACAGCAGCACGCCTACTTCGTAGGTGCTCGCAGTTGGTTGGCGTGCTGTGCCCTGTCATGTGCACAGCGCAGACTCCAAGTCGACCACGTGCCACTGACTGCACCCGATCAGCCACGTCAACCTTGGGATACCACCTCCGATCGCCTTCGCCAGAACCTCCTGGGTGACTGTCGCACCTCCGCAGAACCTCGTCGCTCAGGTAACTTGGTCGACTGGGCTACCACCAAGTTGGCGTCGACTTTTGTGGCCGGTGTCGACCAGCTGTTGTACGTGCCCGTTGACCACCCAGGTCGACGTCCTCCAGCCGACTTCACTAACTCGGCTACTCTCCAGGTCGATCAACTCCTATGTCGACTAGACTGGCTGTTAGCCGACTCCACCAAGTTGGCTTCTCTCCATCAACATCCCTTGCAGTTGCCTCCTCTCCCTCCTCCCACATACGAGGAGTCAGGTCCAGCTGCATGGTGATCTACACCATCTGCGGGAAAACCTTTGCCTCCAACAATTTCTCCCAACTCACGTCTCGGCTGTCAAACAACACACCTTTGGATGGTTCCCACATTAGCCATCCCTTGCTCTCAGCAGCCAGCCCCAAATGCACACACCAAATTGCACTCGCCCCAAGATTAGAGCGGTAGTTCTTTGGGCCGTTGGCGACTGCCATGCAACCGAATACCTTCAACATGTCCACCGGCGGCTGCCTCCCAAGCCACCTCCCCAACGGTTTCACAAGTCATCATCAACTTTCAAAAGTTCACTGTTTCTTGTCACGGTAGCGTGCCGGACAGCGTGGGCCACATGGCATTCCCCAACCCAGATTCTATAAGCAGTGCCCTAGAAATTTCAAGAATTGTGCGGTTCGCCTATTCTGCTACACCGTAAGACTGTGGGGTGTAAGCCATGGTCAGCTCCCTTGGGATGCCCTACTTCTTGAGCCAGGCCGTCATCTCAGCTTCAATGAACTCACCACCCTGATCTGACCTTATCCGCAACCACACACTCCGATTGCTTCTCCACAAATGGAAGCCAATCATCCCAAGCGTGGAGGCGGAGTGGTCTTCCTGCTTCAGTGGATACACCCACATGAGTCTACTCAAATCATCCACTATGGTTAGGAATTACCGCTCCCCCTTGTGCCCTTGCACTAGCAGCGGCCTAACCAAGTCCATGTGGACCAGCTCCAAAGGCTTCTTGTTCCTCCCAGCCAAACTATGGAAGGGGAAACGGGTAATCCTTGGGATCAAACAAAACTTACAGTTGTCATTGGGTGGCTGTCCGTTCAGCTTCAGACCCTTGACGGCTCCATAATTCTCCAACTGCTTTTGCATGGGTATTGCCACATGCCCCAAGCGTCAGTGTGTCATTGCCCAGTCTGTCTCCCCAAATCTGGCCGACATTTTCATACCAACCCTTCCAATGGCGTTGCACTCCCCCTTGGATGCAGACCATTCTCTAGCCTGCTCCCCATCGAACCACACCAACGCTGGTAGCTGCCACATGGATCTGTACACGTCCTTGCTCTTGTGCAGGATCTGTACCTGATTGCCCAGCTGCCCCTTACATGTGCGAGCCCCATCCGTGCTAATGCTCACCCCAACCTTGGCTAGCTTACGGATGGAGATGAGGTTTGCCTTGAGGTCGGAGACGAGGAGAACGTTGTGCAGCACCACCGGCTTGCCATCCGCTCCCTTAAACGCAGCTCGTCCCGCACCAACAACCTTCAGCGAGTGTCTAGAGGCGGAGCACATCTCATTGATTGGTGCAGCGCATACGTCGTCCAGCAGGTCCTTGCGCGGCGTCATCGTCCAAGCAGTGCCTATGTCCAACACTCAAAAGCTGAGGGGGTGAAGCTCCGCTCCAACCTTGGCAGAGCTGTCTCCTTGTTCCCCCTTCTCTCCAATATGGAAGAACTGGCCCAAGGCGCACTCCTTCTCAGCACCGCCTTTGCTCTTCGGGTTGTTGTCGGACGAATCAGCGACCATGTTCGTGCCGTTTTACTGGTTCCTCCGCGTGCAGCCATCTTGGTGACGATTCTGGGGGGGCCAATCCATCGGGTTTCTTATAGCACAAAAACCAGGGGTGCCCTCCTTCTCACAATACCAGCAACTTCCTTTATTTTGCCACCAGCACCCGACTTACCCCCACGTCCAGATTTCGCACCACGACCCCAACCGGTACCTCCTTGTTGGCAGTTGGAGTCATCGTCCTTCTTTGCACCACGCCCAGCACCAATGAAGCCACGTCATCTGCCACTTCGGCGCCCTTGCATTCCATAGCCACTGTTGCCGTCGTCTCCACCCCTCAGTTGGCGGCAATGGAAGTCCTCCTCCACAATCTTCGTCCGCACCCACTCAAGCGTCTACAAGCTTTGGTTCTGCGGCAAGCTCGTGAATTGAAGCCACAATTCCAGCAACAGCAATAGCATCTTCAAGCACTTGGTCTGCTCTAGGTAGGTGATTTCCGCGATCACCAGCTTTGCATAGAGATCACGCATCTTGTCTAGAACAGGTTCCCTTGCTCAAGCGCAATGCGGACAGCTCCCTCTCCATAATGAATATCGCGGCGACGGAGATAAGGGGGTGCAGCTGTTGGGTGCAGATTCGGTTTGCGCGACATCGTGCCGTTTGTTTGTACAAGTATGCGTGTGCGAATGCATTTCGCGTTTGAATAGTGTATTTTGTGTGTTTCTTTACTTTTGCAATTTTTGCTTGAAGCATTTGCATGTATGCGATATGAACAGTGGAAGCAAAAAGGACGAGCTCGCAAAGGAACCCAAGATGGAAGCTTTGCGGTTCAGTTAAATTGATTGCGCATATTCAGTTCTATCTAACTCGAAATTGTACTGTTTTGTTGGCTGACTGTAGTGTAGCAGGGCAGGCACTATAGGAGAACAATTTAGGTGAAGGTTGGATGTTGTTTGTCTGCATCTGCATGCTACAGGGCCAGGGAAAATCAGCGGAACCAGCATTTGGCTTATTGGGAAAGAACAAAACAGGTTCTGTTTCTAGGATGTGGATCTGGTTGTTGTATTCCCAAGTTGGAAAAACAGAACCAGAGGTTGTATACCATCTACCACCTGCTGTTTGGTGGTTGGTTCTGTTGCTTGGATTTTTTTGGGATCGTCCCTGGTTGTTCCCAGGTTGATTACGAGAGCCCTTCCTAGCTCTAGCTATTTATTCCTTCTCTGTTTGTACTCTCGATATAGTAAATCTGATTCATGCGAATTCCTTCGTTGCTGGAATTTTGTTTCTACGCGGTTCAGCGGTGAAATGCTACTTGAGTCAACGCTAGTATGCTAGCACTCCATCGCAGTGCAAACGCTCTCCGAACCATAACTTCGTAATGTCATAACTTTTGGCGAGACAACTTGGCTTATTTTAAAGCTTTTGGAGCGAGCTTCGATGCAACAAATTCTCAGATTAATCCGATCGACGGTCTGCACGATACGCCGCGCGACATACAAGGTACTCTTGTTATTTTGGCTAAGTCATTCTTGGTTCCTCTCTCTACAAACTCGGACCTGAGGATAGGGGCTGGTCTTGTACCAGGCACCCAGGGACCCTTGGAGGTGACCCCCAGGAGAGGTATTAAGTTTGATTAGGCAATACAAGGTTGATATTATTAGGCCCTTACACCAATAGCAGCTCCTTCAATATGGTCCATTCCTTCGAACCACAATCAACCTCCGCCAGTAGGTGTATGACGTGGTGATGCTGGTTCAGCTCCAAGCTCTGCGACATCAACTAATAGCAAACCAAGGCGTGCTCGTATCAATCATCTTGCAGCACGGGGTCACTCGGTCTAAGTTTCTCTCCAATGATTAGTTTCAGGAAACCGATTTGGTGGGAACTAAAGTTTCATTTTCCTGGCCCAATCATCATAGCCCTCACCATTGAACTTCTCGACGGTGAAGTTTTTCAGCACATCCTTAATCAGCGCGCTCCCATTGGCGCCGAAACACTATAATTTTGGCTGCCGCTACGATCTTGGGATGAAGATTCACCAGCTCCCGCCGAGGTATTGCCCGCCAGGTTCATCCTCCTCATCCAGATCATAGCCATGCGGTAGAATCAGCAATGCCTCCTCTGTCCCAAGCTGCTGCTCTGCTATATCAGCTCCTGCAGTCAGCTTCTTAGTAGCCATACGGGTACGTCCTGGCCTGGAGACGGGTGTTTCCCATCCCCTCATAACGACACCGTTTGGCTTCTTAGTTTTTCCCTGCTGCTGCCCTCCTCCCTCGGACCCAGCAGCTCCACTAGTGCTACCGCTAGTATCACCGGCAGGTGCCTCCTGCACCTTCTCTCCATCACCACCCTCTGCAGCTGCCTCCTCTCCCTCCTCCCACACACTAGGAGTCAGGTCCAGCTGCATGGTGATCTTCTCTATCTGCTGGGACACCCTGGCCTCCGGCTGTTTCTCCCAGCTCCCATACATCATGCCCTCAACAAACTTCACATCCCTGCTGTCAAACAGCACACCCTTGGAAGGTTCCCACAGCAGCCATCCCTTGCTCTCAGCAGCCAGCCCCAAATGCATACACCAGATTGCACTCGCCCCCAACTTACTTCGATACTTCTTGGGGATGTGGGCGACTGCCATGCAACCAAACACCCTCAGCATGTCCACCGGCGGCTTCCTCCCAAGCCACCTCTCCAACGGCACCCACGAGTCATCCCCAATAGTCCAGGGGGTGCAGCTCTGCTCCAACCTTGGCAGATGCGTCTCCTTGCTCCCCCTGCTCCCTCTGCTCTCCAATATGGAAGAACTGGCCCGCGGTGCGCTCCTTCTTCTTTTCCGCACCGCCGTTGCTCTTCGGGTTGTTGTCGGACGAATCGGCGACCATGTTCGTGCCGTTTTTCTGGTTCCTCCGTGCGCCGCCATCCTGGTGACGATTCTGGGGGGTCCATCCATCGGGTTTCTTATAGCACAAAAACCAGGGGTGCCCCTCCTTCTCACAATACCAGCAACTCCCTTTCATTTTGCCACCAGCACCCAACTTGCCCCCACGTCCAGATTTTGCACCGCGACCCCAACCGGTACCTCCTTGTTGGTCGTTGGAGTCGTCGTCCTTCTTTGCACCGCGTCCAGCACCACCGAAGCCACGTCCTCTGCCACGTCGGCTCCCTTGCATCCCGTAGCCGCTGCTGCCGTCGTCTCCACCCCTCAGTTGGCGGCGACGGAAGTCCTCCTCCAGAATCTTTGTCCGCACCCACTCGAGTGTCCACGAGCTCTGGTTCTGCGGCAGGCTCAATCCGCTCGTGAATTGAAGCCACGATTCCGGCAGCAGCGAGAGCATCTTCAAACACTTGGTCTGCTCCGGGTAGATGATTCCCGCGGTAGCCAACTTCGCGTAGAGGTCGCGCATCTTGTCCAGGACAGGTTGCACCGGCTCTCCCTCGCTCAGGCGCAACGCGGACAGCTCCCTCTCCAGCATCAACGTTGCAACAACGGAGGTCGGGGCGTGCAGCTCCTTCAACACGGTCCACGCCTTCGGACCGCACTCAACCTCCGGCAGCAGATGCATGACGTGGTGACGCTGGTTCAGCTCCAAACTCTGCGACATCAAATAGTAGCCAGCCGAGGAGCGCTCGTCCCAATCTTCCTGCAGCGCGGGGTCACTCGGTCTAGGCTCCTCCCCAATCATTAGTTTCAGCAATCCAATCTGACGGAAATATAGTTGCATTTTCCAGGCCCAATCATCATAGCCTTCACCATTGAACTTCTCGACGGTGAAGTTTTTCAGCACCTCCTTGACCAGCGAGCCCTGGTTTGTTCGCGCTCCCCTTGGCGCTGAAACACCAGAATCTTGGCTGCCGCTACGATCTTGGGCTGAAGATTCACCAGCTCCCGTTGAGGTGTTGCCCGCCATAGCTACCTATAACGAGGATCACTATAACGCAGCTCTGATACCAGCTTGTTGGTGTAAGGGCCTAATAAACTCAAGCTATTAAGACTTAATCAAACTTAAAACCTCTCTTCGGGGTCACCTCCAAGGGTCTTTGGGTACGTGGTACAAGACCAGCCCCTATCCTCGGGTCCGAGTTTGTAGAGAGAGGGATCAAGAGGGACTTAGTCAAAACAGCAAGAGTACCTTGAACGTCGCGCAGCGTATCGTGCAGACCGTCGATTGGATTAAGCTGAGAATTTCCTATATCGAAGCTCTCTCCAAGAGCTTTAAAACGAACCAAGTTGCCTCGCGAAAAGTTCTGCCATTACGAAGTTATGGCTCGGACAGCGTTTGCCTAGTGTTGAAGTGCTAGCGTACTAGCGTTGACTCGGGTAGCATTCCGCCGTCGCACCGCGTATAAACGAAATTCCAGGAAGGAAGGAATTCGCTTGAATCAAATTGACTATATCCAGGTACAAACAGAGAAGGAATAAATAGTTCTAGCTAGCAAGGACCTTGGGAATAAACCTGGGAACAACCAGAGATGATCCCAAATAATTCCAAGCAACAGAACCAACCTGGCTGGACAACACAGCAGGTGGTAGGTTGGTAAACAACCTCTGGTTCTGTTTTTCCAACCTGGGAAAACAACAACCAGGTTCAGGTCCTAAAAACAGAACCTGTTTTGTCTTTGCCCAACCAGCCAAATGCTGGTTCCGCTGGTTTCCCCTGGCCCTGTAGCATGCAGATACAGACAAACAACATCCAACCTTCACCTAAATTGTACCCCTATAGTGCCTGCCCTGCTACACTATAGTCAACCAAACAAAACAGTACAATTTCGAGTTGGATAGAACTGAATCTGCGCAATCAATTCAACCGAACCGCAAAGCTTCCATCTTGGGTTCCTTTGCGAGCTCGTCCTTTCTGCTTGTACTGTTCATAGCGCGTACAATGTTGTGCCGAAGCGCACAATGCGCGAGTACCTGCAAATGCTTCAAGCGAAAATTGCGAAAGCAAACAAACACACGAACATTCCATTCACACCCAAATGCATTTGCACATGCATCCTCGTACAAACAGACGGCAGGATGTCGTGCAATGTGAATTTGCACCCAACACCTCCAAGGGTCCTTGGGTGCCTGGTACAAGACCAGCCCCTATCCTCGGGTCTGAGTTTGTAGAGGGATCAAGAGGGACTTAGTCAAAACAGCAAGAGTACCTTGAACGTCGCGCAGCGTATCGTGCAGACCGTCGATTGGATTGAGCTGAGAACTTCCTATATCGAAGCTCGCTCCAAGAGCTTTAAAATGAACCAAGTTGCCTTGCAAAAAGTTTTGCCATTACGAAGTTATGGCTTGGACAGCGTTTGCCTGGTGTTGAAGTGCTAGCGTACTAGCGTTGACTCGGGTAGCATTCCGCCGTCGCACCGCGTAGAAACGAAATTCTAGGAAGGAAGGAATTCGCTTGAATCAAATTGACTATATCCAGGTACAAACAGAACGAATAAATAGTTCTAGCTAGCAAGGACCTTGGGAATAAGCTGGAAACAACCAGGGATGATCCCAAATAATTCCAAGCAACAGAACCAACCTGGCTGGACAAAACAGCAGGTGGTAGGTTGGTAAACAACCTCTGGTTCTGTTTTTCCAACCTGGGAAAACAACAACCAGGTTCAGGTCCTAAAAGCAGAACCTGTTTTGTCTTTGCCCAACCAGCCAAATGCTGGTTCCGCTGGTTTCCCTTGGCCCTGTAGCATGCAGATACAGACAAACAACATCCAACCTTCACCTAAATTGTACCCCTATAGTGCCTGCCCTGCTACACTATAGTCAACCAAACAAAACAGTACAATTTCGAGTTGGATATAACTGAATCTGCGCAATCAATTTAACCGAACCGCAAAGCTTCCATCTTGGGTTCCTTTGCGAGCTCGTCCTTTCTGCTTGTACTGTTCATAGCGCGTACAATGTTGTGCCGAAGCGCACAATGCGCGAGTACCTGCAAATGATTCAAGCGAAAATTGCGAAAGCAAAAAAACACACGAACATTCCATTCACACCCAAATGCATTCGCACACGCATACTCGTACAAACAGACGGCAGGATGTCGTGCAATGTAAATTTGCACCCAACACAAACGCTGTCCGAGCCATAACTTCGTAATGGCAGAACTTTTGGCGAGGCAACTTGGTTCATTTTAAAGCTTTTGGAGCGAGCTTCGATATAGGAAATTCTCAGCTTAATCCAATCGACGGTCTGCACGATACGCTGCGCGACGTTCAAGGTACTCTTGCTGTTTTGACTAAGTCCCTCTTGATCCCTCTCTCTACAAACTCGGACCCGAGGATAGGGGCTGGTCTTGTACCAGGCACCCAAGGACCCTTGGAGGTGACCCCGAGGAGAGGTTTTAGGTGTGATAAAGTCTTAATAGCTTGAGTTTATTAGGCCCTTACACCAACAAGCTGGTGTCAGAGCTGCGTTATAGTGATCCTCGTTTTAGGTAGCTATGGCGGGCAACACCTCGACGGGAGCTGGTGAATCTTCAGCCCAAGATCGTAGCGGCAGCCAAGATTCTGGTGTTTCTGCGCCAAGAGGAGCGCGAACAAACCAGGGCTCGCTGGTCAAGGAGGTGCTGAAAAACTTCACCGTCGAGAAGTTCCAGGGGGGGGGGATATGATGATTGGGCCTGGAAAATGCAATTGTATTTCCGTCAGATCGGTTTGCTGAAGCTAATGATTGGGGAGGAGCCTAGACCGAGTGACCCCGCGCTGCAGGAAGATTGGGACGAGCGCTCCTCGGCTGGCTACTATTTGATGTCGTAAAGTTTGGAGCTGAACCAGCGTCATCACGTCATGCACCTGCTGCCGGAGGTTGAGTGCGGTCTGAAGGCGTGGACCGTGTTGAAGGAGCTGCACGCCCCGACTTCCGTTGTTGCAACGTTGATGCTGGAGAGGGAGCTGTCCGCATTGCGCCTGAGCGAGGGAGAGCCGGTGCAACCTGTCCTGGACAAGATGCGCGACCTCTACGCGAATCGTGGCTTCAATTCACGAGCGGATTGAGCCTGCCGCAGAACCAGAGCTCGTGGACACTCGAGTGGGTGCGGACAAAGATTCTGGAGGAGGACTTCCGTCGCCGCCAACTGATGGGTGGAGACGACGGCAGCAGCGGCTACGGGATGCAAGGGAGCCGACGTGGCAGAGGACGTGGCTTCGGTGGTGCTGGACGCGGTGCAAAGAAGGACGACGACTCCAACGACCAACAAGGAGGTACCGGTTGGGGTCGCGGTGCGAAATCTGGACGTGGGGGCAAGTCGGGTGCTGGCGGCAAAATGAAAGGGAGTTGCTGGTATTGTGAGAAGGAGGGGCACCCCTGGTTTTTGTGCTATAAGAAACCCGATGGATGGACCCCCCAGAATCGTCACCAGGATGGCGGCGCGCGGAGGAACCAGAAAAACGGCGCGAGCATGGTCGCCGATTCGTCCGACAACAACCCGAAGAGCAACGGCGGTGCGGAAAAGAAGAAGGAGCGCACCGCGGGCCAGTTCTTCCATATTGGAGAGCAGGGGGAGCAAGGAGACGCATCTGCCAAGGTTGGAGCAGAGCTGCACCCTCTGGACTATTGGGTGTTGGACACGGGCGCTGCTTGGACGATGACGCCGCGCAAGGACCTGCTGGATCACGTACGCGCTGCACCGATCAACGAGGTGTGCTCCGCCTCTGGACACGCGCTGAAGGTGGCTAGTGCGGGACGAGCTGCATTTAAGGGAGCGGATGGCAAGCCGGTGGTGCTGCACGACGTTCTCCTCGTTCCTGAACTCAAGGACAACCTCATCTCCCTCCGTAAGCTTGGCAAGGCTGGGGTGAGCACTAGCACGGATGGGGCATGCACTTACAAATTGGTGGGACTGGCAGGAGCAAGAAGCCTTTAGAGTTGCTCCACATGGACTTGGTGGGGCCGCTGCCGGTTCAGGGGCACAAGGGGGAGCGGTACTTTCTGACCATAGTGGATGATTGGAGCAGGCTTATGTGGGCATATCCACTGAAGCAGAAGGACCATGCCGCCTCTACGATACGGGAAGATTGGCTGCAACTCGTGGAGAAGCAAGCGGAGTGTGTGGTGAAGCGGATTAGGACAGATCGGGGTGGTGAGTTCCTTGGAGCTGAGATGACGGCCTGGCTCAAGAAGCAGGGCATCCAGAGGGAGCTGACCACGGCTTACACCCCACAGTCTAAAGGTGTAGCAGAACGGGCGAACCGGACAATTCTGGAGACAGCTAGGACGCTGCTCATAGAATCTGGGCTGGGCAACTTGATGTGGCCCCATGCTGTTCGGCACGCTACCGTCGCTAGGAACAGGGTACTCACAAAGGTTGGGGATGACTCGTGGGTGCCGTTGGAGAGGTGGCTTGGGAGGAAGCCGCCGGTGGACATGCTGAGGGTGTTCGGTTGCATGGCAGTCGCCCACGTCCCCAAGACCTACCGCAGTAAGTTGAGGGCAAGTGCAATCTGGTGTGTGCATTTGGGGCTGGCTGCTGAGAGCAAGGGATGGCTGCTGTGGGAACCTTCCAAGGGTGTGTTCTTTGACAGCAGGGATGTGAAGTTTGTTGAGGGCATGATGTATGGGAGCTGGGAGAAACAGCCGGAGGCCAGGGTGTCCCAGCAGATGGAGCAGATCACCATGCAGCTGGACCTGACTCCTAGTGTGTGGGAGGAGGGAGAGGAGGCAGCTGCAGAGGGTGGTGATGGAGAGAAGGTGCAGGAGGCACCTGCTGGTGGAGGTGATGGTGTGGAGACTAGCGGTAGCACTAGTGGAGCTACTGGATCCGAGGGAGGAGAGCAGCAGCAGGGAAAAACTAAGAAGCCGAAGGGTGTCGTTATGAGGGGATGGGAGACACCCGTCTCCAGGCCAGGACGTACCCGTATGGCTACTGAGAAGCTGACTGCAGGAGCTGATGTAGCAGAGCAGCAGCTTGGGACAGAGGAGGCATTGCTAATTCTACCGCATGGCTATGATCCGGATGAGGAGGATGAACCTGCCTACTGTTTTCTTGCCCCTGCACCAGAGGAACCAGCTAGCATGGAGGAGGCATTAGCTGGACCAGATAGGGAGAAGTGGCTGGTTTCCAGGGATGCTAAGTACCAGAGCCTGCTAGAGAATGGGACATGGGAGCTGGTGGTGCTGCCTGAGGGGAAGAAAGCCGTACAGTGCAAGTGGGTGCTAAGGTTCAAGACCGATGACAAGGGACAGGTCACCATCTACAAGAGTAGGCTTGTGGCTAAGGGGTTTATGCAGAAGGAGAAGCGGGACTTCAATGAGATCTTTGCTCCCACTGCCAAACCCCCTACCCTCCGTGTCTTGTTGGCAGATGCAACCGTTAGTGGGAAATTCATCATTCATATGGATATATCAACGGCATTCCTCAATGGGATTTTAGAGGAGGATGTGTACATGACGCAGCCGCCTGGGTATGAGGATGGTACGGGCAGGGTGTGCAAGCTGAAAAAGTCCATCTACGGCTTGAAGCAGGCGCCACGCTGCTGGTACCAGAAGTTGGCAGCTGTTTTAGAGGAGATGGGATTCAGGACCAGCAGCTGTGATGAGAGCCTCTTTCTCAAGGGGGAGGGGGAGAAGCTGGTGCTGTTTCTGGTCTATGTGGACGACATTCTTCTCTTTAGCAGCAGCATAAAGGAGATCCAGAATGTGCAACAGCAGCTGATGGAGAACTTCAAGTGCAAGAACCTTGGGGAGGTAAAGTACTACCTCCGGATACACGTGGAGAGGGATCTGGATCACAGGTGGTTGAAGCTGCACCAGGAGAAGTTCATCAAGGAGCTGGGGGAGAAATACGGGATTGAGAATGAGCGCAAAGTTGCAACTCCCCTGCCAGCAGAATTCAAGCTTGTGAAAGCTGCAGAGAATGAAGGGGTTGAAGCCGAGGAGCAGCAGCAATTTCAGTCCTTGGTGGGCAGCCTCTTGTATGCAGCAGTTCACACAAGGCCCGACATCTCTTTCTCGGTTGGGCAGCTGGCTAGGGTGGTGCAGAATCCATCAGAGGAGCAGGTGGATGCAGCTGAGCGTGTGGTGAAGTATCTGAACTCTCACCCAAGCATTGGAGTTCAATACTCCGCATCTGCACAGGTGAAGCAGAAATGGGTTTAGGTGCTGAAAGAGAAGGGGGAGAGGCTTGGAGAAGGCAAGCTCTTTCTCACTTGCTTTACCAATGCTACGTGGGGCTCTGAGAAGGAGGATTCCTCATCTGTGGGAGGATACATCTGCGTAGTTGGGGGAGGACCTGTTAGCTGGAGGTCAAAGAAGCAGACGGAGACGGCACTCTCTTCCGTGGAATCAGAGTACATGGCGATGTTCCATGGGGTGAAGGAGGTGATTTGGCTGAGGAGGCTGTTAGAGGAGATTGGCCAGGAGCAAAAGGTTGCTACGCCGCTGTTTTGTGATAGCAAGGGAGCTCTTGGGATGGCCAGGAACGCTGTGCTTCATGGGCTCAATAAGCACATGCGTATCAAGTGGCACTGGCTGCGTAAGGAGGTGAAGAGGGGGACGGTGAATCCGATCTACATCAAGACTCACCAGCAGCCAGCAGACTTCCTCACCAAGAGGCTTGCGGATGAGCCTCATTGGCGTTGTGTGCGCATGAGTGGAATGAGCATGAACTAGCATGGAATGATGGGGATGCAGCCGGCAGGCTGAGGGGGAGTGTGTTGGGTGCAAATTCACATTGCACGACATCCTGCCGTCTGTTTGTACGAGTATGCGTGTGCAAATGCATTTGGGTGTGAATGGAATGTTCGTGTGTTTGTTTGCTTTCGCAATTTTCGCTTGAAGCATTTGCAGGTACTCGCGCATTGTGCGCTTCGGCACAACATTGTACGCGCTATGAACAGTACAAGCAGAAAGGACGAGCTCGCAAAGGAACCCAAGATGGAAGCTTGCGGTTCGGTTGAATTGATTGCGCAGATTCAGTTCTATCCAACTCGAAATTGTACTGTTTTGTTTGGTTGACTATAGTGTAGCAGGGCAGGCATTATAGGGGTACAATTTAGGTGAAGGTTGGATGTTGTTTGTCTGTATCTGCATGCTACAGGGCCAGGGGAAACCAGCGGAACCAGCATTTGGCTGGTTGGGCAAAGACAAAACAGGTTCTGTTTTTAGGACCTGAACCTGGTTGTTGTTTTCCCAGGTTGGAAAAACAGAACCAGATGTTGTTTACCAACCTACCACCTGCTGTTTTGTCCAGCCAGGTTGGTTCTGTTGCTTGGAATTATTTGGGATCATCCCTGGTTGTTTCCAGCTTATTCCCAAGGTCCTTGCTAGCTAGAACTATTTATTCGTTCTGTTTGTACCTGGATATAGTCAATTTGATTCAAGCGAATTCCTTCCTTCCTAGAATTTCGTTTCTACGCGGTGCGACGGCGGAATGCTACCCGAGTCAATGCTAGTACGCTAGCACTCCAATGCTAGGCAAACCCTGTCCGAGCCATAACTTCGTAATGGCAGAACTTTTCGCGAGGCAACTTGGTTCATTTTAAAGCTCTTGGAGAGAGCTTCGATATAGGAAATTCTCAGCTTAATCCGATCAACGGTCTGCACGATACGCTGCGCGACGTTCAAGGTACTCTTGCTGTTTTGACTAAGTCCCTCTTGATCCCTCTCTCTACAAACTCGGACCCGAGGATAGGGGCTGGTCTTGTACCAGGCACCCAAGGACCCTTGGAGGTGACCCCGAGGAGAGGTTTTAAGTTTGATAAAGTCTTAATAGCTTGAGTTTATTAGGCCCTTACACCAACACACGCTTCCGGCCTCTCCACAGCAAAATGGGATTGCTGAGCGCCGCATTGGCATGGTCATGGACGTCGCTCGTACGTCCATGATCCATGCGGCTGCTCCCCATTTTCTGTGGCCGTTCGCGGTTCAGTACGCGGCGCATCAGATCAACCTTCAGCCCCGGGTCTCCTTGCCGGAGACTTCCCCCACCCTGCGGTAGACGGGTAAGGTTGGCGATGCGTCGGCGTTCTGTGTCTGGGGATCTCGGGCTTTCGTCCGAGACTTGTCTGCGGACAAGCTGTCCCCCCGTGCTGTTCCCTGCGTCTTCCTTGGCTTCCCCCCTGACGCGCCTGGTTGGCAGTTTTACCACCCCACCTCGCGCCGTGTTCTGTCCTCCCAGGACGTCACGTTTGACGAGTCGGTTCCTTACTATTGTCTCTTCCCCTACCGCGCTGCCCCCCTCCCCCCCCCGCCGCTCTTCCTCGAGCTAGGTCCCCCCCCGGTAGACCCCTTCCCCCCTCCGGGTCCTGCCCCCTCAGGTGTGTTGAGGTAGACGCAGTCGAGCCTGTCGAGGTAGCTGTTGACTCTGGTGCTGCTAGGGGTGCTGAGCCTGCGGGTGCCGGGTCTGGGGGTGCTGAGCCTGAGCGTGCGGAGCCTGGGGGTGCTGGGTCTGGGGGTGCTGAGCCTGGGGGTGCCGAGTCTGGGGGTGCTGAGCCTGGGGTTGCTGAGTCTGGGGGTGCGGAGCCTGAGGGTGCTGGGCCTGCTCGAGTGGAGCCTGGTGGTGCTGGGCCTGGAGATCTTTCGGGTGCTTCGTCCCGGCGGGAGCTACCCTCTCCCCAGGAGCTGCGTGAGTGGTTTGCTCGCCGCTGGAGTCGTGCTGCTGGAGCTGGTGGTGCTACCGGTGCTGGAGGTTCTGCGGCTGCTGGAGGTTCTGGAGCCACGGGTCCCGGAGGTGCTCGTACCGGCGGTACTGGAGCTGCTGGGCCTGGTGGTGCTGCTGGTGCTGGAGCTGGAGGTGCTGCTGGAGTTTCTACTGGAGCTGGAGCTGCTGGAGATGTTGGCGCTGCTGGAGCTACTGGGGGTGCTGCTGGAGCTGGTGGTGCTGCTGGCGTTGGTGCTGACGCTGGGGGTGCTGGTGCTGTTCCTACTGGTTCTGGAGGCGCTGCGCGGCCGCGGCCGTACTTCGTTCCGCTCCTTGAGCAGGTTCTTGGTCTTCCGCCTTCTACTGGTCCTGCTCCCTCCTTAGAGTGTCCACCGCCTGTCCAGTCCGGGTCACAGTTACAGCTCGCCTCCCCACTGCCTGCTCCTCCTCCCTACACTGGTCCTACTGGAGGTCTTGCTGAGCGTCGTGAGCCTGAGTCTCGACCTGCGTCGCCTGTTCGTGCTGGTCGCACTAGTCGTCGTGTTCCACGCCAGCGTCCTCCTGCGGTCCCGGGCACGCACCAGATGGCACTACGTCCTTCCACTGCTCCACTGCGTGTCCCTTCGACGTCTCCTCCTGAGTCCTCTCTTACTGCTCTTGCTGACCCGGAGTCTGACTCCCTTCGTGCTACCAGTCCTACTGTCACGCGTCTCCTGGCTACTGTTGTCACTGACCCTTCCTTTGAGTCCACTACTGCGTCTGCCTCAGTTGCTGAGCTTGTCGACTTCGCTGCTCACTGTCGTCTAGACTACGCCGCCGGTCTTATTGCTGAGTCTGAGTCTGTCTGTCCTCCGTCCGTCGGGGGTGAGTGTGCTCTTGGCACGGACGTCCTTGAGGACAGGCAGGAGGAGTTCCAGTGCTTTGCTGCTGCTTTACCTCATCTCGTGTCCATGCTGCTTTCCCCTGAGGGAGACCCGGATGCACCAGACATCCCGACTCCGCGTTCTTATGCAGAGGCGATAGAGGGTCCCTACTCCTCTGTCTACTCGCCACTCGCTCTCAGCTCTGCCTTCGGATGAGTCCGTAGAGCCGAGTGGCCCGTACCCAGAGCTTGTTGGCTGCCTCATGTACCTGATGACTGTTGGTGTAAGGGCCTAATAAACTCAAGCTATTAAGACTTAATCAAACTTAAAACTTCTCCTCGAGATCACCTCCAAGGGTCCTTGGGTGCCTGGTACAAGACCAGCCCCTATCCTCGGGTCCGAGTTTGTAGAGAGAGGGATCAAGAGGGACTTAGTCAAAACAGCAAGAGTACCTTGAACGCCGCGCAGCGTATCGTGCAGACCGTCGATCGGATTAAGCTGAGAATTTCCTATGTCGAACCTCTCTCCAAGAGCTTTAAAATGAACCAAGTTGCCTCGCGAAAAGTTTTGCCATTACGAAGTTATGGCTCGGACAGCGTTTGCCTAGTGTTGAAGTGCTAGCGTACTAGCGTTGACACGAGTAGCATTCCGCCGTCGCACCGCGTGGAAACGAAATTCCAGCAAGGGAGGAATTCGCTTGAATCAAATTGACTATATTCAGGTACAAACAGAGAAGGGACAAATAGCTCTAGCTAGCAAGGACCTTGGGAATCAACCTGGGAACAACCAGGGGTGATCCCAAATAATTCCAAGCAACAGAACCAACCTGGCTGGACAAAACAGCAGGTGGTAGGTTGGTAAACAACCTCTGGTTCTGTTTTTCCAACCTGGGCAAACAACAACCAAGTTCAGGTCCTAAAAACAGAACCTGTTTTGTCTTTGCCCAACCAGTCAAATGCTGGTTCCGCTGGTTTCCCCTGGCCCTGTAGCATGCAGATACAGACAAACAACATCCAAAACAGGTTCCCCTAAATTGTACCCCTATAGTGCCTGCCCTGCTACACTATAGTCACCAAACAAAACAGTACAATTTCAAGTTGGATAGAACTGAATCTGCACAATCAATTCAACCGAACCGCAAAGCTTCCATCTTGGGTTCCTTTGCGAGCTCGTCCATTCTGCTTGTACTGTTCATAGCGCGTACAATGTTGTGCCGAAGCGCACAATGCGCGAGTACCTGCAAATGCTTCAAGCGAAAATTGCGAAAGCAAACAAACACACGAACATTCCATTCACACCCAAATGCATTCGCACATGCATACTCGTACAAACAGAAGGCAGGATGTCGTGCAATGTGAATTTGCAGCCAATACACTCCCCCTCAGCCTGCCGGCTGCATCCCCATCATTCCATACTAGTTCATGCTCATTCCACTCATGCGCACACAACGCCAATGAGGCTCATCCGCAAGCCTCTTGGTGAGGAATTCTGCTGGCTGCTGGTGAGTCTTGATGTAGATCGGATTCACCATCCCCCTCTTCACCTCCTTACGCAGCCAGTGCCACTTGATACGCATATGCTTGTTCAGCCCATGAAGCACAGCGTTCCTGGCCATCCCAAGAGCTCCCTTGCTATCACAAAACAGCGGCGTAGCAACCTTTTGCTCCTGGCCAATCTCCTCTAACAGCCTCCTCAGCCAAATCACCTCCTTCACCCCATGGAACATCACCATGTACTCTGATTCCACGGAAGAGAGTGCCGTCTCCGTCTGCTTCTTGGACCTCCAACTAACAGGTCCTCCCCCAACTACGCAGATGTATCCTCCCACAGATGAGGAATCCTCCTTCTCAGAGGCCCACGTAGCATCGGTAAAGCAAGTGAGAAAGAGCTTGCCTTCTCCAAGCCTCTCCCTCTTCTCTTTCAGCACCTCAACCCCTTTCTGCTTCACCTGTGCAGATGCGGAGTATTGAACTCCAATGCTTGGGTAAGAGTTCAAATACTTCACCACACGCTCAGCTACATCCACCTGCTCCTCTGATGGATTCTGCACCACCCTAGCCAGCTGCCCAACCGAGAAAGAGATGTCGGGCCTTGTGTGAACTGCTGCATACAAGAGGCTGCCCACCAAGGACTGAAATTGCTGCTGCTCCTCGGCTTCAACCCCTTCATCCTCTGCAGCTTTCACAAGCTTGAATTCTGCTGGCAGGGGAGTTGCAACTTTGCGCTCATTCTCAATCCTGTACTTCTCCCCCATCTCCTTGATGAACTTCTCCTGGTGCAGCTTCAACCACCTGTGATCCAGATCCCTCTCCACGTGCATCCCGAGGTAGTACTTTACCTCCCCAAGGTTCTTGCACTTGAAGTTCTCCATCAACTGCTGCTGCACCTTCTGGATCTCCTTCATGCTGCTGCTAAAGAGAAGAATATCGTCCACATAGACCAGAAACAGCACCAGCTTCTCCCCCTCCCCCTTGAGAAAGAGGCTCTCATCACAGCTGCTGGTCCTGAATTCCATCTCCTCTAAAACAGCTGCCAACTTCTGGTACCAGCAGCGTGGCGCCTGCTTCAAGCCGTAGATGGACTTTTTCAGCTTGCACACCCTGCCCGTACCATCTTCATACCCAGGCGGCTGGGTCCTGTACACATCCTCCTCTAAAATCCCATTGAGGAATGCCGTTGATATATCCATCTGAATGATGAATTTCCCACTAACGGCTGAATCTGCCAACAAGACACGGAGGGTAGGGGGTTTGGCAGTGGGAGCAAAGATCTCATTGAAGTCCTGCTTCTCCTTCTGCATAAACCCCTTAGCCACCAGCCTACTCTTGTAGATGGTGACCTGTCCCTTGTCATCGGTCTTGATCCTTAGCACCCACTTGCACTGTACGGCTTTCTTCCCCTCAGGCAGCACCACCAGCTCCCATGTCCCATTCTCTAGCAGGCTCTGGTACTCGGCATCCCTGGAAACCAGCCACTTCTCCCTATCTGGTCCAGATAATGCCTCCTCCATGCTAGCTGGTTCCTCTGGTGCAGGGGCAAGAAAACAGTAGGCAGGTTCATCCTCCTCATCCGGATCATAGCCATGCGGTAAAATCAGCAATGCCTCCTCTGTCCCAAGCTGCTGCTCTGCTACATCAGCTCCTGCAGTCAGCTTCTTAGTAGCCATACGGGTACGTCCTGGCCTGGAGACGGGTGTCTCCCATCCCCTCATAACGACACCCTTCGGCTTCTTAGTTTTTCCCTGCTGCTGCTCTCCTCCCTCGGATCCAGCAGCTCCACTAGTGCTACCGCTAGTCTCCACACCATTGTTTTCACCGGCAGATGCCTCCTGCACCTTGTCTCCAGCACCACCCTTCGCAGCTGCCTCCTCTCCCTCCTCCCACACACTAGGAGTCAGGTCCAGCTGCATGGTGATCTGCTCCATCTGCTGGGACACCCTGGCCTCCGGCTGTTTCTCC
Organism: Closterium sp. Naga37s-1; assembly: GCA_947471745.1. Lineage (NCBI taxonomy): Eukaryota > Viridiplantae > Streptophyta > Zygnematophyceae > Desmidiales > Closteriaceae > Closterium > Closterium sp. Naga37s-1. The sequence continues at coordinate 983,293 of CANJKZ010000212.1, forward strand.
CAGCTCCCATACATCATGCCCTCAACAAACTTCACATCCCTGCTGTCAAACAACACATCCTTGGATGGTTCCCACAGCAGCCATCCCTTGCTCTCAGGAGCCAGCCCCAAATGCACACACCAGATTGCACTCGCCCCTAACTTACTGCGGTAGGTCTTGGGGACGTGGGCGACTGCCATGCAACCGAACACCCTCAGCATGTCCACCGGCGGCTTCCTCCCAAGCCACCTCTCCAACGGCACCCACGAGTCATCCCCAACCTTTGTGAGTACCCTGTTCCTAGCGACGGTAGCGTGCCGAACAGCATGGGGCCACATCAAGTTGCCCAGCCCAGATTCTATGAGCAGCGCCCTAGCTGTCTCCAGAATTGTCCGGGTCGCCCGTTCTGCTACACCGTTGGACTGTGGGGTGTAAGCCGTGGTCAGCTCCCTCTGGATGCCCTGCTTCTTGAGCCAGGCCGTCATCTCAGCTCCAAGGAACTCACCACCCCGATCTGTCCTAATCCGCTTCACCACACACTCCGCTTGCTTCTCCACGAATGGCAGCCAATCTTCCCGTATCGTAGAGGTGGCATGGTCCTTCTGCTTCAGTGGATATGCCCACATAAGCCTGCTCCAATCATCCACTATGGTCAGAAATTACCGCTCCCCCTTGTGCCCCTGAACCGGCAGCGGCCCCACCAAGTCCATGTGGACCAACTCTAAAGGCTTCTTGCTCCTGCCAGTCACACTATGGAAGGGGAAACGGGTAAACTTTGAGAGCAAACAGATTTCACAATTCTCATCAGATGGCTGTCCGTTCAGCTTCAGACCCTTAACGGCTCCATCTTTCTCCAACTGCTTCAACAAGGGCATTGCCACATGCCCCAAGCGTCGGTGTGCCGTTGCCCAATCCGTCTCCCCAGATCTGGCCGACACTTTCACACCAACCCCTCCAACGGCGTTGCACTCCCCCTGGGATGCAGACCCCTCTCCAGCCTGCCCCCCACCATGCCACGCCAACGCCGGCAGCTGCCACATGGAACTGTACACGTCCGTGCTCTCGTGCAGATCCCAAAGCACCCGATTGCCCAGCTGCCCCTTGTAAGTGCGTGCCCCATCCGTGCTAGTGCTCACCCCAGCCTTGCCAAGCTTACGGAGGGAGATGAGGTTGGCCTTGAGTTCAGGAACGAGGAGAACGTCGTGCAGCACCACCGGCTTGCCATCCGCTCCCTTAAACGCAGCTCGTCCCGCACCAGCCACCTTCAGCGCGTGTCCAGAGGCGGAGCACACCTCGTTGATCGGTGCAGCGCGTACGTGGTCCAGCAGGTCCTTGCGCGGCGTCATCGTCCAAGCAGTGCCCGTGTCCTACACCCAATAGTCCAGAGGGTGCAGCTCTGCTCCAACCTTGGCAGATGCGTCTCCTTGCTCCCCCTGCTCCCCCTGCTCTCCAATATGGAAGAACTGGCCCGCGGTGCGCTCCTTCTTCTTTTCCGCACCGCCGTTGCTCTTCGGGTTGTTGTCGGACGAATCGGCGACCATGCTCGCGCCGTTTTTCTGGTTCCTCCGCGCGCCGCCATCCTGGTGACGATTCTGGGGGGTCCATCCATCGGGTTTCTTATAGCACAAAAACCAGGGGTGCCCCTCTTTCTCACAATACCAGCAACTCCCTTTTATTTTGCCACCAGCACCCGACTTGCCCCCACGTCCAGATTTCGCACCGCGACCCCAACCGGTACCTCCTTGTTGGTCGTTGGAGTCGTCGTCCTTCTTTGCACCGCGTCCAGCACCACCGAAGCCACGTCCTCTGCCACGTCGGCTCCCTTGCATCCCGTAGCCGCTGCTGCCGTCGTCTCCACCCCTCAGTTGGCGGCGACGGAAGTCCTCCTCCAGAATCTTTGTCCGCACCCACTCGAGTGTCCACGAGCTCTGGTTCTGCGGCAGGCTCAATCCGCTCGTGAATTGAAGCCACGATTCCGGCAGCAGCGAGAGCATCTTCAAACACTTGGTCTGCTCCGGGTAGGTGATTCCCGCGGTCGCCAATTTCGCGTAGAGGTCGCGCATCTTGTCCAGGACAGGTTGCACCGGCTCTCCCTCGCTCAGGCGCAACGCGGACAGCTCCCTCTCCAGCATCAACGTTGCAACAACGGAGGTCGGGGCGTGCAGCTCCTTCAACACGGTCCACGCCTTCGGACCGCACTCAACCTCCGGCAGCAGATGCATGACGTGGTGACGCTGGTTCAGCTCCAAACTCTGCGACATCAAATAGTAGCCAGCCGAGGAGCGCTCGTCCCAATCTTCCTGCAGCGCGGGGTCACTCGGTCTAGGCTCCTCCCCAATCATTAGTTTCAGCAAACCGATCTGACGGAAATACAATTGCATTTTCCAGGCCCAATCATCATAGCCCTCACCATTGAACTTCTCGACGGTGAAGTTCTTCAGCACCTCCTTGACCAGCGAGCCCTGGTTTGTTCGCGCTCCCCTTGGCGCTGAAACACCAGAATCTTGGCTGCCGCTACGATCTTGGGCTGAAGATTCACCAGCTCCCGTCGAGGTGTTGCCCGCCATAGCTACCTATAACGAGGATCACTATAACGCAGCTCTGATACCAGCTTGTTGGTGTAAGGGCCTAATAAGCTCAAGCTATTAAGACTTAATCAAACTTAAAACCTCTCCTCGGGGTCACTTCCAAGGGTCCTTGGGTGCCTGGTACAAGACCAGCCCCTATCCTCGGGTCCGAGTTTGTAGAGAGAGGGATCAAGAGGGACTTAGTCAAAACAGCAAGAGTACCTTGAATTCGCGCAGCGTATCGTGCAGACCGTCGATCGGATTAAGCTGAGAATTTCCTATATCGAAGCTCTCTCCAAGAGCTTTAAAATGAACCAAGTTGCCTCGCGAAAAGTTTTGCCATTACGAAGTTATGGCTCGGACAGCGTTTGCCTAGTGTTGAAGTGCTAGCGTACTAGCGTTGACTCGACTAGCATTTCGCCGTCGCACCGCGTGGAAACGAAATTCCAGCACGGGAGGAATTCGCTTGAATCAAATTGACTATATTCAGGTACAAACAGAGAAGGAATAAATAGCTCTAGCTAGCAAGGACCTTGGGAATCAACCTGGGAACAACCAGGGGTGATCCCAAATAATTTCAAGCAACAGAACCAACCTGGCTGGACAAAACAGCAGGTGGTAGGTTGGTAAACAACCTCTGGTTCTGTTTTTCCAACCTGGGCAAACAACAACCAAGTTCAGGTCCTAAAAACAGAACCTGTTTTGTCTTTGCCCAACCAGTCAAATGCTGGTTCCGCTGGTTTCCCCTGGCCCTGTAGCATGCAGATACAGACAAACAACATCCAACCTTCACCTAAATTGTACCCCTATAGTGCCTGCCCTGCTACACTATAGTCACCAAACAAAACAGTACAATTTCAAGTTGGATAGAACTGAATCTGCACAATCAATTCAACCGAACCGCAAAGCTTCCATCTTGGGTTCCTTTGCGAGCTCGTCCTTTCTGCTTGTACTGTTCATAGCGCGTACAATGTTGTGCCGAAGCGCACAATGCGCGAGTACCTGCAAATGCTTCAAGCGAAAATTGCGAAAGCAAACAAACACACGAATATTCCATTCACACCCAAATGCATTCGCACACGCATACTCGTACAAACAGACGGCAGGATGTCGTGCAATGTGAATTTGCACCCAACAATGACCTGCACTCGACCTGACCTTGCATACCCACTTAGCATCTTGGCACGCTATGTTGCTACTGGGAGACACCAACCAGAGCACATGGCTGCTGCGAAGAGGGTGTTGCGCTACTTGTGCAGTACGTCGGGCATGGGGCTAGTGCTTGGAGGGCGGAGTTCAGTGGTCCTCACTGGTCACGCAGATGCTTCTTGGGCTGACGACCAGGCTACGCAGCGGTCGTCACAGGGTTACACCTTCAGCCTTGGTTCCGGCTCTGTTTCGTGGCGGTCTACCCGCTCGTCTTCTGTTCTCGGCTCCAGCTGTGAGGCTGAGATCTACGCAGGGGCCATGGCTGCATAGGAGTTACGCTGGCTCACCTACCTGCTGACTGACCTAGGGGAGCAGCCTCGTTTTCCTCCATTTCTGTACGTAGACAACAAGGCCATGCTGGCCTTGTGTCGAGAGCACAGACTGGAGCACAGAACGAAGCACATTGCTCTTCGCTACTTCCTTGCTCGTGAGCTGCAGCAGCGTGGTCAGCTGCGCCTTGCTTATGTGGCCTCTCGGGCCAACACTGCTGATATCTTTACCAACGCACTTCAGCCTTGTGATCATCAGCACTTCTGTACGATGCTAGGTCTTGTGCCTACTTGGCCTCACTTGCTCACTTCTTGACCTTGCCTGTACTGTGATCTATATATACCTGCTCTTGCTTGTTTACCTTTATATATATCCTCCTGCATGTGAACTAGCCTTGTGGCCTTGAACCTGTGCTCGGAATGTGTGGTGACATTGTGATCCACCCTGAGCTTGTTTTGCTTTGCTTTGCTTGACTGGTCTTGTGACCCCTTGTTCTACCCCACTTTGCCTATGGAGGTGTGTCAAACATTTATCATATAGCCTTATTTAGGCTGTAGTGGGGTAGATACTAAGGGGTACGGTTTCCTAGGGTTTCATACTTGTACCCTTCACATTTTCTAGTCAATCATTTCCTCGTTATTTCACAAAACAAAACAGTACAATTTCGAGTTGGATCTAACTGAATCTGCACATTCAAATAAACCGAACTGCAAAGATTTCGTCTAAGGTTCCTTTGCGAGCTCGTCCTTTCTGCTTGCACTGTTCATGGCGCGTACAATGTTGTGCCGAAGCGCACATTGCACGAGCACCTACAAATGCATCAAAGCAAAAATATGCGAAAACAAACAAACACACCATTCACACGCATATACATTCGCACACGCATGGTCCTACAAAAAGACGGCAGGATGCAATGCAAAGTGAATTTGCACCCAATAGAGCCGCCAACGACAAGGGAGCAGTGAGCAGTGAAGCCAATGAGGGAGCCATCGGCGACAGGACAGTCGTTAGGTGGGTTGGCGACAGTAAAGAAGTCGGGTGAGCAGCCGACTTTAGTGCAGCAGGCCGGAGAGGACAGTGAAGCAGGCGTCAACGAAGGGGAGCAGTCGGCGGACGAGGATTCCACCGACGGAGACGTGGTGGAGGTCCCGCATGTACCACGACGTTCCCCGTGCTACCTGAACTACGGGCAAAATCCTACAGTGCCCATGACGCCGAGTCCGGACAACCCAACGCCACGTGCATAGCAATTCGCCGAGATTCTGCAAGCTGCCCGCACCAGAGCTGTCGAAGCAATTAAAAGCCAACGTCATCGCTAAATGCAACGCTGACCGCCACCGCTGCCCAGTCTTGTACCAGTCAGGGGATTACGTAATGCTCGACACACAGAACTTAAGACTGCCCGTTGTGCCAAAATTACGACCACGCTACTGTGGACCATTCCAAATCAGCCACATGATCACCCCAGTGACAGCCCACTTACTGTTGCCGACAGACTCATAAATCAGCCCATCATTCCACGTCAGCCTGCTTCGCCCCTACATCCCAACCACGAGCCAACTGCCTCGTCACCGTCTGCCATCCATGACTCACCCTGCATCGGAGCCGATCATCGAGCGCGAAAAGATTATGAACCATCGGATTCGACACCCTATGGGAATCAGGAGGATCGATTTCCTCGTTTGCTGGAAGGACCGCATTGAAAACCACCCTGCCCTGCAAGTGTACCTGAGGAGCCGGGGTTTCCGCTATATACACGCACTCGCGTAGCGGAGGGGGCTTCTTGAGGGGGGGGGGGGGGGAGTAGTGTAAGGAATTTTCTCGACATTCCTTACCGCGACCTACAACATCGCGTACAGCAGCAGCCGTTGTTCTCCCGTTACTGCTAACGGGGCTTCGCCAACTTCGCGCGCATTGTTTCACCAAACCTCGCACTGCTGGAGCAGCCGAGTCGGCCTACGCTTCGGGACTAGCCCTGTTGGAAACAAGTAATTTAACGCTTCTGATGTGTCGGAACATCGAACTGCAAACGAGGCACGTTACAGTGAAGCAACAGCGAGTCAACCAAGGAGGTTGACAAAACGTAACAGCTGGAGGTTACGCGAAGGTCAAAGGTCGCCAACCTTTGACTTGACAAAAGGCAGCGCGACAGCAAGGACAAACAACTAACTCGGTACTGAGCAGTTGCCCGAGTCGTCGCTGTATCGAACCGCAACAGCAACAGTAAAACAATTGGTTGCATCTTTTCATATTCATTGTAATCATATATAAGCTTTGTATTACTTTGCTATAATAAATCTCTTGCTCTCACACACTAGTGCAAGTTGGTTCAACAGTTTATCAAAACGCTTCCGCAATTACAACATTCCTACTCAGGGTCTTAGCCTTGAAAAGATCCTAAGGGCTTTTCTCAGCCCAACATGGTATGAGAGCTACAAGGCAAGATCCAACTTCATTCAGACCTCCTACAACAGAAGGCATGGCAACACAGAAGGAGAGAAGCTCCTCTAACGGATCTCCCGGCACCACTCCTACTCCACCTCCAGCCTCTGGCCTACAGACAGAAGGAGGCACAGCAACGAGACCAGCTGCTGAGTCTACTGAAACTCCTGTGAATCAAACAACAGGCTTCAAACCAAGCATGATGGAGAAGTTTTTCTCCTTCATGTCGTTCTACGAGCAGCACCAGCAAGCAGCTCCTGCACAATCAAACAACAGCGACAACAACAACAGCGTCACACCCATGAGTCTCGACGGCTCATCCTATGCGCGCGGAAATCAGCAGCAACCCACCTTTGCTCCGTACGAGCCTCAACGCGGCTCCATCAGCTTCATGCCACACCAGCCTCCACCTGCACAAGAAAAGACACTGGACGCGCTTCAGATACAGTCACAGTTCGCACACGTTTTGAAACTGCAAACATCGATGCCTTTCGACGGCAAAGACTTCTATACCTGGTCATTCGAGTTCGAGCTGATGATGGAGGGCACACAGATTCTTGGATTCTTCAACGGGTGCCAGCCATACCCAACACACGGGACACAGTATGACAAGCAGCAGTACACATATCAGTCGCTGATGGTGTATACGATACTCCTACGAAACATAGCACCAAACGAGCAGCAGATTATTCAGTCTTATCGTGGATACGGCAACTCTGCCGAGCTTGCGTACAACCACCAAACAGACAGCGTTAATCAGAGTCGTCTCATGGCACAACTGACAATAGTGGAAATGAAACCAGGTGAAAGGGGAATGGCGTATATCAGCCGTTGTCGCGGACTATGCGACAGACTCCTTCGTTGCGGTGGATCGATATCTGAAGAAGCCTTCGTTACAATCGTCATCACTGGCCTCGGTCCTCATTTGCGCTCCACTCGAGCCATTCTCCGAGCCCACGGAAAGATCTCCAAAGCAGCCCTCTGCGCCGAGATACATGCTGAGCAGCAGGACATGGACCTACACGAAGAACGACACAAGAAAAGAGTGCCAGCACCTGAGTTCGCGTTTCACACTCAACGGCGTTACAACAACAACAACAACAACCGACAGAACAAACATCAAGCTCAACAATACGTACCGCAGTTCTGCCATCTCTGCAAGACGTCAGGACACCATCGCACTCACTGCCCGAATAAGCAGCAGTCAACGCTGCCGCAACGTCAACTTCGGCCCTCAAGCAGTCAAGTTGCTTCTACACAAGCGCATCCCACCAATCAAGTACAGTCCTCAACGACATCGACGACAAAACCTGCACAAGAAACATCGTGAGCTGCATGGCAAGAACAACAGACTCCTGCATCACCGGATCGCCACCATACTACTCACCAGAAGAACAGCTCGACAAAAGCACCCCTCGCCGTGAATCATTGGAGCCGAATCCGACGTATGCAGCCATTGCCCAAAGCGAGCCATCCGGAAAGGATACTTGATTCCTAGACAGCTGCTATGGACAGCACATGTGCCCTTTGGGTCGCTTCGTACAACGAGAGAAGCAGCTTGATTGTGAAGTCGTGATCACTGTCGCCAACAACCAGAACCTGCGCACACGAGGACAAGGAGTAGTTCAACTTCAGTCTCGAGAAACCAACGTCATTCTGCAAATGTCAAAGGTATTAATCGCAGAAGGACTCGGCTACAACTTACTCAGTGTCAGTCATCTGATGGCGAAGGGAATCCATCTCGAAGCTGACAGCACCACACAGGAGTTCAAGCTGTACAACGGAAGGGGTGAACTTTACATCGGGAAGGCAGTGCAGAAGAAGAATGTCTTCGTCCTCGACTTCGTTCCAGATCAAGGCACCGCCGACAGCGACGGAATCGTCAACTTCACCTCTTGGACACACCCGCCAGATCTCGACCCCGACTTCAGTCCTGGAGGCTTCTGGTACTCGCACACTATACCTGAAGCAGAACGGACGAGAGCGTTAGCAACAATCCAGCAGACACCAGGAGAGGAGACAACACCGGCAGTAGCAGAGACAACAACGGCAGCAGCAGAGACAACAACGGCAGCAGCAGAGACAACACCGGCAGCAGCAGAGACAACATCGGCAGCAGCAGAGACAACAACGGCAGCAGCAGAGACAACACCAGCAGCAGCAGCGACAACACCGACTACGACACCAATCGCGGGTCCTTCAACAGCACCAATCTTCATTGACGACCGCCGACTCCCGTGCAACAGCTGACTCCAACTCCACTCGAAGTCCACAGAAGCGCCAACTTCACCGCAGGCTTACTCCAACTCCGACTTGTACAGGCGTTCACCCGGACATCGCGCCAGCGAATCAATCTGGCACGCAAGGATGGGACACCCGAGCAACACAACGTTAAACAGCACGATAAGGGCAGGAGTACTTGACAAGGACTCACTAATATTACATGACGGCAGAGAACTTCAACGAGTCCGCGGAACATGTTTTACCTGCCCTGAAGTCGACCTACCTCATCAGTCGTTCGTCTCTCACCACAACCCGAGCGCACCAGCATACGCCCCATTCGAGAAAGTGTACAGCGACATACTGTACAATCACGAAAGCAGACAAGGAGCATACAACTACGTAATCACGTTCATCGACGCCGCCACACGATACGTCTGGCACTTCAACCTCCCGAGTCCTGACATGACCTTCGAAGCCTTCGTCGCCTGGCTTCCAGCAGCAGAACGGGAATCAGGTTTGAAGTTGAAAAGCTTCCAGTCAGACGGGGGATGAGAATAGCAATCACAGAGGTTCAAGCAGTACCTGGCAGAGAGAGGCATCAAGCAACTCATCTCCCTTCCCTACGCCCATCATCAGCAAGGCGTGGCAGAAAGGATGAACAAGACCCTCCAGAACACCATGCGCAAGCTGCTACGTGGCATGTGGCTACCCAACCACCATTGGCCCGAGGCGATGGACCACGCTGTACTGCTGCACAACTTGCTCTCGTCATCATCGCTCCCGAACAACGCATCACCGCATCTGCTGTGAACAGGAAAATTGGGCAGCACAAAATTGTTACGAGTGTTCGGCTGCATGGTACAGTACCGACCCCCAGCTGCACGAGCCGGCCGATTCTCCCAACGCGCACATTGGGGACTACACCTGGGCATCGAAAAACACTACAACGCATGGAATATTTTTTACGTCCACACAAAGGAAACAGTAGCAGCACATAATGTAATTTTCTACGAGCGACTCACCCTTCAGACGTACCTGGACAAATTGGAAGCAGAACGAGACGTCACAGGAGGATTCCGTGGTCACCGAGCCTTCGCTTCGGCAGCAGATGAGGCTGACTGGGAGGAGCAGAACGTGGACAGAGCATCGGAAGACCGGACCTCTTCCTTATTGTTCAATTGACGTACCAATGGACGACGATAACCCTCGCGAAAGCATCAACGCCGAAGTCTACTACGACTTCGCCGACAACGGTTACGTTACACCCCAGCCAGTCGACACTAACGTTTCAGAACGCATAGGCCCAAACTTCTTACCTCATTCAGAAGCAGGAGACAAAGCAGTCTATCCCAAGGACGCAACTCTCCCTCGCTACACACAGAGTGGGCTGCAGATACTGGGACTCGTCACCGCCGTCCACGGAGCACCGCCACCTAAGGAGCCTGCCACAGTTCAGCAGGCTCTTGGGGGGGAGCACAGGGAAAAATGGCGCGAAGCCATAGACAGAGAGTTAAAGGCGCTGGAAGAATGCAACACCTGAAAAGTCGTACCTATCGGAGTGGCACGCAACAAAACCATGCTCACGGGAAAATGGGTCTTCCGCGTGAAGACAAAAGCTGACGGAACGATCGGCAAGTTTAAGGCGCGCTGGGTCGTACACGGCTTCGACCAAGAGCATGGACGAGACTTCACCGATACCTTCGCACCGGTTAGTCGACACACCTCCTTCCGAATTCTCCTCGCGATAGCCGCCATGAAGCGGAAGAAGCTCCGAAAATCGACGTCGCCAACGCTTTTCTCTACGCTCCCGTCGACGCTGAGATCTTAGTCGAGCAACAGCACGGCTCGGACGCCGACCCCAACCAAGTCTGTCAATTGCTGAAGTCCTTATACGATATCAAGCAAGCTCAAAGACTGTGGCAGCAGTACCTACACGCTCGACTGATTCGCATCAGATTTCGTCAATTGTCACACGCCCAAGGAATGTACCGACTCACTAAAGGCGCCGACTACAACCTGCTCATCGTCTACGTAGACGACCTACTCTACATAGGCTCCACTGACGGCATAACAATCTGGTTTGAAGGGGAGCTGCAGCGGGACCTCACGCTCACTGTCTCATCTACCGTGACACAGTACCTGGGACTCAACATACAAGACGGGGAAACATAATCTACCTCAGCGCCGTAAAATACGCCAACACCATTGCCAAGCGCTTCAAACTAGCTCCAACCACCATCACCACACCATACCGCTACACCTGTTGGAAACAAGTGATTTAAGCGCTTCTGCTGTGTCGAAACATCAAGTCGTAAACGAAGCGAAGCACAAACGAAGCATCGGCGAGTCAACCATCGGAGGTTGACGACTGAAGTAACCGCTGGAGGTTACGCGAAGGTCAAAGGTCAGCGACCTTTGACTTGACAAATACAGCGCGACAGCAAGGACAAACAACTTACTCGATACAGAGTAGTTGCCCGAGTCGTCACTGTATTGAACCGCAACAGCAACAGTAAAACAGGGATCGGATGTATCACTTCATATTCCTTGTACTCTTATAAAACCTTGTATCTCCTTGTTTCAATCAATCTACTTTGCCCTCACATACCAGCACAAGGTGGTTCAAGGACTTATCATTAAACGCTTCCGCTATTACAACTTCCTACTCAGAGTTTAGCCTTGCAAAGATCCTAAGGGCTTTTCTCACCCCAACATGGTATGAGAGCTATCAGGGCAAACTCAACCACTATCAAGGCACCTACAACGACAGAAGGCATGGCAACACAAAAGGAGAGAAGTTCCTCTGATGGTTCTCCCGGCACAACTCCTACCCCACCTCCTGCCTCTGGCCTACATACAGAGGAGGGCACGGCAACAAGACCAGCAGCTCGGTCCACTGAAACTCCTACAAATCAAGCCGCGGGCTTGGACCCAAGCATGATGGAGAAGTTCTTCTCCTTCATGTCCTTCTATAAACAACACCAGCAAGGGGCACCTGCGCAGTCAAACATCAGCAACAACAACAACGATGTGACACCGATGAGCCTCGACGGTTCATCCTACGCGCGAGGAAATCAGCAACAGCAGCCTAACTTCGCCCCGTACGAACCCCAGCGCGGTTCCGTCAGCTTCATGCCGCGCCAGCAGCCTTCACCTGAGCAAGAGAAGACATTGGATGCACTTCAAGTTCAGTCGCATTTTGCATACGTCCTAAAACTGCAAACGTCAAGGCCATTCGACGGTAAATATTTCTTTACCTGGTCATTCTCGTTCGAGCTGATGATGGAAGGCGCGCAAATCCTTGGATTCTTCGACGGGTCCCTGCCATATCCAACACACGGGACGCAATATGACAAGCAGCAGTACACATATCAGTCCATGATGGCGTACACAATTCTACTGCGCAACATCACACCAAACCAGCAGCAAAACATCCGGTCCTATCGGGGATACGGCAACTCCGCCGAGCTTGCGTACAACCACTTGAAAAATCTGTATCAAGCAATAGACAGCATCAATCAGAGTCAATTAATGGCAGAGTCAGCAACAGTGGAAATGAAGCCTGGCGAAAAGGGAATGGTGTATATCAGCCATTGTCGCGAATTGCGCAATAAACTTCTTCGATGCAGAGGCTCAATATCTGAAGACGCCTTCGTGACAGTCGTCATCGGCAGCCTCAGTCCTCAATGGCGCTCCACCCGAGCCATTCTCCGAGCCCACGGAAAAATCTCCGAAGCAGCACTCTGCGCCGAGATTCACGCTGAGGAGCAAGACATGGACCTGCAGGAGGAGCGGCACAAGAAGAAAAGGTCAGTGCCCGAATTTGCATTCCACACTCAACGGCGCTACAACAACAACAACAACAACAACAACAACCGGCACCAACCAAAACCCATACCTCCATTCTGTCATATTTGCAAGACATCAGGACACCCTCGGACACACTGCCCGAATCGACAGCAGTCAACTCCACCGCAACGCCAACTTCGTCCTTCAAGTAGTCAAGTGGCGTCCACACAGGCGCACCCCACGAGTCAACTGCAGACCTCAACGACATTAACGACGCAATCTGCACAAGGAGCAAGAAACATCGTCAGCTGCATGGCAAAACTGACCGATTCCTGCATCACCGAGTCACCACCACATTACTCACCGGAAGAGCAACTCGACAACAGCACCCCTCGCCGTGAGTCACTTCAGCCAAACGCAACGTACGCAGCTATCGCCCAAAGCGAGCCGTCCGGGAAAGACACCTGGTTCTTGGATAGTTGCTGCGGAAAACACATGTGCTCCTCGGGTCGCTTTGTCCAATGATCTCCAACGCGAAGTCGTCATCACCGTCGCCAACAACCAAAACCTGCGCACAAGACTAGGCGTAGTTCAACTTCAGTCACGGGAGACAGACGTTATACTGCAGATGTCAAAAGCGCGGAGGGACTCGGCTACAACTTACTCAGTGTTAGTCAGCTGATGGCGAAAGGCATTCACCTCGAAGCAGACAGCACCACCCAAGAATTCAAGTTGTACCGCGGGAGAGGTGGACTCTACATCGGGAAAGCGGTATTGAAGAACAACGTCTTCGTCCTCGACTTCGTTCCAGACTTAGGCACCGCGGACAGCGACGCCATCGTCAACTTCACTTCTTGGACACACCCACCGGATCTTGATCCCGACTTCAGTCCGAGCGGCTTCTGGTATTCACACACCATACCTGAAACAGAAAGAACGAGAGCATTAGTAACAATTCAATCGGCAGCAGCAGAGACAACGTCGGCAGCAGCAGAGACAACATCGGCACCAACCGCTGGCCCTTCAACGGCACAGGTCTTCGTCGACAACACACCACCAACTCCTGCGCAGCAGCTGAATTCAACTCCATGAGAAGTCCATCGAAGCGCAAACTACACCGCAGGCTTCTACTCCAACTCCGATCTGTACAGACTCTCTCCCGGACATCGCGCTGACGAAGACCTCTGGCACAAACGAATGGGACACCCGAGCAACACGACGTTAAACAACACGATACGAGCCGGCGTTCTTGATAAAGACTCACTACTCTTACCCGACGGCAGAGAACTTCGACGAGTTCGAGGAACTTGCTTCACCTGCCCAGAAGCTGACTTACCGCATCAGCCCTTCGTCTCTCACCACAACCCAAGTGCACCGGCGTACGCACCTTTGGAGAAGGTCTACAGCGATATACTGTACAATTGCGAACCCGGTCAAGGAGCGTATAACTACGTCATCACCTTCATCGACGCCGCCACGCGATACGACTGGCATCTCAACCTTCCGAGTCGCGACATGGCTTTCGAAGCCTTCGTCGCATAGCTTCCAGTAGCAGAACGAGAATCAGGCGTAAAGCTAAAGAGCTTCCAGTCAGACGGAGCAGGGGAATATACGTCACAGCAGTTCAAAGACTACCTGGCAGAACGAGGAATCAAGCGCCTCAACTGCCTTCCCTACGCCCATCAACAGCAGGGTGTAGCAGAAAGAATGAACAGAACTCTTCAGAACGCCATGCGCAAGCTGCTACGTGGCATGCGGCTACCCAACCACCAGTGGCCTGAGGCGATGGACCATGCTGTCCTACTGCACAACTTGCTTTCGTCATCATCGCTCCCGAACAACGCATCACCGCATCTGCTGTGGACAGGAAAACTGGGCAGCACAAAAATGTTGCGAGTTTTCGGCTGCATGGTACAGTACCGACCCCCAGCTGCACGCGTCGGCCAATTCTCCCAACGCGCACAGTGGGGACTACACCTGGGCATCGAAAAACATTACAACGCATGGAAGATTTTCGACATCAACACAAAGGAAACAGTGGCAGCACGTGATGTTATCTTCAACGAACGCCTCACCCTCTCAACGTACCTGTACAACTTGGAAACTTCACGAGATGTCACAGGCAGATTTCGTGGGGACCGAGCCTTCGCTTCGGCAGCAGATGAAGCTGACCTGGACGAGTAGACCATGGACGGAGCTTCGAAAGAAGCCGGACCTCTTCCCTACTGCTCGGTGGATATTCCAATGGATGACGACAACCCTCGCAAGAGCATCAACGCCGAAGTCTTCTACGACTTCGCCGACAATGGTTACGTTACACCCGCCCGAATCAACACCAACGAAGCCGAACGCGTAGGACCCAACTTCTTACCTGACCCAGAAGCAGGTGACGAAGCAGCTTATCCCGAGGACACAACACTCCCCCGCTACACACAGAGCGGACTGCAGATACTTGGCCTCGTCACCGCAGTCCACGGCTCAGCGCCTCCTAAAGAGCCTGCCACGGTTCAGCAGGCTCTAGGGGGGGGAACATAAGGAAAAATGGTGCGAAGCCATGGACAAGGAATTAAAGGCGCTGGAGGAACGCAACACTTGGAAAGTCGTTCCTATCGGCGTGGCACGCAACAAGACAATCCTTACCGGAAAATGGGTTTTCCGTGTGAAAACCAAAGCAGACGGCACCATCAACAAGTTCAAGGCGCGCTGGGTAGTACGCGGCTTCGACCAAGAGCACGGACGCGATTTCACCGAGACGTTCGCACCGGTCAGCCGACATACTTCGCTGCGAATTCTCCTCGCGATCGCCGCTATGAAGAAAAAGAAGCTACGTCAAATCGACGTCGCGAACGCCTTCCTCTACGCACCTGTTGACGCTGAGATCTTCGTCGAGCTACCACACGGCTCTAACGGAGATCCGAACCAAGTCTGCCAACTACTGAAGTCTCTATACGGCATTAAGCAAGCTACGAGACTGTGGCAGCTGTATCTACACGCTCGACTCATCCGCATCGGATTCCGCCAGCTACCACACGACCAGGGCATGCACCGGCTCACAAAGGGCACCGCCTACATCTTACTTATCGTCTACGTGGACAATCTCCTCTACGTTGGCTCGACCGACGGCATCACGACCTGGTTCGAAGGGGAGCTGCAGCAGGACCTCACGCTCACGGTTTCGTCTACTGTAACTCAATACCTCGGCCTCAACATCCAATAAGAAGAAAACGCGATCTACCTCAGCGCCGCGAAATACACAGACACGATCGCTAAGCGCTTTGGACTTACCCCAACTGCTATCTCCACACCATACCGCTACACCGCCGAAAGCCATAAGGAAGCCTCCGCTCTGCTCAAGCGCCGGCATACACGACTACCAACGAAAGCTAGGATGTCTGCTCTTCGCAGCCGTCACCTGCCGGCCGGACCTCTCGTACTCCGCAAGCCAACTCGCCACCTACCTCAAGAAACCCGAAGTAGAGCACATGGCGGAGCTCGATCGCGCACTGCACTACCTCGTCAGCACCCCGACGATCGGACTAACCTATCACAAGACCGGAACCACATCACCCAAGCTAATCGGCTACGTCGATGCTGATCACCCCGGCGACTCTGATAACAAGCGCTCGCGCACCGGCTACATCTACCGACTCGAGCCTATCGGGCCTATCTCGTGGAAGTCGAGCAAGCAGGAACTGATTGCTCTCTCCTCAGCTGAAGCAAAAATGTCAACATATATTTTATATGTGTTGTTTAGGTTAGTCTAGGTGTTACATTTCTACTTCTTTGCATGATTAGGGTTTGCTATATCTAGAGTTGTACTTCACATTTTCAATCAATTCATTACATTGTAACATGGTATTGAGCTTGGTTCACCCTAGCGAAAATTTTCCCTAAGGAAATTCTCTCGACTAAGTTATGGGCCCACCTAGACGCGCCCCGTACTAGATAGTCGCCCGTAGCGCGCTTAGCCTGGCCGTCGCCCGGTTCCCCCCCTCCCCCCCCCCCTCCCCCCCCCCCCCGCCGTCGCCCGTTTCCCCCAGTCGCGCGTTGCCCGTTTTCTCCCCGTCATCCGTCGTCCGTCGATTTACGGGCGCGCCTCGCGGCTGATCGTTAGAAGGCCCCGCGACCATTTCGATAGCGGGCCCCGTGGCCATTTCGATAGCGGGCCCCGCGGCCCTTTCGATAGCGGGCCCCGCGGCCCCGTCGTTAGTCGCAGGCACGCACAGCAGCAGCCGCGCGCACGTGCAAATCGTCGCCCCACCCGTTACCCGCCGCCTTAAACGCTGCCCCACCCTTTTACCACTGCCTTACCCGCCGCCCCATCTGTTAGCCGCCGCCCCACCCGTCACCCGTCGCCCTACGAGCTGAAACCGCCACCGCACCTGCAATCCGCCGCCCCACGAGTTGAAACCGCCACCACACCTGAAATCCGCCGCCCCACCTGACACCCGCTGCCCCACGAGCTGCCTCACCCGCCGCCCCACCAGTTAGCCTCAGCCCCACCAGCTAGCAACACTTGGAAACCAGAGTCTACCACCCGTACCCGCAGAACCGCACAGAACCGCACATGTCACAGGATCGAATTTCCACTCGAGAATGTTGCACTAAAGGTGAGTACAAGGCGTATTTATACTCGGAGATACATAGAAACAACAGATAATCCGAACCTTCGGGAACGCGCTCTTCTAGAATAGATAATCACAAGTGCGCATAAGCACGCAAGCCCATTGGCACTTCGGATTATGGCGAGATTACGCCTTGTACACCACTGTCGGTGCTGTCGGTGCCGTATAATGTAAATGTCGGTGCCGAAATACCAAATAAGTGAAATAATCGGAAAGCTCTAGAAAATAGAATAGTAGTCCGATTGAGGTGAAATAAAGTGCAAATGAAAGAGGAAAATAAGGAGAATAAGATGGAGTAAAAATATGGAAATGAGAAATATGTCGAACGTCGGCGTACTCTCACACTTCCCCCCCTCAAAGCTGGGTGGTAGATGTAACACCCTGCTTGACAAGATAGTCGCGGAGAGAACGTCGAGCGTTACTCATGTCTTCTTCAGAGACCCAGCTGTCCTCAGAAGGATCAGAGCCCTTCCAGCGTATGAGAAACTCCAGGGCGCCATGCCGACGACGACGATGTGCAAGCACAGATTCAACCTCGTACTCAAGTTCATCATTCACGAGGACTGGAGGCGGCGGCGGAAGTTGGCGTCCCGTCTACAGCTTATTTGGATCTCGATAGGGTTTAAGAAGCTGCACGTGGAAGGCGTTATGAATCTTCCAAGTAGCGGGTAGGCGCAAGCGGAATGTGACTGGAGTGACCTGCTCTTCTACGAGGAAAGGTCCGCAGAAGCGAGGTCGTAACTTGGATGGAAGGTGACCGAGGTTGAGGTTGCATGTGTTGAGAAGCACATGGTCACCAACTGCAATGGTATGATCACGTCGATGGCGATCGGCCAAGCGTTTCTGTGAAGACTGTATGTCCTGTAGACGCTTGTGTGTCCGATCCCAAAGCTGCTGCATTGTGGTAACGAAGTCGTGTACTGTCGCAGTTGCAGGTACTGTCGGCTGTTGAGGAGTTAGCGGATGTCGACCGTAACAAAGGAAGAATGGGGTCTCTCCTGTTGTGGCATGCTTCGCATTATTGTAGGCGAACTCCAACACCGGCAAGTGCAAGTCCCACTTGTTAATGTCGTCCTTGCATGCTGCGCGCAAGAGTTGTTCCACAATTTGGTTCAAGCGCTCTGTCTGCCCATCAGTCTGGGGATGATATGCAGATGACATCGCTAGGCGTGTCCCCATGAGTGACATGAGCTCTTTCCAGAACTTGCTAGTAAACTTGGGGTCCCTGTCGGATATGAGGGTTGTTGGGATCCCGTGCTGTGAGATGATGTGTTTGAGGAATAGCTGTGCCGTTTCCTCCGTGCGTGCGGTTGTATGTGTCGGAATGAAGTGTCCCATCTTTGAGAATTTGTCGATGACGACCAGGATGGCGTCATGCCCCGCGTTGGTAGGTGGTAAACCGGTGATGAAATCCAAGCTGACCACTTGCCAAGGCTGTTCCGGGACGGGTATGTCAGAAACAAGAAGTGGTTGGACTAGAAACAAGTGAGAGTACAAATACCTAACCCTAGAATTGTGTACCCCCTAAAGGCTAACCCACTGTAGCTTAAACAACTACAACATATATAATGTATGACACACCCCCATAGGCGAAGTGGGGGAGAGCAAGGGGTCACAAGACCAGTCAAAGCAAAGCAAAACACTCAAACTCCTCCTGCCTGTCCTCGAGGACGTCCGTGCCAAGAGCACACTCACCCCCGACGGACGGAGGACAGACAGACTCAGACTCAGCGACAAGGCTAGCGGCGTAGTCTAGACGACAAGCGGCAGCAAAGTCAACTAACTCAGCGACTAGAGCAGACGCAGCAGAGGACTCAAAGGTAGGGTCAGTGACAACAGTGGCGAGGAGACGCATGACAGTAGGACTGGCAGCACGAAGGGAGTCAGACTCCGGGTCAGCAAGAGCAGGAAGAGATGACGCAGGAGGAGACGGCAGAGGGACACGCTGAGGAGCAGTGGAAGGACGAAGCGCCATCTGGTGAGTGCCTGGGACAGCAGGTGGACGCTGACGCGGGACACGACGACCAGTGCGAGCAGCACAAACAGGCGACGCAGACTGAGACTCTGGCGACACAGGACGAGACTCAGGCTCACGACGCTCAGTGAGACCGCCTGTCGGACCAGTGTAAGGAGAAGGAACAGGGAGTGGCGAGGCAGGCGGTAACTGTGACTGCGACTGGACAGGCGTAGGACACTCTAAGGAGGGAGCAGGACTCCCTGGAGGCGGCTGACCAAGAACCTGCTGAAGGAGCGGAACGAAGTACGGCCGCGGCCGCGCAGCGCCTCCAGAACCAGCAGAGGCACCACCAGTACCTCCAGCTCCAGGGTCTCCAGCTACACCAGCAGCACCAGCTCCCGGGTCCACAGCACCAGCAGCAGCTCCAACTCCAGGGTCCGCAGTACCAGCAGCAGCTCCAACTCCAGGGTCCTCAGCTCCAGCAGCAGCTCCAACTCCAGGGTCCGCAGCACCAGCAGCAGCTCCAACGCCCGGGTCCGCAGCACCAGCAGCAGCTCCAACGCTCAGGCTCAGCACCCCTAGCAGGACGAGAGTCGACAGCTACCTCGACAGGCTCAACCGGGTCTACCGGGGACACACCTGAGTGAGCTACACCCTGAGGGGGGAGGGGGTCTACCACAGCAGCACCTGGCGCGAGGAAGAGAGGCGGGGGGGGGAGCGGGGCAGTGCGGTAGGGGAAGAGGCGGTAGTAGGGTACGGACTCGTCAAAAGTGACGTCCTGAGAGGGCAGGACACGGCGCGAGGTGGCGTGGTAAAACTGCCAACCAGACGCGTCCGGGACAAAGCCAAGGAAGACACAAGGAACAGCGCGGGAGGAGAGCTTGTCCGCGGACGTATCGCGAACAAAAGCTCGAGATCCCCAGACCCGAAAACGCGACGCATCGCCAACCTTCCCCGTCCACAGCAATGTGGGCGAGGTCTCTGGCAAGGAGACACGGGGCCAGAGGTTGAGCTGATGCGCAGCGTACCGGACCGCAAACGGCCACAGAAAGTGGGGGGCAGCCGCATGGATCAAGGAGGTACGAGCGACCTTCATGACCAAGCCAATGCGGCGCTCAGCAACCCCATTCTGCTGTGGAGAGGCCGGAAGCGTAAACGACTGGCGGATGCCGTGCTCCGCACAGTAGGCTGCCAAGAGGTCGGAGGAGAACTCACCACCTCTGTCAGAGTGCAGACGCAAGACAGGAAAGTCTGAGTGGAACCGCTCGCTGAGCTGGAGACGAGAAGCGCGGATCCAAGGGATCAAAACATCAGGGACCTCACCCTTGGTGCGCAAGGGGAAGACCGTGGTGTAGCGCGAGTAGT
Organism: Closterium sp. Naga37s-1; assembly: GCA_947471745.1. Lineage (NCBI taxonomy): Eukaryota > Viridiplantae > Streptophyta > Zygnematophyceae > Desmidiales > Closteriaceae > Closterium > Closterium sp. Naga37s-1. The sequence continues at coordinate 1,003,719 of CANJKZ010000212.1, forward strand.
CGTCAACAACTATCAGGAAATACCTCTCCTGACCCTGTCCACGGACGCGGGCTGGGCCCCACACGTCCATGTGGAGCGTCTGCAAGGGAGCAGTCGTCCGGGGAAACGAGGAGGAGTGAGGAGCGGCGCGCTGCCGCCCCTCGACACAAGGAAGACAGGGAAGAGCAGGCGAGGGTGGGAGGGGAGGGAGTACCCGGGGAAGACCAGAGACAAGGTACCGTTTGTGCATGGCACGAAGGCGCTGCACTGACGGGTGACCAAGGCGGTGGTGCCAGAGGACGGTCTCGTGTGCTAGAGAGCGACACGAGCAGGGGGCAGACAGCTGACCTGAAGCAGATGCAGACGCAGCTACCTGAGGGGACTCAGTGGTCAGTGTGTACAGGTCCGACCCCGGCTGCCGAGTGAAGGTAGCCAGGTGACGGCCCGTCCGAGCACACGTGCAGTGTGTCACGCGCTCGTAGGCAGGGGTGAACTGGTGGACACCCCCGTCCTGGAGCGCACAACCTGCCACCAAGTTCGTAGAGAACGAGGGGAGGTGGAGACCTGACAGTGTGCCCGACGGAACCGCAGGACAAGGAAGGACAGTGGAGGAGGTCGCAATGACCGGACCCCCAGAGGGGTCAGCAAGGGAGACAGCAACTGGCCGAGCAAGCTGCTCAAGGGCAGTGCGGTCACGAAAGAAACAGCGAGAAGCACCTGAGTCCAGTGTGAAGGTGTGCAGTGCCTCAGTAGACTCAGTACCAGGGGGCGGAGACTCACGAGCACCTAGAGCAGTAGCCTCACCAGTACCTGGGGCAAGAGACACGGGAGTATCTGGAGCGGCAGCCTCACCAGCACCTAGGGCAACAGACGCACTAGCACCTAGAGCGGCAGCCTCACTGGTCCGAATGCCCGGGTCGGGCGGAACACGCAGGTACTGAGCACCCTCTCCACTAGTAGACAACACATACATGGCAGTGAGAATAGCATCAAAGTCTAGAGCATAGATATCAATGTTTTTTCTTCATCAGATCAGCCCAGCGGGGCAGCTCAGTGGCAGCAGGGAACTGAGTACGCCAAGCGTCGTCGAGGCGGGAGAAGCAGCGCTGCGTGGTGTGCGCCCTTCCACACGTCTGACCAGTGCGGTCACCTGTGCGGATGACGTACGTGCAGCTAAGTCCACCCCCCCCCCCCCCCCCCCCGTGCTGAGAGTACCACTCACGAAGCTCCTGGGGCGACGGAGTCGGCTGCTGGCTCTGGCCACCGCCAGCGCCTCCACGACCACCACCTCCGCCGCTGCCACCCCGTCCACCACCGCCCCTGCCGCCTCCGCGTCCACCGCCGCCACCACCACCGCCCCCGCCCCTGCCACCTCCCCCGCCGTTGCCGCCACCACCCCCACCGCCGCCACTAGTCCCTCCAGCCCCGCCACCACCCCCACCGCCGCCACCACCCCCACCACCGCCTCCCCCGCCGTCACCTCCACCTCCCTTGCCCCCTTTGCCCTTGCCGCTGCGGCGCCAGCTCGGAGCGGACGCAGTTCCGACCTGCTCAGTACCAACTAGGTCGACAGCAGCAGCAGAGGCGACAGAGGGGAGAAGGGGGGAAGGGGAACACCCCTCGAAGAAAGGGATGCGGGGGTCGCCACGAGAGGCACCTACAGCGACTATGCTAACCTCGGCTGCAAGTAGTTCCTTCTCGAGGAGGTCAATGGTGAGCTCAGTGGGGCAGCGAGCTAGGAAGTGGTCCCTGACTGAACGTAGAGTGTCAGGGAGGCGAGTGACTAGGTGGTAGAGAGTGAGCCAGAGCGGGGGGGGGTTCTTGTCAAGAAACTCAGCGGGCATAGCAGCACGGAAGCGGGCCTCACTAGTACGGAGGTGCGTGATGAGGTCAGAGACTGTGGAGAAAGCTGACAGGTCTGGGAACAGGTAGGGGAGCGAGAGACGGCCTAGCGCAGCAGAGGCAGGTGAGGAGTGGCGTGCAACTACAGCAGTGTAAAGTGCCTGCGCAGTTTTGTGCTGGCCAAAGTGCTCGCGCTCATCTACCGGCAGGGAGTTACAAATAGCGAAGCGAGCGTGAGCGTCACGAGTCTGCCACTGTGAGCGGGCAGTACTGTCAGCTGTAGCAGCAGGGGCAGTAGCATGGCCTAGCGCGTGATCGTACAGTGAGATATCCTCCTTGGCAGTGAGCTGGAGGAATAGGTGTAAGTCATCGAGCCAGATCTCAAACTTCAGTGGGCGGCCCTCAGCATCGAAAGCTAGCACCACCGGTGCACCGTATGGTGATGTTGATGGTCGAATGAGTCCTTTGTCCAGAAGGTACTCGATCTGTTTCTTCATGTCGGCCAACTCGGTTGGGCTGAGTCGATATGGTGCACGGAAGGTCGGTTTTGAACCAGGTTCTTCGATGATCTCGTGCTGGTGGGTTCGGTATGGCGGCAACTGGTCTGGAAGGTCGTCAGGAAGAACGTCTTCGAACTCTTCTAGAAGTTTCTGGATTGCTGGTGGAAGCTCGAGCGTTTTTCTCTCTCCTTCGTCCTCGTTGGTAACCAGTGCAAAAAACCCTGCCATGGTTCGTTTCACGTCCTTCTCGAAGCGTGCGAGAGTCTCCTCCGGAATATCTCCCGTGTTGCTCCAATTCGGAAGAGGAATTCTTCTGTCTTGATTGTAGATACTCGCCGTGCGGGTGACCCAGTTGATCTCGGGGTTGAACTTCTTCAGAAAGTCTCTTCCAAGGATCAGGCCTAGCCCTTTGATGTTGGTGACGGGTAGGGTCGGTTTCCAGCGAAGAGGACCCATCTGCAGGTGTAACGCTGCTTCGCCGTAGACTTGTAATTTGCTTCCGTCAACCATCGTAGCTGTGAAGTTTGAAGGCGTGTACTTCTCATTGATGCGTTTGAGGGTTGCTTTGTCGCATACTGAATGGGATGCTCCGCTGACCCCACACCACTGCGCACTCCAGTCACTGTCGCCTTGGCTGACCCCTCTGTGGGACGTGTAGTTGCTCGCAGCACCACCACTCTCCCGTGTCCGGCGGCTCCCTCAGGTTTTCTTACAGGTTACTACACCCCCTCGTTCTCTAGGAACCTGGTGGGTGTCAGTCACCTCCACGACCTAGGAGTAGTCACCACTTTCCCACTGGACGAGCCTGTTGCCTCCTACACAGTCGGTACCACTGGGGCCCCTCTGGCCACTTTTCACAGGGAGCCGGGCTCTGGTCTGTACTCACTACACACTGGGTCCCACCGCACTGGGTCGGGCCAGGTCAGGTCAGGTCAGGTAGCTGCTGTGTCGTGCGACTGTCGCTCCCTCACCCACCCGTCTGTCCTCTGGCACCACCGTCTAGGTCACCCGTCGTTCCCACGTCTCAGTAGGATGGCACGTTACCGTCTGGTCTCAGGTCTCCCAGAGTCGCTTGCCCCGCTTCCTCGCTCGCCTGCGCCGCTGTGCACTCCTTGCGTCGAGGGTCGGCAGCGCGCTGCCCCTCACTCCTCCTCGTTCCCCCCCACCACGGCTCCCTTCCAGACCCTGCACTTGGACGTCTGGGGCCCCTCCGCGGTCCTTGGACCACGTCAAGAGCGCTACTTCCTGATTGTGGTGGACGACTACTCCCGCTACACCACGGTTTTCCCCTTGCGATGGAAGGCCGACGTGCCTACCATCCTAGAGCCGTGGCTACTAGCGTGGGGTGGTGCCCAGGGCCTGTGTGGGCTTCGCCTACACTCGGACCGTGGTGGTGAGTTTTCTTCCACTCATTTGGAGACGTTCTGTCAGGGTCAGGGAGTCATTCAGTCGTACACGCTACCAGCCTCGCCGCAGCAGAACGGGGTAGCCGAGCGTCGCATCGGCCTGGTCATGGAGGTTGCCCGGACCTCCATGTGCCATGCCGGTGCCCCTCAGTTCTTGTGGCCTCAGGCGGTCCGCTACGCCGCGCACCAGCTGAACCTGTGGCCCAGTGACGCACGGCCACGGGTGACGCCGGTCTCTCTCTGGTCAGGTTTACAGGGCGTAGCAGCTGACTTCCGCGTCTGGGGTTGTCTGGCTCACGTTCGCGCCCCTAGCGCGAACAAGTTGTCTCCGTGCACTCGTGCCTGCGTCTTTCTTGGCTTCCCGTTGGACGCCTCCGGCTGGGTGTTCTACGACCCGGTCACCTGCGGGTTCTTCGCTTCTCAGGACGTCACGTTCGACGAGTCTGTCTGTTACTACAGGAGTCGCCCCCACCGAGGTACTGAGGTCTTTTCCCCCCCGCTGTTCCTCACCCTTGAGCCCCCCCCCAGTCGCCCCGGTAGCCCCCCCCGCTTCGCGTCCTGCCCCGTCAGGTGTGTCGCACGTCACTCCGCAGTCGTCCCCCCCGCAGCGTCCAGTCCCTGTCGTGTCTGGGGGTGCGAGAGGTGCAGTTGCGGAGGGTGCGGGTGCTGGGGCTGCAGGAGCTCGTGGTGTCGGTTCAGGGGGTGCAGTGGGTGTGGGCGTGGAGGTCACTCCTGTGGAGGACACGGCAGCCTCGAGTCGGCGGCCTCGCCCCGCCTCACCCCCCGGCTTCCCGGTCGTCCCGCAGTTCCCTCCTCGTTCTCCTCTGTGGCCGGTTGCTGCGGAGCTTGGGGGTGCTCCTACGGGAGGTACCGGAGGCCCCGGGGGTGTCACTAGTGGAGGTGCTGGTTCTAGGAGTGCTGGAGCTGGAGGCACTGGCACTGTGGCGCCTACACCTCGCACTGTACGTTTCCTGACCCGTGAGCAGCGTCTCCTCCGGTTGGAGAGGGAGGAGCGTGAGCGGTTTGAGAGGGCACAGCAGCAGCAGCAGCAGCAGCAGCAGCAGCAGCAGGAGCAGCAGCAGCAGCAGCACCAGCAGCACCAGCAGCGGCAGCAGGAGCAGCAGCAGCAGCAGCAGCAGCAGCAGCAGCAGCTACAGCAGCAGGAGAGAGTAGAGGAGGAGTCACAGCAGCAGCACGACAGGGTAGAGCAGGAGTCCCGGTCGCAGCAGCGGGTGCAGCTGCAGCCGCAGCAGGAGAGGGTAGAGGAGGAGTCACGGCCGCACCAGGAGAGGGTAGAGCAGGAGTCCAGCCCGCAGCAGCAGGTGCAGTTACAGACCCAGCAGGAGAGAGTACAGGAGGAGTTGCGGCCGCACCAGGAGAGGGTAGAGCAGGAGTCCCGCCCGCAGCAGCAGGTTCAGTTACAGACCCAGCAAGAGAGAGTACAGGAGGAGTCACGACCGCAGCAGGAGAGGGTAGCGCAGGAGTCCAGCTCGCAGCAGCGGGTGCAGCTGCAGTCGTAGCAGGAGAGGGCAGAGGCGGAGCCACAGGAGCAGCAGCAGGGGCAGGTGCCGTCGCAGCAGACGCCAGAGGAGACGGAGCAGCAGCGACTGCGACTACACAACCTCCCCGACCCAGCACCTGCACGCTTTGTTTGTGGTCCCCTACCGTCCCCTCCTGTTCCCCCTGTTGAGTCCCTTTCCTCCTCCCAGTGGACTCGTCGTTCTCCCCTCAGTCGTGCTGTGTCCCGAGAGCGTCGTCGGTCCCGTTACCATGCAGACGGTCCGTTCCACCTTGTTCTTCGCTCTCGTGTTCCACCTCCTCCTGTCCTTCCACAGCCCCCTGAGTCGTTCCTCACTGTGCTTCACGACCCGTTGTCCGACTACCTCCGTGCCTCCCGTCCTGTCGTCTCCCGTGTTTTGTCCGCGTTGGTCACTCACCCGACTGCACCTCTGTCGTCTGTTTCGGCACTTGTTACCACTGTCGCTGGCTTTGCCTCTTCCCACCGCCTTGACTACGCCGCTCATTTGGTGAGTGGCCCTGCTCGTTCTCCGTTCTATGAGGGTGCTCCTATTTATCCCCTAGAGGTCCTCGATGACAGGCAGTTCGAGCTTGGTTTTCTTGCGGCCGCTGTTCCTCATCTCTGCGCCATGTTGCTTGCCCCTGAGGGGGATCCAGACGCTCTTGACATCCCGATCCCTCGCACTCACGCCGAGGCGGTCTCGGGACCCTGGGCTTCGTACTGGATAGCAGCTGAGGAGGCAGAGATGGCATCTTATAGGTCCACAGGCACTTACGTCGACGCAGTCCCACCACCTGGGACGAACGTCGTCAGTGGCCGATGGCTCTACAAGGTGAAGCGGCCGCATGGATCACCACCTGTGTTCAAGGTGCGCTATGTGGCGAGAGGCTTCAGTCAGCGAGAGGGGGTGGACTTCTTCCAGACCTTCGCTCCCACCCCAAAGATGAGTACTCTTCGGGTGTTGCTGCATATTGCAGCTGTCAAACATTATACTTGTTATACTTGTGTAGGCTATAGTGGGTTAGCCTTCTAGGGGGTACACTACTCTAGGTTTGTGGTACTTGTACTCCAATTCCCTTCTAGTCAATCATCTTCATTCTCTCACATGGTATAGAGCTTGGTTCCCTCGAGGGAACGTTTCCTAGGGCCCACCGAATTTCGAAATTTTTTTTCCTGCCCGGAGCGCGCTCCGCCCCTGCCCGAGTCGCGCCCCTTGTTTCTACTCTCCAGTCGCGTCCCCTGCCCTTAGCGGCCCGTCGCGCCTCCTTAAGGTCCCGTCGCGACCCCTCTCTCGGCCCCTCGCGGCCCCTTTCGCGGCCCCTCGCGGCCCCTTTCACGGCCCCTCGCGGCCCCCCCTCGCGGCCCCTCGCGGCCCCTCGCGGCCCTGTTGCCGCCCTTAGCGGCCCCGTCGCCGCCCTTAGCGGCCCCGTCGCCGCCCTTCGCAACCCCGTAGCCGCCCTTAGCGGCCCCGTCGCGGTCTTTCGCGGCCCCTCGCGGCCCCTCTGGCCCCGCTGCTGCTCTTCGCGGCCCCGTCACGGCCCCCCCCCCTTGCGGCCCCGTCGCCGCCCTCCGCGGCTCTTCGAGACCCTGCCGGCCCTGCCCCTCCTTTGTCACGGCCGTCGCTCGCAGCAGCCGCCTCACCTGCAGCAGCTGCCGCCGCTGCACCAGCAGCAGCTGCCGCCACCGAGCCCGCCGCAGCTGCCGCCGCCGGACCTGCAGCAGCTGCCGCCGCCGAAGGAGCAGCAGCTGCCGCCGCCGGACCTACAGCAGCCGCCGCCGCCGAAGGAGCGGCACTGCCACTGCCGGACCTGCAGCAGCACGTACCGCCGCCGCCGACGGAGCCGCCCTGCCGCCGCCGGACCTGCAGGAGCGCCCGCCCTCCCCAACCGAGCCGCGCCGCCCAGGCAGACCCGTGCCGCCCGAACCGAGCCGCGCCGCCCAGGTAAACCGTGCCGCCCTACTGTTCCTACTACTGCTACACTTACTACTACTACTACTACTACTACTACTACTACTACTACTACTACTGCTACTACTGTTACTACTACTACTGCCACTGCAACTATGGCTAGCCCTCCTGTGCTAGCTTTCGATGCTGAGGGCCGCCCAGTGAAGTTTGACACCTGGCTCGATGACCTGCACCTATTCCTACAGCTCACTGCCAAGGAGGATATCTCACTGTACGACCACGCCTTAGGCCATGCCACTGCCCCTGCTGCTACTGCTGACAGCACTACCCGCTCACAGTGGCAGACTCGTGACGCCCACGCTCGCTTTGCTATTCGCAACTCCCTGCCGATAGATGAGCGCGAGCACTTTGGCTAGCACAAGACTGCACAGGCACTGTACACTGCTGTCCCTGATGTCTTGATCCCTTGGATCCGCGCTTCTCGTCTCCAGCTCAGTGAGCGGTTCCACTCGGACTTTCCTCTCCTGCGTCTGCACTCTGACAGAGGTGGTGAGTTCTCCTCCGACCTCTTGGCAGCCTACTGTGCGGAGCACGGCATCCGCCAGTCTTTCACGCTTCCGGCCTCTCCACAGCAGAATGGGGTTGCTGAGCGCCGCATTGGTTTGGTTATGGAGGTCGCTCGTACCTCCTTGATCTATGCGGCTACCCCCCACTTTCTGTGGCCGTTTGCGGTCCGATACGCTGCGCATCAGCTCAACCTCTGGCCCCGTGTCTCCGTTCCGGAGACTTCGCCGACACTGCGTTGGACGGGAGAGGTTGGCGATGCGTCGCGTTTTCGGGTCTGGGGATCCCGAGCTTTTGTTCGCGATACGTCCGCGGACAAGCTCTCCTCCCGCGCTGTTCCTTGTGTCTTCCTTGGCTTTGTCCCGGACGCGTCTGGTTGGCAGTTTTACCACGCCACCTCGCGCCGTGTCCTACCCTCTCAGGACGTCACCTTTGACGAGTCGGTGCCCTACTACCGCCTCTTCCCCTACCGCACTGCCCCGCTCCCCCCCCCGCCTCTCTTCCTCGCGCCAGGTGCTGCTGTGGTAGACCCCCTCCCCCCTCAGGGTGCTGCTCCCTCAGGTGTGTCCCAGGTAGACCCGGTTGAGCCTGTCGAGGTAGCTGTCGACTCTCGTCCTGCTAGGGGTGCTGAGCCTGAGCGTGCGGAGCCTGGGGGTGCGGAGCCTGGGGGTGCTGAGTCTGGGGGTGCTGAGCCTGGGGGTGCTGAGCCTGGGGGTGCGGAGCCTGCGGGTGCTGAGTCTGGGGGTGCTGAGCCTAGGAGTGCTACGTCTGAGGGTACTGAGCCTGAGGGTGCGGAGACTGAGCGTGCTACACCTGGAGGAGCCCTCTCCTCGCAGCAGCTGCGTGAGTGGTACTTACAGTACTGCAGCCTCAGGAGGGGTGCTTCTGGAGCTCGGAGTGTTGCTGGAGCTGGTGCTCGTGCTTCCCCTCCTAGGCGGGAGCTGCCCTCTCCCCAGCGGCTCCGAGAGTGGTACGCTCGGCGCTGCAGTCTCAGGAGTGGCGCTCCCAGTGTCGTCGACCCTGTTTCTGCTACTCCTGGAGATGCTGCTGGTCCTGGAGCTGCTGGAGCTACTGGAGGTGCTGCTGCCGCTGGCGGTGCTGCTGGCGCTGCTAGAGGTGCTGCTGGTGCTGGTGCTGCTGGAGCTACTGGAGGTGCTGCTGCTGCTGGAGGTGCTGCTGGTGCTGGAGCTGCTGGAACTACTGGAGGTGCTGTTGCTGCTGGCGGTGCTGCTGGCACTGCTGGAGGTGCTGCTGGTGCTGGAGCTGCTGGAGCTGCTGGAGGTGCTGCTGCTGCTGGCGGTGCTGCTGGCGCTGCTGGAGGTGCTGCTGGTGCTGGAGCTGCTGGGATTGGGCCTGCTGAGGGGGTTGGAGCTGGAGGTACTGAGCGGCCACGGCCGTACTACATTCCGCTCCTTCAGCAGGTTCTTGGCCTCCCGCCCTCTCCTGGTCCTACTCCTCCCCTACTGAGTCCACCGCCTGTCCAGTCGCAGTCACAGTTACAGCCAGTCTCTCCACTACCTGGTCCTTCTCCCTACGCTGAGCCGACGGGAGGTCTTACGGAGCGTCGTGAGCCTGAGTCTCGTCCTCCGTCGCCTGAGACTCGTCCTGAGTCGTCTGAGTCGCGTCCAGAGTCGCCTGTCCGCGCTGTCCGCGCTGGTCGTCGTGCTCCACGTCAGCGTCCTCCTCCTGTCCTTGGCACACACTATATGACCCTGCGTCCTTCCACTGCTCCACAACGTGTCCCACTGCCGTCTCCACCAGCGTCCTCTCTTCCTGCTCTCACTGACCCGGAGTCTGACTCTCTTCGTGCTGACAGTCCTACTGTCACGCGTCTCCTTGCCACTGTTGTCACTAACCCTTCCTTTGAGTCCTCTGCTGCGTCTTCTCTAGTCGCTGAGCTTGTTGACTTTGCTGCTGCCTGTCGTCTAGACTACACCGCTAGCCTTGTTGCTGAGTCTGAGTCTGTCTGTCCTCCGTCCGTCGGGGGTGAGTGTGCTCTTGGCACAGACGTCCTTGAGGACAGGCAGGAGGAGTTCCAGTGTTTTGCCGCTGCTTTGCCTCATCTCGTGTCCATGCTAGTTGCCCCTGAGGGAGACCCGGATGCACCAGACATCCCGACCCCACGCTCCTACGCAGAGGCGATGGAGGGTCCCTACTCCTCTCAGTGGCAGACAGCCATGGACGCAGAGATGGCTTCCTGGAAGTCCACAGGCACCTACGTCGACGAGGTTCCCCCACCTGGGGCGAACATCGTCAGTGGCATGTGGATTTTCAGGGTGAAGCGGCCGCCGGGTTCTCCGCCTGTCTTCAAGGCGCGTTACGTTGCTCGAGGCTTCAGTCAGCGAGAGGGAGTTGACTTCTTCCACACCTTCTCCCCGACCCCGAAGATGACCACTCTTCGGGTTCTGCTGCACGTCGCCGCTCAGCGTGACTACGAGCTCCACTCTCTTGACTTCAGCACTGCTTTCCTACAGGGCAGCCTGCACGAGGAGATCTGGCTGCGCCGCCCACCTGGCTTCACTGGGTCGTTCCCTCCTGGTACCCAGTGGAGCCTCCGGCGGCCAGTCTACGGTCTCCGCCAGGCACCCCGTGAGTGGCACGACACACTGAGGACTACTCTTGCTGCTCTTGGCTTTGCTCCTTCTACTGCTGACCCGTCGCTGTTTCTACGCACCGACACCACTCTGCCGCCATTCTACGTTCTTGTTTACGTAGACGACTTGGTCTTTGCTACTGCTGACACTGAGGCACTCGCCCACGTGAAGTCGGAGCTGCAGAAGAGACACACGTGCACAGACCTGGGTGAGCTGACAAGCTATCTTGGCTTGCGGATCACCCGGGACAGAGCATAGCGCACCATCACCTTGACTCAGTCACACATGGTGCAGCAGGTCCTTCAGCGCTTCCGCTTCACGTACTCCTCGCCTCAGTCCACTCCTCTGCCTACCGGTCACTCGCTCTCAGCTCTGCCTTCGGATGAGTCCGTAGAGCCGAGTGGCCCGTATCCAGAGCTTGTGGGCTGCCTCATGTACCTGATGACCTGCACTCGACCTGACCTGGCATACCCTCTTAGCATCCTAGCACGCTATGTCGCTCCCGGCCGTCACCGGAAGGAGCACATGGATGCCGCTAAGAGGGTGTTGCGCTACTTGTGCAGTACGTCGGGCATGGGGCTCGTGCTTGGAGGCCGGAGCGACGTTGTCCTCACTGGTCACTCAGACGCTTCTTGGGCTGACGACCAGGCTACGCAGCGGTCGTCTCAGGGTTACACCTTCAGCCTTGGCTCTGGTTCAGTTTCTTGGCGTTCTACTCGCTCTTCTTCTGTTCTCAGCTCCAGTTGTGAGGCTGAGATCTACGCCACAGCCATGGCTGCACAGGAGTTACGCTGGCTCACCTACCTGCTGACCGACCTGGGAGAGCGGCCTCGTTCTCCTCCAGTGCTGTACGTTGACAACAAGGCCGCCATTGCCTTGTGTGAGGAGCACAGACTGGAGCACAGGACGAAGCACATCGCTCTGCGCTACTTCCTTGCTCGAGAACTGCAGCAGCGTGGTCAACTTCGTCTTGCGTACGTGGCCAATCGGGCCAACACTGCTGATGAACACCAAGGCGCTTCAGCCTTGTGATCATCAGCGTTTCTGTACTGTTCTAGGCCTTGTGCCTACTGTCCCTCACTTGCTCACTTCTTGACTCTGCTTGTACTGTGATCTCTATATATATACCTGCATGCTTACACTTGCTAGGTTGTCGTCACTGTATCTCTTGTTGTGTTATCAACCTGCATGTGAACTGGTCTTGTGACCGCTTGCTTGTGCTCGGAATTTGTGTGGTATCCTTGAGATCCACCCTGAGCTTGTTTTGCTTTGCTTTGACTGGTCTTGTGACCTCTTGTTCTCCCCCACTTCGCCTATGGGGGTGTGTCAAACATTATACTTGTTATATTTGTGTAGGCTATAGTGGGTTAGCCTTCTAGGGGGTACACTACTCTAGGTTTGTGGTACTTGTACTCCAATTCCCTTCTAGTCAATCATCTTCATTCTCTCACAGCAGCCCAGCGCGACTACGAGTTGCACTCCTTGGACTTCTCCACCGCGTTCCTTCAGGGGAGCCTGCACGAGCAGATCTGGCTGCGTCGCCCGCCTGGCTTCACTGGCTCTTTCCCACCTGGGACCCAGTGGCAGCTGCGTCGACCAGTCTACGGCCTGCGTCAGGCTCCACGTGAGTGGCACGACACACTTCGCTCGACCCTTGCAGCGCCTGACTTCTTTCCGTCGTCTGCTGACCCGTCACTGTTTGTTCGCCGTGGCTCGACCCCGTTCTTTGTCTTGGTCTACGTCGACGACCTGGTGTTCGCCACTCCCAACCGACGCGCGCTGGCCTCCGTGAAGGAGGAACTGCAGAGGAGACACACTTGCACTGACCTTGGTGAGCTGCAGCACTACCTTGGCCTGCAGATCACCAGGGACAGGGCAGCTCGAACCATTACGCTGACTCAGTCGCATATGGTCGAGCAGATCCTCACGCGGTTTCGCTTCCCGTTCTCCAAGGTACAGCTCACCCCTCTTGGTGTGGATCATGGGCTCACGGCTCCACCTTCGGACGAGTCATTTGAGTCCAGTGGTCCATATCCTGAACTGGTGGGTTGTCTCATGTACCTGATGACCTGTACTCGCCCAGACCTAGCTTACCCTCTTAGCGTCCTTGCGCGCTTTGTTGTGCCTGGAAGACACCGACCGTCCCACTGGTACGCTACTAAGAGGGTGGCGAAATATGTGGCGAGTACATCAGGCATGGGACTTGTCCTTGGAGGGAAGCAGCCAGTTACACTCACAGGTTACTCGGACTCGTCGTGGGCCGACGACGCGGAGACGCGTCGGTCTACACAGGGGTACTCCTTCAGCCTCGGGGCAGGTGCTGTTTCGTGGCGGTCGACTCGGGCATCGTCTGTCGCCGGTTCCAGCTGTGAGGCAGAGGTGTACGCTGCGGCCATGGCCGCTCAGGAGCTTCGCTGGCTGTCTTTCCTTCTCACCGACCTTGGTGAGCGGCCTCGCTCTCCCCCAGTCTTGTTCGCCGACAACAGGTCTGCCGTCCTGTTGTGTGAGGAGCCCCGACTGGTTGGGAAGGCGAAGCACATCCAGCTTTGTTATTTCCTTCTGCGTGAGTTGCAGCAGCGTGGCCAGGTACTCGTACGACGTGTGGTCTCTGAGGCCAACACTGCAGATATCTTCACCAAGGCGTTGCCACCTTGTAATCACCAGCGTTTCTGCACCCAGCTTGGCCTTGTGCGGGCCCGTCCTCACTTGCTTACGTAGATGCTTTGTTCTTATCGTCTTGTACTCTTGCATCTCAATATATTTGCTATATACCTGCATGTGAACTGGCCTTGTGGCTCTTTTGCTTGCGCTCGGACTGTGTGGTGACTTTGAGCTCCACCCTGAGATTTGTCTTGTTCTTGAGGACTGGTCTTGTGACCCTTGCTTGTTCTTGTTCTTGCTGACTGGTCATGTGACCCTTGTTTGCTCTCAGACTGTGTGTGTCCTTGAGACCCACCCCGGGATATGTGTTGTCTTTCCACGGGGTTACCGTCACCTAGACTATGGGGGTGTGTCAACATATATTTTATATGTGTTGTTTAGGTTAGTCTAGGTGTTACATTTCTACTTCCTTGCATGATTCGGGTTTGCTATATCTAGGGTTGTACTTCACATTTTCAATCAATTCATTACATTGTAACATAGAATATATCGCATTCTGCTCAGCCACGAAGGAAGGACACCTCCGCGAACTACTGGAAGAAGCGAAGCTGGCCCAGTTACCTAGCTTCTCCCTGTTCTGCGACAACCAATCCGCAATTCGCATAGCCAACAAGAACGGATTCGCGAACAGAACGAAGCACATCGCCCTGCGATATTTCTTCGTGAAGGACGAGATCGAGAAGGGGAGACTCGAGCTGTCCTACTGCCCCACGTCCGAAATGGCAGCTGATTACTTGACCAAGAAACTCGGAAAGCAGAAGTTCGAGTACTGCATGCTGCACACTGGACAGAGCCACGTCACCAGGAGCGACACTCCAGAAGCGAAAGGGAGTGTTGGAAACAAGTGATTTAAGCGCTTCTCTTGTGTCGAAACATCAAGTCGTAAACGAAGCGAAGCACAAACGAAGCATCGGCGAGTCAACCATCGGAGGTTGACGACTGAAGTAACCGCTGGAGGTTACGCGAAGGTCAAAGGTCAGCAACCTTTGACTTGACAAATACAGCGCGACAGCAAGAACAAATAACTGACTCGATACAGAGCATTTGCTGTCAGAACTATATTGTAGGCTGTAGTGGGGTAGACAATATGGGGTACAACTCTTCTAGGATTTCATACTTGTACCCACCTGCTTCCTAGTTCAATCATTCCTCGTATTATTCTCACATGGTATAGAGCGGGTTCCCTAGTGGGACCGTTTTTTTGAAAGGGCCCACCACTTCAATTTTTTTTTCCTGCCCTGCCCAAAGCGCGCTCCTGCCCCTGTTGCGCGCCTCGCGCCACCTTCCCCGTGCGCCTATCCTGCCGTCGCGGCCCTGCCTGGCGCTGTCGCGACCCTGCCGGCGCGGCCCCTGCCGTCGCGGCCCCTGCCGTCGCGGCCCCTGCCATCGCGGCCATGTTGAAGCCGTCGCGGCCCTGCCCTGCCGTCGCGGCTCTGCCACCCTGCCGTCGCGGCTCTGCCACCCTGCCGTCGCGGCCCTGCCGCCAGGCCGTCGCGGCCCTGCCGCCCTGCTGTAGCGGCCCTCCCTGAAGCCGTCGCGGCCCTGCCCTGCTGTCGCGGCCCTGCCGCCCTGCCTTGCCGTCGCGGCCCTGCCTTGCCGTCGCGGCCCTGCCGCCCTGCTGTCGCGGCCCTTCCGCCCTGTCGCCCTGCTGTCGCGGCCCTGCCGCCCTGCCGTCGCGGCCCTCCTTGAAGCTGCCCTCTTGTCGCGGCCCTGCCTGGAGCTGTCGCGGCCCTGCCTACAGCCGCCGTCGCTGCGGCCCTACCCTGCGCACGAGTCGCCGCCCTACACTGCCGCCTCGTCGCGGCCCTGCCTGACGCGGCCCTGACCTGCCGGCGCGCCCCGGCCCTGCCCTTCCAGCTGCGGCCCTACCCCAATCCCGCCTTGGTAAGCGCACTGCTGCACCCGCGCCACCCTGCCTAGCCGCGCAGCCTTGCCGAGCCGCGCCGCCCTACCGAGCCGCGCCGCCCTGCCGAGTCGCGCTGCTCTTGCTACTGCTGCTGCTGCCAATGCTACTACTACTGCTACTGCTGTCATGGCTACCCCTAATGTACTTACCTTCGATGATGAGGGTCGGGCAGTTGATTTCAAGGTCCGGGTCGATGATCTGCAGCTGTTTCTGCAGTGCAATAGCAAGGACGGAGTCTCGCTTTTTTATCTCACGTCTGGCGCCTCTGCTGCACCTGCTGCCGACTGACAGTGCTGTTCGCTAGCAGTGGACCACGCGCGATGCTGCTGCCCGTCTTGCTATTCGTAGTCACCTGCTGTCTGCTGAGCGCGCGCACTTTAGCCAGTACAAGACCGCTAGGACTCTGCCACTGCTGCCCTTAGCCGCCTCATGCTGCCGTACCTGTTCCCTGACCTAGCTGCTTTTGCCACAGTCGCTGACCTCATTACGCACCTCCGCACTAGTGACACCCGCTATTGCTCTGCCCTTCCTGCCGAGTTCTGCGCCGCAAACCCCCCCCCCCTATGTACATCACTCTCTACTACCTCGTCACCCGGCTCCCTGGCTCCCTTCGCTCGGTCAGGGATCACTTCCTCTTCCTTTGCCCCACCACGCTCACCGTTGACCTCCTCGAGGAGCGCCTCCTTGCAACTGAGAAGAGTATAGTCGCTGTAGGAGCCTCTCCTGGTGACCCTCGTGCCCCTCTCTTTGAGGGGTGCTCCCCTGTTCCCCTTTTGCCTTCTGTTGCCTCTGCTACTGCTGTCGACCTCGTTGGCACCGAGTCAGTCGGCGCTGCATCTGCTCCTAGTGGGAGGCGCCGCAGCGGCAGGAGCAAGGGGGGGGTGCTGGAGGAGATGGCGGGGGCGGCGGTGGTGGCGGTGGAGGCGGCGGAGGGGGTGGGGGTGGAGGTGGGGGTGGTGGCGGGAGTGGGGGCTTAGGTGGCGGTAGTGAGGGTGGAGGCGGCGGCGGCAGCGGCAGTGGGGGTGGCGGCGGCGGTGGTGCTGGTCGGGGTGGCGCTGTGCAGCATGGAGGCTTTGGTGGTGGCCAGCGCCAGCAGCAGCAGCGTTCTCGTGAGACCCTGTCACCCCAGCAGCTTCGTGAGTGGTACGCGGGGCGTGGGAGGTCTGGGGGTGCTGGTCCCTGCGCTTACGTTCTCCGCACCGGCGAGGGCAGTGGGGAGACGTGCGGAGGGCCGCACGCCACGCAGCGCTGTTTTGGCCGCCTGACTGACGCCTGGCGTGCACAATTTCTTGATTCCACTGAGATCCCACGCAGGGGTGATCTGCTTAAGTCAGGGGTTGCTATCTTTGATCTTGATTTTGATGCTATCCTTGCTGTTATGTATGCTGTGTCTATTAGTGCTGAGGGTGACTGTTACCTGTGTGTTCCGCCCGACCCGGGCATTGAGGCTGCTGCTCTAGGTGCTACTGAGTCTGCTGCTCCAGGTGCTGGTGAGTCTGCTGCCCCAGGTGCTGGTGAGTCTGCTCTGTCAGGTACTGCGTCGGCTCAGGCCTTGCACACTTTCACCCTTGACTCGAGTGCTTCCCTCTTTCTTTCGCGACTACACCACACTCTCGCCTCTCAGTCGGCCAGTGGCAGTCTCTCTGGCTGACCCCTCTGGGGGTCCGGTCCTTGCACACTCCTCCACGGTCCTGCCATGTCCGGCGGTCCCGTCTGGCTCTTTGTCTGGCCTCCACCTCCCCTCGTTCTCCACGAACTTGGTGAGTGGAGGTGACCTTCAGGACGCGTGGGTTGACCAGTTCACTCCTAGAGGTCAGCGGGTGACCCACTGTTCGTGTACTCGAACGGGCCGGCACCTGGCCACGTTCACCCGTCAGCCTGGGTTGAGCCTGTACACCCTAACTACCGTGTCTCCTCCGGTTGCTGCGTCGGGTCAGGTGTTTGCTCCAGCGTCCCGGTCTGGTCCTGAGTCTGCCCCCTACTCGTGTCGCCTCCTGTCTCACCAGACTCTCCTCTGGCACCACCGCCTTGGTCACCCCTCCCTGCCTCGTCTCCGAGGCATGGCCTCCCGTGTCCTTGTCACTAATCTTCCCCGGTCTCTCCCTCCCCTCCCCTCCCCCCGGGCCCTGCCCCTACCTGCGTTCCTTGCATCAAGGGGCGGCAGCGCACCGCTCCTCACTTCTCCGAGTTCCCTCCGACGGAGGCTCCCTTGCAGACTCTTCACATGGACGTGTGGGGCCCAGCCCGCGTCCGTGGACAGGGTCACGAGCGCTACTTTCTGCTGGTCGTTGACGACTACTCGCGTTACACCACAGTCTTCCCCTTGCGCCGCAAGGGTGAGGTCACTGAGGTGCTGATCGACTGGATCCGCGCTGCCCGTCGTCAGCTCAGCGAGAGTTTCGGCTCGGACCTTCCTGTTCTGCGTCTGCACTCCGACAGAGGTGGAGAGTTTTCCTCCGACCTTCTACGAGCCTTCTGACGTGCGGAGGGCATCCGCCAGACGTTCACGCTTCCGGCCTCTCCACAGCAAAATGGGATTGCTGAGCGCCGCATTGGCATGGTCATGGACATCGCTCGTACGTCCATGATCCATGCGGCTGCTCCCCATTTTCTGTGGCCGTTCGCGGTTCAGTACGCTGCGCATCAGATCAACCTCCAGCCTCGGGTCTCCATTCCGGATACCACACCTACTCTGCGGTGGACGGGGAAGGTTGGCGATGCGTGTGCGTTTCGTGTCTGGGGATCTCGAGCTTTCGTCCTCGACTTGTCTGCGGACAAGCTGTCCTCTCGTGCTGTTCCTTGCGGTCTTCCTTGGCTTCCCCCCTGACGCGCCTGGTTGGCAGTTTTACCACCCCACCTCGCGCCGTGTTCTGTCCCCTCAGAACGTCACGTTTGACGAGTCGGTTCCTTACTACCGTCTCTTCCCCTACCGCACTGCCCCCCTCGCCCCCCCGCCGCTCTTCCTTGCGCCAGGGCCCCCCCCGGTAGACCCCCTCCCCCCTCAGGGTCCTGCCCCCTCAGGTGTGTCCGAGGTAGACGCAGTCGAGCCTGTCGAGGTAGCTGTTGACTCTGGTGCTGCTAGGGGTGCTGAGCCTGGGGGTGCGGAGCCTACGGGTGCTGAGCCTGGGGTTGCTGAGTCTGGGGGTGCTCAGACTGGGGGTGCTGAGCCTGAGGTTGCTGAGTCTAGGGGTGCGGAGCGTGAGGGTGCTGAGCCTGCGCGTGTGGAGACTGGAGGTGCTGAGCCTGGCGGTCCTTCGGGTGCTTTGTCCCGTCGGGAGCCCCTCTCTCCACAGCAGCTGCGCGAGTGGTTTTCTCGGCGCTGGAGCCGTGCTGCTGGAGCTGGTGGTGCTACGGGCGCTGGAGTTCCTGCTGCTGCTGGATCTGCTGGGGGTTCTGGAGCCACTGGTCCCGGAGGTGCTCGTACTGAAAGTACTGGAGCTGCTGGGCCTGGTGGTACTACTGGAGCTGGAGCTGCTGGAGGTGCTGGAGCTGGAGCTCCTGGGGCTACTGGGGCTTCTCGTGGTCCTGCTGGTGCTGGAGCTGCTGGAGGTGCTGGAGCTGGAGGTGCTGCTGGAGCCGGTGCTCGTGTGGGTGCTGGAGTTGGCGCTACTGGAGCTGCTGGCGGTGCTGCTGGAGCTGGTGGTGCTGCTGGAGTTGGAGCTCCCGCTGGGGGTGCTGGTGCTTTCCCTGCTGGTTCTGGAGGCGCTACGCGGCCGCGGCCGTACTTCGTTCCGCTCCTTCAACAGGTTCTTGGCCTCCCGCCTTCTACTGGTCCTGCTCCTTCCTTAGATTGTCCACCGTTTGTCCAGTCGCAGTCACAGTTACAGCCCGCCTCCCCACTGCCTGCTTCTTCTACTTACACTGGTCCGACCGGAGGTCTTGCGGAGCGTCGTGAGCCTGAGTCTCGTCCTGTGCCGCCTGAGTCTCGTCCTGCGTCGCCTGTTCGTGCTGCGCTTGTCGTCGTGGTTCGCGTCAGCGTCCTCCTCCTGGCCCTGGCACGCACCAGATGGCTCTGCGTCCTTCCACTGCTCCGCAGCATGTCCCTCTGCCGTCTCCTCCTGCCTCCTCTCTTCCTACCCTTGCTGACCCGAAGTCTGACTCCCTTCGTGCTGCTAGTCCTACTGTCACGCGTCTCCTGGCCACTGTTGTCACTGACCCTTCCTTTGAGTCCACTGCTGCGTCTGCCTTAGTTGCTGAGCTTGTCGACTTTGCTGCTCACTGCCGTCTAGACTACTCCGCGAGTCTTGTTGCTGAGTCTGAGTCTGTCTGTCCTCCGTCCGTCGGGGGTGAGTGTGCTCTTGGCACAAACGTCCTTGAGGACAGGCAGGAGGACTTTGAGTGCTTTGCAGCCGCTGTACCTCATCTCGTGTCCATGCTGATTGCACCTGAGGGAGACCCGGATGCACCAGACATCCCGACCCCGCGCTCTTACGCAGAGGCGATAGAGGGTCCCTACTCCTCTTAGTGGCAGTCAGCCATGGACGCAGAGATGGCATCCTGGAAGTCCAGAGGCACTTTCGTCGACGAGGTTCCCCCTCCTGGGACGAACATCGTCAGTGGCATGTGGATTTTCAGGGTGAAGCGGCCGCCGGGTTCTCCGCCTGTCTTCAAGGCGCGTTACGTTGCTCGGGGCTTCAGTCACCGACAGGGAGTTGACTTCTTCCAGACCTCCTTCCCGACCCCGAAGATGACCACTCTTCGGGTTCTGCTGCACATCGCTGCTCAGCGTGACTACGAGCTTCACTCTCTTGACTTCAGCACTGCTTTCCTACAGGGCAGCCTGCACGAGGAGATCTGGCTGCGCCGCCCACCTGGCTTCACTGGGTCGTTTCCTCCTGGTACTCAGTGGAGCCTCCGGCGGCCAGTCTACGGTCTCCGCCAGGCGCCCCGCGAGCGGCACGACACACTGAGGACTACACTTGCGGCTCTTGGTTTTGCTCCTTCCACTGCTGACCCGTCGCTGTTTCTCCGCACCGACACTACTCTGCTGCCGTTCTACATCCTCGTGTACGTCGACGACTTGGTTTTTGCTACTGCTGACACTGCTGGACTGGCCCACGTAAAGTCGGAGCTGCAGAAGAGACACACGTGTACAGACCTGGGTGAACTGCGTAGCTATCTTGGCTTTTAGATCACCCGGGACAGAGCACGGCGCACCATTACCTTGACTCAGTCACACATGGTGCAGCAGGTCCTTCAGCGCTTTGACTTCACGTACTCCTCGCCTCAGGCCACTCCTCTGTCTACTCGCCACTCGCTCTCAGCTCTGCCTTCGGATGAGTCCGTAGAGCCGAGTGGCCCGTACCCAGAGCTTGTTGGCTGCCTCATGAACCTGATGACCTGCACTCAACCTGACTTGGCATACCCTCTTAGCATCTTGGCACGCTATGTTGCTCCTGGGAGACACCGACCAGAGCACATGGCTGCAGCTAAGAGGGTGTTGCGCTACCTGTGCAGTACGTTGGGCATGGGGCTCGTGCTTGGAGGACGGGCTCGAGTTGTCCTCACTGGTCACGCAGACGCTTCTTGGGTTGACGACTTGGCTACGCAGCGGTCGTCACAGGGTTACACCTTTAGCCTTGGTTCCGGCTCTGTTTTGTGGCGGTCTACCAGCTCGTCCTCTGTTCTCAGCTCCTGTTGTGAGGCTGAGATCTACGTTGGGGCCATGGCTGCACAGGAGTTACGCTGGCTCACCTACCTGCTGACCGACTTGGGAGAGGCGCCTCGTTCTCCTCCAATTCTGTACGTCGACAACAAGGCCATGCTGGCCTTGTGTCAGGAGCACAGACTGGAGCACAGAACGAAGCACATTGCTTTGCGCTACTTCCTTGCTCGAGAGTTGCAGCACCGTGGTCAGCTGCGTCTTGCTTACGTGGCCTCTCGGACCAACACTGCTGATATCTTTACCAAGGCACTTCAGCCTTGTGATCATCAGCGTTTCTGTACTATGCTAGGTCTTGTGCCTACCGGGCCTCACTTGCTTACCTCTTGACTTTGCTTGTACTGTGATCTATATATACCTGCACCTGCATGCTTACCCTTGCTAGGTTGAGTTCACTGTCTTGCTTGTTCACCTTGATTTATAATCCTGCATGTGAACTGGCCTTGTGGCCTTGAACTTGTGCTCAGAATGTGTGGTGACATTGTGATCCACCCTGAGCTTGACCTTGCCTTGTTCTCTTGCTTGTCCCCCACTTTGCCTATGGGGGTGTGTAAGAACTATATTATAGGCTGTAATGGGGTAGACAATATGGGGTACAACTCTTTTAGGTTTTCATACTTGTACCCACCTGCTTCCATGTTCAATCATTCCTCGTATTATTCTCACAGTTGCCCGAGTCGTCACTGTATCGAACCGCAACAGCAACAGTAAAACAGTTATTGGCTGTATCTCTTCATATTCCTTGTACTCTTATAAAACCTTGTATCTCCTTGTTTCAATCTATCTACTTTGCCCTCACATACCAGCGCAAGGTGGTTCAAGGACTTATCATTAAACGCTTCCGCTATTACAACTTCCTACTCAGAGTTTAGCCTTGCAAAGATCCTAAGGGCTTTTCTCACCCCAACATGGTATGAGAGCTATCAGGGCAAACTCAACCACAATCAAGGCACCTACAATGACAGAAGGCATGGCAACACAAAAGGAGAGAAGTTCCTCTAATGGTTCCACTAACGGCATAACAACCTGGTTTGAAGGGGAGCTGCAGCGGGACCTCACGCTCACCGTCTCGTCTACCGTGACACAGTACCTGGGACTCAGCATACAAGACGGGGAAACGCAATCTACCTCAGCGCCGCAAAATACGCCGACACCATCGCCAAGCGCTTCAGACTAGCTCCAACCGCCATCACCACACCATACTGCTACACCGACGGAAGTCGCAAGGAAAACTCCGCTCTGCTCAAACCCGCCGACATTCGCGACTACCAACGAAAGCTAGGCTGTCTACTCTTCGCAGCTGTTACCTGCCGACCGGATCTATCATACTCAGCAAGCCAACTCGCCACCTACCTCAAGAAACCTGAAGCGGATCATATGGCAGAACTCGATCGCGCACTTCACTACCTCGTCAGCACCCCAACAATCGGCCTAACCTACCACAAAACGGGAACTACGACGCCCAAACTAATCGGCTACGTGGATGCTGACCACGCCGGCGACTCCGACAATAGGCGATCACACACTAGCTACATCTACCGACTCGAGCCTATCGGCCCCATCTCGTGGCAGTCGAGCAAGCAAGAGCTAATTGCTCTCTCCTCAGCTGAAGCAGAATATATCGCACTCTGCTCAGCCACCAAGGAAGGGCTGTATCTCCGCGAACTACTGGAACAAGCGAAGCTAGCTCAGTTACCTAACTTCTCCCTGTTCTGCGACAACCAATCAGCAATCCGCATAGCGAACAAGAGCGGGTTCGCGAATCGAACGAAGCACATCGCCCTGCGATATTTCTTCGTGAAGGACGAGATCGAGAAGAAGAGATTCGAGCTGTTTGTGAAATAACGAGGAATGATTGACTAGAAAATGTGAAGGGTACAAGTATGAAACCCTACGAAACCGTACCCCTTAGTATCTACCCCACTACAGCCTAAATAAGGCTATATGATAAATGTTTGACACACCCCCATAGGCAAAGTGGGGGAGAACAAGGGGTCACAAGACCAGTCAAGCAAGGCAAAGCAAAGCAAGCTCAGAGTGGATCACAATGTCACCACACATTCCGAGCACAGGTTCAAGGCCACAAGGCCAGTTCACATGCAGGAGGATATATATAAAGGTAAACAAGCAAGAGCAGGTATATATAGATCACAGTACAGGCAAGGTCAAGAAGTGAGCAAGTGAGGCCAAGTAGGCACAAGACCTAGCATCGTACAGAAGCGCTGATGATCACAAGGCTGAAGTGCCTTGGTAAAGATATCAGCAGTGTTGGCCCGAGAGGCCACGTAAGCAAGGCGCAGCTGACCACGCTGCTGCAGCTCACGAGCGAGGAAGTAGCGAAGAGCAATGTGCTTCGTTCTGTGCTCCAGTCTGTGCTCTCGACACAAGGCCAGCATGGCCTTGTTGTCTACGTACAGCACTGGAGCAGAACGAGGCTGCTCTCCTAGGTCAGTCAGCAGGTAGGTGAGCCAGCGTAACTCCTGTGCAGCCATGGCCCCTGCGTAGATCTCAGCCTCACAGCTGGAGCCGAGAACAGAAGACGAGCGGGTAGACCGCCACGAAACAGAGCCGGAACCAAGGCTAAAGGTGTAACCCTGTGACGACCGCTGCGTAGCCTGGTCGTCAGCCCAAGAAGCATCTGCGTGACCAGTGAGGACCACTGAACTCCGCCCTCCAAGCACTAGCCCCATGCCCGACGTACTGCACAAGTAGCGCAACACCCTCTTCGCAGCAGCCATGTGCTCTGGTCGGTGTCTCCCAGGAGCAACATAGCGTGCCAAGATGCTAAGAGGGTATGCAAGGTCAGGTCGAGTGCAGGTCATCAGGTACATGAGGCAGCCAACAAGCTCTGGGTACGGGCCACTCGGCTCTACGGACTCATCCAAAGGCAGAGCTGAGAGCGAGTGGCGAGTAGACAGAGGAGTGGCCTGAGGCGAGGAGTACGTGAAGTCGAAGCGCTGAAGGACCTGCTGCACCATGTGTGACTGAGTCAGGGTAATGGTGCGCCGTGCTCTGTCCCGGGTGATCTGCAAGCCAAGGTACCTGCGCAGTTCACCCAGGTCTATGCACGTGTGTCTCTTCTGCAGCTCGGACTTCACGTGGGCGAGTCCAGCAGTGTCAGCAGTAGCAAAGACCAAGTCGTCGACGTACACGACGATGTAGTACGGCGGCAGCGAGGTGTCGGTGCGTAGAAACAGCGACGGGTCAGCAGTAGAAGGAGCAAACCCAAGAGCCGCAAGCGTAGTCCTCAGTGTGTCGTGCCACTCGCGGGGAGCCTGGCGGAGACCGTAGACTGGCCGCCTGAGGCTCCACTGGGTACCAGGAGGAAACGACCGAGTGAAGCCAGGAGGGCGGCGCAGCCAGATCTCCTCGTGCAGGCTGCCCTGTAGGAAAGCAGTGCTGAAGTCAAGAGAGTGAAGCTCGTAGTCACGCTGAGCGGCTATGTGCAGCAGCACCCGAAGAGTGGTCATCTTCGGGGTGGGAGAGGTCTGAATGTAGTCAACTCCCTGCCGCTGACTGAAGCCTCGAGCCACGTAACGCGCCTTGAAGACAGGCGGAGAACCGGGCGGCCGCTTCACCCTGTAAATCCACATGCCATCGACAATGTTCGCCCCAGGCGGGGGAACCTCGTCAACGTAGGTGCCTGTGGACTTCCAGGAAGCCATCTCTGCGTCCATGGCTGTCTGCCTCTGAGAGGAGTAGGAACCCTCTATCGCCTCTGCGTAAGAACGCGGAGTCGGGATGTCTGGAGCATCCGGGTCTCCCTCAGGGGCAAGCAGCATGGACACGAGATGAGGTAAAGCAGCAGCAAAGCACTGGAACTCCTCCTGCCTGTCCTCAAGGACGTCCGTGCCAAGAGCACACTCACCCCCGACGGACGGAGGACAGACAGACTCAGACTCAGCAACAAGACCGGCGGCGTAGTCTAGACGACAGTGAGCAGCGAAGTCTAGAAGCTCAGCAACTAAGGCAGACGCAGCAGTGGACTCAAAGGAAGGGTTAGTGGCAACAATAGCCAGGAGACGCGTGACAGTAGGACTGGCAGCACGAAGGGAGTCAGACTCCGGGTCAGCAAGAGCAGAAAGAGAGGACTCAGGAGGAGACGGCGAAGGGACACGCAGTGGAGCAGTGGAAGGACGTAGTGCCATCTGGTGCGTGCCCGGGACCGCAGGAGGACGCTGGCGTGGAACACGACGACTAGTGCGACCAGCACGAACAGGCGACGCAGGTCGAGACTCAGGCTCACGACGCTCAGCAAGACCTCCAGTAGGACCAGTGTAGGGAGGAGGAGCAGGCAGTGGGGAGGCGAGCTGTAACTGTGACCCGGACTGGACAGGCGGTGGACACTCTAAGGAGGGAGCAGGACCAGTAGAAGGCGGAAGACCAAGAACCTGCTCAAGGAGCGGAACGAAGTACGGCCGCGGCCGCGCAGCGCCTCCAGAACCAGTAGGGACAGCACCAGCACCCCCAGCGTCAGCACCAACGCAAGCAGCACCACCAGCTCCAGCAGCACCCCCAGTAGCTCCAGCAGCGCCAACACCTCCAGCAGCTCCAGCTCCAGTAGAACCTCCAGCAACACCTACACCAGCAGCACCTCTAGCTCCAGCACCAGCAGCACCACCAGGCCCAGCAGCTCCAGTACCGCCGGTACGAGCACCTCCGGGACCCGTGGCTCCAGAACCTCCAGCAGCCGCAGAGCCTCCAGCACCGGTAGCACCACCAGCTCCAACAGTACGACTCCAGCGGCGAGCAAACCACTCACGCAGCTCCTGGGGAGAGGGTAGCTCCCGCCGGGACGAAGCACCCGAAAGACCTCCATGCCCAGCACCACCAGGCTCCACTCGAGCAGGCCCAGCACCCTCAAGCTCCGCACCCCCAGACTCAGCAACCCCAGGCTCAGCACCCCCAGACTCGGCACCCCCAGGCTCAGCACCCCCAGACCCAGCACCCCCAGGCTCCGCACGCTCAGGCTCAGCACCCCCAGACCCGGCACCCGCAGGCTCAGCACCCCTAGCAGCACCAGAGTCAACAGCTACCTCGACAGGCTCGACTGCGTCTACCTGAGACACACCTGAGGGGGCAGGACCCTAAGGGGGGAGGGGGTCTACTGGGGGGGGACCTGGCGCGAGGAAGAGCGGCGGGGGGGGGAGGGGGGCAGCGCGGTAGGGGCAGAGACGGTAGTAAGGAACCGACTCGTCAAACGTGACGTCCTGGGAGGACAGAACATGTCGCGAGGTGGGGTGGTAAAACTGCCAACCAGGCGCGTCAGGGGGGAAGCCAAGGAAGACGCAGGGAACAGCACGGGGGGACAGCTTGTCCGCATACAAGTCTCGGACGAAAGCCCGAGATCCCCAGACACGGAACGCCGACGCATCGCCAACCTTCCTCGTCCACCGCAGGGTGGGGGAGGTCTCCGGCAAGGAGACCCGGGGCTGAAGGTTGATCTGATGCGCCGCGCAGTGGCAGGGGAATAGTAGCGTGCAACTACAGCGTCATACAAGGTCTTAGCACTCTTGTACTGACCAAAGTGCGCGCGCTCAGAGGACGGCAGGTGACTACGCACAGCAAGACGGGCAGCAGCATCGCGTGTGGCCCACTGTGAGCGAACAGTACTGTCAGCGTCGGTAGTAGGGGCAGTAGAGGCGCCAGATGTGAGATCAATTAGTGAGAGACCGTCTTTTCTATCGCACTGCAGGAAGAGCTGCAGATCATCGACCCAGGCCTCAAAGTCGACAGCCCGACCCTCAGCATCAAAGGTGAGCACATTGGGGGTAGCCATGACAGCAGTAGCAGCAGGCTAGCAGCAACTGTGGCAGGCTAGCAGCAGCAGCAGGAGGGGCGCGGCTCGGCGGTGCTCTTACCAGGGGCGAGTGGGTAGAGATCGGCAAGCGGTGGGGCAAGGCCGAGGTGCGCCGGCAGGAACAGGGCCGCGACAGGGCGGCAGAGGAGGGCCGCGCCTCGGCTGCAGGGTAGGGCCGGGACGGCGGCGGCGGCTGTCACGGCAGTGGCAGCGGCGGTTGTCTCAGCAGGAGCGGCGGCGGCTGTCACGGCAGCAGCGGCGGCGCGACCGGCCGTAGAGGAAGCAGCAACGGCAGCAGGTGCGACGGCAGCTGCTGCTGGGGCGGCGACGACGGGGCGGCAGGGCCGTGAAGAGCCGGGGAGGGGCCGCTAAGGGGCCGCGACGAGCCGCGAAGGAGCCGCGGAGGGGCCGTGAAGGAGCCGCGAAGGGCCGCGAAGGGCCGCTAAGGGGCCGCGAAGGGCGGCGAAGGGGCCGAGAAGGGGCCACGAGGGGCCGCGAAGGGGCCGCGAGGGGCGGCGAAGGGGCCGAAAAGGGGCCGCGAGGGGCCGCGAATGGGCCGGGAGGGGCCGCGAGGGGCCGCGAAGGGGCCGCGAAGGGCCGCGAAGGAGCCGCGAAGGGGCCGCGAAGGGGCCGCGAAGGGCCGTGAGAGGGGCCGCGAGGGGGCCTTAAGAAGGGCGCGACGGGCCGCTAAGGGCAGGGGACGCGACGGGAGGGCAGGCGCGAAGCGCGCTCCGGGCAGGTAAGGAAAAAAAAAAAAAAAAAATCGTTTTAGTGGTGGGCCCTAGGACACGTTCCCACTAGGGAACCTGCTCTATACCAAGTGAAATAACGAGGAATGATTGACTAGAAAATGTGAATGGTACAAGTATGAAACCCCAGGAAACCGTACCCCTTAGTATCTACCCCACTACAGCCTAAATAAGGCTACATGATAAATGTTTGACACTGTCCTACTGCCCCACATCCGAAATGGCAGCTGATTATTTGACCAAGAAACTCAGAAAGCAAAAGTTTGAGTACTGCATGTTGCTAACTGGACAAGGCCACGTCACTAGCAACGACACTCCAGAAGCGAAAGGGAGTGTTGGAAACAAGCAACTTAACGCTTCTGATGTGTCGGAACATCGAACTGCAAACGAGGCACGTTACAGTGAAGCAATAGCGAGTCAACCAAGGAGGTTGACAAAACGTAACAGCTTGAGGTTACGCGAAGGTCAAAGGTCACCAACCTTTGACTTGACAAAAGGCAGCGCGACAGCAAGGACAAACAACTGAATCGATATTGAGCAGTTGCCCGAGTCGTCGCTGTATCGAACCGCAACAGCAACAGTAAAACAGTTGGTTGCATCTTTTCATATTCCTTGTACTCATATAAAAGCTTTGCATTACTTTGCTATAATCAACCTCTTGCTCTCACACACTGGTGCAAGTTGGTTCAAGAGTTTATCAAAACGCTTCCGAAATTACAACATTTCTACTCAGGGTCAGCCTTGAGAATATCCTAAGGGCTTTCCTCAGCCCAACAAGCCCGAACCTCGCGCCAGCGTAGCACTAGCTAGCTCGCACGCACGCGTTACCGTTTGCATGTTTCGCCTATAAGTATTCGCTCATGCCTTCGCTCATACTTTTGACAACTTACTGCAATCCTCACTACCTCGATCCATTGCACCCATAACAGTATGTCCCGCCAGCAGCGAGTCCATCACTCGCGAGGCTTCTGCCATCGCTGCCTCCTCCTTTTCTCTGATGTTCGTTCGTTGTCGCACCTCGCCGCCATGGCTAACGAATATGGGCCTCTGTCCATCATCATCTCTGCCACGTCAGCCGTCGCATCCGCCACGTCACCTCTCCGCCAGTTCATCTGGTCGGCTGTGCGCCTTCAGCTTTTCCTCGCCTCCACCTGCCTTTCCGCCATCTGCGCGCTTCCACTGCTACCCTTCCGCCTGCTCTCCGCCGCCCTTCGCGAGAACAAGGTGCGCGCAGGGGGGCGTGCCGGATGGCAAAGGCAGGTCGGATTCCGCACCAAGAACGCGCGCAGCAAGAACGCGCGCAGTAAGGCGGCGGGGAGCTTGCGGGTTCCTTTTTCCCAGATCCGTCCTCACCACACTCGACCTTGCCTCTCGCTTCTCCTCGTCGCACTCCACGTGCAGCCAGCCCGGTGTGCCGCGCGCCGCATGGGCACATGAGCGGTCGTTACAACCCCTTCGCCACCTCGCCTCGCCGTCCAGATCTCCCCGTCCCCCGCGCCTTCCCTTCACCTCATCCCCTCCGCTGACCCCCATCCCTCTTCGCCTCTTCTCCATCCGCCCTCCTCGCCAAGACGCGTCGCACGAGTCTTGCTACCGCCTTCGCCTTCGCCTTCGCCTTCGCCTCCAACTTTTCTCTCCCGCCCTCCCTGCCCCCCGTCCCGCCCCCCTTTCTCCTCGTGCCCTCCCCCTCCCCCCCAGATGCGCGCAAGCCTAGCGGAGGCGCAGCAGCAGGGCGGGTACTGGCGCGAGGCGGCGGCGGCGCTGCAGCAGCGCGCGAAGCGGGAGGAGGCGGCGAGGGAGGCGAGCGAGGCGGCGGCGCGCGAGGCGGCGACGCGGCTGAGGAAGGCGCTATCGCAGCGCGCGCAGCTTAAGGAGTGCCTCCAGCGCGCCGTGCGCGAGGTGCGCGGAAAGGAGGGGGGAATGTGGATGGAGAGATGGAAGCGGGGAGGTGGGGGTGGTGGGGGTTTGGGGAAGGTGTTGGCGCCGGGGCTAGGGTGAGGAGTGGTGTAGTGCAGCGCGCAGGGGTGGGAGGGTGGAAGTCGGAGTGAGTGGGGAGATATGGGCGAGAGAGAGAGTCGACATGCCAC
This sequence comes from Closterium sp. Naga37s-1, assembly GCA_947471745.1. Lineage (NCBI taxonomy): Eukaryota > Viridiplantae > Streptophyta > Zygnematophyceae > Desmidiales > Closteriaceae > Closterium > Closterium sp. Naga37s-1. The sequence goes on from CANJKZ010000212.1 coordinate 1,032,897, forward strand.
GTGGGGGACTGCCTCTCCACACTCTCCCCTCCTTTACTCGCCCCCCGCCTCATCCGTCTTCTCCATCTCTTCTACTCCTTTGTTTATTCGCCCCTCTCGCCCTCGCTAAGCCCAATTGCTCCCTTCCCTTTGTGTTTTTTCTTCATGCAACACCATGCCGTCGTGCCGTCCTAATTGCACCCCAACACTCCCTTCCGCGGAGCACATCAGCTGGGCGAGGAGGCGGCGGCGCGGCAGGAGGCAGAGAGGGCGCTGGCGAGGGAGCGCCACCGCGGTGCGCGCCTGCATGCCGACCTGCACGCCTCGAAATCGCGCTGCTCCCAGCTGCAGGCTGACCTGGCGGCTGCCAGCCTGGCACTCGGGCGGCTGAGGGAAGAGCTGGCGGCAGCGACTCAGCGGCTGACGGCGTGCCAGGTGGCAGCGGAGGAGGCAGCAGCCCTGGAGGAGAGGCGAGGCGGGGCGGGTGGGGGGGGGGCGGTGTGGGGTGGCGGGGGGGATGATGTGCAGGATGCGAGCAGAGGCAGGGAGGGGAGAGGGCAGCGGGGAATGCGTGGGCGTGGGAGTCAAGTGGGGGGGACGACGAGGGTGTTTCAGGGGCGGGGAGAGGAGGCGTGGCAGGGTGAGGAGGGTGAGGGGAGTGAGGGAACTACATCTGCATGCACCACCGCCTCCTCCGGTTCTCACGCCCCCACTGCCACGCCACCCCCCTCTCATCGCGCCTCCTCGCCTGCTCTCCCCCCATCACGACAACCCCAGCCCCACGCGCTGGCCCTCGCCACTGAGCCCCTGCTGTGGCGGGCAGCCCTCAAGGCCACTGCGGCTGCACTGCTGCTCGCCACGCTGCTAGCGCTGCTCGCCTGCGTGCACCCGCATTGCTGCCCGCCCGCCCTCCTCGCGCTGCTCGCCCTCACTGCCCTCGCTGCGCTGCTCTCTGCACTCGCCCTCGCCCTCGCCATGCCCGCCCGCCGCCCCTCTGCCTCGCCCGCTCTCTCCCCCGCCTCCTACCGCGCTCGCATGGTGGCAGCAGCAGCGGTGGCAGCGGTGCCGCTCCTCTGCGCCTGCTGGTTCGCCCTCGGCCTCCTCCTGCACTCCATGCCCCCCTGGCCTGCCGTCTCAAAGGCACTCTACTCGCATGCCCCCGCCTCGCTGGAACGCGCTGTCTTAAGTTTCTGGTTTTCTCCCTGCAGTGCTCGCCCATAAGATGAGATTCAAGGCGTTGGTTGGGTAGAGGCAATAAACAGCCCATCCTCACGGACGGTTTGCTCATCAACACGCACCGCTCGTCTGTTGCAATGGCTCCGCATGGTCTGCAATGTCCTTGCTGTACATATGCTATGACCCGCATCACGTTCATTCATGAATCCATAATCTAATGGTAGTAGTTTGCTACAGACAGGAGCAGTATATAAAGGGTATAAGACTGACGAAATCACCTTCTACACATGAAATCAAACTACCGTAGGATGCATCCCTAACAGATATTGTATGAACGCATCAGCCCATCAGAAAAGCATGAGCTTTTGGGGGCTCGACTTTTCCCTCCCTCAGAACCCACCAGTTCGAGCCTGATCCATCATTTTCAGATTCCACCAGGCGTTGCACATCTGCTTCGTCCGCAACCCCTAGTCAGCTACTGCCTCTTCCCTTCTTTCGGTCTACCCTGCAACCTTGCGCGATGTTTTCGCTTCGCCTGCCCCCCAGCCGCCCGCCACCATAAACTCGACCGCTCCGCCTGCTCGTTGCTTCTCTTGCGCGTTGACCACGCTGACGTCAGCGAGTTTGACACACGGGTTGCGTCCAGCAATCTCGTGAGGCAGTGCACGGCGGAGACGCAGCACGACAAGAGCGGGTCTTGTCGCCAGAGCTCTTCGCCCCAGCCTCGCTCAAACGCGCCAGAGGCACAGGACTCGCCACCTTCATTGTGCTCGCGACTGATTACCGAACCGACTATCGACTTGTTGATGCGCTCGCGTGAATCCCTCTGAAAAAGCTCCAGCGCAAATAGAAACTGCGCCTCGCGTGTCTCGCCGCTTGCAGGAGCGTAGGTTTGCACCTCCGCCAAGTGCGGCGGCTGTGCCATGATGGAATTTGTGACCGCTGGTGAATCAGCCATTCGTCCACCGCGATCCATGATTCGTAACCGAACAAGATGCTCCAAGATTGGGAATTTCCGAGATGCTGCGCTGGATGTCACGCAATCAGTGGCCCCGGCGCCTCTGCCAGCATTCCCCTGCCATCCAGGCTCAACGCTGTCGCCGTCGCAACCCTTCCACGCGCTTTCGCTCGCCCCGTTACCGCACTCGTCGCAAGCAGGGCAGGCGACAACCCTCGTGAAATCTTGAAACATGAAGCTGAAGAACAGGGGTGGGAAGCGACAGCACTCCTCAACGCTGCGGCAGCACGGCGACTCGCAGCAGCACGTGCGACGGATTGTGACTCCGACAGGCCGTCCAACCCCGCGGCCCCATGACGCGTTCCCCCAGCCAACCCCAAGGTCACCGCGTGCGGTCTCTCCTTGTCTATCCAAAGAATGAAAACCCCTCAAGCACTTAGAGCCTAAACACATCTTCATCTCTGTCGCGCTCGGAGCAAGCCTGAATTTTTATCGCTGAGCGTGTCACGAAGTTGGTGGGAGCAGGTACCACTACTAGTACTACTTCCGAGCCCTCGTGTGGCTCGAGTCCCTGTAAAAGGGTCATGGTTGCAGCTTCTTGCTTCTAACGAAGGAACGGAAGGGCACCCCGCAGGAGATGCGATGTGAGGTGAGTCACAATTTAATTCCAGAGTCCCGCCCAACGAATAAGACTAATTGAATCGTCTCTCCGCAAAAGGACACGACGAAGTATCGCATGGGGCACTGATGGCCTGCTAATCGTGATTGGACCAGTCGCAGGTCGGGGTGCTGTCCATGGGTTGCTGTCTAACAACCGCATCACATGCGCGCCACGTCAGCACTGCGAAGGTCGCTCGACTGTCCCTCCGCATTCATTTGAACCGCGGCAAGCATGAGGCTGAAACGTTTTAGTGAGAAACGACGACGAAAGAGACGTATTGGAGCAGCTCCACAGCACATGCGCTAGTTTACTACGGTTACGGCAGTAGTGGTCAAACTGCGAAGTAAAAACTTGGAAAATGTACAGCACAGCTGTTCGCACGCGCCACGCCCCAGGCACCCTAGTGCGCACTGCGGTGCACCTACACCACCACCTGATTCAAGTACCTACTGCTTGCTGCTGCTGCTGCTGCTCCGGTCTGGTGGTGGCATGGCACGGCAGTCTTGGCGAAGTGCTTCAGGGCGTGTTGCGCGGAAGAAATCCCCGGGACCAGAGGGAACAACGCGCGGTTTTCCTCGCATCCGATTGCATATTGCCCTTTCATGTTTTTGTTTTTGAGGCGTTTTCCCTGAATCCTCCGACCCGAACTTGCTCCCACCCCTCCAAGTCTCCTCTCGCCTTCTCCACCCCAATTCTCGCCTTCGAGGCTCGAACTTGGGGCCCAGCATGCAAATACATGCCTACCAGAAATAAGAACGCATGTTCCGTCGTGCTTTGTTGGGATGGAAGATGTTTTGGGGATGAAAAATGAGGGACTTTATCTGCCCGTTTTACCAAGGCTCTTGTTGAATTCAATTCATACCAGACGGGCGAGTGGCTCGGTTGCAATTGGATTCGGGGGACAAAACGGCGAAATTTAGGCGGGAAAACTAATTCCTCGTTGTGTAGGCGCTGTTGGCACAATCATGCAGGGAAGCCAGTGTGCGGGAACAAGCAACCTTGGCGGCCACCAAGTCTAGGTTGGGCACAGGTCCGGTTGCGTGAAGTCCGAAAGTGACGGGATGAAGCTTCGGTAGGGAGGCTAGGTCTTCTGGCCGAGCCTTGCCTTCCAATTTTGAGGTTGTACGCACTATAGAAAAACTCGAAAATAATTATATCTGCTCCACTTTCTAGAGATAATGGTCCACCTGGGGCACGTGTTTTCGGGATGTCGGGGACCGAACTTGCTTTAAGAGAGGCCGAGGTGATCCACATGTCGTTTTTGCTTGTATGGATGGTCCACCGTATGATAAATCTATTGTTGCGCCCCATCGTCGTCAATTGCACGCGATAACTTAACATCGAGATATGAAAGATAGCTGCTTGTAAGGTATATAACATTTCGAAAATGGGTAAAGTTATAAAAATAAGTGTTTTTATGAGGTTCCGTGTGAGCGTCGAATAAATTTTATATGTTTTGCTAGTTTGCTAGGCTATAGTGAGTTGCCTAGTATAAGGTACACATTTATCATCGACATTTCTACTTGTATCCCCTCCCCTACTACTCCTTTCATCATTCCGCTGTACTTTGAGATGGTATCAGAGCTAGAAAACTTCCTAGGCCTAACTTGCATCATAGTTCTAGAGCTTGTCCCTCCCTCCTTACTCCCTCCAGCCAGTGAGCCGTCCTCAGTCCGCTGTGGCGACTCCCACCGTCACGTTTCCCTAGGTCGCGCGACCCCACCCAAGCCCGTTTCCCTAGGTCGCGACCTTAGTAGCAGCGCGCTCCCCGCTGTAGGCCACGCGGAACGAGGTCCGCCGTAGGCAGAACGCGCCCCGTCGTTAGGTCGCGACCACGCACACGCGCGGCAGCCGCGCACGCAGTAACAACCGCACGCGCTGCAGTCGCTCGTGCAGCTACAGCCGCGCGCGTCACCAATGTGCGCACAGCGCGCGCAGCAAACGCACGTGCCGGCGGCAACTGCATGCGCCACTGCCGCGGCCCACGAGTAGCAGGCGCACTCGCTACTACCACTTCTGCCAACTGCCAGCAGCTACACTAGCCGCCAGCACTAACAGCAGAGCTAGCCACAACCAGCAAGAGGCAAACAGAGCCAGCCAGCTTGCCGCCAGCAGCTACGCCAGCTGCCAGCCAGCCTGCCACCAGCAGCTACGCTAGCTGCCAGCCAGCCTGCCGCCAGCAGCTACGCTAGCCGCTAGCCAGCCTGCCGCCAGCAGCTACGCTTGCCGCCAACCCCTCGCAAGCGCCCACAGCAACTTCCAGCTGCTCGCATCCCCCTCCCATAGCGACTTTGAGCCACCCACAGCAACTCCCAGCCCCCCCCCAGTCGCCCACAACAACTTACAGCCGCCCACCGCAACTTTCAGCTACCCACAGCAACTTCCAGCTGCCCACAACCCCTCCCAACCGCCCACAGAACCTAAGAGCCGCCCACAGTAGTGCCGATAATGCCAGCAGCACCAGTAGTGACAACCACCAGCAATGCTCTCCGTGCGCCACCTCACTCCAACCGTACTGACTGTCTCGTACACACCTAGTTCCATTGGCACCTCCGGCAGCGGCTGACGGCCACAGTCGCTTCTCCTGGCGAGAATTAGGGCTAGTAACCTTCACATGACTAGCGTTCATAGCTTGTCATACCTCACCCATCGGTCATAGTCTGGCTTTCTTCGCTCCGTCCGCTCCTACTCCGACCACTCTTAGCAGTTTTCTACTACCGGCGGGCGGCAGCCGCACTTCCACTCTCGAGCTCCAGCCGGTCCTAGATCGACGTTCCTCACTCCAGCTCTAGCCGTGCCAGCTCCAGCCGTTTCTAGCACTAGCTTGGCGTCCTTTTTCACTCCTCGCTCCAACCGCTCCTCGTGCTAGCCATTCCTAGCGTGGCGGTTCTAGCTGTTCCTACCTCCCGGCTGTTCCTAGGTTGGTGTCTCTTCGTTGTTGGTTCTTATTATCGCTCTAGTTGTCCCTAGCTCCAGCCGTGCCTTGCTCCAGCCGTACCTGGCTCCAGCCGTGCCTTGCTCCAGCCGCTCCTAGCTCCAACCACTCCTAGCCGTGCTATGCTCCAGGCGTTCCTAGCTCCAGATGCTTCTAGCTCTAGCTGTTGAGAGCGCTAGTAGTTCCTAGCCTAGTGCTTCCTCGTTCTGGCTGTTTCTAGCACCAGCTACTCCTAGCTTGCCGCTCCTACTCCCAGCTAGCCTTTACCATGACGTTCGTTAGGGCTCTGCAATAGCAGGGATAGCAGCAGCGGCAGTGTTAACAGTGGGAACCTCAGCAGCAGTGGCGCCCTCAGCAGCAATGGTTGCCTGGTGGTCCGGGTAGCATTGGCTGCAATAGCGGCCCAGCTAGCTAGGGGGCTCGTCGCTGTGGCCGCAACGTCGGCCCTTGCCAGTACCAGATCCTGACTGGCCCTGGTGCTGGCACTACCTGCTGGCGTTCTGACTACTCTGCCCGGCGCTGCTACTGTCGCCGCTGTGGCCGCAACGTCGGCCCTTGCCAGTACCAGATCGTGACTGGCCCTGGTGCTGGCACTACCTGCTGGCGTTCTGACTACTCTGCCCGGCGCTGCTACTGTCGCCTTGACGACCTCTACCGTGAGCAGTTTGGGTCTGAGTTGAGGCCACCGATCTGGCCCGGTCTGTCTCGTAGCGGTTACCCTGTGTTTGATATGTCTATGGATGTTGCTTATTCTGTCACGTATGGATCTCTTGGCTTGCGTGTACCTAGTTTAAGACCTTTGCCTACTAGTGTAGGTACTTGTGCTTTTAGTGTAGGTGCTTGTGTAGTCACTAGTCCAGCCGTGACGACTGCTGTCGCATCTCTCTCCTTCATGCTGGACTCAAGCGCGTCTCAGTGTCTCTTCTATGACCACACAACTGTCACACCTCTTTCGGCTCCGGTCCCAGTTGCCCTGGCTGATCCTACTTCAGGACCAGCAGTAGCTCGCAGCTCGACCACTCTCCCGTGCCCGGCTGTCCCTTCTGTTTTCCTCACTGGTCTCTACATCCCCTTGTTCTCTCAGAACTTGGCGGGTGTTGGATACCTTCAGGCTCGTAGAATCACAGTTACTTTTCTTGCGCACGGGAGGACGGCGATCTGTACGGACGCTTCCACCGGGGCACTTCTTGCCACGTTCATCAAGGAGCCCCACTCAGGTCTCTTCATTCTGCACACTGCGTCCCACCATGTAGTAGAGTCTGGTCAGGTTACCGCGTCCCTCCAAGTAGCCGAGTCCGGTCAGGTTCCTGCATCCCCGCAGGTTGCTGTGTCCTGTCTGGTTGCTGCATCTTGCTCTTGCTGTTCACTCTCTCACCCGACAGTCTTGTGGCACCACCACTCCTTGGTCACCCGTCCATCCCACGCCTCCGCAGCATGGCTAGCCAGCGTCTTATCGCAGGTCTTCCACGTATCTTTGTGTCGCTCCCTCGTTCGCTTGCGCCGCCCTGCAATTCTTGCGTCGAGGGTCAGCTGCGCTCCACTCCTCACTCTTCCTCCCTTCGTCCAGCCACCGCTCCCTTCCAGACCCTCCCCTTGGACGTCTGGGGCCCAGCCGCTCGTGCTGGGCCCGAACGGGAGCACTTCTTTCTCGTGGTTGTTGACAACTACTCCAGGTACACCACGGTGTTTCCTCTTGCGAAGAAGTTTGAGGTGACTTCTACGCTGATCTGGTGGCTCCTGGCCACTGAGGGCACTTGTGGTAGTCGTGTCCATTGTCTCCACTTCGACCGTGGGTTTGAGTTCCGCTCCGGCGTACTTGCTGTTTTCTACGGCAAGCAGGGCATCACACAGTCCTGGATGCTTCCAGAGTCCCAACAGCAGAATGGGGTTGCTGAGCGCCGCATTGGCTTGGTCATGGATATCGCCCGCACCTCCATGATCCATGCCCGTGCGCCCCATTTTCTGTGGCCCTACGCGGTTCGCTACGCCCCCCACCAGCTGAACCTCTGGCCTCATGTTTCACGAGTAGGGGATTCACCGACAAGTCTTTGGAGCCGGTCCCCTGGTGTTGCGTCGGAGTTTCACGTCTAGCGCTGCATTTGGCTTGTCCGTGACACCTTTGCGGATAGACTCTCGGCTCGAGCCATCCCCTGTGTCTTCCTTGGTTTCCTGGCGGACTCCTCTGATGTTGAGTTTTACCACCCGCCCCTCAACCGGTTCCTCGACACCCGTGACGTCGGGTTTGATGAGTCTGTGTCTTACTACACCTGGTACCTTTGTCGAGGTCTCCCAGTTCCTCCCCCTCCTCTTTTCCTCGCCCCCTCTCCACCTCCTGTTCCCGCTCCTCCGGTACCCCAGCCCCCCCCTGGTCCTGCCCCGTCAGGTGTGTCTCACGCTACCCCTCTACCCTCGGTCACGCGTCATTTAGCGTCTCCCTCCTCGTACTCCACCTCACAGTCCCCTCAGCTACCTTTGGCACTTCCGCGACATGTTCATGTGGACTCAGGGGGTGTTGGAGCTGGAGGTGCTGCCACTGGAGGTGCTCGTTCAGAGGGTGCTCGTTCTGAGGGTGCCGCTGCAGCAGCCCCTTTTGCAGCAGTTGTTCCCAACCGTGAGTGGCCTTCGGGCCCTTGGTCTTCCCTCTTCTAGTCCTGTCCGCACACTGTCTCCTACCTTCTGACCTACTTTTCCTCCTCCGGACACGTCACCTGCTATTTCCTCTCCTCCTCCGTCCCCATCTCCTCCTCCCGTTGTCCCGCACTCCTGCGTCCGTCCCTGTCCCCCGTCCCTCATCTTCCTTTGACAACCTCCGCACTGCGCTCCGTTGTTCTAGTTGTCGTCGTTCTCCGCCTGCGTCTATTATCCCGTCTCCTCCTGAGTAGTCTCGCCCTGTCCCCTCTACTCCATTCTCTGACTACTACCGTGCTGCTCTTCCTGTATTCCAGCGTGCTCTCACCTCTCTTGTCACTGACCCTCGTTCCTCTCCGTCGTCTGTCTCGGCTCTTACTGCCGCTGTCGTCGACTTTGCTGCCACCCCCCACCTTGACTTCCCCACGCGTGTAGTGGCTGCTCCGCTTGCCCGTCCTTTGCCTGCTAGGGGTGAGTTTGCCCTTGGCTGTGACGTCCTAGAGGACAGGCAGTTTGAGCAGGAGTTCTTGGCAGCCGCTTCTCCCTCTCTCTGTACCATGCTGCTTTCCCCTGAGGGAGACCCCGACGCCCTTGACATTCCAACTCCTCGCACGTACTGTAAGGCTGTATCAGGGCTGTGGGCCTCTCAGTACGAAGCGGCCATGGACTCAGAGATGGCGTCTTGCAGATCCACAGGCACCTACGTTGACGCAGTCCCCCCTCCCAGGGCGAACGTAATCGACAGCATGTGGATATTCAAGGTGACGCGGCCGCCTGGATAACCGCCTGTCTTCAAGGCGCGCTACGTGGCTAGGGGCTTCAGTCAGCGTGAGGCAGTTGACTTCTTTTAAGACCTTCGCCCCGACCCCGAAGATGACTACTCTTCGGGTGTTACTTCACGTAGCAGCATAGCGAGACTACGAGCTGCACTCCCTCGACTTCTCCACTTCCTTTCTCTAAGGCCGCCTACACAAGGAGATTTGGCTGCGGCATCCTCCTGGCTTCAGTGGCACTTTCCCTCCTGGGACCCAGTGGAGCCTGAGTCGACCAGACTACGGTCTCCGCCATTCGCCCCGTGAGTGGCGCGATACGCTACGTATCACTCTGGCTGACCTCGGTTTCCACCCTTCGTCCGCCGACCCGTCGCTGTTTGTTTCGCAGAGGCTCCACTCCTTTTTTGTCCTTGTCTACGTCGACGACTTGGTCTTCGCTACAGCAGACAGGGTTGCTCCGGCTGAGGTGAAGTCTGAACTACAGAAGAGACACACATGCACTGAACTAGGTAAACGTTGCCGCTACATTGGCTTGCAAATCACCAGGGACAGAGCCGCTTGCACCATTACACTCTCACAGTCACACATGGTGCAGCATTTCCTTCAGCGGTTCGGGCTTCAGTTCTCCACCACACAGCCCACTCCTCTTGCTGTCGACCACAGACTCACCGGCCTTTTTCTCGACGAGCCCTTTGAGTCTAGTGGTCCCTACGCAGAGCTTGTGGGCTGCCTCATGTACCTGATGACTTGTGTACTCGTCCGGACCTTGCCTTTCCCCTGAGTGTTCTCACTTGCTCTGTTGCGACTCGGAGACACCGTCCTGTGCAGTGGACGGCTGCTGTGAGGGTGGCGAAGTACTTGGCGACTGCATCAGGAGTGGGGCTTGTGCTTGGAGGGACACAGCTAGTTGTTCTAACTGATTACTGCGACTCTTCGTACACCAACGACGTGGAGACCCAGCTGTCTACTCAGGCGTAGTACTTCAGTTTGGGTGCTGGAGCTGTGTCTTGGAGGTCTACTCGGTCGTTGTCTGTGGCACAGTCCAGCGCAGAGGCAGAGATCTACGCTGGTGCCATGTCTGCGTAGGAGCTTCGTTGGTTGACTTTCTTGCTCACTGGCCTCAATGAGCGGCCTCGCTCTGCACCGACCTTGCTTGCTGACAACAAGGCCATGATCCTCCTTTGTCGAGAGCCTCAACTGGAGGGCAGAGTGAAGCACATCGACGTGAGGTACTTTCTTCTGCGAGAGTTGTTGCGACGCGGCCAGGCTCGCTTGGACTTCATGGCCTCAGCGGCTAACACTGCAGACATTTTCACCAAGGCCATAGCACCTAGTGACCACCACAGGTTCTGTCTGCAGTTAGGCCTTGTTGACGTTGGTGTTAGGTTGCTGTAGCCTTGTTGTTTGCTCTTCTTTTCTTGCATTTATATATACGTGTAAACTCTTGAATTGGCTTTGTGGCCTCTTGTTTGTGCTTGGACTGTATGGTGACTCTGAGCGCCACCCTGAGCCTTGTTTTGTTGCTTGTTCTTGTCTGGTCTTGTGACTGTTATTTCCCTTGCTTTTTTTATGCCCCTCACTTAGCTTATGGGGGTGTGTCGAATAATAATTATATGTTTTGCTACTTTGTTAGGCTATAGTGAGTTGACTAGTATAGGGTACACATATACCCTCGACATTTCTACTTCTATCCCCTCCCCTACTACTCCATTCATAATTTCGCTTTACTCTAAGAGTGAGGACAAATATTTTGTCACAAATCTACGCTCATAATTTTGAGCCATTTCGGCGTCTATGTTATGGCCTTCATCCTAACAAAACCACGCACGTCGCAATGTATACAGTTACAATTAGCATATGATTTTCCGCGTTGACCAGGTCACCAACAACGTCTCGCATCGTTCTTGCTACAGTAATCGACCATATGCACCCATATCTGATGCATTGAATGATTGTAAGGAAACAATATTTCCTTACTTCCGCGTCTCAATGCATACCGCGTACACGACTGTTTCCGCCACTATACACCCAGCAGCAGCACGTTACCACCTCGCATCACTCGCCTCGGCACTCTTCCCGCCAACACGACCATCGCGCCCAAACCATCCGGCTCGGCTGGTAACCCGTGACCTGGTTCTACGCTTCGACCATTCCTAACCTCGACATTAGGCCCGATAGGGCACCCTTTTCGCAAGCATGTTACCATTGTCGAAACACTTTGCTTACATAACAATTTGCTCATGCCTTCGCTCATTGTATTGTTTGCTTCGTATCATTTGGTATCAGTGCCACAACCATTTTTGGACCACGCACACATTCGCTTCCCAACTTATCACAGTTTTATTTTTAAGAGGGGGTGAGGGGCGCCAGGGGGGGGGGGGGGGGGGGGGGGGGGGCAGGGGTGGGAGTTAGACGGCCCTCAGCGACCAGCACCGCTGCTCGTGTGCTCTCTCGTAAGTACACTCAGCAACAACCAAGGCTACCGCTGAGCCGGCCCAACGCCCCCGCCTGCTCCTACTCTTATGCCTCCCTCTTCTCCTCATACGCTCCTGCTTGCTCCTCCTCTCATCACTTTCTCTCTCTTCCTGCTCGTTGCTCACTCGGTTGCTTCCCAAAGATGCCTTCCAGTCCTTCTCCTGTTTCCCTTCCTTCCCTACTTTCCTCCCTGATGAGCTCCCTCCTGCCCCCAGATGAGCTCCGGCTCCTTCACCTAACTACGTCCTTTCGCCCTTCCTAACACATCTTAGTTTGTCATATCTCCTTAGGACTACTACTTGCTCTCCCTTGTTGCAAGAATCTCGTATTGAAAAGGAAACATACAAGCATTGAGGATAGCTACGACAAGGAACCTCCTATACTACCAGCACAGCTACCATCACCCCTGTCCTGTCAATCCTCTAGTCTGTTCGCCAGTAGCTAGCGCAGCCTTTGAGCAGACTTGCATCCATACTGCCTTACCCTCTCTTCCTCGCCTCTCGCTACGTTGCCTCCAGCTGACTCTGTTCAAATCCAGCTAACTCCTTGGAGCACACCTGCCCACACACGAAAACAAACACACATGCATGCCAACACCCATCCAAGCTCAGGTGGTAACCCTCCTTCTCCCCTTGCTGCTGCCTTGCGCTGTACTTCCCGCCCACTGCCACGCTCTGTTTCCATAGTGCCGCCCACCCCTTTCCGCCATGCACTGCCTGACCCCTCGCTTTGGCAGACGTTCAACCTTTCCCCCCTTTTCTATTGGTCCCCGCTTTCCCCAACAGTCATCAGCCCCTTCGCCTCCCATCCTCGTCACTGCTCTGCTCGCTATATATAGTATGTACAGTATATACATCCCCCATCTCTTCTCACTATCCTTCTCACATTCATGCAAATGTGACAGCTGTCGGACTCCATCCTCCCTCCCCTTGGTCTCAGATACCTTGCCCTTCTCCTTCTCCTGCTCCTACTCTTATGCCTCTCTCTTCTCCTCATACGCTCCTGCTTGCTCCTCTCATCACTTTATCTCTCTTCCTGCTCGTTGCTCACTCGGTTGCTTCCCAAATATGCCTTCATGTCCTTCTCCTGTTTCCCTTCCTTCCCTACTTGCCTCCCTGATAAGCTCCCTCCTGCCCCCTCCCATGACATGTTGCCACCGTCCTCGCCTTGGTCACGGGACCCTTGTACGCCTGAGTCTTCTTGGCCTTGCCCGCGAGTGCCACGTTTGTCACGTGATCCATGACCCGCTTCCCACTGGCGTCCTCCAACACCAGCACCCCTGATTCCCGCACCTCCTTGATAGTCCACCTTTGCTGTGACACTCCCAGATCTAGCCCGTCCTGCCTCGCCTTCCGCACATTCACTTTCTGTCCTGCTTCCACATTTGGTTCCGGCCCTGCATCTTCTCCAGTTGCCGCTGCCGGTAGCGATGAATGTCTCGCAGCTGAGCCACCTTCAAGCTTTCCATTGCCGCTGGCAACATTCTCTTGAGGTATACTGCCTGTGCATCTGCTAGGGCGACCCATTTCTCAGCAGCCGTGGTGCTCCCGCTGGCAGAATCGTCTTCTTCTCAAGAGCAGGTAATATGGCGACACGTCATTCAGAGCGGCTTGTTTGCTCAACCTGTACCCTGCCATCACCCACGCCAGCTTCTTGTCCCAGCCTCCCTTGTGTGCCTCCCCGTACACTCGCAGGACCTTCTTTACTGTTGCACCAGCCGCTCAGTCAGCCCATCCGCCTGCGGGTGATACCGTGAGGTGGTGCGATGCTGGATGCCGTTTGATGCCAGCAGCTCCTCGAACTCTCTCTGAAACTCTGTTCCCTGGTCTGTCAGCACCTCACCGCATGCTCCGAACCTGGTTGTGAGGATCTAGGATCGAGCTCAGAAAAGAGAATGTGAATTGAATGATCACCTGGGTACAACACGACGCTATATATAGGCTCGACACAAGGCCCCGTAACCAGGTGTTACACGAAGGTTCCGCGGGTCGCGAAGTGTCCCGAACAGATCCTTCCCGAATTCGGTAGAAGGCAATTCGGTGGCAACCGGAAAGCCAGAATTCGGTGCATGCAACCTAGGTCGGTGCTATAACTATAATAAAATATAGGAAAGCACCTAGCCTAGGAAATCACGCAATTCATGCATGCATATAATTATCCTATGCTAGAAATAGCATGATAAAGTAAAGGCAAGCAAGCATAGCTGGCATAAGCCGTCGTACTCTCACACGTCCCCCCCTCAAAGCTGGGTGGCGTGAGATACACCCTGCTTGACAAGATAGTCCTTGAGAGCACGGCGTGCGTTGCCCATATCAGCTTCTGCAACCCAACTGTCCTCAGTGGGGTCGTATCCCTTCCAGCGTATCAGGAACTCGAGGGTCTTGCCGCCGCGGCGTCGATGAGAGAGAACGCGCCCCACTTCATATTCAGGTTCATCCTGTACGAGAACAGGTGGTGGTGGCGGTAGCTGCCGTCCCTGGAACTGTTGGTTGGGATCCTTGTAGGGTTTCAGTAGCTGCACATGGAAAGCATTGTGAAGCTTCCACGTATCTGGTAAGCGCAAGCGGAATGTAACTGGTGTTACCTGTGCCTCCACGAGAAAAGGACCACAGAAGCGAGGCCGGAGTTTGGATGGGAGGTGAGACAGGTTCAAGTTGCGTGTGTCAAGAAGCACCTGATCTCCGACTAAAACTGGGTGATCTCGTCGCTGACGATCGGCATATTGCTTCTGGGAGTTCTGCATCGTGGTGAGACGTCGCTGAGTCTTCTCCCATAGCTGCTGCATGGTGGTGACGAAGTCATGTGCAGCTTGGACGTGTGCCGGTGTAGTTGGCTGCTGTGGTTTTTTTTTTGTTTTTTTTTTTTGATATCAAATACATTACAAGAATGTACAGACATCGACAGTCGTAACTGTTATGGGGAGGGGAGCGCCACGATAGCTAGTATCGCAGATCCCCTCTAAGGCAGCTACGGTGGCTGGTGCGTCATTCTGGGGTTGTTCCAGATCGTGCTGAAATCGACCCTCCACGTCAGCGGTGCACCGCTGCTGCAGATACGCCGCATCACCACCGCCTCGTCGGCTGCCAGGTGTGCCCATTCATCGTCCAAAACCTGTCCCTTCTTCCGCGCTGTCACCTCGCGCGCCAAGCAGTACACCCCCACATGTGCGATAAACTTTATCACCGCCTGCCGAGCCACTTTCCCGGCCTGAAAAGCTTCATTTCTCCACGTTGCGTTGCACCTTGCTAGCCACATTTGGTGCAGGAAGGTTGCAATCCACGTCCCTTCCGAAAACCCCGATCCCGTGTTCCTCTCCATGAAAAGCAGGTCTTCAAGATCCTGCCACGTTAGGCTCGGGTGCATCACCTCCAGCCCTCGCCTGAGTACATCCGTCACCCCCTGCACTCCAGGGCACCTGAGAAGACAATGGTCTGGGGTTTCCTCCCCCCGGCAGTGCGGGCAGACCACCCCCATGAAGAAAAGCCTCGAGCCCACTTGCAAATTTCTACAGTGGAGCCGCAGAAGAACTTCACGTGCCCGTCGCGGGGTAGCAAGGGAATCCCTCTGCCCGATGACTCTATCCCACTCGATTTCCCTCCTTTGTCCTTCCCACCTCCTCTGATCCTCATGTGGCCCAGCTGCGCTTGCCAACACCATCCTTATCCCTCTCAGTGAGATTAACTCCCCTCCTTCACACGCCTTCGATAGTAGCAGCTTCGTTCGTACGTCTCCCATGGGCCCCAGAAATACGCAACCTTCCGTGAACATCGGCACCCCGCTTCGTAAACCGAAGTCCACCGTGAGATTACCCGCGTAGGGCGTGAATTGCCCGCCGTTTTCCACATCGCACAAAATTCCCACCACCTTGTCACCTTTCGCTTCCCCGACCTTCCAGTAAGTGAAGTTCTCAGCCCCAGTATTGTGCGATCGCAATAACTTCACCGTGGCTACCACCTCCTCGCTTGTCAGCTTCGTGAGCACCATCTCCTTCCAGCTCGGGGGTGCAGCTTTGAATTCCTTCAACGCCCACCTTGCCTTCTCCTTGCTCCCCAGTTCTCTTGCCAGAGCTTCCAGCTTTTTGAGTTCGCACGTTCCATCTCGTGATTTGTCGATCAGGTCCCCCATGCGTATTCCCGGCAGCGCCTCCGTTCTTTTCTGGTTCCCAAAAGGACTCGCGCCTCTGAAAGGGATGTTTGGGTTGAAAGCCAGATGCTCCTGCTCCACCTCCCAACGGTTCGTTGGGGCCCGCACCTTGCATAGCGGCGATTCCCAGAATTTCTCGATTAATTCCTTCCATCGTGCGCTCCCCTTTTCCTAGTGGTCCAGCAGTGACTTGTGTGCGAAGATTGTGTCCAGCCCCAGGGGCATTTCCGCCGCCTTCTCCGCCAGCCACTTCTTGACGGAACTCGGCCTCAGCACCAGACGGCAGACGTTTCGAATGGCGATGCTGTCGACCCTCTGCTCGGGGCAAATCAAACCCAGTCCTCCGTCCTCTGTTGGCTGCTGTGGTGTGAGTGGTTCCCGTCCGTAACACAGGAAGAAAGGAGTTTTTCCTGTGGCCGCATGTGAGGCGTTGTTATAAGCGAACTCTAAGGTCGGTAACTATGTGTCCCAGTGGCTGATGTCGTCGTTGCAAGCTGTGCGCAGTAACTGTTCAACCACCTGATTGAGTCGCTCTGTCTGTCCGTCAGTCTGTGGGTGGTATGCTGAGGACATCGCAAGTTTAGTCCCCAATAATCCCATGAGCTCCTTCCAGAACTTACTCGTGAATTTGGGGTCTCTGTCTGAGATGAGTGTAGCGGGGATGCCGTGGATGGTGATGATGCGGTCGAAGAAGAGGCGAGCAGTTGCTTCAGCTGTGGCGGTGGCGTTGGTCGATATGAAGTGACCCATTTTGGAGAACTTATCGATGACTACGAGGATGGAATCATGTCCCCGTGAGGTCGAGGGAAGTCCTGTGATGAAGTCGAGACTAACGACCTGCCATGGCTGCTCCGGTATGGGTAGAGGCTGAAGTAACCCTGCTTTTTTCTGTTTGCTGCTCTTCATCCGCTGGCACGTGTCGCAGGAGGTGACGAACTGCTGCACGTCTGCTGCCATCCGAGGCCAGTAGTAATACTTTGCTATTCCCGCTAACGTCTTGTTGCTCCCGAAGTGTCCCGCGTATGGTATGTCGTGAAATTCCTCCAATAGGATCTGCCGTAGCGGGGCGTAATTCGGTACCCAAATCTTTCCTGAACCCTTCCTTACCGCTAGGTCTTTCTCCCACTGTAACAGCTTCTGTTTTTCTGCCGTTGCTATCTCGCCGTCCACGGAGTACCCATGTTGGAATAGGCCCTTGAGCCGAGGGTTCATCCCGTCGAGTTGGATGCCTGCTACATGTCCTGGGCAGCTCAACGCGTCTGCTTTGTTGTGTAGCCCGGGCTTGTAGACGATGTCGTAGTGGAAGTGAGTTTCCAGGAAGTCCACCCACCGCACCTGTCGTCGTGACAGCGGACTTCAAGTATTTGAGACTGTAGTGGACAGTGTAGACTGTAGTCTTGGCTCCCTCTAGGTAACACCTCCACGCTTTCAAGGCTATGACTATCGCTAGGGCTTCCTTGTCATGGATGGGGTAGTTAAGTTCTGCTCCGTGTAGCCTCTTACTGAGGTAGGCGATGAGATGCAAACCGCGTCCGTGATCCTGCATCAGTACTGCTCCGACTGCCTGGTCACTCACATCTGCTTCAACCACGTAGTCCTTCTCGGGGTCCGGTAGGATGAGTACTGGTGCTGTGGTCAGTGCTGTCTGTAACTGTTCCATGGCTTGCTGATGAGGAGTATCCCATTTGAAGGGCGTATCCTTTTTCAGTAGGTCGGTCAGTGGTGCTGCTATCTTAGCGTACTGCGGCACGAACCTGTTGTAGTAGTTGGCGAAGCCTAGGAACTGCTGCAACTCCTTCACGTTCTCCGGAACTTTCCACTCTTTAACGGCTTCGATCTTCCGCGGGTCCACGTGTACGCCCTCGGCACTCACCATGTGCCCGAGAAACTGCACCTTCTTCAGTGCAAAGTCGCTCTTCGACAGTTTCACGTAGAACTTATTCTTCCGCAGGATCTCGAACACCTTCCGCAGATGCTCCACGTGCTCCTTCATGTTCTTGGAGTAGATGAGGATATCGTCCAGGTACACCACTACGCACTCGTCCAGCAGGGGCCGTAGAATATGGTTCATTTCCGCCTGGAACGTTGCTGGTGCGTTGCAGAGTCCGAACGGCATCACCAAGTATTCGTAGGAGCCGTATCGAGTACGGAACGCCGTCTTGTGGATCGAGTTGTGCGCCATCTTGATCTGCCAGTAACCCGACCGTAGGTCCAGCTTCGAGAAGACTGTTGCACCACGCAGTTGGTCCAGTAGTCGTCGATGCGCGGTATGGGGTATTTGTTTTTAACTGTCTGTTTGTTCAGTGCGCGGTAGTCGATGCACATCCGTAAACTGCCGTCTGGTTTTGGAGTGAAGAGAACTGGTGCACCGTAGGGAGAGGTGGATGGGCGGATCAGTTGTCTGTCCAGTAGATACTCTATCTGTTTCTTCATGTGTGTTAGTTCGGTCAGACTCAGTCGGTATGGTGCTCGTGAGACGGGTTTCGCACCTGGTTCCTGCACGATCTTATGCTCGTGGGTGCGTGCTGGAGGTGCGCCTGCAGGTAGGTCGTCGGGCATTATATCCTTGTACTGCTCCAAGACCTCCTTCACTGCTGCAGGGAGCTCGGAACTCGGCTTCTCCTCCTCTGCTGCTGCCATGACCAGTGCTAGGTAACCCGTGTTACTCTCGTTCACCGTCTGTTCGAACCGTGCCAGTGTCATTTCAGGTACGTCCCTTGTATCCGTCCACCTTCGCAGTGCTATCCGCTTCCCGTTGTTGTAGATGCACACCTTGCTGTTGACCCAATCGATCTCGGGGTTGAACCGCTTCAGAAAATCTCGCCCCAAGATAAAATCTAACCCTTTGATGTTGGTGACTGGTAGCTTCGGCTTCCACCTCAACGCACCTATATGCAGCTGCAGTGATGCTTCGCCGTGGATAGGAAGTTTCGTACCGTCCACCATGGTTGCTGAAAACTGGGTCTCCTAAGCCTTCTCTCCAATTTTCTCCAATGCTCCGCGGTCACACACCGAGTGAGATGCACCGCTGTCCACTAGTGCCTGGAGGCGTCACCCATTGCATAACACCTCGAGGAGTAGTGGTTTCTGCTGCGCTGAGTAGCCAAAGAGGGTCTCATTAATAGGATCATAGGGTACATCAAACTTAATACCTTCCCTATTTCCTATACCCGACTCAGCACTTTCCAACTTCACCTGGGGGGTAGGAGGACTTTTCCGAGGCTTGTATATTTTCTCCTGAGCCTGGATGTCTCCTCTAAGCCTTGGCAGCTGTGTAGGCTTCACCTGTGGGCAACGGGGAGCCTTAACACTGTGCTGCGGGGAGAGAATATTAACTCCACGGATTGCACGACCCTTTTCTACGCTCCGTAGTACTTTGCCCAACCTCTCAGGTACCTGAATAATTTCTAAAGGCTTTTTCTTGGCCTCTAAACCTCCCCTGAATTTTTCAAAGGCTTGAAAACCACGAGAAGCAATATTCTTCGTTAGAGTATCTTTATAGGATACTTTTAACGAATTCTTACTTTCGTGGGTGTTCGGCTGGAGTTTCCCGGTCGGTGCAGAGTCTTTTTTCGCGGAGCCTCCATTCGCCTCGGCGATTTCCCCTGATGCCGGCCGGTCGTGACGTTTTAGATTCGCGCCATCATTTTCTCCTTTTTTCACCCGCTCCGAAGTCGCCACGTCGTCGCCTTTTCCTGCTTTTCGGATCTTTACGCGATCGCCAGGTCGATCCGCGGCTACTGGCGATTCCCGTTTTTTGACTTCGGGGGTGCTCCACTGTTTCCGTCCCGGAGTGCCGCACGTGCTTTCTTCATTTTGTAGCACGACAAAAACTGATGCCCTGCTGCGCCGCAAAATTCGCATTTTGTCGGCTGCTGCTTCGCGTCGTATTTGTCGATATCCATCGGTTCGGCAAACGTGGGGGGTGCCGATCGCTCCGTGCCGAATGTACGGTTCGGCGTGAAGCGTCGTGTTTCGGGTTGACCTCGAGTCAGCGCGTCGTATCGCTCGGCAGCACACACGATGTCCCTGTAGCTGTTGTAATTCGCCGCAATCACCTGCCGCCGAATCTCCATTTTTAACCCTTCGGTGTACGCCTGGATTTTTTCGCCTTCGGTCAGGTCGGTGATGCGGTTGAACAGTAACTCCATCTGCTGCGTGTACTGTGCTACACTACTGTATTGCTTGTGTCGGTGTATCTGCTGCCGCACCATGTAGGTCGTATTAATTGGTTCGAAACGCTTGATTAAATCTGCCCGAAACTGCTGCCACGTTTTCTCCCCGCGGGCTACGTCAGTGTAGTAAATCCATTCGAGAGGCGGTCCACGTAGCAGTGTCGCTGCGAGCCGAATCCTTGCTGCGTCGTGTTGCGGGGTCGAACAGCCAATGGCCTCGAAGTAAATTTCGAGGGTGGCCACGAATCGCCGGACGTCGGATCCCTTCGCGCTTGGATCGAACGCCTCCGGGAGCCTTGGTCGTGCTGCTTCGAGGTTCGGCGACAGTGGTGCCATTGGTCCGTGAAATGTCGGTGTCGCCACTGCTGCTGGAGTTGTCGGTGCTGCAGTCGCTGCTGCTGCGGTGGCGAACCCTGGTTGGCTTGTCAGAAAAGCCTCGAGTCGACGAAGCGTCGCCTGCGTCTGCTCCATGTCGGTGCGGGGGCTCGCGATGTCGCTCGTAGTCGCGTAGTTGTCGCCTTGGCCCTCCATGCCTGACATCAACGCGTCCGAAAAACCGAATCGAGGGGGAGCGAAAAACACGGAACCGATTTTACGTACCCGAAATCGATGTTTAACTGCGTCGCCCCCGCGGTTTTTTTAAGACTGGTTTTTAGCGGTCGAAAGAACTTCGCGTGTAAACGGGCTCTGATTACCAAGTGTGAGGATCTAGGATCGAGCTCAGAAAAGAGAATGTGAATTGAATGATCACCTGGGTACAACACGAGGCTATATATAGGCTCGACACAAGGCCCCGTAACCAGGTGTTACGCGAAGGTTCCGCGGGTCGCGAAGCGTCCCGAACAGATCCTTCCCGAATTCGGTAGAAGGCAATTCGGTGGCAACCGAAAAGCCAGAATTCGGTGCACGCAACCTAGCTCGGTGCTATAACTATAATAAAATATAGGAAAGCACCTAGCCTAGGAAATCACGCAATTCATGCATGCATATAATTATCCTATGATATAGGATATAGCATGATAAAGTAAAGGCAAGCAAGCATAGCTGGCATAAGCCGTCGTACTCTCACACTGGTGATCACCATCTCTTTGAAAGCCTCGGCGACTGCTGCTGCCGTCTTGTTAACCAATGGCCGCGCCTCTGCCCATTTGCTCACGTGCTCGATCATGAACACGATGTAGCGCCTTGCCCGCGTGGACACTGGTAATTCTCCTGCTATATCCAGAGACCATCGGTAGCCCAGCTCCACTATGGCCAGAGGCTGGAGCTGTGCCTGACTCTTCAGCAGCGTGGCCTTGTTCCTGCAACACAGCTCGCATTTCTCCACCCACTCCTTCACTTCCTTTCTCATCCTTGCCCACCACCAGCCAGTCTGCAGTAGTTGCTGTGTACGAAGCGGGCCGAAGTGGCCCAGTTTCTCATGTACTTCCTTAATGATTGCTTCTCGCTCCTTCGACTCTGGCACCCGCTTCCATCCGTCCTTGGTTCGCAGCTGCACCTGTCCCTGAAACCACCTGTAATGCTGCCCCCTTGCCCTGGCTCTGATTCCTACCCCCCCATCTTTGGCTGTCTCTCCCCTTATCCAGGCGAGTGTCTCTGCATCCTGCCATATGTCGGCTGCCCCTCGCTTCTGCTCCCCTTCAGCCTTCTGCTCTTTGACCATGGCGGTTAACGCGACTACCGGTGGTCCTGGTTCTGGGCCATCTCCCCCTGCCTCCTTCGGTGGGTTCCTCGAGAGCCCATCCACATGTTGCATTGTTTTGCCTGGGCGGTGCCTCACCGTGAAGTCGTACTCTTGGAGTTTCATTGCCCATCTAGCGTTCCGCCCCGTCAGCGTCTGGTTCTGCATTGGCCATAGCAAGGGCTGGTGATCGGTCACCAGCGCGAAGTGTCTCCCTTGCAGATAGACCCGGAAGTGCCCCCGCCCACACTGCTGCCAGCCCTTCTCCTTCATAGGAGGAGTAGTTTGCCTTGGCCGGGTTACATGTCCTGCTGGCGAACGCTACCACCTTCTCCTGCCCGCCTTCCATCTGACTGAGGACTGCCCCCATCCCTACGCTGCTCCACTCCATGTACAGCACAAACGGCGCCTTCTTATCAGGTAATTTCAACACCGCCCCGCCTTAACTACCTCCATCAACCCCTTTAAGGCTGTCTCTTGCGCCTCTTCCCACTGCCATTTCTGCTCCTCTCTCAGCAGCTTATTCAGTGGTGCCGCCCGTTTGCTGAAATCAGGGATGAACTTCCGGTAGTAGTTTAAGAACCCCAGCAGAGCTCTCAGACCACTCCTATCCTTCGGCCGCCCCACCCTGTCTAGCACTTCTACCTTTGCCTTATGGATGCTCAGCTCTCCCCCAGCCACCTCAAACCCTAAGTATGCCATGCTGCTATGTCCAAAGCGGCATTTGCCAGGATGACATGTCAACCCCGCCGCCTGAATAGCTGACAGCGTTGCTTCGACATCCTTCACGTGCGTCTCACTGTCGGGGCTGAAGATGATGACGTCATCTATGTAGCACGCCGCACTCTTCACCTCCCGCAGCACCGCATCCATCACTCTCTGAAACACCGCCAAGGCATTCCTCAATCGGAACGGCATGTAGTTCCACTCGTACAAGCTGTCCGGCCCATGGAATGCAGTTTTCCTTTTGTCCTCCTCCGCTATGGGTATTTGATTAAAGCCCTGCCATAGATCTAGCGCGGAGAACACCCAGCTGCCCAGCAACTGATAAAAAAATCTCCTCCGCCATGGGCATTGGGTAGCCGTGACATTTGTTAACCCCCTGTGGTCCCCGCACATCCTCCGTGAAAGCACTGCCCCCGTCAGATCTGTCCTCGCTGCAACCACCGTCGCCGCCGGGTAATCTCAAGCTGATCCGTGGATCAGCCCCGTTGCCAGTAGCTCTTGGCATTTCTCCGTACACACCTCGATGTCCCGAGGGCTCATCCTCCTCTGCCTCTGGTACACTGGTATTTCGCTTGTCAATGGCAGATGCATGGTGCTGGTTACACACTTCCCCAGCTCCTGCAGCGTGTGAGCAAAGGCAGCCGCATGTTGCCATAGCACCGCCTCCATCCGGATCACTGTGGTCCCCTGGATGGCCTCGCCCATGTTCCACACGTGCTGCGTCCCGCTTCCCCCTCGTGCCCCCTGCTCTCCTTCCTCCCCAGCTGCTCCCTGACCCGTTCCCTCCTCTCCCTTAAACACGCCAGTTCTCCTCCACACCTGCTGCTTCTGCTGCCTCTCCTACCTGCGCCTCTCTTGCCCCGGTTGCAACCTCCCCTTCACTTCCGCTCAGCACCGCCATGTATGCTCTGCCCGGGCTCAGAAATACTTCGTCAGGGTCTGGTATCCACCTCTCTGTCAGGTCTTCCCCTAGTTCACTGTCCCAGTCCGTCTCCGGCTCCTCCCATACCTCCTCCTCCTCCTCCTCCTCCTCCTCCTCCTCCTCCTCCTCCTCCTCCTCCTCCTCCTCCTCCTCCTCTTGGTCTGGATATCTCCTGGGTGCACCATTTCTGTCGTCCAGCCTTTTCGCCCGCTTCTCTTGTGGGACCCCTCTTCGCCTTTCCTCCCATGCCTCTTGCTCCAGGTGAGCCAGGAGTATCTCTGATTCCTCCTCCTTTATCTCATCACGCCGCGTCCTTGGAACCGCCCGCGCCGCGCCGCTGTTGTGTCAAACTATATGTGCTGCTTGTTGTGTAGGCTGTAATGGGGTAGCCCATATGGGGAACAATCCAATTAGGGTTAACTACTTGTACTCCTGCATGTTGATAGTTCAACATTCATGTTCGTTAATTCTGACATGGTTTCAGAGCAGGTCCTAGCCTAGGACCGGTTTCTTAGGGCCCACCGAGTAGCGCTACCCCACCCGTCGCGCCACTGTGATCGCGCCGCCCTGCCCTGCCCTGCCCTGAGTCGCGTTGCCTGCGCACGCTCTGCCCTACCAGCGCGCCGCCCGCCGCAGCGCGCACTGCCTTGCCCGCGCGCCGCCCACTGCAGCGCGCCCTGCTGACTCGCGCGCCGCCTGCTGCAGCGCGCCCTGCCCTGCCCGCGCGCCGCCGCGCACGCCATGCCTGCGCGATGCGCCGCCGCGTCGCCCTGCTTGCGCGCCGCCCGCGCTGCGCGCGCCGCCCTGCCCGCGCATCGCGCCGCCGCAGCGCGCGCTGTCCTGCCCGCGCGCCGCCCGCGCTACGCGCCCTGCCCTGCTCGCGCGCAGCGTCGCGCGCCCTGCCCTGCCCGCGAACCGCGCCGCCGCGCGCCCTGTCCTGCCCGCGCGCCGCACCGCCGTGCGCCCTGCCCTGCCCGCGCACCGCGCCGCCGCGCGCCCTGCCCTGCCCGCAAGCCGCGCCGCCGCGCGCCTTGCCGTGCTGCGCGCCCTGCCCTCCTGCGCGCCCTGCCCTACCGCGCGCCCTGCCTGAGCGCCGCGCCCTGCTCTGCCGCGCGCCCTGCCCTGCCGCGCGCCCTGCCCTGCCGCGTGCCCTGCCCTGCCGAGCGCCCTGCCCTGCCGCGAGCCCTGCTCTGCCGCACGCCCTGCCCTGCCGCGCGCCCTGCCCTGCCGCGCGCCCTACCCTGCCGCGCGTCCTGCCCTGCCGTGCGCCGCGCGTCCTGTCCTGTCCTGCACTGCTGCTAGCCCTGCCTGCGTGCTGCTCTGCTTTTGCGCGCCCGACGGCTCTGCCCGCTATGGCCACTCTGAACGTTCTCACCTTCGATTCAGAGGGCCGCCCGATAGAGTTTAATGCGAGGCTAGACGACTTACAGCTGTACCTGCTGACCGACTCTAAGGACGGTATTTCGCTGTTTGACCTCACGTCTGGCGCCTCTCTTGCCCCTGCCACCACAGCTGACAGTACGACTCGCTCACAGTGGCTTAATCGTGACGCAGCTGCTCGCTTAGCCGTTCGCAACCACCTGCCGTTAGCCGAACGCGCTCACTTCGGACAGCATAAGACTGCAAAAGCACTGTACGACGTTGTAGTCGCTCGTTACTCCTTCCCGGCCACTGCTGCTCTAGGCCGCCTTCTCCTGCCATACCTGTTCCCAGAGCTGTCCGACTTTGCCACAGTAGCCGACCTCGTCACTCACTTTCGTACTATTGACACTCGCTACCGCGCTGCACTTCCCGCCGAGTTTCTCGCCAAGAACCCTCCTCCCATGTACATCACTCTCTACTTCATAGTCACCCGCCTCCCTGACTCTCTTAGCGCTGTCAGGGACCTCCTTTTCGCCCTTGACCCCACTGACCTCACTGTCGACCTGCTCAAGAAGCACCTCCTTGCAGCTGAGACTAGCATAGTCGCTGTAGGCGCTTCTCGTGGCACTCCTCGCACTTCCTTCTTTGAGGGGTGTTCTCCCTCCCCCCTTCTCCCCTCAGTAGCCTCTGCTGTAGCTGTTGACTACCTTCGTGCTGAGGAGGTAGGAGCTGCGTCTGCCCCTAGTGGGAGGCGCCGCAGCGGCAGGGGCAGGGGAGGCAGGAGCGGTGGGGGCGGCAGAGGTGGAGGCAGCGGTGGAGGCGGTGGAGGGGGCGGTGGTGGCGGAGGAAGTGGTGGTGGGAGTGGAGGTGTAGGTGGCGGCGATGGTGGCGGCAGTGGCGGTAGTGGCGGGAGTGGCGGCAGTGGCGGTAGTGGCGGCGGCAGTGGTGGCGGCAGTGGGAGTGGAGGCGGTGGCAGTGGTGGCGGCCGAGGTGGTACCAGTCAGAGGGGAGGCCTTGGCTTTGGTTAGAGGAAACAGCAGCAGCGTCAGCTTTCGCCCCAGGAGCTACGTGAGTGGTTTGCTCAGCGTGGGGCGGCTGGGGGTAGTGGTCCCTGCCCTTATGTCATTCGCACAGGTGACCGCACTGGTCAGACTTGCGGGAGGCTCCACACCTAGTACCACTGCTTCTCTCGTCTTACCGACGCCTTCCACACAGAGTTTCCCAATGCGGCTGACCTCCCACGTTGGGCAGACCTGCTCAAGCAGGGTGTAGACATCTGTGCTCTTGATTATGATGCTATCTTTTCTGCCATGGATGCATTGTCTGTTAGTGCTGAGGGTGACTGTTACCTGTGTATGCCGCCAGACCCAGGTATAGAGGCTGCTGCTTTAGGTGCTATTGAGTCTGCTGCTCTAGGTACTGGTGAGTTTGCTCTCTCTGGTACTACGTCTGCTGCGGCCCTGCACACCTTCACGCTTGACTCAGGTGCTTCCCGCTGTTTCTTTCGGGACAATACCATAGTCACACAACTTTCTGCACCTGTTGCTGTCTCTTTGGCTGACCCCTCTGGGGGCCCAGTCCTTGCACATTCCTCCACTGTCCTGCCTTGTCCGGCGGTTCCGTCAGGCTCACTGTCAGGTCTCCACCTCCCCTCGTTCTCTACGACCTTGGTGAGCACCGCTGTCCTTCAGGATCAGTGGGTTGACACCTTCACCCCTGGAGGACAGCGTGTGGCGATCTGTACGTGCTCCCGGACTGGTAGGCACCTGGCCACGTTCACCCATCGGCCTGGGTCGAGTCTGTACACACTGACTATTGCGCCATCTCAGGTAGCTGCGTCTGTGTCTGCGTCAGGTCAGCTAGCGGCCCCCTGCTCGTGTCGCGCCCTGTCGCACCAGACGCTCCTCTGGCACCACCGCCTTGGTCACCCCTCAGTGGCACGCCTCCGTGGCATGCACTCCCGTCTCCTTGTCTCTGGTCTTCCCAGGTCTTTGCCTCCCCTCCCACCCTCGCCTGCCCCTCCCTGCCTTCCCTGTGTTGAGGGGCGGCAGCGCGCAACTCCTCACTCCTCCTCGTTCCCCCCGACGATTGCTCCCGTGCAGACTCTCCACCTGGACGTGTGGGGCCCAGCCTGCGTCCATGGACAGGGCCACGAGCGGTACTTTCTACTGGTTGTCGACCACTACTCACGTTACACCACGGTCTTCCCCTTGCGCCGCAAGGGGGAGGTCCCTAATGTCTTGATCCCTTGGATTCGCGCTGTTCATCTCCAGCTCCGCGAGCGGTTCAAGACGGACCTTCCCGTCCTTTGTCTGCACTCTGACAGAGGTGGTGAGTTTTCCTCAAACCTCTTGCGGGACTTTTGTCGTGGGGAGGGCATTCGCCAGACGTTCACGCTTCTGGCCTCTCCGCGGTAGAATGGGGTTGCTGAGCGCCGCATTGGCTTAGTCATGGAGGCCGCTCGTACCTCCATGATCCATGCGGCTGCCCCCCGTTTTCTGTGGCCGTTTGCGGTCCGCTAAAATGCGCATCAGCTCAACCTCTGGCCCCGTGTCTCCTTGCCGGAGACCTCGCCGACACTGCGTTGGACGGGAGAGGTTGGCGATGCGTCGGTGTTCAGGGTCTGGGGATGTCGAGCCTTTGTCCGCGATACGTCCGCGGACAAGCTCTCCTCCCGCGCCGTTCCCTGTGTCTTCCTTGGCTTCCCCCCTAACGCACCTGGCTGGCAGTTTTACCACCCCACCTCGCGTCGTGTCCTGCCCTCTCAGGACGTCACGTTTGACGAATCGGTTCCCTTTTACCGTCTCTTCCCCTACCGCACTGCCTCTCTCCCTCCCCCGCCGCTCTTCCTCGCACCAGGTCCTCCTCCGGTAGACCCCCTCCCCCCTCAGGGTCCTGCTCTCTCAAATGTGTCCCAAGTAGACCCTGTCGAGCCTGTCGAGGTAGCTGTCGACTCTGGTGCTGCTAGGGGTACTGCATCTGGGGATGCTGAGCCTGCGGGTGCCGGACCTGGGGGTGCTGAGCGGGAGCGTTCGGAGCCTGGGGGTACTGAGCCTGGGGTTGCTGAGCCTGGGGGTGCGGAGCCTGGGGGTGCTGAGCTTGGGGTTGCTGAGTCTGAGGGTGCGGAGCCTGGGGGTGCTGAGCCTGAGCGTGCGGAGCCTAGGGGTGCTGAGCCTGAGCGTGCAGTGCGTGCAGGTACTTTGTCTTCTGGAGGTCCTCTGGGTGTCTTGTCACGGGGGGAGACACTCTCTCCACCGCAGCTGCAAGAGTGGTTTGCTCGGCGCTGAAGACTTCATAGTGGCACTGCTAGAGCCGGAGGTGCTGCTGGAGCTGGTGTTGCTGGAGGTGCTGGCGCCGCTCGCCCTGGAGGTGCTCATACTGGAGGTACTGGAGCTGCTGGAGCTAGAGGTGATGCTGGAGCTGGAGCTGTTGGAGGTGCTGGAGCCGCTGGTCCTGGAGGTGCTCGTGTTGGAGGTACTGGAGCTGCTGGAGCTAGGGGTGCTACTGGAGCTATTGGAGCCCCTGGTCTCGGAGGTGCTCGTACTGGAGGTACTGGAGCTACTGGCGCTGGGAGTGCTGCTGGAGCTGGAGCCGGAGGTGCTGCTGGAGCTGGAGCTGCTCGAGCTGGCGGTGCTGCAGGAGTTGGAGCTGGAGCCGCTGGAGCTGGAGCTGGTGGAGGTGCTGGCCCTGGGGGTGCTGGTGCCGTCGGTACTGGTTCTGGAGGTACTGTGCGGCTGCGACCGTACTTCGTTCCTCTGCTTCAGCAGGTTCTTGGTCTCCCTCCTTCTACTGGCCTTACTCCTCCCTTACTGTGTCCACCGCCTGACCAGTCCCAGTCGCAATTACAGCCAGCCTCCCCGCTGCCTGCTCCCTCTCCTTACACTGAGCAGCCCGGAGGTCTTACAGAGCGTCGTGAGCCTGCGTCTCGTCCTGCGTCGCCTGTTCGCGCTGTTCGTACTGGTCGTCGTGTTTCGCGTCAGCGTCCTCCTCCTGTCCCCGGCACACACCAGGTGGCACTTCGTCCTTCCTCTGTTCCACTGCGTGTCCCTCTGCCGTCTCCTCCTGCGTCCTCTCTTCCTAAGTCCGGACACAGAGTCTGACTCCCTTCGTGCTGCTAGTCCTACTGTCATGCGTCTACTGGCCACTGTTGTCACTGACCCTTCGTTTGAGTCTACTGATGCGTCTGCTCTTGTTGCTGAGCTCGTTGACTTTGCTGCTCACTGTCGTCTCGACTACGCCGCTAGCCTTGTTGCTGAGTCTGAGTCTGTCTGTCCTCCGTCCGTCGGGGGTGAGTGTGCTCTTGGCACGAACGTCCTTGAGGACAGGCAGGAGGTCTTTGAGTGTTTTGCAGCTGCTTTATCTCATCTGGTGTCCATGCTGGTTGCACCTGAGGAAGACCCGGATGCACCAGACATCCCGACCCCGCGCTCTTACGCAGAGGCGATTGAGGGTCCCTACTCCTCTCAGTGGCAGTCAGCCATGGACGCAAAGACGGCATCCTGGAAGTCCACAGGCACTTACGTTGACGAGGTTCCCCCACCTGGGGCGAACATCGTCAGTGACATGTAGATTTTCAGGGTGAAGCGGCCGCCGGGTTCTCCGCCTGTCTTCAAGGTGCGTTACGTTGCACGAGGCTTCAGTCAGCGACAGGGAGTTGACTTCTTCCAGACGTTCTCCCCTACCCCAAAGATGACCACTCTTCGGGTGCTGTTGCACGTTGCTGCTCAGCGTGACTACGAGCTTCACTCTCTTGACTTCAGCACTGCTTTCCTACAGGGCAGCTTGCACGAGGAGATCTGGCTGCACCGCCGACCTGGCTTCACTGGGTCATTCTTGCAGGTACCTAGTGAAGCCTCCGGCGGCCAGTCTACGGTCTCCGCCAGGCGCCTCGCGAGTGGCACGACACACTGAGGACTACGCTTGCGGCTCTTGGGTTTGCTCCTTGGACTGCTGACCCATCGCTGTTTCTACGCACCGACACTTCGCTGCCGCCGTTCTACATGATCGTGTACGTCGACGACTTGGTCTTTGCCACTGCTGGCACTTCTAGACTGGCCCACGTGAAGTCGGAGCTGCTGAAGAGACACACGTGCACAGACCTGGGTGAGCTACGTAGCTATCTTGGCTAGCAGATCACCTGTTACAGAGCATAGCGCACCATTACCTTGACTCAGTGCCGATGCATAACTCCCACCAATTAGTGCAGCGCGTTGAGATCCATTGCGTTGCCCAGAGCCCTGTTTCGCTGCCGCTCCGTCACCTCCGCACTGGCTGTTGCCCCCGCCATAAAGCCCATGGCTAGTTCTCTCTCGAGTGCAGTCGGTTCTTCCCAGATCCCCTTCAACCGGTCGAACACCATCCATGGCCCTTCTCTGCCCTTCTCCATCCTGAATCCCCTCGCGTGTTCACGGGCCACCAGCGTGGGCCACGCCTGCCGGGGTTCCGCCACCTCGTTGCATGGGAACTGCGTCTCATGAGCGGGATGCCTCACGGGTGCTGGCATTCTTGCCAGCTCCAGTATGTCTTGCACCATGCGCGCGCGTGGCCGCTCCATCATGGATAACTCATACTGCACCACCACCTCTGGCACTACGTTCTGCCAATACCTGCGAGTCCGGTGCGTCCTGCTACCGTTCTGCGCGGCATCCCATGCCACTCCTGCCCCCAGCTTCCCCTTGATCTCCTCTTCTGCTCTCTTCACTGCCTCTCGAATGTCGTCCCGTGTATCCACATTCTCTACTATGTACGCCACCTCTCCCTGCTTGCGCTTAATCATCTTCAGAATGCGAATGAGCTCCCTGAACAATCCGCTCCTCGGGTCTTCCATCCCCTTGCCTTCCCCTGCTCGAGACACCCATTTAGCCCCCCTCTCTACTGCGTCCGCGTACAGCTGCGAGGGGTACCTTTCTTCTAGCTTCTTGATGTGATGCCAGGCCATGTGGTTCGCCGCCTCATCATTCTCCACGTATATGTATTTTTCCACCCTTAATCCTCCCTTCAGCACCGCGGCCAGCCCTGTGCCAATACCTCCGAACAGCTCCAGCAGTACTATGCGCCTCTGGAACACCCTGCCGTCCAAGTGTAGTTCTCTCAGTCGTCCACTCTCGCCCCGATGCTGCCGGTGCCAGCCCCTATGCCTCCTCTCTTTGTCCAGCTTCTCCCAACTGGGTATGCCCAACTCCTCTTCCACGGTCTTGATTTCCGCCTGATATGCTTCCCGCGGTTCCCGGCAAATGAATCTGACAGGCAACTCCGCCACAAGCTGGTTCTTCTTCCAGTATACTACGCGGTACGTGAGTTTCTCTTCCCGCATGCAGATCGTGGCGCCGATGCTATAGAGGAACTCCACTCCTAGTAGCAGGTCGTCTTCGAAAGGCGATATCCCACACTGCAGCTTCACCGAGCATTCCTCTGGGCTACCCTACCGGATTATTATTTCCACCGTGCTCCTCGTCTTGGGAATCCATTTAGTACCTCCACCCTCCGCCGTCATCAGCAGCAGTCCCTCTTCTATATGCCGCTCTGGTCGGTCCAGCTATAGCTGCTTAGCGAGCTTCCTCCCGATCAGCACTGGATGCGTACCGGTGTCTATGATCGCCTGCTTCACCGAGATGCCCCCCACCGCGAGCTACCCCTTCTCAGCCACCACAACGGATGCCGCGCAGCTGAGTCGCTCCAGAGGGTGGCGACGCAGCGGATTCAGCTCATCCTCAGCTCGTGCCCTCCTTCTGGGGCCTGCCTCTCTGCTCACTTCCGTCCTTGGCCTCACGTTCCTCTCCCGTTGCCTCAGTCCTAGCTCCTCCCGATCCCTCGCAGGCCAAGCCATCAGACAGAAGTCTTCCTCGTTGCTTTCTTCCTCTTCCTCCCGCGCCACCATGGCTGGTTTTCGCTCTCCTTCTGCCCCGCGTCCTTCAAGCTGTGCCCGCAGTTTCTCAATCTCTGCTTGCATTGCTGCCATCTCGCTTCTTTCTCGGCTATCCCCTCGTCCTTCTCCCCTCCGTGAGTAGCAATCTCAGTCCGTGTGTCCCTTACGTCCACATTTTCCGCACACCGGCGCCTCTGGGCAGTCACGCCTCTGGTGGTCCTCCTGTCCACAGATTGTGCATGCGGGTGGGTTCCGGCAGTCCCTCCTTAGATGCCCTGCTAGTCCGCAATTGTGACACTTGCGTACGTCCCCAGGTCCCCTTGGCGGTCGGTCCCTCTCCACCGGCGCTGCTGTCCATGCTGGCCTCCTTCGCTCTGCTGCTCGTTCTGTCGTGTGCTCCACTTCGAACAGCCTTCTGCCCGTTTCCACCCTCTTCGCCGTCTCGTACACCACAGTGAGAGTCGCGGCCGCCCCCATCTCAAATATCTTCACCTGCACATCTCTTTGCAACTCGTAGTTCAGGCCATTCAGAAATTTACTGACGAGCCGACCCTGGTCCAAGCAGTTCATGTCCTCCGCGAGCTCCACGAGTCGGCCATAATATGCTAGAAGGGATTCCCCTGTCCTGAGCTTGAAATCACGGAATTCTACTACCCGCTTCGGCGTTTGCGCCGGGAACTGATTGTGAGGATCTAGGATCGAGCTCAGAAAAGTGGGTTTGAATTCAATGATTCACCTAGGTACAACACGAGGCTATATATAGTCTCTAGGAACCGCCTGGTCGGATCCATTTCTCTCGGCCGCGCCTGCGCCACCCAGTCTAGAAGCTCCTGTAGGCAGATCCGATAGTACGTTTCAGCTTCTCCCGTCAGCGTATTAGCCAGGCCATGGAAAAACTCGTCTGCGTCCAATCGATCGCGCTCCCATCGAGCCCGCAGGTTCTCCAGCTGCATCAGGTAGTTTTTCAGGGATGGTCCACGACGCACCTCTCCCGAGAATCTCTTTGGCACTTCCACCTTCGGGAGCATTGTGTAAAACCAACGCGTCAACGCCGCCTCTTCCTCAAAACCTTGCCAAGACGCGCTGCGCTGGTAAGGCCGATCGCTGACTCTCCTTCCTTCTGTCCTTACGGTCACCTCTCCAGCGGCGGGCCTCTTCGGCTCGCCCTCTGCCCCGTCCCTCTCCACTCATAGCGGTGGTCTAGGCTCCACTCCTGAGCCCGTGGCTCCGCTCGTCATTCCTTGAGCCTTTTGCACCCTGCGCGTCCGTCCTTGCTCTTGCTTCACACTCATTCTTCCCGTCACCTTCCATCTTCTCCTTTTCCGCTGTATGACCTTTCGCGGCAAAATTCAATCCCGACCTTGTGGGCATAACCTCCTCCAGCCAGAATGCTTGTATGTGATGAGCTCCGGCTCCTTCACCTAACTACGTCCTTTCGCCCTTCCTAACACATCTTAGCTTGTCGTATCTCCTTAGGACTACTACTTGCTCTCCCTTGTTGCAAGAATCTCGTATTGAAAAGGAAACATACAAGCATTGAGGATAGATACGACAAGGAACCTCCTATACTACCAGCACAGCTACCATCACCCCTGTCCTGTCAATCCTCTAGTTTGTTCGCCAGTAGCTAGCGCAGCCTTTGAGAAGACTTGCATCCATACTGCCTTCCCCTCTCTTCCCCGCCTCTTGCTACCTTGCCTCCAGCTGACTCTGTTCAGATCCAGCTGGCTTCTTGGAGCACACCTGCCCACACACGAAAACAAACACACATACATGCCAACACCCATCCAAGCTCTGGTGGTAACCCTCCTTCCCCCCTTGCCGCTGCCTTGCGCTATACTTCCCGCCCACTGCCACGCTCTGTTTCCACAGTGCCGCCCACCCCTTTCTGCCATGCACTGCCTGACCCCTCGCTTTGGCAGACATTCAACATTTCCCCCCCTTTCTCCTGGTTCCCTCTTTCCCCAACAGTCATCCACCCCTTCGCCTCCCATCCTCGTCACTGCTCTGCTCGCTATATACAGTAGGTACAGTATATACATCCCCCATCTGTTCTCACTATCCTTCTCACATTCATGCAAATGTAACACATGGACTAAATCGCCCGCATTCCACTCGAGGGAATGCGCCACCTGTTACCATAACGCTCCTGTTACCATAACGCACCTGTTCCCATAACGCACCTGTTACCAAACACACTTTTTACCATATTGCACTTGTTACCGTAACGCACCTATTACCATAGCACACCTGTTAGCAGAACGCATCTGTTACAATAATGCACATGTTACCATCACGCACATGTTACGATTATGCACTAGGAGCTGTGGGCTGGCCGGCTAGGAGAACGTGTTAGTTGCTCCTCGCGGCCATGAACTCATGGGGCTCTCCTCGGCACCGCCGGATCCTTGCCTTTGACGGGCGCTATCGACTGTGACGTCCCTCCCCCTGAACAACTGACAACTCTAGTTGTCGCGAGGTTAACGTGGGTAAAATTTCCTTTCCGTTTCCCATGATTTTGAAGGTTAATTTGTATAGTAACTGGCATCAGCGGACCTACGTCGGCATCTGCATGAACAACCTCGGAGTCGTCATCATGTGTGGCAACTGGCATCGTCGGATCTGAGTCAACGACTGCACGAAAACTTTGGAGTTGTCATATGCGGCAGTTAACATCGGTGGCTCGTCGTCAACTTGCGCACGAGATTTGCGGAATGTGTTTACACACCTGGCGACAATGGACCCGCCCAACCTGTTAAGTGCAATGGCCTTTACTGCATTGGCAACAATGGGGAGTCAAACGCTGTCCCGACCAACCTGTTAAGTGCAATGGCTTTCATTGCATTGGCGGGCGCGTCATATGCAATCTCGGCATAAGTGCTCGTGGACAGACGGGACTTCGGACCCGCCGACACTACGGAGAAGGGCACGGGGTTGTGCGGGTAATCATAGCATTCTACTAGCGTTCTTACTGCTTGCTGTGTTCACAGAGAAATTTGGCAAGAGTTTCACTAAGAAATTGAGAAGAACAACTAGAATATAGTACAAAAATGAGGCATGCATGTCAATATGAATAGAATGGCATTACAACACCTAGTGAGCACTCTGGAACGTGAACTGCCAGCGCAGCATTAGAGCAGCTTGCCAACGCCCCAGAAGGGCGACCTGCCAGTGGAGCAGAGGGGCGACGTGCCAACCCTGCGGTAGGGTCTGCAAGCGCTGCATTCACAGGTGAATATATGCGCACATGTGCGCATCTACCAAGTAGGTGCAGCTCGACGGTTGCACCGTTAGGCACATTGCGCATGTGCCAGGTAGAAAACGTGTCGTCGATTTTGCCAGGTGTCCACCGTCGAGCACTTGATGCCATTCTGCAGGTCGATTTTTGCCAAAACCTCCTGGGCGTAGTTTGCACAATTCGGCAGAGTTTCGTAGTCGCTTGAATTCGGCCGACCAGTTCGCCGAGACGAGGCTCGCTCGCCAAACAGCGCCCTTCAATCGTAGAACGAGGCTCGTCGAAAAGCATCCTGTTCGTCAGAGTTCGCGAGACTCACTAGCCGGTCAAAGGACAAGCTCCTTGAACGACACCCTATCGATCAGAGCTCGTCGATGGGCTTGCCGACCAGAGGACAGCCTCGTCTAAAATCAGCCCCCGTTTTAGAGGACGGGTTGATCGTCAATCTCTGTCATCTCAACCCAAGAGCCAATGCAACGATCACTTCGTCAAATTCAACATGTCGCCGTATAGAGGATCTGCGCCCAAGCGAGGGCGAGGCCTTTCACTTCGACACTCCCTTGCCTAGCTCAAGCTTGGGCACCCGCACACAAGGTCCACCCAAAACCTACGTAATAGAGTAAAAAAAGATATTTCACTGACGTGCACACCCTTGCACGCCGATCACCGCACCGTCCATGTGAGAGGACATGGTGCCTATTGCTTTCACAGTGTCGTCGTCACCGATTTCAGCAGGTCAAACTTGGCCGACAGCGACAGAGCACCGGTTGAAGGCTGGAAAGTGCAGCACCTTTGTGAAGAAGTCCGTCGGCTGCTTGGAGCTCGGGATGTATTCCAGCGCAATCTTCTTGCGCTTCTCCATTTGCTGCAGCCAGGTGTATCGTCGCTCCATGTGCTTGAGGTTGCCCTTCAGCCCCAAGCCCTCTGCGACCGTGATGGTGGACCGATTATCCACATTCATAACAGTCGGCGTCCTAGCATCGAGAAGTTGGAACTCGGTGAGGAGGAGGCGGAGTCGACCAGCCTCCTTGCCAGCATGGGTGACCGCGACGCGCTCCAACTCTGTAAATGATAGAGTCGCACACTTAATGCGCTGGCTCGTCCAGGATATATCTGCGCCGCCAAAGATGAAAACGTAGCCACTCGTGCTAGTGCGATTCTGTTTGTTGCCTGCGTCGTCAGCGTCTACGTAGCCCACCAGTTTTAGAATCTCCGGTCAGCCGCCGGACTCCGTAACAAAATCGCGCGTGTCGGCGAGGTAGGTGAGACAACGGCCGACCTCGCGCCAGTGCTGGTCGTTCCTCATTGTCAAACCGGACCACACATTGCTGCACGCGAAGGCAATGTCTGGCCGAGTTGTCGTAGTGGGGAACGATAGCGAACCGACCTTCTGACGGTGCTCCTCTTCTTCACGCGGCTGGAAATCATCGTCGTTGAAAGTCGGCTCGGCGTAGGCGTCGACAGAAACAGGCGTCTTCGGATGCCAACCAGTCCGTTCCTCGTTGATAGAGCCCCTTTGCAGCTTGTCGACGTAGGACAGCTGATACAACCACAGCTTCCGCGCAGGTCGGTCACGCACAATTTTGAGCCCCAAATACTTCTTGACTGGGCTGATCTCGCGCAGCTCAAAGGCAGCCTTCAGCAGCTCCTTCAACTCCTTCAGCATTGCGGTACTGCTGCTGGCGGCGAGCAGGTCATCGACTCCGTCGTCGTCAACTCTGAAATAGGAGAGCCTCGTCGACCTAGATATTGCTCCAGCCGGCGCCAGTCAGCACACGTCGAGCGCCGAGTACCACAGTAGCGGACTCTGCTTGAGGCCATACAAGCTCTTCAGCAGCTTGCATACGCGGCCAGTGCCATCGTTGTTGTACGCGGCTGGTCCATGTAGAGGACGCAGTCGAGCTTGCTCTGCAGGAAGGCGTTCTTTATGTCGAGCTACATGAAGTGCAGGTTAAGGACGACAACGATACTGAGGAAAATCCGCAGCATGACGTAGCTCCCGACCGGTGCGTATGTCTCGTCTTAGTCGGCTCCGTAGACCTGCGTGAAGCCTTTCACCACCAGGTGCGCCTTTTCATGAGTGACCTTGTCGTCGATGTGGTACTTCATCATCAGAACCCAGCGGTTCTTCATGACATTAACACCGCACGGATGCTCGACCAGCTCCCATGTGCCGTTGGAGATGAGACTTTGAATCTCTTCTTCCATGGCGACCTTCACCGCCTCTCTCTTCTAGCTCGCCAACGCCTCCTTCACCGTCATTGTCACAATCTCCCAGCTGTGCTCCAGGTCGGCGTGCACGTCAGGGTCGAGCTAGGGCAAGGCGACGTCGGCAGGCAAGCATGGTAGCTCAGCTTCTTGCGAGGCTTGCCAAAGTTGGAGTAGGTAGAACGTCGAATTGCCAACTTATCGGTCGAGACTTCCACCAAGTTGTTGTCGCTGGACTTCTCCCCAGTTGATAGCTCCCCTTCATCCATCGATGACTTCAACAACTTCGCTCGATGTGCAGTCGTCGAGTTGCTCCTATGTCATCAGCCCTTCTATCGACAACTCATAGAAAACGAGTTCCTCCAAAATGCGCTCCCCATTCGATGGCTCCCCTGCCGATGACTCCTCTGAAGCGCGATCCTTGGTCGACGGCCCCTCTGTCCACAACTCCTTTGAAACGAGCTCCTCATTCGATGAAGACTTCACTCCATCTCCGTCATGCTCGACGACAAATCATGTTGACCGCTAGCGATGCCAATGGGCGGAGCCGAAGGCGACGCACCAGTGCTTCCCTCAACGCTGGGTACGGGCATCAAAGAACTGGTTCCGAAAGTAGATTATGATCACCTGGGTACAACACAAGGCTATATATAGGTTCAACACAAGGCCCGTAACCCTGGTGTTACTAGAAGGTTCCGAGGGTCGCGAAGCATCCCAAACGGGTCCTTGCCGAATTCGGTAGAAGGCAATTCGGTGGCAACCGAAAAGCATAGAATTCGGTGCACACAACCTAGAATGGTGCTAAAACTATAATAAGCTATAGTAAGCAAAGTTTCTAAGTAAAACGAGCAAAATCATGCATAATAAATTAGAACTAAACAAGGTAATGCATGATGAGGTAAATACAAGTAGGTAAAGCCGTCATACTCTCACAGCTAGCGGCCGACGTCGATGCCGACTTATGCAGGGCGGCGGCAAGTGATGGGAGGGAGGCAGGAAGAGGCGGAGGAGCTTTCGACGTGGGCGGAATTAAGGGAGCGGGATCGACGGACTGATTGTCGTCCGACCGCGGCGAGCAAATGAATCGTCGCCGACGATGAACCTGTTGGCAGGGAAACCTGCGACTGCGCCTACACCGGCCCATGCACCGCCTTCCACACCTCCAAAGACACCGTCTCGTAAAAGATTTCTTCCACGGTTGTGACAATGCGATTGTCGGTGAGGTCGAACACCTCCCACCCTTTACTCTCTGACGAAACACCGAGGTGAATTCCCCAGCGTGCCTTCGGCGCCAACTTTCCACTGCGCTACTGCTTCGGGACCATGAACTTCACCATGCAGCCCCACACTTGCGCAAGCGTGAGGTCCGGTTTTTTTTCAAATAGCAACTCGTGCGGCGCCGTCCTCGGATGAAGGAAAGCCTGTTCGAGACAATTGCACTCCCAGACGGCTTCGTGAAGGGTGAGGTGCTACCTTTGATGCTTCACGCCTATCTGAAGTAGCATCGTCCGCACGGCTTCGACGATGGCAGCTCCACATGCTCCAAACCGCTGCTCAGCTCCAAAGGCAGCTCCGCATGCTCCAAAGCGGAACTCTTCGCCTCCCCAAACCGCACGCCTATCTTCGCCTCATTCTCCCCCTTCCAATCCTTATATATCAGGTTCTCCATGAACTTGCTGTCCCTGCTCACCAAGAATTTCTTGGTGAATGGGTCCCAAAGAAGCCACCCTTTGCTGTTTTGAGCCATGCACAAGTGCGCCGCCCATATCGCCTTGGCACCAAGCTTGTTGTGCCGAAGATGCTTAGGCACGAGCGCCATGCACATGCACCCGAACACTCGAAGCATATCCACCTTGGGCTTCCTTCCAATCCACTCCACATAGGGCACCCATTTGTCTGCTCCCACATAAGTCAAAGCTCTGTTCTTGGCCACACACGCGCTCCAAACCGCATCAGGCCAGAAATAATCGGGTAACCCGGCTTCAATGAGCAACCCGCGTGCCGTCTCCGTGATTGTGCGGTTCGCTCTCGGCGATGCCGTTCATTTCAGGGGAGTATGGCATGGTAAGGGAGTGCCTTATGCCATTCTTCTTTAGCCACAATCCGAACTCCTTGCTCAGGAACTCTCCCCCTCGATCGGTGCGGATTGACTTGACTAGCCGGTCTTGTTGCCGCTCCACCATCGGCAACCAATCGGTCTTCACCATTTCAGCCACGTCGCTCTTCTTGGACAGCACGTACACCCAAGTCATGCGGGTGTAGACGTCGACTATGGTGAGGAAGTACTCAGCTCCAGTAGCTCCAAGCTTCAAGGGGCCCACCTCGTCCATCACCACCTCATCAAGTGGTGCCTTAGCCGTTGCCTCCGAACTAGAGAACGGGTAACGGGTGAACTTGGCTTGCATGCACGTCGGGCAGCCAAGAACCTCATCAGGCTCCCCCTTCACACGTATGCCAGCAACCATCTCTCCCTTTACTAGCTACTGCAAGATGGGCAGGGCCATATGCCCTATGCGCCGATCCAAGGTGAGCCAATCACACTCCCCTGTAGCCGAAGTCGGATTGGAGAATGCGGCGCTCGCAATAGCACCCCACATGCTCTCTCCGTGGGCCTCCTCCGCTACTGCCTTGGGGTAATCCTCACCCTTGTGCTGCTTCTTGGCTGCTGCACCACTCTCCTTGTGTTCACCGAGCTTGCTGGTCCCTCCAAGATTGCACTTCTTAGACTCATTCGCCTTGGCGCCATCGTTCGCACCATAGCCGCTACCAACCGCTTAACTCTTGGTGCTGACGCTTGCTGCCACTTGCCTCTCCTTAGTCATGGTGACCACAGGGATCTGCCACTTCTTGTTGTAGACATCCCTGTCCTCATGAAGGTCCAAAAGAATCCGCTCACCAATCCTTGCGGTGTAGGTCTTGGCTCCCTTCGAGCTTGTGTCCATGGTGGCCTTTTGCAACCGCCGCACGGAAATCAGGTTTGCAGCAAGGTTGGGCACCCAAAGCACGTTCTTGAGGCCCACCATCTTCCCATCAGCACCCTTCAACATGGCCTTGCCCATTCCTTTCACCTCTGCTCGCTGCCCCAAGGCCGATGTGACATGCTTCACCGGTGACGGTTCGAGTTCGGTGAGCAAGTCCGCGCGAGGTGTCATGCTATAGGTAGCGCTGCTATCGATCACCCAATAGTCCAGGGAGTGTAGGGTCACCTTCCCCACAGCAGCAGGCTCCTCAAAGAATTCATCCTTCTCTGGTGCAGCCGCTGCTTGCGTCGACACGAAGAAGAATTGGCCCGGAAAGCGATCGTCCCTCGACTCGCTCTCGTTGCCTTCACTCTTCATGTTTGCAGCACTACCTCCGCGACCACCACGGCCTCCACGGCCTCTTCCTCTCCCTCCACCTGCTCCTCTACCCTCCTGGCCTTGAGCAGGGGTCCAACCATCAGGGAGCTTACAGCAATCGCGCCACATGTGACAAAGGTGGCACTCTCCGTCGAATCGGCCGCGACCACGTCCGTAGCTCTTGTCGTCGCTGCCGTAACCACCACTCCCGTGGCCTCCATTGAAGTTGTTGCTACCAAATCTGCCTCCCCCTCGTCCTCTGCCTCTTCCACGGCCGTACCCCCTACCGATGCTTGCTGCCCCGGCGCCATCCGCACTCGCCAACTCACGGCGGCGGAAATCCTCTTGAAGGATTGCTCGCATCATGTCTTCAAGCGATAGGCGGGGCAGATCACGGTTGAGGTTGATGATGAGGGAGGACCATGACTCAGGGAGTAGGGCCAGCAACTTGGTCTTCTTCTGGAGCTCACTGTTGTTCAAATCAGCTCTCTCAAGCCGCGTCAACTAGTCAAACAATTTCTGCACCCCTTCTTCCACGAGTTCATCTTCTTCAATTCGTAGTGTCGCCATTTGCCGTTCCAACACCAAAGCTACCGCCGCTGTTGCAGGAGCGTGTACACCCTTGAGAGCAGCCCATGCATTTGGTCCCTTCTCTGGTTCACGCTGGAATGGCTTGATGTGACGGATTTTGCTGCTCCCCAACGCTTGCCCAAGTAGGAGATAGCCTTGTGCGCTCTTCCGCACCCACGGGCTCTTCTCCGGGTCGTTCTCGGGACGCTTCTCCGTTCCTTCCATCACCTCCAGTAGGTCATAGTGGTCAAACAAGTTCTCCATTCTGAAGGACCATTCAGCAAAGTTATCGCCGTTGAACTTGTCAAGCCCGAACACTCTTGGTTCGTCCCTAGAAGGTCCAAGAGTAGGTTGCACGGACGCCATGGCTGAGTCACGGGGTTGACCTTGTGCTTGGGGTCCTCCACTGCCTCCAGCACCTCTGTCACCCCTTTCCTCAGGTCCAGCCATCGTCCAAGCTGCTCCAAGGCGCTCTGATACCGCTTGTTATAGTCACAGTAGGCTCCAATGTGCCTAAAGCAAAAGATAGAGTGCACAATCGGATTTCTGCACAGCGGCTTTAAACGTTCATAGCGTTCTGGTCACAGCTTCAAATGACCTTATTCAACTTGGATCTGGAGCGTCTTTACATCGCACAATTAGGAAGAGTTACGAGTTGGGAATGACTCCCAGCTCCCACAAACCCCAAGAGCCGAGGTACAGTGATGTGGAACAGTGCCACACTGTCCCCAACCACGAAGGGTCTCGAAACTACCCTTCACAAGGGCCTACACCAAGTGAAATGTTACACTACACAAAGTAATGTAACTATTCTTAAAGCTCGCGTCTCATATTTCTGCTATCCAACCAAGTGTTAAACGGTTGGAATTCGGTAACAGCAAAGTTTGTCGCAAAGCACACCAAAGCAAGGGGTGATTTGGGAAAGTTGGCTGTCGCACACTTCCCGTGCACACCAAGCGTTTACAACTTACGAAAATATGAGACTCTGAAACTCAACGTTGACAGAAGGGGGGACCGAACCTGTCCCCCTTGGCTTGTTTTCCACCCAAACCAACCCACCCTGGTTTGTTTTGGCCTCGACTGTTTTGGTAGTTCGCTGTGATTTTTTCACCCACTCGTCATATATTTCGCTTTCGTTACCCAATCACAGTCAAGCAAACCCAACCAAGTGTTAAACGGTTGGAAATATGAGACGCGAGCTTTAAGACCGCGTGACATGCGACTAGCGATGACTCGCTATTGACTCGACACACACACTCGACATCATGACTAAACATTCACACACTATTATAAGCATGAAATATATATTATCCCATGCACTCATACAATTCCATGCACACACGCATCCACGCACACGGACAACAAGCGGAGTGCAAACCGTAGAGTTGCACCAACATACACCCACATGACTTGGGTGTATGTGCTGTCCAAGAAGAGGGACGTCGCTGAAACGGTGAGAATGGATGTTGGTGCAACCCTACGGTTTGCACTCGGCTTGTTGTCCGTGTGCGTGCATGTGTGTGTGTATGGAATGGTATGAAGGCATGGGATAATATATATTTCATGCTTATAATTGTGTGTGAATGTTGAGTCATGATGTCGAGTGTGTGTGCCGAGTCAATAGCGAGTTATCGCTAGACGCGTGTTACGCGGTCATTTGTGTCTCGCGCGCGGTTTCTATTTTGTCGTGCGCGGTTTCTATTTTGTCCTGTGTCGAACGTTCGGCGTGTCGCAGGTGTGTGCAGCAGACCCATCAAGAACTCAAAGATGAGTTTGTGATGAAGAGCCCGAGCCTTGGTGTCAAGCCTCAAGTGATTTCGAAGCTCGCCAAAAGGGTACACCTCAAGATATTGAAGATAGTTACATTACTTTGTGTAGTGTAACATTTCACTTGGTGTAGGCCCTAGTGAAGGGTAGTTTCGAGACCCTTCGTGGTTGGGGACAGTGTGGCACTGTTCCACATCACTGTACCTCGGCTCTTGGGGTTTGTAGGAGCTGGGAGTCATTCCCAACTCGTAACTCTTCCTAACTCTTCCTATCTTGTGTTCTAAGACTATAGTGGCTGCCATAGTGCCGTTCGTTCAAACTGACGTTGTGTCGTCAATACTTGGTTAAATCGTGCGATCTAAACTGCCTATTGTAGGCGACAATAAGACGCTCCAGATCCAAGTTGAATCAAGTCATTTGAAGCTGTGACCAGAACGCTATGAACGTTTGAAGCCGCTGTGCAGAAATCCGGCTGTGCACTCTATCTTTCGTTTTAGGCACATTGGAGCCTACTATGACTATAACAATGGATTGGTTGCCAATGGTGGAGCGACAACAATACCGGCTAGTCAAGTCAATCCGCACCGATCGAAGGGGAGATTTCCTGAGCAATGATGGTCGGAGATGATGAGGAAAGTGACTACGAGGTGTGTGCCTTTGTGTTCTTCTCTCCGGTGGAGGTGCCGGGGGAACCAGCAACTCTCAAGGAGGCTTTGGAGAGTACTGATGCTGAGGAGTGGAAGAAGGCCATGTAGAGCAAGCTGAAGAGTATTGAGGAGAATGACACATGGGAATTGGTGGAGCTACCGGAGGGGCGTAAGGCGATTACGTCCAAGTGGCTCTTCAAGATCAAGTCGGACGCCAACGGCAAGATCGAGCGCTACAAGTCTATGCTTGTGGCCAAGGGGTACCAGCAGAAGGAGAAGGTGGACTTCAAGGAGTTGTTTGCTCCTGTGGTGACGCCG
The DNA here is from genome assembly GCA_947471745.1 of Closterium sp. Naga37s-1. Taxonomy (NCBI): domain Eukaryota; kingdom Viridiplantae; phylum Streptophyta; class Zygnematophyceae; order Desmidiales; family Closteriaceae; genus Closterium; species Closterium sp. Naga37s-1. The sequence goes on from CANJKZ010000212.1 coordinate 1,076,439, forward strand.
ACAACGCTGCGGACCCTACTCGCGGGAGCTGCCATCAAAGGATGGGTGGTGAAGCAGATGGACGTGACAACCGCGTTCCTCAATGGCATCCTCGAAGAAGAGATTTTCTTGGCGTAGCCAGAGGGGTTTAAAGATGGTAGTGGCAGAGTTTTGAAGCTGAAGAAGGCCCTCCAAGGGCTGAAGCAGGCCCCTAGGCAGTGGTACTTGAATCTGCGAGAAGTTTTGGAGCAGATCGGCTTCACTCCCTCAACAGCCGATCACTCCTTGTTCATGCTAGGCGAGGGGGAGCAGAGGAGCTTCACGGTGGTCTATGTAGATGACATCCTCATCTTCTCACCCTCCTCTGACCTTGTGAAGGAGGTGATGCTGAAGCTTCAGGACAAGTTCAAGTGCAAGGCAGTTGGGAACGTGAACTTCTACCTCGGGCTCCACATCGAACGCGACGTGGAGAAGCGGTGCTTGCGGGTGCACCAAGACAAGTACCTGGAGGCGTTGGCTCCCAACTTTGGGCAGAGTGAAGGTCATGTGGCTACACCCTTTCCTTCTGGGTTCAAGTGTGTGAAGGGACCAGAGGAGGAGAGCGTTGGTGAAGAGGAGAGGCGTCGTGTGTGTGGAACGTTTGGCGTGTCGCAGGTGTGTGCAGTAGACCCATCAAGAACTCAAGGATGAGTTTATGGTGAAGAACCAGAGCCTTGGTTTCAAGACTCAAGTGATCGCGGAGCCTGCGAAAGGGGTACACCTCAAAGATAACACTGACTCAGTCACACATGGTGCAGCAGGTCCTTCGACGGTTCGGGTTTCAGTTCTCCACCACACAGCCCACTCCTCTTGTCGTTTACCACCGACTCACTGGCTCGACGAGCCCTTTGAGTCTAGTGGTCCCTACGCAGAGCTCGTGGGCTGCCTCATGTACCTGATGACTTGTACTCGGCCAGACCTTGCCTTCCCCTCCGTGTCCTCTCTCGCTTTGTTGCGACTGGGAGATACCGTCCTGTTCACTGGACAGCTGTTGTGAGGGTGGCGAAGTACCTGGCGACTACATCAGGCATGGGGCTTGTGCTTGGAGGGACACAGCCAGTTGTGTTGACCGGTCACTGCGGCTCTTCCTACGCTGACGACGTGGAGACTCAGTGTTCGACTTAGGGTTACTCCTTCAGTCTGGGTGCTGGTGCTGTGTCGTGGAGGTCTACACGGTCATCGTCTGTGGCTTCGTCCAGTGCAGAGGCAGAGATCTACGCTGGTGCCATGGCGGCACAAGAGCTTTGCTGGTTGACCTACTTGCTCGCCGACCTTGGTGAGCGGCCTCGCTCTACGCTGACAACAAGGCCATGATCCTCCTGTGTCAAGAGCAACGACTGGAGAGCAGAGTGAAGCATATTGACGTGAGGTACTTCCTCCTGCGAGAGATGCAGCGACGCGGCCAGACACGCCTGGACTTTGTGGCCTCAGAGGCCAACACTGCCGACGTCTTCACCAAGGCCTTGGCGCCTGGTGACCACCACAGGCTCTGTGTGCAATTGGGGCTTGTTGAGGTAGGCTCTCGTTTGCTGTAGACTTGATGTTTGCTCTGCTTTTTGTGCTTCTGTATATATTAGTAAACTCTTGAACTGGCCTTGTGGCCACTTGCTTGTGCTCGGAGTGTGTGGTGACTCTGAGCGCCACCCTGAGCTTTGCTTTGTTGCTTGCACTTGACTGGTCTTGTGACCGTTGTTTCCCTTGCGAGTTCTTTGATGCACCTCGCTTAGCCTATGGGGGTGTGTCAAATAATGTTCATATGCATTGTTAGATTTCTAGGCTACAGTGAGTTGCCCTTAGAGGGTACAACCCATCCTAGGTTACTTTTGTATCCCCCTCGACTTTCAAACACATAACATTCTCTCGACTATTCTCTCCTAGGATATTTTAAGAGGATGTACGGAATTACAATTCCTTACTGTACTCTCCCTTTAGCGGGTACGATTCTGAGGGGATTGCATCAACACGTTTGGCCAACATTCCCGCACTGAACCACTCCCGAGTCGCCCCCGCACCGATTGCAACCCTCTGGACCCACCCTCGCCCGACCTCCCCCCCCAGCTAGGATTCCCCCTATTTAATCCCGCAACCTTTTATGTATCGTCATTCTGTAATTTCGAAGTCACGTTATTCGTTATTCTGCGCACTCTGAAAGTTCATTCATAACATTGCGGGTCTGACCAGCCATACTCTTATCTATTACCTAGAGTATGAAAAATCATACAAAAAGCTTCACATTGAGAAAGCTTGCTTCTGTAGCAATTGGCATCGTTCTCATTACAATGGGTGCTCAAGTACAATGGTTCCTAGCAATAATAATAATATACTATCACATCCAAAATGTCTAAGAACTACTACTCTCAGAAGATGACTAGCATGGGGAGAGTGGTTGGGAATTGAACTTGAGCGATTGTAAAAATGAGAGAAGTGGGTGGGGGAAGAATGACCCCAGCCCACATCATATATTCGGAGAATGCGAATACCGCGCTTCGACGATGCACGAAATTGCGTTACAGTCAGCTTCGCTTTCACAATACGCAAATTTGAAAGCGATAAACGCTTAGAAATTTTTCATATTGAGAAAGCTTGCTTCTGTAGCAATTGGCATCCTTCTCATTACAATGGGTGATGCTGAGACATGTGCAAGGGGGCGTGACGGCGGCACTTGAGGGCCCTGGAATGTTGTGCTGGTTATGGCGCATGAGCCGTTGATTGGAGGTTGCGAGAGGCGTCAATCAAACGGTCGGCGGTGGGGGTGACATACATTTCCTTGGCCGCTTCACTGCGCCATCGGCCTAGCTGTTTGAAGAGCAGGTCCTCAATTCCTGCATTTGCCGCTACAGTTGCCGCCCCTTTGCGAAAGGAATGGGTGCCGAGCGCGTGGTCGCCGAGGCCGACGGCGTGGAAAGCTTCCTTGCACCAATTGCGTATTGTGGTATACGATGGTGGTTTGACTGGGAGTGAGTCGCTCGTGGCCAAACCAAACAGTCGGATTAATGGCCCTGGTGTGGTAGAACCATATCCTGCCAGTTGGATGAAGCGCTTGGTGCATCGAACGGGGCAGAAGGGTCCCTAGCTTGCGGCAATAGGCACCCATGAGCCCTTCCCCTCTTGGTCGGTCTTCGAGCGCGGGATGAGTAGCCACATGGCATCGTCTTCAAACTGGATATCGTTCCAGCAGATGGCGGCGAGATCCGAATACCGAAGGAAGCCGGCGTACATGAGAAGTGGTATGAGTCCTTTTTGAAAGGTGGATGGGTCGTCCGAGCTAATGAAGTGTGCGGCCATGGCGTGCACTTGGTGAAGAGACACCGGTTCTTTGGTTCGGTGGGGCCGAGGGCAGTGGCGTTTGGCAAATTCTCGGACTTGAGATGTCATTGGGCCGATGGTAGGGCAGGCGGCCCCAATCATGCGGTGGGCAAAACCAACCGCCGAGCAAGTGAGTTGCACCACTGAGAAGGTGGCTTGGTGGCGAATGGCGTAGACGAGGTACAGCGCGAGTGTCATATCTTGTGCTGGCATAAATGGTAATTTAGTCTTGATGGAGAATGCTGCCAGTATGGTTCGTAAGTCTTGATCATAGATTCCGCACGCGTTTGCAGCATCATTGTGAGCAATTGGCTCTGCAGCGAGCGGAGTAATCCTGAAGCGATTAGAGAGGACGCAGGCAAATATGTTAACGGAAGGAGATGCGCAAGGCCATCATCATGCTATGGGGGAGGCCGGAACCCGAGAATGCTGTGGTGTACATGCCTGGTGCGAGGCATTGACTTCCGTGACTAAGTTTCAGGCAATCACGGATCGGCGAGGCCCAGGCGGGTGGCGAGGGTTGGAGAAGTGGCCACCAACTTGCCCCGGGCCAGAAGGGGACAATGAGTGTCAGTGAGGCTGATGTCCTTTGTGCGTGGTGAAGGACTGCCGGGATCAATTGTGGTGGTGGAAAAGCGAAACCATGTTCGTCAGCCCAGGATGTTGCGAAGGCATTGATCGCTAATGCCTTGGGATATGGGTGTTCGCAGTAGATCGGGGGAGCTTGGCATTCGCAGCACTGGCAAAGAGATCTATAGAGTGCGGCCCCCAACGTCGCTCGAGAAGATTAAACCATGGGGCCTTCAAGGTGTAGTCATCTCGGTCGAGAGTCTTCGAGAGCTCGTCCGCGAGCGTGTTAAGCTCGCGAGGTATCCATTCCATGATCAAGCGAATGCGACGAGTCATGCAGGTGCGGATGATGGCTTTGCATGCGGTAGTGAGAAAGCTGTTGCGTGATCCACCCTTTTTTAGAATAAAGAATACGCCCTGGTTGTCGACACGCACGAGCACATGCTTGTTCTGGATGAAGCCGGTGAAAGTTTGCAGTGCCCAGAGCACCCCCTCTAACTCACGACGAGTACTGGACGTGCCAAGTAGTTCCGGGGGCATGTTCGCGTAGGCCTTATGAGTCGTCGTGGAGAATGTGTCGAGTGTGGCCCCCCAGCTGCGCGCACTGGCGTCGACGTGAATGATTGCGTCGTAGCTACCGCGAACATGAAATGGGGCTCCATTGAAGTGGTCGAACTCGGTTGACCAGAACTCCAACTCTTCGCAAGCACTCGGAGACAGTAACAACTTCCTGTTCCATGAAGACGCATCGTTGATGGTTTGTAGTAAGCCATGACTGAATGCTCGCGCAGTCGCCCCAAGGGCAAGGGTCATGGAGGCGAGCATGCCTGTGATACGTGCGACTTGCCGTATTGGGACTTTGTGCTGTGCACGTACTGCTGCCCATAATGAAGCGATGGTGGATTGCAGGACGCTTTGTCGCTCGGTGCCGACAGAAAATTGTCCCCGCTGGGTATCGAGCTCCAATCCTAGGAATCTTAGCTGCTGAGTAGGATGGAGATGAGACTTTTTGGCATTGATCACGAGGCCCGCTTCTCTTAGGTCCGTGATCGTGCGGGTGCAGACATCTCGAGCCGCGGCTTCTGTGTGGCATAGAAAGAGGATGTCATCTACATAGGGAATGACGCGGACCCCTGTTGCTCGCCATCGACGTGCCAACTACTTGATCAATTGAGTAAAGACGAAAGGCGCCGTCGCTAGTCCGAACGGAAGTGATCTGAAACAGTACGAACGTCCCTCAAACTGAAAGCCCAAGAATTTCCAACAGGACGCGTGGATGTCAACGTGGTGGTAACCCGACTTGAGATCAATTGAAAACATCCAATCCCCCGGATGTGCAAGTTCCGCCACGCGAGATAGTCCTTCGTACTTGAACTTCGGAATGCACAACTCGTTATTAACTTTGTGTAAATCTAGGATGAGGTGACACTTGTCTCGCTGCTCGACGACGTTGAGGGGGCTAATGCATGCAAGCTCCAATGATGGCACCTCGATTGCTGCACCGGTTTGAAGGAGGTCTACGATGGCTGATCGCGTAAAATCCATGTGAGCATGGGTTCCAGAATGATTGGAGCACTGAAATGGTTGTGGCGGTCCTTGTTTCCACGACATCCAGTAGCCTCGTTCGATAATTGATAAGATAAGACTGCTCGTACACCATGTTCGCCACCAAGCCAATGCGGATCGCAAGCGCCCTCGCATGATGGAAATTGTCCTATCCGTCACTGCGTATTCGAAAGTGTCATCTTGTTGCCCCAAGGCATGCATCGGAAGGCCTGCACATGGCAGTATACGAGACAAGTGTCGCCTCATCCTAGATTTACGCAAAGTTAATAACGAGTTGTGCATCCTTGCCTGTACCCTGCTTATTATCTCTCAAGCGGTCCTTCATTAATAATAAGCAGGGTACAGGCAAGGCACATAGGAATCAGCAGGGCCTAACCTGCAGTCTAGGCATCCAAACCAGCTAACAATCAAGTGACAACAACAACCAACACACACTCCTGTGTCCAGCCTGCTGCTCAGAGCTGCCTACCTACTGCCTAGCCCCCTGGAACACCTCCTCGTGTCCTCTCACCTCCAACCGCTCCTCTACTCCAGCCCCCTCACCCATCCAGGTCCGGCCCCCAGTCCAGCTCGTCCTCAAGGACCTGCGAGAGGTCCCCAAGGCGTGGCTCCCACGGGTCGACTAGGGCCTGGGGGTGTGCACGCTCAGTTGCCCTGTTGGACTTTGCCAGCAGGGTATTGGCCTGGCCGCGCTGGAGCATCACCGACCAGCGCTGTCGGTAGTGTGCTGTGAGCTTGGAGGCCACCGTGGTGAGCCTCCCCTGCCTGTACTTCTTCTTGGCCGCCTGGGTGCCTAGGAGGCGTAGGAACCGCTGGGTGTCTTGTGCCAATGCCCCATAGGTCTCTACCGCCAGCCCGAACACCCCCACGAACTCCGGGCGCCCCTCGTACAGCCCTCTCTTCGTCCTTGCCGCATCCTCTGCTGCCCAGCCAGGACGCTTCACAGCCCGGGTGTCTCTACGCTGCAGAACGGGGTCGGTTATGGTGACGTCAGTCACGAAGGTCTCGGCCGACTCCCTGTCCACGATGACCAGGTCTGCTCGCTTAGGGTTGACTATTTGCGAGTAGGCGCAGGTCTCATGAATGGTCATGTAGTCGGCCTCCCTGGCCATCCGTAGGGCAGCGTACACCAGGCTGTTGTGCGTGTTAGTCCTGTCCCTCCCCTTTGCGCATCGCAGCAGATGGTTGGGTAGGCTACGGTCGTCGATCTTCGACCGTGGCTTGCCGCAGGGGCACTGCTCTGTCACCGCCAGGGTCAGCCCCAGCCGGAAGCCGAGGGCAATGGCGAACTGGCCGGGGGAGAAGGTCAGGTCTACGCGTGTGGGGATTGCGCGCAGCCAGTCTCCTTCCCCCGTCCTCTGCAGAGCAATCAGGCGAACTACGTGGCCGTTGTCCACCCCCGGCTTGTCGATCCGCGTGTCACCCACCAGCTCCGCCGCCCGGTCCAGGTTCACTTGCTTGGACAGTCTCTCCTGCAGGTGGCCCTTCCTCTCCCTCCTCTGGCCGGCCTCCCTAAGGATTTCCCGCGCCGATTCAGGAAGCCTGTTCCGCAGGTCCTGTAGGGCTGTTCTCCCCCCGCTCACGCCCCCCTCCTCATGCGGCGACAACAGCGCCGCCACTCGCTGCAGGGGGTGGTCCTGCGTGATGGCTCCTTGCAGCAGCAGGGCTTGCGCCGCGCTCAACGAAGCCAGGAACGCTGCGGGTGCCTCTGAGAGTGGGTCAACCAAGCCGAGCCCCCCCAGGGCGATCGGCAACAACGCCTGCCTCCACACAAAGCTTTGCTCTATCTCCTTAGCCGGTGTGTGTAGGTGTGCTACCTTGAGCGCCGTCCATAGTAGCTTTTCGCTCCACTCCCTCCATTCCCTCAGTGGGAGCACATCCGCGGGTGTGGTTCGCAGCAGGTAGGAGACCCTACGGGATATGCACCGTGTCAGCAGCAGCAGTGCGTGTTGGGGGTGGAACTTGCTGATGAGACCAAGCGGTGCCGCCGTGGTCTCTAGTGTCGCCCTCACCACCCGTCTGCTATACGCCAGCGTGCCGATCGGGCTACCCAAGACCTTGATACCGTCCACTGCCGCTACCAGTCCTTCTGGTAAGTCCTCTGTGCCCCCCGATGGGCTCCACGCCGTAGACTTGGCCAGGTTGCACCATAGTCCCAAACTCATTAGTTTGTTGCGTAGCATGTTCACCGCCCGTGTTGCCCCCGCCGGATCGCCGATGACCGTGATGTCGTCGGCGTACGCCATCATGGTGACGGTGGGAACTGCTACCGCCGTCGTGAGCAGGGCCGGCTGAATCGTCGTGAGCATGGGTCCAAGTGGGTCCCCCTGTCGTACCCCGCGCGCGCTGTCGATTGATGTCGCTGTGAAACCACTGTCGAGGAGGAGCTTCGACGGTTTGCCGTAGAGGGTGCGAACGAAGGGGAGGAGCTTGACGAGGCTCGTCCATTGAAGTGACTCAAAGAAGCAGCCGCGTTCAACCGAGTTGAACGCGTTCTCTATGTCCAGCTGGTGTGAATCACGCATTCTGCTCCCCCCAGGACGGCCACGCCGAACTGCACGGGTAGAAAATAGGCGCGGGTTTCCGCGGACAATTCCTTGAGCGCGGCCTTGGCCGTAATGCGTAGGATTGCCTCGCCTATGGCTATGGGCCTCACGCCTCCGTCCGGTTTCTCTAGTGCTATCAATCTAGCGGGGAGCAGGAGGTCCTGGAGCTGCTCATTCTGGTACTTGCTAAGCAGGTGGTTCACAGTCTTGAGGAGCAGCGTGAAGACTTCCCCATTTGTTAGAGCTGTGTCACGGAGATGCTCGAAACACGTGCCGGATGGGCCAGCCCCAATTCCATTCGGGCATTTCGCCAAGACTTCGCGAAAAGAATCCGCCCCGATCGCGAGCGCAGAGGTGGTGTAACCTTCCATACCCTCTGGTATTGCCGAGTCTGCCCTTGGGTGTTTTGAGCGAAGTGACTCCAGTGTCGCGTGCGAAGTTTCCGCCAGATGTGTAGTTCGTAACGCTGCCACTGCTTTCGCCAGGTTTGCTTTCCGAACCAGCCCCTCCGCCCTGGCACAGATACCCTCTGGGTCCGGCTGTGCCTGCTGGGTTTGGAGTTTGCCGGGAAGGTGCTAGCTTGCGTATACAGTGAGTCCCAATCCTCCTCGCGAAATTGCTGCAGGCGCTTCTCCACTCCCTCCCACCTATTTCCAGGGGTTTTCTCCAGGCTCGCCCTAAGTGTCAGCCTCGGTAGGAACTGTAGGATCCGCCACGCCGCCGGGCAGCTCAGAAACTTTGCCAACCGGAGGAGTGGGAGCGTGAGGCAGTGGCTGTAGATTTTTAGGATTTCCGGCGGAAGTTTCCGGACGAGGAAGGGTTGCGCGCTGGATTGCAGATGTCCCAAGTCCCATGCATGAACCCTCTGCCATGTGGCCTCATCATGCACGATAATGGTAGGATTACGCTCCTTGCTGGCAGCCTCGTTGGGCTGCTGCGGTGCGGATTCCCCCACGTTGGCACCCCCCTCTCTCCGTCCCTGTCCAGAACCCTGTCCCCTATCTGTGGCTGGGATGGGCACTCCCCGTTCAGCCTCCAGCTAGGCATCCTCCGATTCCGCCTCCTGTGAGGCCATATAGTCTGACCCTTCCTCTCCTTCTTCTTCATTCATTGGCTCCTCACCCTGTTCCTCTGGCATCCCATGTCGTTCCCGCCAGAAACCAGATCTGGCTTTCTCCCTCGCCATAGCTCCCGCCAGATCTCGGCTGCCTCTCCGTTGCCGGCTGCGGCGGCGGCGGCCAAGACCAGGGGGAGAGGCAGCCGAGATCTGGCGGCTGCCTCTCTTGCATGTAGGTGTGTTAGGCAGTTACCACTGCATGGTATAACCCGTGCCCTTATAGTGCTTTCCCCTTGATGTCTTTGCCACAGCTCACGCGCGGCCGAAGGCCGCGCTGTCGAGCGTCGGCCGTCTTCGGCGGCCGGCGTGAACCGCCGATTTTTTGGAGAGCAGAATGAGCTTACCAGTGAATAATGAGGAGGAAAGGGGTCACCTAGGCCTTATATATTAGGGAACTAGTCTAAAAACGGCTAAGGACTAGACTAGGCTAAGAAACTAGGCTAAAAACGGCTAAGGACCAGAACCCTAGGCTCTCTCTCTCTCTCTCTCTCTCTCTCTCTCTCTCTCTCTCTCTCTCTCTCTCTCTCTCTCTCTCTAATGGTCCTTGTATTGATATAACCTCGGAATACAAGCATGCAAGTCATAGAAACAAAGGTAACAGCAACGAATCCTACCACTCTAGAGTTCTAGGAAGGGCTCGACCACCGCAAAACAGTCCCCTATGTTCAATTCCTGCCCAATACCGCCTACCGGCGGGTTCTCTGCTGCCGCCGCCTCCCCCAGCTTGAGTAGCAGGCCCACAGATTGGGCTCGCTGCAGGGCCACCGACCATCTCTGTCTGAGCTGGTGCACAAACTTAGTGGCATGAAAGGATTTGGAGTCGGCGTTGAAGTGGCGCCGAGCCGCCGTGTCTGCTAATAGTTTCAGGAAGGCCGGTACTTCGGCGCATGGGCAGCCATAGGTTTCCACGGCCAGAGGGAAGAAGCCAACTGTCTCTGGCCGGCTCGCGTAATGCTTTACTTTTTTGTCAGCCTGCTCCCGAGCCGCCCATCCCCTCCCTTTCAGTGCCTCGGGGTCTCTAGTGCTGATGGGGTCAGTGATGGTGACGTCACACACATAGACCGCCCCGCTGCTCCTATCAGTCATAGTGAAATCGGCCGTCTGTTCCTCGATGGGCCAGTAGGCGGCTGACTCGCTGTGCACGATAAACCCTGCGTCCTGCGCCATGCTAATGCAAGCATCCCGCAGCTCATTGTGAGTGTTGATGCGGTGCTTTCCCGTGCCGCAGCGAAGGAGGTGGTTGGGGAGGCGGGGTTCAGTGATTTCCGTGTGGTCAGAGCAGTCGCACTTCTTTGGCGTTGAAAACGGGAGGCCAAGCCGAAAGCGCACAGCATTGGCGAAGTGCACGGGTCGTACACGTCTGTTTGGGGCAATGGGGATAGCGGTCAGCCAGTCGCCGGTTCCGTATCCCGTCAGCGAGAACATCCGCTGCGTATGGCCTGAGAGGGGGTTCGGCTTCATTTTCCTCGTGCCCTGGACCTGTACGGCGTATCTGCTGCTGTGGACCTTCAGACCGAGCACGTGCTGGAGCCTTATGTCCGAAGGTGACAGCCGCTCCTTCTCCAGAATCTCCCTCGCATCTCCTGGCAACGCCGCTTCGCACTCGGTAAGCCATGTGTGCAGTGGCGTTGTGTCGTCCCGTGGCAAGAGCATGTGGTTCCTTGCCTGGGTCAGTGCGTTTTCTGGGTCTAGCTCGAGGGAGGAGAGGAGGAGCGCAGCCTGGAGAAAACTAGCCGTGAAGCCGTATACTCCTTCTACTAAGGGGTCTGTGATACCGATGCCACCCAGTGACGGTGGCAGGGAAGCCTGCGCCCAGACACGTGCTTGTTCAGCTCTGCTCGTTCGAACGCGGATATCGCACGATACCAGCAGTGCAGCAAGCAGGTCCTGTCCCCACTGGCTCCAGCTGTCTGGGGGAGTAGGTGGAGTGTCGTCGATCTGATGAGGTAGGCCACGCGCCTGGAGATGTAGTGCGTAACTAACAGCGAGGCTACCTGGGGGTCAGCTTGTTGCAGGAGGGGCAGTGGCTTCGCCATCTCTTCTAGCTGTCCAGATAAAAATTTCGCCACCCCAGAGTCGAGCCCCAGGTAGCTGCCCAGGAGTCGCACACCGTCTGTTGAATACGGCACTCCTGGCGGAAGTTGTGTCTGGTCAACTGTGCATGAGCTCCAGGCCACGCACTTCTGTGGGCTGTGCTTCAGTCCCAGGCGTGCCAGTTTGTCAGTGAAGAACGTAAAAGCTGCTACTGTTCGAGGCGTTTCCCCTAGGAAAGTGACGTCATCCCCGTAAGCTAGGCAGAGTACGTCCGGATGGGCCTCAGCTGTTTCTCGGAGTGTGGGATGTATTCCAGCCGCGAACAAAAGTGGTCCAAGTGGGTCGCCCTGGCGCACCCCGCGTTCGCTTTTTAAAGGTTCGCTGTGGAATTTAGCGTCCAGGTGCAGCAGCGACGGGTTACCGTAGGTCAGTTTGACTAATGGCAGCAGTGGCGAAAGGCAGGGGTCCTGTAACGCCGTGGCGATGGCTTGTCGCGAAATACTGTTGAATGCGTTTGAAATGTCCGCTTGCAGTACCAGACTATTAGGACGGGCATCCAAAAATGCACGGGCAGCGTGGATGACCGCCTCTGCTCCCCCCGACACCGCCACACCGTATTGCTGTGGTAGAAAGTACTTGCGGGCAGATTCTCCCATGTCTGTAAGGGCAGCCTTGGCCGCAAGCCTAGTCAGACATTCGCCTATTGCGATTGGCCGGGCGCCTCCTCCAGGTTTGGCCAGAGCGATGAGTCGCGACGCCGTCAGCAGGTCTGCCACCGCACCTGGTAAATTTCCCCCCAGCATTGTATTTACTAAGGCGTGCAGATGGGTGCTGACCAGTGCGTTGGTTACGGTCGCGTCGCGCAGGTGCTCGAGTGTCGTGCCAGATGGCCCGGCCCCCACTCCGTTGTCGCATCTTCCCAACGTTTTAGCGAATTCAGCGGGGGTGATGGTCAACTTGGACCCACGTGTGTCAGGCCAGGTCGTCGTCGCGTGTGCAGCTGGCGGGTGCTTTTGGCGAAGTTCGTCCAGGAATTCTGGACTGGGTGTGCAGACTGGAGTTGACTCCAGCGCCAACACGGCACGTCGGAGACTGCCGCGTTTCGCCAGGCCCTCGGCTCTGCTGATGACTCCTGCAGCGTCGGGCTGGTGTTGGGGCGGTGGAGGGGTGTTGACTGCCTCGACTGCGTCTTGGTACAGTTGCTCCCATTCGCCACGCTGGAAGGCTCGGAGACGAGCCTTGATCTGGGGCCAGTTCGGGCGTCGGGGTGAGGTTTGGCGAAGTGTAAGGCGCGGGAGGAAAAGCAGCAGGCGCCATCCAGCCTCGGATTCCGGGTTCCGCGACAGATGGAGTAACTGTGTCAATAGTGCCAGCGAGAACAGCTGGCACAGATTGGGCGGTAAACGCCGTGCCAGAGTAGGTTGTCGACTGTCGCTTAGTGCTGAAATATCCCAGTTCGCGATGTCAGCGAACAAGTCTACTCGCTTCGCCAATTCGTCAGCTGAAAAACAGCGGGGGTTTGGTGGGGTCAGTCGGGCCGCTGATTGTGTATTCGCGCTTCGATTTTGTCGCGCGCGGCTCGTCCCCGTGGTCGATGGGTCGGTTGGATTTACATCCGTTCGATCGGCATCCGACAGTCCCCGATCTGCTTCATGACGATGCACAGACTCCTCTCTCATTCCCCTCGATGTCTCCCTCATCCGGTCTTCTCCCTCCCCGTCGCCATCCTCGCTAGGTGGGAGAGTCTCTTCACTATATGTAGGGTCTGCATTTTCATCGGCCTCATTAGCTGTCTCTAGCGTAATTAAAGCCATACGTCCCGCTGCCTAGTACCCGTTCTCCGGTCCTCCGCCTGCCCCGCTAGCCGTCTGTCTCCTCGCCCCGTGGTCTCCTTGCTCTCGCGATGATGATTGCTGGTGCTGACGAGCCGTCGCCAGAGCGCGCTGCCGCCTGGTCGGCTGTGGTCGCCAAGCCCCTGTCGGAACCCGAAAGGGCGACCACGGCGATGAAGCCCCCTCTCCCTCCTGCTCCGAAGCCCGCGTCAGCAGTCTCTGAAAAGACTCCTCCCCTCGCACACGAGGCTCCCGTTGCCGTAACTGCTCTTGTCCAGTCTGAGCCTGTTGCTGCTCTCTCCCCTCCGGCTGCTGGTCCCGCTCCACCGGCTGATGTTGTTGTACCGCCAGTACCTGCGCCTGCTGGGGCCGTTGCTGATCCCCCGGTTCCCGTCCCTGGCGCGCCCGTTGCGCTGCCCGCTTCTGCCCCCGGCGAGCCTGCTCCGGCGCTTGCTTTGCCGCCAAAGGCGGCATCCGCCACCACTGGCGTCCCGGCTCCGTCAGTTGCGCCTGCGGCGGCGGGTCAGTACGCCCCCGCTGTGACGGCGGTGGCTCCTGCAGGCCAGCCGTCACGCCCTCCGTCGCCTAACCATCGCTCGTCGCGCCCCCATTCCCCCGCTCCCCACCAGGACCGCAAGTCGTCTCGTCACCGGCGTGAGTCTCCACGGCGGTACCAGCAACAGTCGCACTGGCCTGCTCACCCCGGGGGTCAAGGGGATTGGAGGGGTCCCCGCGCTCGTGGCGGGGGTGGGGGGTATCGCTCGCCCGTGACGATGGCGGATCTTCAGCGGGAAGTGTCGTGGGCGGTTCGGGAGGAGAGGGCGGCGCAGAGCCAGAGCAGTTCGCTGCGCGCTTTGCCAGCCCACGAGGCTCCCCGTCCGGCTGCGCTCCCCCCGAACCCGCAGCCTGTTGCTGCGCCTCCCCCTCAGATCCAAGCGCCGCCAGCTCCATCTCCCGCTGTATCGGCGCCTGCTCCCGGCTCTCATCTCCATCTGCCGCCGGTTCTGCCTGTTGCGGGAGTGGAGTTTGTGGCCGCGGGTGGCGGCTCGTTGGCGGCTCCGTTCGCTCTCCCAGCTGATGCTGATGAGCCGCTCCAGTTCCTGGCGGAGGCACTCCAGCCTCCGCAGACCCGTGTTCCCGAGGCGACTCTCGGACAGCTACACCGCCTCGCTGACAGTCTCCACGCTCTGCTGCTGATTCAGGTGCTGGCCCACTCGTCTCTCCCTGTGATCCCTCCTGAGACCTTCCGTGGCTGCCAGCGGGACTCTTGCCTGGACGCGGCGGACCGGCTCGCGGTGCTGCTGGCGCCCGTGCTGGCTGCGCCCGTGGAGGGTGGCGCTGCTGCTGCGGGACAACTTGACTAGGCTGTCCGGGGCCTGAGGCGGCACTTGCGCGCAGGATCTGGAGCCGCGGCGATCGGCGCAAGCACGCTTGTGGTCCGGGAGCTGTGGCGCTCCCTGACGGGCGTTCTTCACGCCCTTGGAGCTCACCGCATGTAGATGCGGGCTCCGACTGCCCCGTTGATGCCATGCTAGCCTATAATGACATAGCTCTTGCCATTGCGTCTATTCCTTTGCTCGTCGTTTCTTGTGTCCGTTTCTCTTGCCGTCCCCTCACGCGCGGCCGAAGGCCGCGCTGTCGAGCGTCGGCTGCCGAAGGCGGCCGGCGCGAGCCGCTGGGTTGGAAGGAATGAACCCGCAGCTGAATAATGAGGAACACACCAGGCCCAAAGGCCTTATATACTAGGCGTGTGGGAGGCTGAGAGGCTGAGAGGCTTGGGGCTAAGGGACTATGCCTCTCTCTCTCTCTCTCTCTCTCGCTCTATCTCCGCTGGGTTGGAAGGAATGAACCCGCAGCTGAATAATGAGGAGCACACCAGGCCCAAAGGCCTTATATACTAGGCGTGTGGGAGGCTGAGAGGCTGAGAGGCTTGGGGCTAAGGGACTATGCCTCTCTCTCTCTTTCTCTCTCTCTCTCTCTCTCTCTCTCTCTCTCTCTCTCTCTCTCTCTCTCTCTCTCTCTCTCTCTTTCTCTCTCAACTTCTGCCATTTCTTTATGTGTCAGCCCATGGCAAGGTTGTTTGCCCTTTGGTTCTTCATATTAATGTTAGGATATCAAGTTTCTCGAAGCTTCCATTGCCTCCCTCAAAAAGCCTCCTTGAGGCGTGGGGTGAGAAAACTGAAGAGCAACCAGGAGATCCTTGAGTAATGCTTCTCTTCACTCTCACAAAAAAATGAACAACAAGAATTTATAATTAGAAAGAGCAACACCATAGAGCTTATCAAGAACTTCTAAGCAAGCGCCCTTAGACCCTCAATGGTCTATTCCCCTTAAAAACCTTTTCACAGCAAAACTAAATGGGAAAAGATCTTCATAATGCTCTAGAGAGCTTCTAGGCAAACGCCTTAGACCCCAAATGGTCTTTCCCCTAAGGGCTAGCCAACCGGCAATAAAAAACAGCCCAAGGGCACGGCCAAATAGCCTTCGTGCGGTTATGCGCCCCGTCGTGTTTAAACCACCGGCGCAGGTCCGTGAGGACCGTGCCCACCAGCAGGGCATGCGTTGGCAGTGTGGCCTGACTGGCCACAGCAGAAACAGGTGCCGCGGAAGCCCCTTGCATTGCAGCCAGGGGCCGTGCCGAATTTGCCACCAAACCCCGTGGGGCCTCGGCCTCCAAGGGAAGAACCGCGACCATAGGAGCCTTGGGCGCGGTTCATCGCTGCCACATCCGCGAGCGCCTGCTTGAAGGGGCGCGAAGTCAGCACACTTTTCTGCTGGTACAGCTTGAAGCGGTGCGCCGTCTTGAAGTCGGAGGCGTCGGCGACTTGAAGGAGTTGGAAGCGATCGGCGATGAGCGCGTACGCCTCTTCGAAGTGCTCGAGAGCGCCAGTGGTGTCGCCGTGGCATATCTTGTGCTCCGAGTGCTTCAGGTACGCGCGCAGGTCCTCCAGAAATTCCGCTTGCTCGCGTACTCCGGCGTGGTGAAATGAGGAGGCGGGAATGGTGGGATTGGTGGAGGGGAGTGGAGGAAGGTGCTCAACGGGTGCAAGAAAGTTGTTGTGTGCATGAGCCTCACCCGCTTCGTCTTCTGAGTCGATGCCGTCGTTGTTGTTGTTGGGCACCACAGCAGCAGCATTTTCCCTTTCGGCGCGAGGGACTTCGGGTGCGCGAGCGTGACGCGCCAAATCATTTATTGCATTTGCGTTTTTAGCAGATGCAGAGATTGTTGTCGCTGTAGCCCTAACCGCCGGCGACTGCTGCTGTAACAGCGCCAAAAGCGCTTGGACCTGGTCGTTGTTCAATGTCGGAGTCAATGCAGGGTCAATCGTCGCGTCAGACGAAGACCCAAGTCGGCGCCTCTGGCGCTGACGCGACGGTCCAGCCACAGGTGTTGGCGCGTGCACAGCGTCAGGCGCGTGTGGCGCCACAAGTGCTGCATGTGCCTCCGTCGTCACTTGCGCCACAGGCGCCATTGGAGCCACTGGCGCCACAGGTGTCGAGGGGTGCTGCTGGTTGGCGTTTTTGTTGACTTCGCCACTACGCAGCAACAAATCGACGCCAGTGGGCGCGACATCTTCGTCTTCAGCCCGTCGCTTGTTGCGGCGATCGCCCGAAATTTCACGGGCGTTCTTCTCGTTGTCCGAACGGTTCGGGGCGTTGCCGTGAGAAGAATCGCCACGATTAAGCGGAGTGTTGGGCGCCATTGAAGCCTGGTTGTGGTTAAGAATGTCCGACAGCAGCGTAGAAGGAGATTGAAAGCGAGGAAGGGTTTTCACCCTCGCCAGGTTGAAGTCCGAAAAAATCGGGGGGTGGACTGGAACCTCCGAAAAAATCGGGATAGGTCTCGGAGCCGGGAATTGAACTTGAGCGTTGTAAAAATGAGAGACGTGGGTGGGGGAAGAATGACCCCAGCCCACATTATATATTCGGAGAAGGCGAATACCGCGCTTCGACGATGCACGAAATTGCGTTACAGTCAGCTTCGCTTTCACAATACGCAAATTTGAAAGCGATAAACGCTTAGAAATTGTAAGGAATTTTCTCGACATTCCTTAGCGCGCCCTGCAACATAGCGTACAGCAGCAGCCGTTATTCGCCCGTTACTGCTAACGGGGCTTCGCCGACTTCGCGCGCACTGTTTCACCAAACCTCGCACTGCTCGCCTGGCCGTGTCGGCCTACGCTTCGGGACTAGCCCGAGCCTCGCTTCCAGCATAGCACTAGCTAGCTCGCACACACCGCGTTACGGTTTGCATGTTTCGCGTATAAATGTTCGCTCATGCCTTCGCGTACAAATTTTGTACTCGTTTGACACCTTAGTGCAATTCTCGCTACTTTGATTCATTGCACCCGTAACACTTGGTATTCAGAGCCTCTTTCCTTTCAGACCGCGCATCTCCGCACCCCAGGAAATCAACTTTTGATTTTTCACTCGAAGGGACTCACGCACCTTAGCACCTAGGAGCCGCTGTCCTCGCGTTCTCTCGTAAACGCGTGCAGCCACGACTGCGCCTAGACTAAGCCGAGCCGACGTCCCTCGAAATGGCCGAGCATATCGATGTCACGACTCTCACGCAGGAGCATTTGAACGAACTGCTGTGGCAAATCCGCGAAAGCTCTGAAGAAATCGCGGCGCTGACGGCAGAACGCACGTCCCTGCAAAACGACCTCGCACGAACACAATCTCAAGCATCTGGCACTCCGATTCAGCCCGCACCACAGACATCACAACACGGAAGTGTGGGGCAACCTGCGAGCGCCGCAAGTGATGGCGTCATCCGCCATGACGGAGACGATGACCACGGCACGACACACCCCGACGCGACAAATGCGGCCAGGAATCAGCCTCGAGTCACTATTTCGGTGCCGGCCGGCGAATCAACTCTACCTTTGCCGATGCCGCTGAAGCCGCAGCGCCCGCCATGTTTCGATCCAAGTCAGCGGGGTGGTCCTACCGTTCAGGCGTGGCTTTTCACGTTGAACGTTTTCTTCGACGCGAACTACGTCTCGGAGGATACGGCGAAGATTCGCTACACCGTGTCGTTGCTGCGAGGACCCGCCATGGACTGGTGGCGTGTCATCGTCACGAAGCCAGTGGACTACGCGACTCTACCGACACGGAAAGGACAAACCGGACCCTGGGTGCTGTCGTATTTCGTGGAGGTGCCCCAGTATCGCACGTGGGACGCGTGGTGCGCAGGTCTGCGCACTCGTTTTGAGCCAATTGCGGCTTCGATCGCGGCGCGACAGAGGCTCCGCACTTGGCGCCAACTCGGTTCTGTCCAAGATTACACGAGCGGGTTTCTGGCGCTATGCGAGCAGGTGGGATACATGCATGAGAGCGAGCGCATCGACCGCTACATCGGTGGCCTGAAGCAGGACATCGCTCAGGAAATCCAGCTTCGCGGCGTCACCGATTTTCAGGAGATTCTCGCCATGGCAGAGAAACTCGATTTCTTCCGCCGACCGAGACCGGGGTCCTACGGAAGCAGGAATTGGGGACATCGGCCTCGTGGGACGAACGAGGGCGCCACGATACGTGCTGTCGCCGCAAATGCCGCTGCCGCACCGTTCAAAGGGCGCTGCTTTGCGTGCAATCGGCCGGGACACCGCAAGAGCAAATGCCCGGAAAACGCTAAGGGAAAGGGGGAAGCTGAGCAGCAGAAACAGACTAAGCAGCAGGGAAACGCTGGGAGTCAGTAGCAGACGGGCCCTCTACTGACAGGTCACGCCGCTCGCCCGACCCAACCGACCCTCACCGAGTGATTGTGCCGGTTCACGCAATCGACCACACCCGGCCGAATAAGGAGGGTACTACGGTAGACAGCCCTATACTGCTTAGTGGGAAAATTGGAACTGACTTAGTTAAAATATTCGTAGACGGAGGGGCCAGCCACAGCCTTATCAACACTGCCACAGCACGAAAAATGCGATTGCCACTGGACAGATGTTTACCTGAGATCGACGCAAGACTGGTCGACGGTACGCCACTGGCGATACGGGAACGCGTGGACCGAGTTCGGATTTGATGTGGGGATAACTTCACGTTTAGCCAGGAAATGCTCGCAACGACCCTCGACGGAACCGATATTTTACTCGAGCGTGATTGGCTGCGACGACACAATCCGCGAATCGACTGGACGACGGGTGACTGCACTGTGCGAGTGAACGGTAACAACATCGCCTTACCTCGCTGGGGCTCGCCTGAGTCTTCGTCGGTACGTGTCAACGCGATCACGATGAAACGCGCCGTAGCGGCAGGAGCTGACGTGTACGCGGTCGACATTCGGGAAGCCGAGGCAGCAGACAAAGGAGGGGATTTACAGAAACTGCTAGCCAACGTACCGAGTGATCTGGCAGCACTGTTGAAGCAGTACGGTGACATCTTCCCGGACGACCTACCGACGGGACTGCCACCTCAGCGACCGCACGACCACAGGATAGAGCTAGAACTGGGGGCGCCCAACCAAATCTCAACCCACGATAGATCCGCTGGTTGGACTATCTGGAGTCCAACTTCCACTATACAGTCACGTACAAAAAAGGCGCATCCAACATCGCCGACGCACTCACACGCCCCACCGCCCAACTCCACGCCATCCTATTCGCCCAAACCAACCCGCTGTTAACAGGCCTATTCACCCACGGATACAGTACCGACCCGTTTTTCACGACCGGAAATTCACAGCAACTGGCAGAGGCCAAAGGAGTCTATTACGTAAAAACAGGCACCAACCGCATCTGGGTACTCGCGTACTCACTACTGAGGGAACTGTTACTGCAGGAGGCACACGACGGGATTACCTCGGGACATTTCGGGGTAGAAAAAACGCGACAGCAACTGCAGCGGTACTACTACTGGCCGGAGTTGTTGACCGACGTACAGCACCACGTGGGCTCGTGTCCTACGTGTCAGGTGATGAAGAGCTCGCAGAATAGAAAGGCGGGTCAGTTGCAGCCGATTCCACCGCCTGAGCGCGCCTGGCAGCAGGTTACCATGGATTTCGTCACGGGTTTACCTTCGAACCCTGGGGGTAACGACGCGGTTATGGTCGTCGTTGAAAGGTTGACGAAGATGGCACACTTCGCTGCGTGCAAGAAATCGATCTCAGCCGAAGAAACCGCTCGCCTGTTCATCGCAGCCGTCGTTCGACTTCACGGGATACCAACCGCGATAATCAACGACCGCGACACAAAGTTCACCAGCAACTTCTGGAAGAACCTCTAGGAACAGTTCGGGACAAGGCTACAGTTCAGCTCGTCGTACCACCCCGAGACCGATGGTCAAACGGAGCGGACGAATCAGACGATGGAGCAGTTGATTCGTGCCACGTGCGACGACCCGACCACTTGGTGTCAGATTTATATGACAGAGCTACTGTAGGCTATAGTGGGGTAGCACATATGGGGTACAGTTTTCTAGGGTTTGTATTTGTACCCAACTTTCCCTTAGTCATTCTCATTCCTGTTTTCTTAATTCACATGGTATCAGAGGGTTCCTACATGGGACCGTTCCTTCCTAAGGGCCCACCATAACGAATTTTTTTTTTTTAGCTGCCCGACGCGCATTGCGCCCCTGCCCTAAATTTTTTTTAGCCCCCCCCCCCCCCCTAGCGGCCCCTACGCGACCCCTACGCGGCCCCTACACGGCCCCTACGCGGCCCCTACCCGGCCCCTACGTCGCCCCTGACGCGGCCCCTACGCGGCCTCTGACGCGGCCCCAACGCGGCCCCTGACGCGGCCCCAACGCGGCCCCTGACGCGGCCCCTACGCAGCCCCTGACGCGGCCCCTGCCGCGGCCCCTGACGCGGCCCCTACGCGGCCCCTACGCTGCCCCTGAGGCGGCCCCTGACGCGGCCCCTGACGAGGCCCCTGACGCGGCCCCTGACGCGGCCCCTGCCGCGGCCCCTGACGAGGCCCCTGACGCGGCCCCTGACGCGGCCCCTATGCCGCCCCTGACGCGGCCCCTAACGCGGCCCCTGACGCGGCCCCTGACGCGGCCCCTGACGCGGCCCCTGCCGCGGCCCCTGCCGCGGCCCCTGACGCGGCCCCTGACGCGGCCCCTGCCGCGGCCCCTGCCGCGGCCCCTGACGCGGCCCCTGACGCGGCCCCTTCGCCGCCCCTGCCGCGGCCCCTACGCCGCCCCTGACGCGGCCCTCTCCTGCACCTGACGCGGCCCCTAGCGGCCGGCCGCTGCCGTCCCTGAGGCAGCAGCCGCCGCCGTCTCTGCAGCAGCAGTCGCAGCCGAACGGCCGAGCCGCCGAGCCGCCCAGCAGTCGAGCCGCCCAGCCGCCGAACCGCCCAGCAGCCGAGCCGCCCAGCAGCCGAGCCACCGAGCCGCCCAGCAGCCGAGCCGCCGAGCCGCCCAGCAACCGAGCCGCCGAGCCGCCGAGCCGCCCAGCAGCCGAGCCGCCGAGCCGCCCTGCAGCCGAGCCACCCGAGCCGCCCTGTCCGGTAAGAGCAGCGCCCCTTTCACAGCACTGCCCTCACCCTACTGTTTGCGCTGCTAGTCTACTACTGTCATGGCTACCCCTAGTGTCCTCGCTTTTGACGCTGAGGGTCGGGCCATTGACTTTGATGTCTGGATAGATGACCTGCAGCTTTTCTTACAGTGCGACAGGGCAGACGGCCTCTCCCTCTTTGACCTCACTTCTGGTGCCTCTCCTGCCCCCGCTGCTGATGCTGACGCCACTGTTCGCTCACAGTGGGCCACGCGCGATGCTGCTGCACGTCTTGCTGTGCGTCGCCACCTGCCTACCTCTGAGCGTGCGCACTTTAGCCAGTACAAGAGTGCTCAGACCTTGTACGACGCTGTAGTTGCGCGCTACTCCTCCCCTGCCACTGCTGCACTGAGCCGCCTCATGCTACCGTACCTCTTCCCTGACCTTGCTGCCTTTCCCACAGTCGCTGACCTCATTACGCACCTCCGCACTAGTGACACTCGCTACCGCGCTGCGCTTCCTGCTGAGTTCTGCGCCAAGAACCCCCCCCCCCCATGTACATCACCCTCTACTACATAGTCACCCGGCTCCCTGACTCCCTTAGCGTAGTCAGGGACCACTTCCTCTCAGTTTGCCCCACCACTCTCACCGTTGACCTCCTCGAGAAGTCCCTCCTAGCAGCAGAGAAGAGCATAGTCGCTGTAGGAGCCTCTCGTGGTGACCCTCGCACCCCCATCTTTGAGGGGTGTTCCCCCTCCCCCCTTTTGCCCTCTGTTGCCTCTGCTGCTGCGGCCGACCTCGTTGGGCTTGAGTCGGTCGGTGCGGCGTCTACCCTTAGCGGGGGTGGTGCTGGTCGGGGTGGCGCTGTGCAGCGTAGAGGCTTTGGTGGTGGCCAGCGCCAGCAGCAGCAGCGTTCTCGTGAGACCCTGTCGCCTCAGCAGCTTCGTGGGTGGTACGCTGGGTGTGGGAGGTCTGGGGGTGCTGGTCCCTGCGCTTACGTTCTCCGCACCGGCGACCGCAGTGGGGAGACGTGTGGAGGGCCGCACGCCACGCAGCGCTGCTTTGGCTGCCTGACTGACGCCTGGCATACACAGTTTCCCGACTCCACTGAGATCCCTCGCTGGGGTGATCTGCTTAAGTCGGGGGTTGCTATCTTTGATCTTGATTATGATGCTATCCTTGCTGCTATGTATGCTGTGTCTAATAGTGCTGAGGCTGACTGTTTCCTGTGTGTTCCGCCCGACCCGGGCATTGAGGCTGCTGCGCTAGGTGCTAGTGAGTCTGCTACTCTAGGTGCTAGTGAGTCTGCTGCTCCAGGTGCTGGTGAGTCTGCTCTCTCAGATACCGCGTCGGCTCAGGCCTTGCACACTTTCACCCTTGACTCGGGTGCTTCCCGCTCCTTCTTTCGCGACAGCACCACACTCTCGCCGCTCAGTCGGCCAGTGGCAGTTTCTCTAGGTGAACCCTCTGGGGGTCCGGTCCTTGCACACTCCTCCACGGTCCTGCCGTGTCCGGCGGTCCTGTCTGGCTCTCTGTCTGGCCTCCTCCTCCCCTCGTTCTCCACGAACTTGGTGAGTGGAGCTGACCTTTAGGACGCGTAGGTTGACCAGTTCACTCCTGGAGGTCACTGGGTGACCCACTGTTCGTGTACTCGCACGGGCCGGCACCTGGCCACGTTTACCCGTCAGCCGGGGTTGAGCCTATACACCCTGACTACTGTGTCTCCTCCGGTTGCTGAGTCTGGTCAGATGGCCGCGTCGGGTCAGGTGCTTGCTGCGGCGTCCCGGCCTGGTCCTGAGTCAGCCCCCTGCTCGTGTCGCCTCCTGTCTCACCAGACTCTCCTCTGGCACCACCGCCTTGGTCACCCCTCCCTGCCTCGTCTCCGAGGCATGGCCTCCCGTGTCCTTGTCACTGGTCTTCCCCGGTCTCTCCCTCCCTTCCCCCCGGGGCCTGCCCCTACCTGCGTTCCTTGTGTCGAGGGGCGGCCGCGCGCCGCTCCTCACTCCTCCGAGTTCCCTCCGACGGAGGCTCCCTTGCAGACTCTTCACATGGACGTGTGGGGCCCAGCCCGCGTCCGTGGACGGGGTCATGAGCGCTAATTTCTGCTGGTCGTTGACGACTACTCGCGTTACACCACAGTCTTCCCCTTGCGACGCAAGGGTGAGGTCACTGAGGTGCTGATCGACTGGATCCGCGCTGCCCATTGTCAGCTCAGCGAGAGTTTCGGCTCGGACCTTTTTTATCTGCGTCTGCACTCCGACAGAGGTGGAGAGTTTTCCTCCGACCTTCTGCGGGCCTTCTGTCGTGCGGAGGGCATCTGCCAGACGTTCACGCTTCCGGCCTCACCACAGCAAAATGGGATTGCTGAGCGCCGCATTGGCATGGTCATGGACGTCGCTCGTACGTCCATGATCCATGCGGCTGCTCCCCATTTTCTGTGGCCGTTCGCAGTTCAGTACGCGGCACATCAGCTCAACCTCCAGCCTCGGGTCTCCATGCCGGAGACCACACCTACTCTGCGGTGGACGGGGAAGGTTGGCGATGCGTCTGCGTTCCGTGTCTGGGGATCTCGAGCTTTCGTCCGCGACTTGTCTGCGGACAAGCTGTCCTCTCGTGCTGTTCCCTGCGTCTTCCTTGGCTTCCCCCCTGACGCGCCTGGTTGGCAGTTTTACCACCCCACCTCGCGCCGTGTTTTGTCCTCTCAGGACGTCACGTTTGACGAGTCGGTTCCTTACTACCGTCTCTTCCCCTACCGCGCTACCCCCCTCCCCCCCCCGCCGCTCTTCCTTGCGCTAGGTCCCCCCTCGGTAGACCCCCTACCCCCTCAGGGTCGTGTCCCCTCAGGTGTGTCCCAGGTAGACGCACTCGAGCCTGTCGAGGTAGCTGTTGACTCTGGTGCTCCTAGGGGTGCTGAGCCTGCGGGTGCCGGGTATGGGGGTGCTGAGCCTGAGCGTGCGGAGCCTGGGGGTGCTGGGTCTAAGGGGGCTGAGTCTCGGGGTGCTGAGCCTGGGGGTGCTGAGCCTGAGGTTGCTGAGTCTGGGGGTGCGGAGCGTGAGGGTGCTGAGCCTGCGCGTGTGGAGTCTGGAGGTGCTGAGCCTGAAGGTCTCTCGGGTGCTTCGTCCCGACGGGAGCCTCTCTCTCCACAGCAGCTGCGCGAGTGGTTTGCTTGGCGCTGGAGCCGTGCTGCTGGAGCTGGTAGTGCTACGGACGCTGGAGGTCCGAGGTGCTGCTTCTGGTGCTGCTGGAGGTGCTGCTGGAGCTGGTGGTGCTGCTGGAGTTGGAGCTGCCACTGGGGGTGCTGGTGCTGTCCCTGCTGGTTCTGGAGGCGCTGCGCGGCCGCGGCCGTACTACGTTCCGCTCCTTCAGCAGGTTATTGGTCTTCCGCCTTCTACTGGTCCTTCTCCTTCCTTAGCGTGTCCACCGCCTGTCCTGTCGCAGTCACAGTCACAGCCCGCCTCCCCACTGCCTGCTCCTTCTCCTTACACTGGTCCGACCGGAGGTCTTACTGAGCGTCGTGAGCCTGAGTCTCGTCCTGCGTTGCCTGTTTGTGCTGCTGACACTGGTCGTCGTGGTTCGCGTTAGCGTCCTCCTCCTGTCCCTAGCACGTACCAGATGGCCCTGCGTCCTTCCACTGCTCCGCAGCGTGTTCCTCTGCCGTCTCCTCCTGCATCCTCTCTTCCTGCCCTTGC
Organism: Closterium sp. Naga37s-1; assembly: GCA_947471745.1. Classification (NCBI taxonomy): domain Eukaryota; kingdom Viridiplantae; phylum Streptophyta; class Zygnematophyceae; order Desmidiales; family Closteriaceae; genus Closterium; species Closterium sp. Naga37s-1. The sequence goes on from CANJKZ010000212.1 coordinate 1,101,557, forward strand.
CGACCCGGAGTCTGACTCCCTTCGTGCTGCTAGTCCTACTGTCACGCGTCTCCTGGCCACTGTTGTCACTGACGTTTCCTTTGAGTCCACTGCTGCGTCTGCCTTAGTTGCTGAGCTTGTCGCCTTTGCTGCTCACTGTCGTCTAGACTACGCCGCCAGTCTTGTTCCTGAGTCTGAGTCTGTCTGTCCTCCGTCCGTCGGGGGTGAGTGTGCTCTTGGAACGGACGTCCTTGAGGACAGGCAGGAGGACTTTGAGTGCTTTGCAGCCGCTGTACCTTATCTCGTGTCCATGCTGATTGCACCTGAGGGAGACCCGGATGCACCAGACATTCAGACCCCGCGCTCTTACGCAGAGGCAATAGAGGGTCCCTACTCCTCTCAGTGGCAGTCAGCCATGGACGCAGAAATGGCATCCTGGAAGTCCACAGGCACCTACGTCGACGAGTTTCCCCCTCCTGGGGCGAACATGGTCAGTGGCTTGTGGATTTTCAGGGTGAAGCGGCCGCCGGGTTCTCCGCCTGTCTTCAAGGCGTGTTACGTTGCTCGAGGCTTCAGTCAGCGACAGGGAGTTAATTTCTTCCAGACCTTCTCCCCGACCACGAAGATGACCACTCTTCGGGTTCTGCTACACGTCGCTGACGACGAGCTTCACTCTCTTGACTTCAGCACTGCTTTCCTACAGGGCAGCCTGCACGAGGAGATCTGGCTGCGCCGCCCACCTGGCTTCACTGGGTCGTTTCCTCCTGGTACCCAGTGGAGCCTCCGGCGGCCAGTCTACAGTCTCCGCCAGGCGCCCCGCGAGTGGCACGACACACTGAGGACTACGCTTGCGGCTCTTGGGTTTGCTCCTTCCACTGCTGACCCGTCGCTGTTTCTCCGCACCGACACTACATTGCCGCCGTTCTACATCCTCGTGTACGTTGACGACTTGGTTTTTGCTACTGCTGACACTGATGGACTGGCCCACGTGAAGTCGGAGCTGCAGAAGAGACACACGTGCACAGACCTGGGTGAGCTGCGCAGCTATCTTGGCTTGCAGATCACCCGGGACAGAGCACGGCGCACCATTAGCTTGACTCAGTCACACATGGTGCAGCAGGTCCTTCGGCACTTTGACTTCACGTACTCCTCGCCCCAGGCCACTCCTCTGTCTACTCGCCACTCGCTCTCAGCTCTGCCTTCGGATGAGTCCGTAGAGCCGAGTGGCCTGTACCCAGAGCTTGTGGGCTGCCTCATGTACCTGATGACCTGCACTCGACCTGACTTGGCATACCCTCTTAGCATCTTGACACGCTATGTTGCTCCTGGGTGACACCGACCAGAGCACATCGCTGCAGCTAAGAGGGTGTTGCGCTACCTGTGCAGTACGTCTGGCATCGGGCTTGTGCTTGGAGGACGGGCTCGAGTGGTCCTCACTGGTCACGCAGACGCTTCTTGGGTTGACGACTTGGCTACGCAGCGGTCGTCACAGGGTTACACCTTCAGCCTTGGTTCCGGCTCTGTTTCGTGGCGGTCTACCCGCTCGTCTTCTGTTCTCAGCTCCAGTTGTGAGGCTGAGATCTACACTGGGGCCATGGCTGCACAGGAGTTACGCTGGCTCACCTACTTGCTGACCGACTTGGGAGAGGCGCCTCGTTCTCCTCCAGTTCTGTACATCGACAACAAGGCCATGCTGGCCTTGTGTCAGGAGCACAGACTTGAGCACAGAACGAAGCATATTGCTCTGCACTACTTCCTTGCTCAAGAGTTGCAGCAGCGTGGTCAGCTTCGTCTTGCTTACGTGGCCTCTCGGGCCAACACTGCTGATATCTTTACCAAGGCACTTCAGCCTTGTGATCATCAGCGTTTCTGTACTATGCTAGGTCTTGTGCCTACTGGGCCTCACTTGCTTACCTCTTGACTTTGCTTGTACTGTGATCTATATATACCTGCACCTGCATGCTTACCCTTGGTAGGTTGAGATCACTGTCTTGCTTGTTCACCTTGATTTATAATCCTGCATGTGAACTGGCCTTGTGGCCTTGAGCTTGTGCTCAGAATGTGTGGTGACGTTGTGATCCACCCTGAGCTTGACCTTGCCTTGTTCTCTTGCGTGTCCCCCACTTTGCCTATGGGGGTGTGTCACAACTATATTGTAGGCTATAGTGGGGTTGACAACATGGGGTACAACTCTTTTAGGTTTTCATACTTGTACCCACCTGCTTCCTAGTTGATTCATTCCCTCGTTCATTCTTCAAAACTCTTTGTCTCGACTCCTCACACCATTTGTGCTCACCCTCCCCTTTGCTGCTATCCACGAATTTTGCATGTCATGGTGTTTGTTTTTGCCGGCCTGCTTCACCAGCCCCAGATGGATGCAGTTTGTGCCTATCTTGGGTGGTACCTCCTGTTCTCCCAGCCGGAGGGGCACACTGAGCGGTCCCTCCGGGAGCTGAAGAAGATGACCTCCCGGTACTAACTCCATGCATGGAAACCCCTGTGCATGGAAGGAATGCCTGGCTACTGTAAATGTGCTCTTGTAGTAGGCAATCTTGTGAGGATGTTGCTGCTAAACTTTGATAGGAAACTAATTGGAATAGGAATGTCGTATGGTATTAGTAGACTCTGATGTGATTGCACGTGTTGTCATCTCCCACTCCTATTAGGCTGGTTGAGCAGTTGCAGGCTGCCTTCCGAAAGCAGCCATCCTCTTGGTGCCTTGTAAAACCCATCTCATGTCGCACTACATCGACTCCATTCGTCGAGCGGATCATGTGACCGAATTCAGCACCAACATGTTTGAGAACTTGCACGGACTGTTGGTAAAGAGGATCTACCGTCGGTCCAACAAGCGCAATATAGATGGGCAGATCATGAAGTTCCATGCTAGGCGCATTCCGGGGGTGGTGCCTGTGGACGATCCTACTGGCCCGGACACCGCCATGCGGCAGGTAAACACGTTTAGTGCTTGAATTGCATGGATATGAATGCAGAATGTAATAAAATCAATATCATATGTTGGCAGGCAATTGAGACCGACACACGGACTCTTATCAAGAAGTCATACTTCCTCCCAGTGGAGTTACCAGAAGAACCCACCTCCACCAATTGGTTTGCAAGGAAGTGGGCCAAGCAATACCCTGGTGCCTAGGCTGCCCTCAAGGATGCGCTAATACGTTATGCCGGATGCGTCACCAAGATTCAAGTAAGTACTTGAATGTTTATGCAATCAACCATCATTTGACTGGTTTGTATCATTGATGACTAACAACAATTGTTATGCAGGCCCATGCATCACTGGCAATCCCTGCGGCAGACGACGCCAGCTTCTCAAGAGTCTCTCACTTCGTTCGAGCGACGCTTGACTATTTTGAGAGGCCATGGTACTCGGATGTTGCAGTGGAGGGTGTAAGTTATGGTCAGAGAGAGGAGTGGTATGCAAGGTTGCTTCTGTTGTTCCATACAATATATGTGGAGAGAGGGAGGAGCTGGCTTACGTTAGATATTGGAATGCAAGCGGAGAGGATGCTGCAACTGGATGCCTTCGCCGCAAGTGGACGACAGGAATGTATGCATACTCCGTGATTCCGATTGAAGCGCTGCTCCGCCACGTCCATGTAGTGAAGGCATTCCATCTGGACAGTACCTATCTCCTTAATAAGTATCAAAGGTGATGCATTTATCTTGTACCCCCCTTTGAACCTAACAGTTCATGTGTTTTGGTTGGCGAAGTTGAACTTGAACAAACATGCGCCGGAAGTTGAAATTGAACAAACAGGCGCCGGGATTTGAACTTGTCAGCATCCCGGAAAACATGGCAGTAGCTTTGCCGCAGCTACAGCACTTGGAGCTTCTCTCCTGGTCACCAGAGGAGCAGCCAGCAAGCCTAACGGAGTTGTGCTTGCTGACATCACTCAAGCTTCACGCACCTCAGCTGGCATCGCTACCTGAAAGCATGTGCTCCTTGTCTCGGCTGCGCAAGCTGGAATTGGTCCGCTGCAATGCCTTGCTGCACCTCCCGGAGTTCCTCACTCAGCTGCAGCAGCTCGTGCTGCGTGATACCTCCTCCATTCGCTCCCTTCCTGTGAATCTGGTGCAACTGCCTTGACTCTATTGCTAGCTGGAGAGACGATCTGATTTGAAGACTTGGCTCACAGATACGGCAGTATCTCAGGGGCTGCTTGTCTTCTTCCAGTGTTGGCTGATCCTGGATATGGAAGGCCGTGTCAGAAATTAGGCCCACATCAGTCAAGTTGGTGCCAGTGGCAGGATGTTTGGAGTGGACAATTCTAGACTTGTAGTGCGCTCTCTGATATTTCTTGTCTTGTACCATATCTGATCTTTCTTATCTTGTACGGTACGGTTGCTGCTTGGATTGCCATGAACGTTTCCTTCCTTTCATTGTTTGCAGTGTACATAGTAAAACCAAACATTTTTGGGAAAAGCAAATCTATCTATCCATCCATCCATCCATCCATCCATCCATCCATCCATCCATGCATGCATGCATGCATGCCAGAGTTCTATCTCGGATCAATGGATGGTCGCATGGCATGGAACACAATTGATGGCGACAGGGTAGTCCCATCCCATCCCATCGTATCTCCGATGTGCTTGTAACCCACTTTCTAGATGTATCGATTATAGTGAATGTCATCTGCCAAATATTGTACGCGCGAAACTTTTCCCGGCGTCGTTTCCGTATGTATTTAGAACACAGCTTCCCTTTCGCATCTATTGCTGTAGGTGCTCCATTTCGAGTAGCCGTCGTTTTTGTTTCCACCTGTTTTTTGCGTTCGTGTTTGCTTATGCTTGGTATTCGCGGTGTCTCGTGGATGAAGACACGCAGTTCACGAACACGTGCCTCGATCGCGTGCATGTATATGTATCGTAATGTGGTTTTCGCGTTTCGTGGTATTAAGATGGTAGTAATTGTTTTTTTCTCCCTGTCCCAACGTCCACTATTCAGCTCCATACTCGAAAAACATGGTGGGGACCGCGCACGAACGTCGCGAATTTTCACGGTTGACAACACGCGCAGGCAGTTTCAAAGCTCGGTCGTTAAGGTGGACATGATGCAGCTCGAGATGCTCATTTTTCCGTTGTGGGCCAAGTAAGTCAACGATGATTTGCGCTTACCGGTTTCACGTAGTACACCGCTGTGCTGGCAATCGGGAGTTGATTGTGTTTGCTTCCAGTTTCAAGGACGAGGAGTCGAAGTGTAGCATCCTGCTCATTTTGCATCCCGGCGATCTCGAACGCATAAATGGTGAAGCCTGATGCACGCAAATTCTTCACATCGACCCTTTCGTGGGGCCCGATCTGCACGGAGCGGATGCAAAAGTCATTATTGATTGAGCAAGACTCATCTTTTCGTTTTAGCTAGCGTTGTGTTTTGATGCTCTATTGACCCGCCTTTTTCGCGTTGGCAGCTGCATCACAAAAAACCTGGGTTTTTTTTATGGGGGTTCGAAGGGGTGCACATTTCTGGTTTTTTGGTTGGCGAAGCTCCGAAACGAAATCGCGACCAATCACGGAACGAAATCGGACCGCGTTTGTTTGTTGGAGTTGGAAATCAATTTCGGGATGTCGTACATTGTCGGTTTTTTTTGGCTTGCCAAAATAGTTATCATATTGGGAAAGTTTTAGTTAGCTATCACTTCAATAAAGTTAGACAGCGCATAAATAAGCTGGCTATTTTATTACTTGATTAATGCATTACATATGATACTTATTGAGGAGATAGGTACTTTCTAGATGGAACGCCTTCACCACATGGATGTAGCGAAGCAGCGCTTCAAGCGGAATCACGGAATACGCATACACTCCAGTCGTCCACTTGAGGCGAGTGCATCCAGTTGCAGCATCCTCCCCGCACACATTCCAATATCTAATGTAAGCCAGCTCCTCCCTCTCTCCACGGATTTTTGTGTGGAACAGCAGCAACAACCTTGCATACCACTCCTCTCTCCGACCGTACCTTACACCCTCTACTGCAACATCCGAGTACCACGGCCGCCCAAAATAGTCAGCTGTTGCCCGAACAAAGTGAGAAACCCTTGAGAAGTTGGCATCGTCTGCCGCTGGGATGGCCAACGATGCATGGGCCTACATAACAATGGCGGTTTGTAATCAATTGGAATAGGGGCAAAACAATATTGATTGGGTGATTCACGAAGTACTTACTCTGATCTTGGGGACGCATCCAGCATAACGTACTAGCGCATCCTTGATGGCAGCTTGTGCAACTGGGTGTTGCTTGGCCCACTTCCTTGCAAACCAGTTGGTGGAGGTGGGTTCTTCTCGTAACTCCACAGGGAGAAAGTAGGACTCTTTGATAAGAGTCCGTGTGCCAGTCTCAATGGCCTGCCAACAAACAGTAGCGACTTTATTACATTATGCATGCATATCCTTGCAATTCAATCAATAGACAGGTTTACCTGCCACATGGCAGTGTCCCGGCCAGTGGGATCGTCCACCGGCACAACGTCCGGAATGCGTCTAGCATGGAACATCATAATCTGCCCATCTACATTGCGCTTGTTGGACCGCCGGTCGATTCCTCTTTACCAACGGTCCGTGCAAGTGCTCGAACATGTTGGTGCTGAATTCCGTGACATGACCCGCGCAGCGAATGGAGTCGATGTAGTGCGACATGAGATGGGTTTTCACAAGGCACCAGGAGGATGGCTGCTTTGGAAAAGCAGCCTGCAACAGCTCAACCAGCCTGATGGGAGTGGGAGTTGACAACATATGCAAGGACATCAGAGTCTACTACAACATACTGCAGCCTACTTTATTGGTTTACTATAATGGTTTATCAGCAACATCCTGTGAAGATAGGTTACTGCAACAGCTTAGGTGCCGTGGCCAGGCATTCATGCAATGCCCAGAGATGTACATGCATGTTAATAGTACCGGGAGGTCTTCTTCTTGAGATCCCACAGGGACCGCTCGGTGTGCCCCGTTGGCTGGCAACACAAGAGGTACCAGCCAAGATAGGCACGAACGGCATCGATCTGGGGCTGGCGAAGCAGACCAGCAAAGACAAACACCATGACCTGCAATTTTCACAGAGAATAGACCGACATGTGGGCATGAGTAGTTGGGACATGCGTGAGAAGATGAGCAAACGGGTTTGGAGGCGGAATTGATGACAGCAGGAGAATGGGTATTGAGATGCAGCAGGGGGTGTGTTGTAGGCTGGAATCGGCATGCTGCTTCTGCATGGTGCACGCTATTGCACAAGATGATCACATGCACCATGATGTTCATACCCGCATGACGGCCCTGTGCTCATAGGCCGCGACACATGCTCCAGTCTCGAAGTAGGCGCTCTCTGGCAGGCGCAGGTGGTTCAGGCGCGTGCGGTCGCGAATGAGCGACAGGCGCCTGCGCATACACAACAGTTCAAGGGCGGCACAAATACAGAAACATGTAAGTAGGAGGATTAGAGTGCGTATTGGAGTGTTCTTGACAAAGAGCAACAAATCTAATCCCACAAAACACTGACCTATCCATCTGTTTCACGCGCCGCTTCTTCGTCTTGCACACGACAGCCACAATGTGGCTCATGATGCCTAGGTCCGCCTGGTGCATGATATCAGGCATGATAACCAGGTAGGGATTGCCCCACACGGACCCTGGGACATCCCACTTCCAGGGCACACACTGGAAAAGTGGATGTGGTGGGGAATGGTAGAGAAAGGTAATTGAGAGACCCGGTAAACAACATGTGTGGCAGTGCAATGGGGTAGAGCACATCTCCCCCAGGGTTGAGCAACACGGAGTGCGTAGACTACACAGTAGCCCGGGGGACAGGTCGCTCACCTTAACCGGGTAGGTCGAGTAGGTCTTGCATGGGTCGTCCTGGCTTGATGTCAACCCAGCCGCCTCATTCACGATACATTGCTGCTGTTCAGGCGTGCGCGGCGTGTTCCGTGCCTTGACAGCAACCAGATGCTCCTGGTGTAGCACAAGGGGTGGGATGGGATGAACAGGTAAGGGAGGTGAGTTTATGATTTCCGCCATGCGACATTCAGATGACGATGGTTCTGAAGGCGCGCAAGAGGTAATGGCCTGTTTGCTCGCCTTTGCAGCATAGCATGTGCTGCACGGCATCCGCGATCCATGCGAGAGTGTGCAATTGATCTTGCCGCTTTCGGGGTAGTTGCACACCCAGGCGTACAGCAGGGGCCGCACGGTTTGCCAATCACCGGAAGGGTCCCTGAGACGGAACCCGCTGCAAGGAACAGGTAGAGAGACATCAGGAACAGGGAGGACGGCTTTGTGCATCAGCGAAGAGGGACAAAGGGGGCTATTATATACAGAAACGCTGCGAGTACTATGCTGTTGAGTGGGTGACGACATAGCAAGCCGGAAATTGAGTACGGACCTTTCCATGCCATCGAGAAGGGGCTGCAGCACGGTGATGACACATCGCTAGAAGAGCATCACTTTCTGCACGGCAGACATTGCAGAAGGGGGGACAGGAAGGAGAGCAAGTAGCGTGTGCCCGACTTTCCCCCATCGCTTGGCCTGGGAGATGTTGGCAAGCATCATCATGAGCGACAACGCCTTCTTCCGGCCGTTGTTGCTCATGTGTGTCACATCTGAATATAGGACGATACCCCCCACGACTTCGGACCATCCGAAGTGTTCCTGCAATGCACGACAAAGAGGGAACCGACACACGGGCAAACACCACCAAGGTAACTTGTCGCCAGGCGGATTAAGCCTCATTTTGCACACTCCCAACGAACATGACACATAGAAGATGCTCCATACACATCAGCACATCAACGGAGGCATGCGCACTCTACTGGTTAGGGTGGCAACGGGGTATTTCCATACCTGAGCATCGTTCCACCACGTTCCTGTTTCTGGCGTGGTATAGCGACGCTCGCCTATGTCAGGGTCCTCATCGACACGAGCCTTGAGCTTGAAGCCGGGCGCGTTGTTGGTATGCCCAAACAGTTCGGCAAACGCCTGGCGTACGGTTGCAAGAGCAGGAGAGAACCAAACCCTGGTTAGTGGCGTTGAAGGTGGGTCAGATCTCACACAAGCATAACAAAGGCAAATTTCAACAAGCACCTTATGGTTGCGGAATCAGCATTTCTCAGCTACGGATCTAGAGTCGGCTTACGTGCGCAGAGTTCTGGAAGAGAAGGCGCTGTGGCGGATGACCGTCAATCTCGAAGGTCGCCATTGACCATCCGCGATTGAGCCCTACCAAGCGCTCCATCTCGAACTGCTCCAGATCCTTGCAGTTCCGGATCTCTGAGATCACAATAGGCGCAAGGCCGGGCTCCACCACGAGCTGAAGCAGGCCATTGATGGCGATCTCCGCCATTCACATTCCGCCATTTACGCGCCGAACGAAATGCAGCAGCTTCAACGCAGGCGGATTGCGGGTCGTGGCATTGCTCTGCCCGGAGATGATTGTCGGCGGTGCGGCATGACTCACTTCAGGGCGGCTCCCCGGATGCTCACTCGTGTCAGCTGCAGGTATTCCAGGTGGCGGTTGATGCTCATTTTCAGGAGCCCCCTCGTTCACAGCCGAGGGTGTTGCGTCTTCGTCAGTTTCAGGCACGCGAGGGGGACCATTCACACCGTTGGTGTTGGATGTGTGAGACTCGGTAAGGGAAGCGGGAGCAGCTGGAGCGTCCGACAGAATGTCGTGGACGAATAGCAGAGCGTGAAGACCGGCGGACGGTGCAGATCGCGTGGGCCTTGCCACGGCGGAAAGCCCTTGGCGAGGGGTCCGCCGTGACTTATGACCGCCATAAACTTGGGCGTTGGGGAATCATCTGTTGCAGAACTCGCAGACGACGCATGGCAAAGAGCCCATGTGTTACGGATCCGTCCAAGAGTCGAGAAATGGCCTATGAAGCAACTAGCCCGTTTGAAGTTTGTGAACGCATTAAGTACACCGTTCAAGAAGGTTGTGACTGCAACACGGTCATCGCCAAAGCGCGCACTGTCCATGGTGGCTTGTATCACTACACGACTGGCACTTGAGGTTGGCACTAATGTTTATGACTGGCTAACGATGGTCGAGCCGCGTGGTCGTGAGAAGGCACGATACAGACTGCACACAGCACGGGCCGTCTTCCCTACAAGGCGTGTTGCCCCCGTTAAGGGCGACCACGACGTGAGCAGAGGAGAATGCACTAGATCTTAAGACGGTTGGTCATGTGTGTGCGTCGCGAGCACGGTGAGAAGAACGTGCCAATTGATTCAAGAACTTGTTTTTATGAACCGTGCGTGAGAGTCGAGGGGGATGAGGAAGAGCGGGAAGAGATCCGTTTGGATCTGTAATTCTGTCGCGAATCGATATTGGGGGGAAATCGCAATCACGTAGGTGAGCTCAAAGTGGTACGCACCTCTAGAGGCTTCATACAAACCAGGAAATGACAATGTACGGTTACATTTTAACTAGACACTCAAGTCTTTGATAACTATTAAACAATCATATCTTAACGCCTGCTCAAGAACAACCCCTACTTGAGAACGATAGAGTTTAAAAACCCTACAAGTTCTCTACTGTGGTCAGGAAACATACGGGAAGTACCCAAGAACTCCGTGCCCTAACGTATCATTGTTGCGTCTACCGAACATCTATAGCGTGCGTTCTCACGAGGTTTAGTGTACCTCTACGCACCGTGCTGAATGAATATGCAAGAATGGATGACGATGTTGTACAATAACACAACGGTTTGAATGTCCGTGTAAGAATGGATGACAATCCAACACCATACCACAATGGATTCACCATGTCGCGCAACACACAGGCCTGAACGCTGCATCGTCGCACTGTCTAAACATGGCTGTCGATATCAAACAACGCTTTTGCGTTGGGCCTGTGCTTCATACCACTCCTTCTAAGCACCTTGCTGAATGTCCGTGCAAGAATGGATGACAATCCAACACCATACCACAACGGATTCACCATGTCGCGCAACACACAGGCATGAACGCGGCATCGTCGCACTGTCTAAACATGGCTGTCGATAACGATCTCCGCTTGTGCGTTGGGCCTGTCTTCATACCACTCCTTCAAAGCACCTTGTTGAATGTCCGTGCAAGAATGGATGACAATCCAACACCATACCACAACGCATTCGCCATGTCGCGCAACACACATGCCTGAAAGCTGCATCGTCGCACTGTCTAAACGTGGCTGTCGATAACGCATCAACGCTTGTGCGTTTGCCTGTGCTTCATACCACTCCTTCTAAGCACCTTGCTGAATGTCCGTGCATGAATGGATGACAATCCAACAGCATACCACAACGGATTCACCATGTCGGGCAACACACAGGCCTGAACGCGGCATCGTCGCACTGTCTAAACATGGCTGTCGATTACGCATCAACGCTTGTGCGTCGGGCTGTGCTTCATACCACTCCCTCTAAGCACCTTGTTGAATGTCGGTGCAAGAATCATTGACAATCCAACACCATACCACAACGGATTCACCATGTCGCGCAATACACAGGCTTGAACGCGGCATCGTCGCGCTGTCTAAACATGGCTATCGATAACGCATCTCCGCTTGTGCGTTGGGCCTGTGCTTCATACCACTCCTTCTAAGCACCTTGCTGAATGTCCGTGCAAGAATGGAGCCCAATCCAACACCATACCACAACGGATTCACCATGTCGCGCAATACACAGGCTTGAACGCGGCATCGTCGCACTGTCTAAACATGGCTGTCGATAACGCATCAACGCTTGTGCGTTTGCCTGTGCTTCATACCACTCCTTCTAAGCACCTTGCTGAATGTCCGTGCAAGAATGGATGACAATCCAACACCATACCACAACGGATTCACCATGTCGCGCAACACACAGGCCTGAACGCTGCATCGTCGCGCTGTCTAAACATGGCTGTTGATATCGAATAACGCTTGTGCGTTGGGCTTGTGCTTCATACCAATCCTTCTAAGCACCTTGCTGAATGTCCGTGCAAGAATAGATGACAATCCAACACTATACCACAACGGATTCACCATGCCGCGCAACACACAGGCCTGAACGCGGCATCGTCGCACTGTCTAAACGGCTGTCGATAACGCATCAACGCTTGTGCGTTGGGCCTGTGCTTCATACCACTCCTTCTAAGCACCTTGCTAAATGTCCGTGCAAGACTGGATAACAATCCAACACCATACCACAACGGATTCACCATGTCGCGCAACACACATGCCTGAACGCGGCATCGTCGCACTGTCTAAACATGGCAGTCGATAACGCATCAATGCTTGTGCGTTGGGCCTGTGCTTCATACCACTCCTTCTAAGCACGTTGCTGAATGTCCGTGCAAGAATCATTGACAATCCAACACCATACCACAACGGATTCACCATGTCGCGCAACACACAGGCCTGAACGCGGCATCGTCGCACTGTCTAAACATGGCTGTCGATAACGCATCTCCGCTTGTGCATTGGGCCTATCTTCATACCACTCCTTCAAAGCACCTTGTTGAATGTCCGTGCAGGAATGGATGACAATCCAACACCATACCACAACGCATTCGCCATGTCGCGCAACACACAGGCCTGAACGCTGCATCGTCGCACTGTCTAAACATGGCTGTCGATAACGCATCAACGCTTGTGCGTTCGCTTGTGCTTCATACCACTCCTTCTAAGCACCTTGCTGACTGTTCGTGCATGAATGGATGACAATCCAACACCATACCACAATGGATTCACCATGTCGCGCAACACACAGGCCTGAACGCGGCATCGTCGCACTGTCTAAACATGGCTGTCGATAACGCATCAACGCTTGTGCGTTGGGCCTGTGCTTCATACCACTCCTTCTAAGCACCTTGCTGAATGTCCGTGCAAGAATCATTGACAATCCAACACCATATCACAACGGATTCACCATATCGCGCAACACACAAGCCTGAACGCGGCATCGTCACGCTGTTTAAACATGGCTGTCGATAACGCATCTCCGCTTGTGCGTTGGGCCTGTGCTTCATACCTTTCCTGCTAAGCACCTTGCTGAATGTCCGTGCAAGAACGGATGACAATCCAACACCATACCACAACGGATTCACCATGTCGCGCAACACATAGGCCTGAACGCGGCATCGTCACACTGTCTAAACATGGCTGTCGATAACGCATCTCCACTTGTCTGTGCAAGAATGGATGACAATCCGGAACCATACCACAACTGCTTCTAGTTTGTTACTATTGATCATCGTGTTAGAATATCGTCCGCTGGCGATAAACCGTTGTGGCAAAGATGACAAGTGCGCAGTACATCTGTCACAAGTAATATTTCAAGACGCTCGTTGTGTGTGTGACATGAGACAAACCGACTACCTTACCACAACCCCTTACTAAACCATTTGCAACTAAGTGTTTGATGAATTTTATTGTTGTATGTTTGAATTTTATTTAGCTGCTGGAATTAGCTTAAATTCGCACTTTTGGTTCCAAAACCGTTCTACCCTGTGTAGTGATTGATGCGTTGGCAACCGTGATTGGCTGACGCATCTCAAACGATTCCCCCCGCAACACAAGCACCAACCAAGAGGTACTTCCGCCATTGAGCAGCTGAGATCGAGTGGTAGGTGGGTTTATGCTCGAGTGGCTACACGTACACCGTTTGATATAGCCTGATAGGGTTACAGTAATCTCTCTAGTCTCGCAACCCACCCCAACCACCCTCGTGCCCCACCCACCTGCTTCCGTCAGTCTCTTGGTCAACACTTTGACGCTGCTCGCTGTTTGTCACACGCGTTTCTAGATCGCCCGCGACTCACCAGTATGCTAAGTCATGGGCCGTAGCTCTGTGCTTAGTGGCTACTAATTCAGTTTTAGTTGAAGCGGCGGTTTTCGGAGAAAGATAACAGTGATAGACCGTCGATAATCCCTTTGTGAAATTCAGATGCGGTACCCCTTTGAAACCGGCTCAACCCTTCCGCGCGATAGAGAATTGCATTCCTACAACAACCATGACACGTGCTACACGTAAACAAGCAATGGAGGAGGAACAGGCCGGGCACCGCGCGACAAGAAGGATGTCTAAACAGATCGATAGGGAGGGTGGTGGCGGCGCTAAAAAAAACTAATGCATCCGTCGCGCGTGGCATTGGGCTGAAAAATGTGGCGGCAAATAAGGTCGAGCGCGGTCAAGAGAAGTCCGGCAAGAAGGCGGAAGGCAAGGGGAAGCAACCAACGCAAGCGTGTTTCTACAGTAAACACAGATGCGGATGTTGCCTCTACTGGAACCGAGCCCGGTCCGAGTAACGACGGCACCACTGGCGGCAACGAAGATCCGGGGCGAGGGAGCGCGAGTCTTGCAGTCCCGTCGGCGGAGAGAGAGGGATCGGCGACAGGGGGAAACCACGGAGGCGATCCGCGTGCCGAGCATGGTGCAACCAATGAGTCCGAGGCAGAGGCATCGCAAAACCATCTGACGCTGCTCCAGCCGACTGTGGTGGAAGTTTCTGCAGCCGTGCTGGATAAGGACAAGGTGGGGGAGCACGAGTCGATGGAGGATCCTAACCACAGCATCACCGATGTCGGTGGCTCTCCTCCTTCTGGTGGACGGGGGAGGCGTAGGCAGAGGAAGAGCGATGGGGAGGACGATTATGATACCGCCATGCCCGGGTACATCACCACGCGGGCGAAGAGGCGGCAGATGACAGGCAGTGCTGATGACGCCGGAGGCGCGGAAGTTGGGACAACGCGACTCGCCAAGGAAGCTAGTGGCAAGGCGGGCGGTCATGCATTGCACCAGAAGGGCCGACCCGCAGCAGGAAAAACATCCGGCGGAAGGAGGGGCAAGAAAGCAGCGACGGGGACGAGGCCGAAACGGGACGATGAAGACCCTGGTGATGCGGAGGAGGAGGAGGATTGTTGGTGCAACCCTACGGTTTGCACTCGGCTTGTTGTCCGTGTGCGTGAATGTGTGTGTGTATGGAATGGTATGAGGGCATGGGATAATATATATTTCATGCTTATAATTGTGTGTGAATGTTGAGTCATGATGTCGAGTGTGTGTGTCGAGTCAATAGCGAGTTATCGCTAGACGCGTGTTACGCGGTCGTTTGTGTCTCGCGCGCGGTTTCTATTTTGTCGTTCGCGGTTTCTATTTTGTCCTGTGTCGAACGTTCGGCGTGTCGCAGGTGTGTGCAGCAGACCCATCAAGAACTCAAGGATGAGTTTGTGATGAAGAGCCCGAGCCTTGGTGTCAAGCCTCAAGTGATTTCGAAGCTTGCCAAAAGGGTACACCTCAAGATATTGAAGATAGTTACATTACTTTGTGCAGTGTAACATTTCACTTGGTGTAGGCCCTAGTGAAGGGTAGTTTCGAGACCCTTCGTGGTTGGGGACAGTGTGGCACTGTTCCACATCACTGTACCTCGGCTCTTGGGGTTTGTAGGAGCTGGGAGTCATTCCCAACTCGTAACTCTTCCTATCTTGTGTTCTAAGACTATAGTGGCTGCCATAGTACCGTTCGTTCAAACCGACGCTGTGTCGTCAATTCTTTATCAAATCGTGCAATCTAAATTGCTAATTGTAGACGACGTGAAGACGCTCCAGATCCAATTTGAATCAAGTCATTTTCAGCTGTGAGCAGAACGCTATCAACGTTTGAAGCCGCTGTGCAGAAATCCGTCTGTGCTCTCTATCTTTCGTTTTAGGCACATTCAAGCCTATTGTGACTATAACAAGTGGTATCAGAGGCCCTTGGAGCAGTTTTGACAATGTCTGGACCTGAGGAAAGGGGTGGCAGAGGTGCTGGTGGCAGTGGAGAAGCTCAAGCTCAAGGCCAACCCCGTGATTCAGCCATGGCGCCCATGCAACCAAGTCTTGGCCCACCTAGGGATGAGCCTAGGGTGTTTGGGCTTGACAAGTTCAACGGTGACAACTTTGCTGAATGGTCCTTCAAGATGGAGAACATCTTTGACCACTATGACCTGCTGGAGGTGATGGAAGGAACGGAGAAGCGCCCCGAGAACGACCCGGAGAAGAGCCCGTGGGTGCGGAAGAGCGCACAAGGCTATCTCTTACTTGGGCAAGCGTTGGGGAGCAGTCAGATCCGTCACATCAAGCCATTCCAGCGTGAACCAGAGAAAGGACCAAAGGCATGGGCTGCTCTCAAGGGTGTACATGCTCCTGCAACAGCGGCGGTAGCGGTGGTGTTGGAACGGCAAATGGCGGCACTACGAATTGAAGAAGACGAAGCGGTTGAAGAAGGGGTGCAGAAATTCTTCGACTTGTTGACGCGGCTTGAGGGAGCTGATTTGAACTACAGTGAGCTCCAAAAGAAGACCAAGTTGCTGGCCTTACTCCCAGAGTCATGGTCCTCGCTCATCATCAACCTTAATCGCGACTTGCCCCGCCTCTCGCTTGAAGACGTGAAGCGAGCTATCCTTCAAGAGGATTTCCGCCGCCGTGAGTTGGCGAGTGCGGATGGCGCTGGGGCAGTGAGCATCGGCCGTAGATATGGTCGAGGAAGAGGCAGAGGACGAGGGGGAGGAAGGTTTGGTGGCAGCAACTTCGGCGGAGGCCGCAGGAGTGGCGGTTACGGCAGCGACGACAAGAGCTACGGACGCGGTCGCGGCCGATTCGACGGCGAGTGTCACTATTGCCACAAGAGCGGACACATGTGGCGCGACTGCTACAAACTCCCTGATGGTTGGACCCCTGCTCAAGGCCAAGAGGGTAGAGGAGCAGGAGGAGGGAGAGGACGAGGCCGTGGAGGCCGTGGCGGTCGCGGTGGCGGAGCTGCAAACATGAAGAGCGGAGACAACGACAAGGACCCGAGCGACGATCGATACCCGGGTCTATTCTACTTCGTGTCGACGCAAGTACCGGCTGGTCCAGAGAAGGATGAAGGCTTTGAGGAGCCAGCAGCTGTGGGGAAGGTGACCCTACACCCCCTGGACTATTGGGTGATTGATAGTGGCGCTACCTATAGCATGACACCTCGCCCGGACTTGCTCACCGAACTCGAGCCGTCACCGGTGAAGCATGTGACATCGGCTTTGGGGCAGCGAGCAGAGGTGAAAGGCATGGGCAAGGCCATGTTCAAGGGTGCTGATGGGAAGATGGTGGGCCTCAAGAACGTGCTTTGGGTGCCCAGCCTTGCTGCAAACCTGATTTCCGTGCGGCGGTTGGCAAAGGCCGGCATGGACACGAACTCGAAGGGAGCCAAGACCTACACCGCAAGGCTTGGCGATCGAATTCTTTGGGACCTTCATGAGGACAGGGATGTCTACAACGAGATGTGGCAGATCCCAGTGGTCCCTATGCCTAAGGAGAGGCAAGTGGCAGCAAGCATCAGCACCAAGGATGGAGCGGTCGGTAGCGACGATGGCGCGAACGGTCGCGCTAAGGAGAATGAGCTCAAGAAGAGCAAACCTGGAGGGACCAGCAAGTTCAGTGAACCTAAGGAGAGTGGTGCAGCAACCAAGGAGCAGCAAAAGGGTGAGGAGAACCCAGAGGCAGCAGCGGAGGAGGACTACGGAGAGAGTATGTGGGGCGCTATTGCGAGCGCGGCATTCTCCAATCCAACTTCGGCTACGGGGGAGTGTGATTGGCTCACCTTGCATCGGCGCATGGGGCATGTGGCCCTGCCCATCTTGCAGCAGCTAGTGAAGAATGAGATGGTTGCTGGCATACGTGTGAAGGGGGAGCCCGATGAGGTGCTTGGCTGCCCGACGTGCATTCAAGCCAAGTTCACCCGGTTTCCGTTCCCTAGTTCGGAGGCAACGGCAAAGGCACCGCTTGATGAGGTGGTGATGGACGCGGTGGGCCCCCTGAAGCTTGGAGCTGCTGGAGCTGAGTATTTTCTCACCATTGTCGACGTCTACACCCGCATGACTTGGGTGTACGTGCTGGCCAAGAAGAGCGACGTGGCTGAAACGTTGAAGACGGATTGGTTCCCGATGGTGGAGCGGCAACAAGACCGTCTAGTCAAGTCAATCCGCACCGATCGAGGGGGAGAGTTCCTGAGCAAGGAGTTTGGGTTGTGGCTGAAGAAGAATGGTATTCGGCACTCCCTCACCATGCCATACTCCCCTGCAATGAACGGCATCGCCGAGCGAGCGAACCGCACAATCACGGAGGCGGCACGCGGGTTGCTCATTGAAGCCGGGCTACCCGACTATTTCTGGCCTGATGCGGTGCGGAGCGCGTGTGTGGCCAAGAACAGAGCCTTGACTCATGTGGGAGCAGACAAATGGGTGCCCCTATGTGGAGTGGCTAGGAAGGAAGCCAAATGTGGATATGCTTCGGGTGTTCGGGTGCATGTGCATGACGCTCGTGCCTAAGCATCTTCGGCACAACAAGCTTGGTGCCAAGGCGGTGTGGGCCGTGCACTTGGGCATGGCTCAAAACAGCAAGGGATGGCTTCTTTGGGACCCATTCACCAAGAAGTTCTTGGTGAGCAGGGACTGCAAGTTCATGGAGAACTTCATGTACAAGGATTGGAAGGCGGAGAATGAGGCGAAGATAGGCGTGCGGTTTGGGGAGGTGAAGAGTTCCGGTTTGGAGCATGTGGAGCTGCCTTTGGAGCTGAGCAGCAGCAGCACAACCACAAGGCAATCCTCCCTTGTGAATGGGGGAGAGGAGGCCAATGATGCAGAGGAAGAAGAGGAGGAGGTGCAGCAAGTGAGCGAGCGTGCACCGTCACTCCCTTCCCGTACTACGAGTGCTCCACGGATTCGAGCCACACCACAGCAACGCCAAGGCCTTCAAGTCCCTGCAGCTGAGGAGGAAGGAAGGGGGAAGAGGAGAGTTCAACCCCCTAATAGGCTGACCTATGATGCGCCGGGAAAGCAGGGCAAGACAGCCCTGGCCGGAGCGGCAATGATGGTCGGAGACGACGAGGAGAGTGACTACGAGGAGTGTGCCTTCGCGTTCTTCTCTCCGGTGGAGATGCCGGGAGAACCAGCAACTCTCAAGGAGGCTTTGGAGAGTAGTGATGCTGAGGAGTGGAAGAAGGCCATGGAGAGTGAGCTGAAGAGCATCGAGGAGAATGACACGTTTGAATTGGTGGAGCTACCGGAGGGGCGTACGGCGATAACGTCCAAGTGGCTCTTCAAAATCAAGTCGGATGCCGACGGCAAGATCGAGCGCTACAAGTCTAGGCTTGTAGCCAAGGGGTACCAGCAGAAGGAGAAGGTGGACTTCAAGGAGCTGTTTGCCCCTGTGGTGAAGCCGACGACGCTGCGAACCCTATTCGCGGGAGCCGCCATCAAAGGATGGGTAGTAAAGCAAATGGACATCGTAACGGCATTCCTTAACGGCATCCTTGAGGAGGAGATTTTTATGGCGCAGCCAGAGGGGTTTGATGATGGTAGTGGCAGAGTGTGGAAGCTGAAGAAGGCCCTCTATGGGCTGAAGCAGGCCCCTAGGCAATGGTACATGAAGCTGCGCGAAGTGTTGGAGGGGATCGGCTTCACTCCCTCAACGGCCGATCACTCCTTGTTCATGCTTGGCGAGGGGGAGCAGAGGAGTTTCATGGTGGTTTATGTGGATGACATCCTCATTTTCTCACCCTCTTCTGACCTTGTGAAGGAGGTGATGCTGAAGCTTCAAGACAAGTTCAAGTGCAAGGCCCTTGGTGACGTGAGCTTCTACCTTGGGCTCCACATCGAACGAGATGTGGAGAAGCGGTGCATGCGGGTGCATCAACGAAAGTACCTGGAGGCATTGGCTGCCAAATTTGGGCAGAGTGAAGGCCATGTGGCTACACCCTTTCCCTCTGGGTTCAAGTGTGTGAAGGGACCAGAGGAGGAGAGCGTTGGTGAAGAGGAGAGGCGCCGATTTCACTCGTTGGTGGGCAGCCTCATGTATGCGGCGGTAAACACCCGACCGGACGTCGCGTTTGCTACCGGGCAGCTGGCTAGGGTTGTGCAATGCCCTAATGAGGAGCAGGTAGCAGCTGGAATGAGGGTGGCCAAGTATCTTGGCCAAACACCGACCGTTGGGCTGCAATACTCGGCGGCGGCACAAAGGCGCCAAAAGGGCGCGGATGGTGTTGAACCAGGGCGTTTGTTCCTCACCGCCTACTCGGATGCTTCATATGCATCAGAACCAGAGGACATGACAAGTGTGGGAGGCTTCATATGCTGTGTTGGTGGAGGCCCAACTGCTTGGGAGAGCAAGAAGCAGTTTGACCAAGCTTTGAGCTCGGTGGAGTCCGAGTACATGGCACTCTTCCGTGCCGTACGGGAGATTGTGTGGCAGCGGCGTTTGTTGGCTGAATTGGGGGAGGTGTCCGAATGTTATCTTATGCTCTAGCCTGTAGTGGGGTGCTCTATAGCGAGTACAACCCTTCTAGGGTTTCCTATTTGTATCCCCATTCTTGCTAGTGCAATCCTCTTCTTCTCTCTTCTTTCTTCTAAACTTTAACATGCTATCAGAGCAGGTCGATCCCCTTGGATCGATCCTGTGGGTGGGCTCACCACCTTGTTGCTTCCGCTGCAACTGCTACTGCTACTCTCTGTGCCGCACGCTTCGTGGCGTGCGGCAGTTTTTCTTCCCGCCGTGCGCCCCGAGGCGCGCGGCGGTTTTCTGCCCGCCGTGCGCCCCGAGGCGCGCGGCGGTTTTCTGCCCGCCGTGCGCCCCGAGGCGCGCGGCGGTTTCCTGCCCGCCGCGCGCCCCGAGGCGCGCGGCGGGTCGCGCGACCCCTACAGCCCCGTCGCGCCGCCCAGGAGAGCCGCGCGCGACCCCTGCAGCCCCGTCGCGCCGCCCAAGGGAGCCGCGCGCGGCCCCTGCAGCCCCGTCGCGCCGCCCAGGGGAGCCGCGCGCGGCCCCTGCAGCCCCGTCGCGCCGCCCAGGGGAGCCGCGCGCGGCCCCTGCTGCCCCGTCGCGCGGCCCTGCTGCCCCGTCGCGCTGCCCAGGGGAGCCGTGCGCGGCCCCTGCTGCCCCGCCCCGTCCCCGACCTGCCCCGGCCCCGACCTGCCCCGGCCCAACTCCCGTCGCCCGTCGCGGCGCGACGGGAGGGGAGTCTACCGGGGGCCGCGCGTTGCCTCCCCCCCCCCTCCCCCCCCCCCCCCCCCCCCTACCTCCCTACCCTGTTTTTAGGGTTTGGGGGGTAGTGGTTGGGGGGTGGCGGTTGGGGGGTGGCGGTTGGGGGGTGGCAGGTGTGTGGCGTCGCCTGCTCCTCCTCCTCCTCCGTCTCCCTGTGCTGCAGCTGCCGCTGAGGGGGGGTGGACGTGTTGGAGCCGGTGGAGTGGTACTAAGGGGGGGTGAAGGGGGAGTGGAGCTAGCGGTGTAGCAGCGGGTGTGTGCCAGGGGGGAGTGGGATAGTTTGGGGAAGCTGAATGGAGGTTGCCGTCGTGTCGCCAGCAGCACCTGTATTCCGGGGACTTCGTCCGGTAGCCCAGTCGTAGCCAGCTGTGCCAGCCGCCCGTGGGTCCGTTGCTCGTCTGCCGCTACTTTAGCCGCGGGGCCTGTTACTCCTGTATTCCGAGGACTTCGTCCGGTAGCCGCTGTGCCAGTCTGCCTCCTGTTGCCCGTGTGTCTGCAGCTTCAGCCGTCGCCCCCTATCTCCTCTCCTCTCACTCTCTCTCCTCCTCCTCACTTGCCCGTTGTGACTATCACTAGCTTTGCTCATAATTGTGAACTTAAACTATTGCTTCTTGAACTTGTGCTCAGAATGTGTGGTGACATTGTGATCCACCCTGAGCTTGTACTCCTTTGCTTCCTCTGCTGATTACACCCCACTTTGGCTATGGGGGTGTGTCAGAATGTTATCTTATGCTCTAGCCTGTAGTGGGGTGCTCTATAGCGAGTACAACCCTTCTAGGGTTTCCTATTTGTATCCCCATTCTTGCTAGTGCAATCCTCTTCTTCTCTCTTCTTTCTTCTAAACTTTAACAGGAGGAGCAGCAAGGACCTACCCCACTGTACTATGACAGCCAGGGTGCCATTGCTCTTGCTAAGAACCCTGTGTTGCATGGACTCACGAAGCACATGAGGGTGAAGTGGCATTGGACGAGGAGCATGGTAACCGCGGGTGAAGTTGAGTTGCGCTACGTGAAGACCACGGGGCAGCCGGCTGACATGATGACCAAGAGGCTGGTGGAGCAGCAGCATTGGAAGTGTTGCAAGCTGGCTGGGATGGCTCTGAACTGAGAGAGCAACATATCCTAAGGCCAACAATCCGAGGGGGAGTTTGTTGGTGCAACCCTACGGTTTGCACTCGGCTTGTTGTCCGTGTGCGTGAATGTGTGTGTGTATGGAATGGTATGAGGGCATGGGATAATATATATTTCATGCTTATAATTGTGTGTGAATGTTGAGTCATGATGTCGAGTGTGTGTGTCGAGTCAATAGCGAGTTATCGCTAGACGCGTGTTACGCGGTCGTTTGTGTCTCGCGCGCGGTTTCTATTTTGTCGTGCGCGGTTTCTATTTTGTCCTGTGTCGAACGTTCGGCGTGTCGCAGGTGTGTGCAGCAGACCCATCAAGAACTCAAGGATGAGTTTGTGATGAAGAGCCCGAGCCTTGGTGTCAAGCCTCAAGTGATTTCGAAGCTTGCCAAAAGGGTACACCTCAAGATATTGAAGATAGTTACATTACTTTGTGCAGTGTAACATTTCACTTGGTGTAGGCCCTAGTGAAGGGTA
Source organism: Closterium sp. Naga37s-1 (assembly GCA_947471745.1). Lineage (NCBI taxonomy): Eukaryota > Viridiplantae > Streptophyta > Zygnematophyceae > Desmidiales > Closteriaceae > Closterium > Closterium sp. Naga37s-1. The sequence continues at coordinate 1,124,155 of CANJKZ010000212.1, forward strand.
GTTTCGAGACCCTTCGTGGTTGGGGACAGTGTGGCACTGTTCCACATCACTGTACCTCGGCTCTTGGGGTTTGTAGGAGCTGGGAGTCATTCCCAACTCGTAACTCTTCCTATCTTGTGTTCTAAGACTATAGTGGCTGCCATAGTACCGTTCGTTCAAACCGACGCTGTGTCGTCAATTCTTTATCAAATCGTGCAATCTAAATTTCTAATTGTAGACGACGTGAAGACGCTCCAGATCCAATTTGAATCAAGTCATTTGCAGCTGTGAGCAGAACGCTATCAACGTTTGAAGCCGCTGTGCAGAAATCCGTCTGTGCTCTCTATCTTTCGTTTTAGGCACATTCAAGCCTATTGTGACTATAACAAGGATGAGGAGGAGGATGCGGAGGAAGAGGAGGAGGAAGAGGATGCGGATGTTGGGGAGGATGAAAAAGATGAGAATGATGGCGGGGAGGACGAAGAGGAGGAGGAGGAGGAGGAGGAGGAGGAGGAGGAGGAGGAGGAGGAGGAGGAGGAGGAGGTGGAGGAGGAGGAGTAGGGGGGCGACGAGGAGGAGGATGAGCAGGATGAGGAGGAGGAGGAGGAGGAGGAGGAGGAGGAGGAGGAGGAGGCAGAGGAGGAGGAGGAGGAGGAGGAGGAGGAGGAGGAGGATGTGGCGGCAGTGAAGGGACGGGGAGGGCGTGGCAGACGGGAGAGTGGTACAGGGAAGGTGGGGGGCCGGACTCACCGTTCCCGAAAACGCGGGGTTGTTGACGTGGCGCGCGGCGAAGCAGCGGGCAAACCGAAGGCGCGTAAGGTGAAGGTCGAAAGTGAAGGGGGTGGTAAAAAGGAAGGGAGCCAGGGAGCAAAAGGGGATGGAGGAGGAAAGGGTGGCCGCACCAAAGGGGTTCCAGTGGGTACCGGCAAGAAAGAACCTGCCGGTAAACGTCGCAGCGTCCGCCAAAGCACCCCGCAGAAAGGTGGCAACGAGAAGGCGCAGGCTGCAAAAAAACCGAAGGCACAGCAGAAAGGTGAGCACTGTGGCCAATACAACTGGCGTGGTTGTTGTACTCTCTGCTCAACCATGCCAATTAACACCATTTTTTCACATTGTTTCTCCCCTGCAGGGAAGGAGAAGGTCGACGAATCTGCCAAGCAAGGTAAAGCCTATTGTCTCAAAACAGTACAACCCTAAACCCGATTTAGATTAAGACCGTTAGGCATATGCATGCATGTCTGGCCCTGTATTGAAACCGATCGACTCTAATTTCTTTATCCTACTCCCTCTACATATCAGCCCCTCGCGTTACAGGCATTGGGCCACCGGTAAGCGTGCAACGGATGCAGCTAACGAAGGCTGCCAGAAGTGCGAGTGTTACACCGCTATCCACAGGAGCACCAAGGTTCTACACGCCATACGCAGGCCCCAGCAAAGTCGCTGCGACGGCACCCGGCGCGCCAAGAGGAGAGGAATCCGAATCCCCTCCACCAGCCCCCGTCACGCACTCCCCACTCGCCTCACCCTCGTACCCATTTCGGCAACTCCACACTTCTCCTGTCCGGGGCAGGGCGGTCTCCCCCCCTTCCCTGAGCTCCCCTTTTCCCACCAGCGTGATAGTGTGAGGGCACACAGGACTGCTGCAGAAGACGTTGATCCCCTTGGCCAGAGGGGGGATACTTCACACCCTTTTCCTCCGCTCATGGGTGCCCTAGGTGAAAGTGCGGAGCACGAGCAGTTTGTTACACGGGAGGAGTTCCAGAAGCTGCGGTCTGAGATGTACGCCATGTTTGCACAGCTCGGCCTGCGTCGTGGAGTTCCTGCCAGCTATGCCGGCAGGTCGGCAGCCGTGCCTATGGCTGGTACCCCACCGCCGATGAGTGGCGTGGACAAGGCACGAGTGCTAGTGTTGCAGGAGACAAGCCCATTCCCGGTATATGGCGGGCCAAATGGGGGCGGGTTGGGGTTGATGTGGCAACCAGGGCGGGGTTGGGGCTGACGTGGCGGTTTCGAAGGGTACACGGGAGCGGCGCGTGACGAGGCGACGCGTGTCAGGTGGGTGGGGGGTGACGTAGCATGGGGTGGGTGGGTGTGACGTGGCACGTGGGGATGGTTGTCAGTGGACGTCGCGGATGGAGGAGGGTGTGACGTGGTGGAATGTGATGGTTGGGGCTGACGTGGCGGTTTGGAATGGTACACGGGAGCGGCGCGTGACGAGGCGACGCGTGTCAGGTGGGTGGGGGGTGACGTGGCATGGGGTGGGTCGGTGTGACGTGGCACGTGGGGCTGGTTGTTGGTGGACGTGGCGGATGCAGGAGGGTGTGACGTGGCAAGTTCACACAGTCCATCCTGTGGTGACGCGGCCACAGTCATAACTGATGGTTTCTCTCTTCCATGTCTTGTTGTATACCCCACACCCCTGCGCAGAACAAAGCCTACTTAGTGTGCTCTCAGCTCATGTTTCTGAACCCCCCAGAGAAAATCCAGTACTACCCTACACCGGAGGAAGTGTTCGAAGCGTTCGGTGTCCACTTGTCTGCAGAAGGGCTCGAATCAATGAAGCTGCTGTGGTTGCACAACGACAAGTCCACCATGGGTGTCTTCAACCACCAGATGTCATCAACAAGGTCAACAATTAACTCCACCCTAAGCCCAGCAGCATACACCGCCATGGGCCTCTCCGATTACGCCCATCTCCCGGATAGCCTGCCCACTGAGCTACACCCAAAGAAGTGGTTCAACGACGAGCAACTCCTGGACGAGTACAGAGATGGTATGCGCAACCCGGAGACACCCTATGCCCCACCATATGCCAGTTGGCAGCTACAAATCACCGTGCGGTGTTCCTCACCCTGAATCTCACCCCAACACATGATTTCTCTGCAACCCCTTTCCACCGCATACCCTCCCTGCCAAAATGCAGAATAGTGGGCCCTCAACTGGCACTTTGAAAAGGCGACCAGGACGCCCTTCAGCAGCCCCTTGTTCGCTTATGCATTCAAGCTCTCCTTCAAAAGGTGTGGGGTCGTGTTCACTAAGTTCAAGAGCCGCATGGTGGCATGGGGCCTGTTTTCGGTAAGGATGCAGATATGTGTTTGTACACCCATGCCTCATCCCCTAAACCCCTTGCCTGTATTTCATCTATCTCCCTAGTCGCTTAAGCGTTTGCGGTTCCGTAGATTGTGATGCCTGAAATCACCGCTTTCAGTTGGCTCATATACCCGTAACCCCCCCTCATACACCATCCACCCAATCCTACACCACATTGCAGATCGAGTGGCCCCTTCTGCAAGATAAGCGTCGCAAGCGAATTCCGGCCCAGCCGGAAAAAAACAGGCCGGACTACTTTGAGTGGTGTGATAAGGTCAAACAGATGATACAATTTGCTGTCTTGGTGCGTTCATCTTCCCAAACAAGTTCCTCATCGACGATGGCGACCTTGGAGAGGTCGTCCTTGCCCACCGGGCGCTTGCAAGGCCCAGCATTGCGTAGGCTATTTGACCTGGTGCTAAGACAGCTTCTTGCAAGAATGCTGAATTATGGTTGTTGTAAACCGGAATATACAATGTATTTCTGAAATCCACAATATCCAAAATAAATCAAAAACAAAATCTAGTTTTAAATAATTTGGTCACGAATTTGCACCAAAACGGATTGCGCCCGAAAGTCATCCGGAAAAGCTCGCGTGCCAAACCTTGTCGCGAGATGTGTCGGAGCTCCTATCAAATGACTCCAACCGTCGGTCGAAATTGGGTCCGGAATTTTCAATGCGAAGACAATCCCAACAAAATTCGTCCAAACTTGGCATATGGTTTTTGTGATGTGGTTTGGACTTTACTTACACTCGATGGCTCAAGCTTTCGGTCTCGCTAAGTATTCGGAAAGCACCAAAGCTCGCTATAAGGCTTTGGCCCATAACACGATGGTACGCGGTTGTTTTTCCATTGCTGTGATCATCGTAAAATGCGCTTGCCATACTGATCCGGGTTGTTTACGTTCGCAGGATCTGTCTTCAACCGAGGACCTGGAATGAGTGACCGGGGTTCGTGCCGTATATGGATTTTATTGGTGCTCTGTGAAGTTGGGGTTGTGACTGCAGACCCGAAGGCCGCGATTAGGGCCACGAAACCGAAGAACCTGAAGTTCATATGCGAGAAAGTTCTGAAGCACGCTCAGGACCTCGCGCTTGAGTTGCGTGGTTCAATGCTGGCAAGGGCCGTGGTAACGTTCCGGGCTCCAAACACGGATATCATGGGAGGCTTCGGGCGGAGAGAAGCGAGCGAGAGGGTGGCGGGAGCGGGAGCGATAACGTGGCAGACGCGGAAAATCTCGTCGCCGGACAGGGAGACGGTGGTCCTGTCGTGGGATCTTAGGCCGCATCGGGTGGTGGTGAACAGGCTGGAAAGGCAGCGGAACCTGCTCTCGTCATGCCCGGCCCTTCCCGCGTTGCCCCTCCAACTTTGGTAGAGGCTCCTCGTTCGTTCGACGAGCTGGTGGCATGGCCGGTCGACTCGCTCGCGCAGGAGCCTCGATTGCCGAAATGCGCGAACAGCTGAAAGGGGCGAACACGCACATCTCGAACCAGCGAAAGCGTGTTTGCGAACTGTCCGACTCACTCGAAGACCTCATGGAGAGGATAAAATCTCTGTGGTCGAAGGCGACGCAATCTGGAAAGAGGCTGGAGGACTCGGAGCAGCGATTTGGAAACGAGATGGCGGATTGCGTGAAGGAGTTGCGGAAAGAGCATGCGTCCACGTCCGCGCAACAAGAGTCCGCCGATAGAGTGATGCGCCGACAGGAGGAAACCGTATCCGCAATCGCGGAGGCGACTGAAAAGACTCGGCAAGAGGTGTGGTTGAAATTCGTGGAGCTCGAGTCAGTCGTGACAGCCACAGCCGAGCGCGGAGCTATTGCTGTGCTAGCGCTCCATGGTGGCGCCCGTCATTTGGCTGAGCAACGTGGGACTTTCGCAGCCGGACCGAGTTTCACATCTGCGCTTCCGATTCCCCACCCCTCCCCTCCCATGGCGAAGAAGCAGAAACTACCACCATCGGATGTTATGCCGAAGGCTGGCGCTGGTACAGTTGAATGAGTGCACCAATTCGCAATCGCGGCTCCACCTTCTGCAACGGTTCGCGCGTCTTCACCCCTAAACGTTTTGGGAGGTGAGGAATGTCAGCGCCAGACGAAGCCGCGAAAGGGAACCCGACCGCGAATTGGGACGTGGCTCCGAAAGGGGATGCGAGTCTGGATGACGAAGGAGGAACTGATGCGTTTGAATAATACTTGGCGCTACTGGAAGCTGAAAAAGGAAAAGGACAAGGCCGAGAAAGGCAACATCTGTGTTGGTCTTCACGCGAATGTTAATGGCACGGCATGGACTCTTGAGTTCCATCACGCGGGTGTCCGTCGCTATCTTGGTAAACACTAACACAAAGAGACGGGACGGTTTCTTTGTGCAGTCGCGCTTACCGTTGTTATAGTCACAGTAGGCTCCAATGTGCCTAAAACGAAAGATAGAGTGCACAGCCGGATTTCTGCACAGCGGCTTCAAACGTTCATAGCGTTCTGGTCACAGCTTCAAATGACTTGATTCAACTTGGATCTGGAGCGTCTTATTGTCGCCTACAATAGAAAATTTAGATCACACGATTTCACCAAGTATTGACGACACAGTGTTGGTTTGAACGAACGGCACTATGGCAGCCACTATAGTCTTAGAACACAAGATAGGAAGAGATATGAAGAGTTAACGAGTTGGGAATGACTCCCAGCTCCTACAAACCCCAAGAGCCGAGGTACAGTGATGTGGAACAGTGCCACACTGTCCCCAACCATGAAGGGTCTCGAAACTACCCTTCACTAGGGCCTACACCAACTGAAATGTTACACTACACAAAGTAATGTAACTATCTTCAATATCTTGAGGTGTACCCTTTTGGCGAGCTTCGAAATCACTTGAGGCTTGACACCAAGGCTCGGGCTCTTCATCACAAACTCATCCTTGATTTCTTGATGGGTCTGCTGCACACACCTGCAACACGCCGAACGTTCGACACAGGACAAAATAGAAACCGCACACGACAAAATAGAAACCGCGCGCGAGACACAAACGACCGCGTAACACGCGTCTAGCGATAACTCGCTATTGACTCGACACACACACTCGACATCATGACTCAACATTCACACACAATTATAAGCATGAAATATATATTATCCCATGCCCTCATACCATTCCATACACACACACATGCACGCACACGGACAACAAGCCGAGTGCAAACCGTAGGGTTGCACCAACAAACTCCCCCTCGGATTGTTGGCCTTAGGATATGTTGCTCTCTCAGTTCAGAGCCATCCCAGCCAGCTTGCAACACTTCCAATGCTGCTGCTCCACCAGCCTCTTGGTCATCATGTCAGCCGGCTGCCCCGTGGTCTTCACGTAGCGCAACTCAACTTCACCCGCGGTTACCATGCTCCTCGTCCAATGCCACTTCACCCTCATGTGCTTCGTGAGTCCATGCAACACAGGGTTCTTAGCAAGAGCAATGGCACCCTGGCTGTCACAGTACAGTGGGGTAGGTCCTTGCTGCTCCTCCCCCAATTCAGCCAACAAACGCCGCTGCCACACAATCTCCCGTACGGCACGGAAGAGTGCCATGTACTCGGACTCCACCGAGCTCAAAGCTTGGTCAACCTGCTTCTTGCTCTCCCAAGCAGTTGGGCCTCCACCAACACAGCATATGAAGCCTCCCACACTTGTCATGTCCTCTAGTTCTGATGCATATGAAGCATCCGAGTAGGCGGTGAGGAACAAACGCCCGGGTTCAACACCATCCGCGCCCTTTTGGCGCCTTTGTGCCACCGCCGAGTATTGCAGCCCAACGGTCGGTGTTTGGCCAAGATACTTGGCCACCCTCATTCCAGCTGCTACCTGCTCCTCATTAGGGCATTGCACAACCTTAGCCAGCTGCCCGGTAGCAAACGCGACGTCCGGTCGGGTGTTTACCGCCGCATACATGAGGCTGCCCACCAACGAGTGAAATCGGCGCCTCTCCTCTTCTCCAACGCTCTCCTCCTCTGACCCCTTCACACACTTGAACCCAGAGGGAAAGAGAGTAGCCACATGACCTTCACTCTGGCCGAAGTTGGCAGCCAACGCCTCCAGGTACTTCCGTTGGTGCACTCGCCTGCTCCGCTTCTCCAGGTCTCGTTCGATGTGGAGCCCAAGGTAGAAGTTCACGTCACCAAGGGACTTGCACTTGAACTTGTCTTGCAGCTTCAGCATCACCTCCTTCACAAGGTCAGGAGAGGGTGAGAAGATCAGGATGTCGTCCACGTACACCACCATGAAGCTCCTCTGCTCCCCCTCGCCAAGCATGAACAAGGAGTGATCCGCCGTTGAGGGAGTGAAGCCGATCCCCTCCAACACTTCGCGCAGCTTCATGTACCATTGCCTAGGGGCCTGCTTCAGCCCATAGAGGGCCTTCTTCAGCTTCCACACTCTGCCACTACCATCATCAAACCCCTCTGGCTGCGCCATAAAAATCTCCTCCTCAAGGATGCCGTTAAGGAATGCCGTTACGATGTCCATTTGTTTTACTACCCATCCTTTGATGGCGGCTCCCGCGAATAGGGTTCGCAGCGTCGTTGGCTTCACCACAGGGGCAAACAGCTCCTTGAAGTCCACCTTCTCCTTCTGCTAGTACCCCTTGGCTACAAGCCTAAACTTGTAGCGCTCGATCTTGCCGTCGGCATCCGACTTGATTTTGAAGAGCCACTTGGACGTTATCGCCGTACGCCCCTCCGGTAGCTCCACCAATTCAAACGTGTCATTCTCCTCGATGCTCTTCAACTCACTCTCCATGGCCTTCTTCCACTCCTCAGCATCACTACTCTCCAAAGCCTCCTTGAGAGTTGCTGGTTCTCCCGGCATCTCCACCGGAGAGAAGAACGCGAAGGCACACTCCTCGTAGTCACTCTCCTCGTCGTCTCCGACCATCATTGCCGCTCCGGCCAGGGCTGTCTTGCCCTGCTTTCCCAGCGCATCATAGGTCAGCCTATTAGGGGGTTGAACTCTCCTCTTCCCCCTTCCTTCCTCCTCAGCTGCAGGGACTTGAAGGCCTTGGCGTTGCTGCGGTGTGGCTCGAATCCGTAGAGCACTCGTAGTACGGGAAGGGAGTGACGGTGCACGCTCGCTCACTTGCTGCACCTCCTCCTCTTCTTCCTCTGCATCATTGGCCTCCTCTCCCCCATTCACAAGGGAGGATTGCCTTGTGGTTGTGCTGCCGCTGCTCAGCTCCAAAGGCAGCTCCACATGCTCCAAACCGGAACTCTTCACCTCCCCAAACCGCACGCCTATCTTCGCCTCATTCTCCGCCTTCCAATCCTTGTACATGAAGTTCTCCATGAACTTGCAGTCCCTGCTCACCAAGAACTTCTTGGTGAATGGGTCCCAAAGAAGCCATCCCTTGCTGTTTTGAGCCATGCCCAAGTGCACGGCCCACACCGCCTTGGCACCAAGCTTGTTGTGCCGAAGATGCTTAGGCACGAGCGCCATGCACATGCACCCGAACACCCGAAGCATATCCACATTTGGCTTCCTTCCTAGCCACTCCACAGAGGGCACCCATTTGTCTGCTCCCACATGAGTCAAGGCTCTGTTCTTGGCCACACACGCGCTCCGCACCGCATCAGGCCAGAAATAGTCGGGTAGCCCGGCTTCAATGAGCAACCCGCGTGCCGCCTCCGTGATTGTGCGGTTCGCTCGCTCGGCGATGCCGTTCATTGCAGGGGAGTATGGCATGGTGAGGGAGTGCCGAATACCATTCCTCTTCAGCCACAACCCAAACTCTTTGCTCAGGAACTCTCCCCCTCGATCGGTGCGGATTGACTTGACTAGACGGTCTTGTTGCCGCTCCATCATTGGGAACCAATCCGTCTTCAACGTTTCAGCCACGTCGCTCTTCTTGGCCAGCACATACACCCAAGTCATGCGGGTGTAGACGTCGACAATGGTGAGAAAATACTCAGCTCCAGCAGCTCCAAGCTTCAGGGGGCCCACCACGTCCATCACCACCTCATCAAGCGGTGCCTTTGCCGTTGCCTCCGAACTAGGGAACGGAAACCGGGTGAACTTGGCTTGAATGCACGTCGGGCAGCCAAGCACCTCATCGGGCTCCCCCTTCACACGTATGCCAGCAACCATCTCATTCTTCACTAGCTGCTGCAAGATGGGCAGGGCCACATGCCCCATGCGCCGATGCAAGGTGAGCCAATCACACTCCCCTGTAGCCGAAGTTGGATTGGAGAATGCCGCGCTCGCAATAGCGCCCCACATACTCTCTCCGTAGTCCTCCTCCGCTGCTGCCTCGGGGTTCTCCTCACCCTTTTGCTGCTCCTTGGTTGCTGCACCACTCTCCTTAGGTTCACTGAACTTGCTGGTCCCTCCAGGTTTGCTCTTCTTGAGCTCATTCTCCTTAGCGCGACCGTTCGCGCCATCGTCGCTACCGACCGCTCCATCCTTTGTGCTGATGCTTGCTGCCACTTGCCTCTCCTTAGGCATAGGGACCACTGGGATCTGCCACATCTCGTTGTAGACATCCCTGTCCTCATGAAGGTCCCAAAGAATTCGATCGCCAAGCCTTGCGGTGTAGGTCTTGGCTCCCTTCGAGTTCGTGTCCATGCCGGCCTTTGCCAACCGCCGCACGGAAATCAGATTTGCAGCAAGGCTGGGCACCCAAAGCACGTTCTTGAGGCCCACCATCTTCCCATCAGCACCCTTGAACATGGCCTTCCCCATGCCTTTCACCTCTGCTCGCTGCCCCAAAGCCGATGTGACATGCTTCACCGGTGACGGCTCGAGTTCGGTGAGCAAGTCCGGGCGAGGTGTCATGCTATAGGTAGCGCCACTATCAATCACCCAATAGTCCAGGGGGTGTAGGGTCACCTTCCCCACAGCTGCTGGCTCCTCAAAGCCTTCATCCTTCTCTGGACCAGCCGGTAGTTGCGTCGACACGAAGAAGAATAGACCCGGGTATCGATCGTCGCTCGGGTCCTTGTCGTTGTCTCCGCTCTTCATGTTTGCAGCTCCGCCACCGCGACCGCCACGGCCTCCACGGCCTCGTCCTCTCCCTCCTCCTGCTCCTCTACCCTCTTGGCCTTGAGCAGGGGTCCAACCATCAGGGAGTTTGTACCAGTCGCGCCACATGTGTCCGCTCTTGTGGCAATAGTGACACTCGCCGTCGAATCGGCCGCGACCGCGTCCGTAGCTCTTGTCGTCGCTGCCGTAACCGCCACTCCCGCGGCCTCCGCCGAAGTTGCTGCCACCAAACCTTCCTCCCCCTCGTCCTCTGCCTCTTCCTCGACCATATCCACGGCCGATGCTCGCTGCCCCAGCGCCATCCGCACTCGCCAACTCACGGCGACGGAAATCCTCTTGAAGGATAGCTCGCTTCACGTCTTCAAGCGAGAGGCGGGGCAAGTCGCGATTAAGGTTGATGATGAGCGAGGACCATGACTCAGGGAGTAGGGCCAGCAACTTGGTCTTCTTTTGGAGCTCACTATAGTTCAAATCAGCTCCCTCAAGCCGCGTCAACAAGTCGAAGAATTTCTGCACCCCTTCTTCAACCACTTCATCCTCTTCAATTCGTAGTGTCGCCATTTGCCGTTCCAACACCACAGCTACCGCCGCTGTTGCAGGAGCGTGTACACCCTTGAGAGCAGCCCATGCCTTTGGTCCCTTCTCTGGTTCACGCTGGAAAGGCTTGATGTGACGGATCTGGCTGCTCCCCAACGCTTGCCCTAGTAGGAGGTAGCCTTGTGCGCTCTTCCGCACCCACGGGCTCTTCTCCGGGTCGTTCTCGGGGCGCTTCTCCATTCCTTCCATCACCTCCAGCAGGTCATAGTGATCAAACACGTTCTCCATTCTGAAGGACCACTCCGCAAAGTTGTCACCGTTGAACTTGTCAAGGCCAAACACTCTAGGCTCGTCCCTAGATGGGCCAACATTTGGTTGCACGGGCGCCATGGCTGAGTCACGGGGTTGGCCTTGAGCTTGGGCTTCTCCACTGCCACCAGCACCTCTGCCACCCCTTTCCTCAGGTCCAGCAATTGTCGAAACTGCTCCAAGGGGCTCTGATACCACTTGTTATAGTCACAGTAGGCTCCAATGTGCCTAAAACGAAAGATAGAGTGCACAGCCGGATTTCTGCACAGCGGCTTCAAACGTTCATAGCGTTTTGGTCACAGCTTCAAATGACTTGATTTAACTTGGATCTGGAGCGTCTTATTGTCGCCTACAATAGAAATTTAGATCACACGATTTCACCAAGTATTGACGACACAGTGTTGGTTTGAACGAACGGCACTATGGCAGCCACTATAGTCTTAGAACACAAGATAGGAAGAGATATGAAGAGTTAACGAGTTGGGAATGACTCCCAGCTCCTACAAACCCCAAGAGCCGAGGTACAGTGATGTGGAACAGTGCCACACTGTCCCCAACCATGAAGGGTCTCGAAACTACCCTTCACTAGGGCCTACACCAACTGAAATGTTACACTACACAAAGTAATGTAACTATCTTCAATATCTTGAGGTGTACCCTTTTGGCGAGCTTCGAAATCACTTGAGGCTTGACACCAAGGCTCGGGCTCTTCATCACAAACTCATCCTTGAGTTCTTGATGGGTCTGCTGCATACACCTGCGACACGCCGAACGTTCGACACAGGACAAAATAGAAACCGCGCACGACAAAATAGAAACCGCGCGCGAGACACAAACGACCGCGTAACACGCGTCTAGCGATAACTCGCTATTGACTCGACACACACACTCGACATCATGACTCAACATTCACACACAATTATAAGCATGAAATATATATTATCCCATGCCCTCATACCATTCCATACACACACACATTCACGCACACGGACAACAAGCCGAGTGCAAACCGTAGGGTTGCACCAACAAACTCCCCCTCGGATTGTTGGCCTTAGGATATGTTGCTCTCTCAGTTCAGAGCCATCCCAGCCAGCTTGCAACACTTCCAATGCTGCTGCTCCACCAGCCTCTTGGTCATCATGTCAGCCGGCTGCCCCGTGGTCTTCACGTAGCGCAACTCAACTTCACCCGCGGTTACCATGCTCCTCGTCCAATGCCACTTCACCCTCATGTGCTTCGTGAGTCCATGCAACACAGGGTTCTTAGCAAGAGCAATGGCACCCTGGCTGTCACAGTACAGTGGGGTAGGTCCTTGCTGCTCCTCCCCCAATTCAGCCAACAAACGCCGCTGCCACACAATCTCCCGTACGGCACGGAAGAGTGCCATGTACTCGGACTCCACCGAGCTCAAAGCTTGGTCAACCTGCTTCTTGCTCTCCCAAGCAGTTGGGCCTCCACCAACACAGCATATGAAGCCTCCCACACTTGTCATGTCCTCTGGTTCTGATGCATATGAAGCATCCGAGTAGGCGGTGAGGAACAAACGCCCGGGTTCAACACCATCCGCGCCCTTTTGGCGCCTTTGTGCCGCCGCCGAGTATTGCAGCCCAACGGTCGGTGTTTGGCCAAGATACTTGGCCACCCTCATTCCAGCTGCTACCTGCTCCTCATTAGGGCATTGCACAACCCTAGCCAGCTGCCCGGTAGCAAACGCGACGTCCGGTCGGGTGTTTACCGCCGCATACATGAGGCTGCCCACCAACGAGTGAAATCGGCGCCTCTCCTCTTCACCAACGCTCTCCTCCTCTGGTCCCTTCACACACTTGAACCCAGAGGGAAAGGGTGTAGCCACATGGCCTTCACTCTGCCCAAAGTTGGCAGCCAATGCCTCCAGGTACTTTCGTTGATGCACCCGCATGCACCGCTTCTCCACATCTCGTTCGATGTGGAGCCCAAGGTAGAAGCTCACGTCACCAAGGGCCTTGCACTTGAACTTGTCTTGAAGCTTCAGCATCACCTCCTTCACAAGGTCAGAAGAGGGTGAGAAAATGAGGATGTCATCCACATAAACCACCATGAAACTCCTCTGCTCCCCCTCGCCAAGCATGAACAAGGAGTGATCGGCCGTTGAGGGAGTGAAGCCGATCCCCTCCAACACTTCGCGCAGCTTCATGTACCATTGCCTAGGGGCCTGCTTCAGCCCATAGAGGGCCTTCTTCAGCTTCCACACTCTGCCACTACCATCATCAAACCCCTCTGGCTGCGCCATAAAAATCTCCTCCTCAAGGATGCCGTTAAGGAATGCCGTTACGATGTCCATTTGCTTTACTACCCATCCTTTGATGGCGGCTCCCGCGAATAGGGTTCGCAGCGTCGTCGGCTTCACCACAGGGGCAAACAGCTCCTTGAAGTCCACCTTCTCCTTCTGCTGGTACCCCTTGGCTACAAGCCTAGACTTGTAGCGCTCGATCTTGCCGTCGGCATCCGACTTGATTTTGAAGAGCCACTTGGACGTTATCGCCGTACGCCCCTCCGGTAGCTCCACCAATTCAAACGTGTCATTCTCCTCGATGCTCTTCAGCTCACTCTCCATGGCCTTCTTCCACTCCTCAGCATCACTACTCTCCAAAGCCTCCTTGAGAGTTGCTGGTTCTCCCGGCATCTCCACCGGAGAGAAGAACGCGAAGGCACACTCCTCGTAGTCACTCTCCTCGTCGTCTCCGACCATCATTGCCGCTCCGGCCAGGGCTGTCTTGCCCTGCTTTCCCGGCGCATCATAGGTCAGCCTATTAGGGGGTTGAACTCTCCTCTTCCCCCTTCCTTCCTCCTCAGCTGCAGGGACTTGAAGGCCTTGGCGTTGCTGCGGTGTGGCTCGAATCCGTGGAGCACTCGTAGTACGGGAAGGGAGTGACGGTGCACGCTCGCTCACTTGCTGCACCTCCTCCTCTTCTTCCTCTGCATCATTGGCCTCCTCTCCCCCATTCACAAGGGAGGATTGCCTTGTGGTTGTGCTGCCGCTGCTCAGCTCCAAAGGCAGCTCCACATGCTCCAAACCGGAACTCTTCACCTCCCCAAACCGCACGCCTATCTTCGCCTCATTCTCCGCCTTCCAATCCTTGTACATGAAGTTCTCCATGAACTTGCAGTCCCTGCTCACCAAGAACTTCTTGGTGAATGGGTCCCAAAGAAGCCATCCCTTGCTGTTTTGAGCCATGCCCAAGTGCACGGCCCACACCGCCTTGGCACCAAGCTTGTTGTGCCGAAGATGCTTAGGCACGAGCGTCATGCACATGCACCCGAACACCCGAAGCATATCCACCTTTGGCTTCCTTCCTAGCCACTCCACATAGGGCACCCATTTGTCTGCTCCCACATGAGTCAAGGCTCTGTTCTTGGCCACACACGCGCTCCGCACCGCATCAGGCCAGAAATAGTCGGGTAGCCCGGCTTCAATGAGCAACCCGCGTGCCGCCTCCGTGATTGTGCGGTTCGCTCGCTCGGCGATGCCGTTCATTGCAGGGGAGTATGGCATGGTGAGGGAGTGCCGAATACCATTCTTCTTCAGCCACAACCCAAACTCCTTGCTCAGGAACTCTCCCCCTCGATCGGTGCGGATTGACTTGACTAGACGGTCTTGTTGCCGCTCCACCATCGGGAACCAATCCGTCTTCAACGTTTCAGCCACGTCGCTCTTCTTGGCCAGCACGTACACCCAAGTCATGCGGGTGTAGACGTCGACAATGGTGAGAAAATACTCAGCTCCAGCAGCTCCAAGCTTCAGGGGGCCCACCACGTCCATCACCACCTCATCAAGCGGTGCCTTTGCCGTTGCCTCCGAACTAGGGAACGGAAACCGGGTGAACTTGGCTTGAATGCACGTCGGGCAGCCAAGCACCTCATCGGGCTCCCCCTTCACACGTATGCCAGCAACCATCTCATTCTTCACTAGCTGCTGCAAGATGGGCAGGGCCACATGCCCCATGCGCCGATGCAAGGTGAGCCAATCACACTCCCCCGTAGCCGAAGTTGGATTGGAGAATGCCGCGCTCGCAATAGCGCCCCACATACTCTCTCCGTAGTCCTCCTCCGCTGCTGCCTCTGGGTTCTCCTCACCCTTTTGCTGCTCCTTGGTTGCTGCACCACTCTCCTTAGGTTCACTGAACTTGCTGGTCCCTCCAGGTTTGCTCTTCTTGAGCTCATTCTCCTTAGCGCGACCGTTCGCGCCATCGTCGCTACCGACCGCTCCATCCTTGGTGCTGATGCTTGCTGCCACTTGCCTCTCCTTAGGCATAGGGACCACTGGGATCTGCCACATCTCGTTGTAGACATCCCTGTCCTCATGAAGGTCCCAAAGAATTCGATCGCCAAGCCTTGCGGTGTAGGTCTTGGCTCCCTTCGAGTTCGTGTCCATGCCGGCCTTTGCCAACCGCCGCACGGAAATCAGGTTTGCAGCACGTTCTTGAGGCCCACCATCTTCCCATCAGCACCCTTGAACATGGCCTTGCCCATGCCTTTCACCTCTGCTCGCTGCCCCAAAGCCGATGTGACATGCTTCACCGGTGACGGCTCGAGTTCGGTGAGCAAGTCCGGGCGAGGTGTCATGCTATAGGTAGCGCCACTATCAATCACCCAATAGTCCAGGGGGTGTAGGGTCACCTTCCCCACAGCTGCTGGCTCCTCAAAGCCTTCATCCTTCTCTGGACCAGCCGGTACTTGCGTCGACACGAAGTAGAATAGACCCGGGTATCGATCGTCGCTCGGGTCCTTGTCGTTGTCTCCGCTCTTCATGTTTGCAGCTCCGCCACCGCGACCGCCACGGCCTCCACGGCCTCGTCCTCTCCCTCCTCCTGCTCCTCTACCCTCTTGGCCTTGAGCAGGGGTCCAACCATCAGGGAGTTTGTAGCAGTCGCGCCACATGTGTCCGCTCTTGTGGCAATAGTGACACTCGCCGTCGAATCGGCCGCGACCGCGTCCGTAGCTCTTGTCGTCGCTGCCGTAACCGCCACTCCTGCGGCCTCCGCCGAAGTTGCTGCCACCAAACCTTCCTCCCCCTCGTCCTCTGCCTCTTCCTCGACCATATCCATGGCCGATGCTTGCTGCCCCAGCGCCATCCGCACTCGCCAACTCACGGCGGCGGAAATCCTCTTGAAGGATAGCTCGCTTCACGTCTTCAAGCGAGAGGCGGGGCAAGTCGCGATTAAGGTTGATGATGAGCGAGGACCATGACTCTGGGAGTAAGGCCAGCAACTTGGTCTTCTTTTGGAGCTCACTGTAGTTCAAATCAGCTCCCTCAAGCCGCGTCAACAAGTCGAAGAATTTCTGCACCCCTTCTTCAACCGCTTCGTCTTCTTAAATTCGAAGTGCCGCCATTTGCCGTTCCAACACCACCGCTACCGCCGCTGTTGCAGGAGCATGTACACCCTTGAGAGCAGCCCATGCCTTTGGTCCTTTCTCTGGTTCACGCTGGAATGGCTTGATGTGACGGATCTGACTGCTCCCCAACGCTTGCCCAAGTAAGAGATAGCCTTGTGCGCTCTTCCGCACCCACGGGCTCTTCTCCGGGTCGTTCTCGGGGCGCTTCTCCGTTCCTTCCATCACCTCCAGCAGGTCATAGTGGTCAAAGATGTTCTCCATCTTGAAGGACCATTCAGCAAAGTTGTCACCGTTGAACTTGTCAAGCCCAAACACCCTAGGCTCATCCCTAGGTGGGCCAAGACTTGGTTGCATGGGCGCCATGGCTGAATCACGGGGTTGGCCTTGAGCTTGAGCTTCTCCACTGCCACCAGCACCTCTGCCACCCCTTTCCTCAGGTCCAGACATTGTCGAAACTGCTCCAAGGGGCTCTGATACCACTTGTTATAGTCACAATAGGCTTGAATGTGCCTAAAACGAAAGATAGAGAGCACAGACGGATTTCTGCACAGCGGCTTCAAACGTTGATAGCGTTCTTCTCACAGCTGCAAATGACTTGATTCAAATTGGATCTGGAGCGTCTTTACGTCTTCTACAATTAGCAATTTAGATTGCACGATTTGATAAAGAATTGACGACACAGCGTCGGTTTGAACGAACGGTACTATGGCAGCCACTATAGTCTTAGAACACAAGATAGGAAGAGTTAGGGAGAGTTACGAGTTGGGAATGACTCCCAGCTCCTACAAACCCCAAGAGCCGAGGTACAGTGATGTGGAACAGTGCCACACTGTCCCCAACCACGAAGGGTCTCGAAACTACCCTTCACTAGGGCCTACACCAACTGAAATGTTACACTACACAAAGTAATGTAACTATCTTCAATATCTTGAGGTGTACCCTTTTGGCAAGCTTCGAAATCACTTGAGGCTTGACACCAAGGCTCGGGCTCTTCATCACAAACTCATCCTTGAGTTCTTGATGGGTCTGCTGCACACACCTGCGACACGCCGAACGTTCGACACAGGACAAAATAGAAACCGCGCACGACAAAATAGAAACCGCGCGCGAGACACAAACGACCGCGTAACACGCGTCTAGCGATAACTCGCTATTGACTCGACACACACACTCGACATCATGACTCAACATTCACACACAATTATAAGCATGAAATATATATTATCCCATGCCCTCATACCATTCCATACATACACACATTCACGCACACGGACAACAAGCCGAGTGCAAACCGTAGGGTTGTACCAACTGGGAGGAGGGGGGGTGGGGGTGCTCTCTTGGCGTGCTAGGCTAGGAGGCTGGTTGGAGAGACGGCTCGCTGGAGGGATGGCTGGCTGGCTGGCGAAAGGACGGCGACGGCCTAGGCATGAAGGAGGTGGAATGAACCTACGATGATACCACGTCAGAATACGTACAACGGAATGAGTTTGACTAACAGGGGTAGGGTATACATAGGAAACCCTAGTATATGCTGTACCCTATACTGTGCACCTCAGTGTAGCCGAAGAAACCTAACAAACATAAAAAAATATGGTTTGAAATAGGTTTTTTTTTTTTTTTAACCCTGCATGGTCTCCAGAGTGCTAGTTTAGCAAATTGTATTGTTACACAGCAGGAAATGGTTATACTAAAGATTGTAAAACAAATATTCACCATCTGACAAGTTACAAGCACGTTTTGCATCCTTATCCTCATTTGCGCAATCCTGCATTTTTTCATTCCCATTCCCCTCGCACGGTCTGACTTGGGCATATGTTCTCATTGGTCTTCTGTTTTTTTTTGCTTCCGCTAGGTCTCCACGACCTCGGGCCACTAGTACTCGTAGTCCAATAAGTTGAGGGTCATCAGCACACATAGATTGGCATCGCAAAGTAATGTCCGCATCCAGCTCTTAATCACTTTTTGGCGACTGAAATCGTGCTCGCATTCGACGGTACTTAGCAGCAGCACCGCCATTGCCTGCCACAGGGTCATCAGGTCGGGGTAGCTGGGATGCCAAGTTTGTTTTAAGCATTTTGGCCAGCCCCTGATGGTAGTCCTCCTGGTGGTGATGCGACATGATATGGTAGAAGTTTTTCAGCTCCAACTCCTCTGCCCTGTTGTTGAAGCCTGCCATGTGGGCAAGAAAATCACAACATGCACATCCAGTACTGAATTATTGAGTGGACATAAACAGTATGTGTCGCATGCATTTGGGGTTTAGCACTAACAACAACAACACACATGGCAGCCTGTTATTGAATAATGCAACGTTCTGGTCCTGCCGAGTGACCACTCAGCGCTCATATGTCTCCGTCTTCTTTTGCCACACCTCGACTACTGCTGCCCTCCATCTGCTTCAAGATCCATATTCGCACGTCCAAGTTGCTCACAACTTCCGGGGCAAAAGCCTTGCACAATTTGTTGCCCATGTATCGGCTTCTCGCTCATAATAATTTGATATGACGAGGGGGTGAGCGTCTTTATCCATGCCATCTACGTGCACCGTACGATCCTTGCCAGCATGTTGCACGATAAATGTCGACGGAAGCTTGCTGACCCCCCAACCAAACGTGGTGTCATACTTGATGTAGCGATGTTTGATGTAGCTGATTGTGTGATCCACCTCCTGATGCACGAGTCTGATGTCAACCTAGCAGTGGGAAGTGATTAAAACGAAACAGAAAATAAAAAGAGTTATACATATATTTAGCTCTGCGTCAACGCTTAACATGGGCAATAAAACTCGGACACCTCTCTTTTTACCCTAAACCTATTTAGTGCGTTAACCTCCCCCCACAAATAGACTAAAAGGTACAAACAGTAGTGAAACTTCAGCGTCTGCACCGTAGCCGCCATTGTGTTTACACTCGATAAACACCACATCGTTGCCCTTGGCACTCTGGACGCCGGACTGGGGACGCCGGGCGTGTGTGGCCGGCTACGGACTGAGTTGGTCGACCAGGCATGGTTGCCCGGTCGACCGGGATACCCAGACGACGTGTGCGAAGGTCGTCGGGGTGACTTCTACGAGGCCAACCTCGGGGGTGGTATCCCGAGGTCGACGTGGCTGGTGGGCGCAGTCGCTGGCGTGGAGTCTGCTAGGCGTCTGCGCTGTGCTCGTGACAAGGTGTGGAGCGCCTGTTGATTGTATAGGTGGTTGTGGTATTTTTGCTCTAGCTGGTTGTGGGCTAGGGGTTTGGGCAAAATGTGCTTGCTAGACTTGTTGCGAGCTGGAATTGATCTCACACCCAACAAGCACCAACAAACCTTTGCTATTCACTACAACATCTTTGGTGTTGCTAGTTTAGCACTTTGGGTTGTTGGGGATTGCTGTAGGGCGAGGGTTGGGTTGGTAGGGTTTGAACAACTCGTCACTTTGCAGATCTGAACTCTTGCGGAAGCTACTCTCTTGATCTAATCCATGGCTGCCAAGTAATTTCGCTAGAATACCCCGTCGCACTTAAATCGCGATAGCGATCGGCCTAGATCTTGGTTGAAAGCGTGCGTTACCATTCTGGAAATTAGAGATTAAGCCCTTTCCAACACGTACCTGTTCGTAGTTTAAGATAACGTGAGCTGCACGCAATGTTCCGTCGAAGTCGGCGGACTTAATCTCTTGTACGCTCTCCAGATTCGCTCGCTTTCCATCAGTGGTATCAAAGCTGGTTAGGCCTGCGACATTCCCTCTTTTAATCATATTTCGAATTGGCTTGAGAACCTCCATAACTAGGGTTGGTTATGGCCCAGAAATTAGATGGACTTCCTGGGTTCACCGGCTCGGATTTTTCGCTATGGCGGTTCCAGTTTACGCGTTGGCTAGGTATTGAAGACCTAGAGGGCGTTTTGGAGGGATCGGAGCAAAGACCTGAAGCTGATGAAGGAAAGGCACCTACTGGAGTCTCTAGCCAAGTGGGAGAAGGGGCCGGGGGAGCCTCTAGCTCGTCTATAAGTGAGGGAAGTGGAGGACGATCAGCAGCACCGCGACCCGGAAGGCAACGGCTTAGTGTGGAGGAGCTACTTAGGGCACAGGAAGCATGGGACTGCAAGGACAAGCAAGCGTTCCAGTACCTGTGTTGGGCTTTGGAAGGCCAAATACAGCTCCTAAAGATGTTGATTGACCTGAAGGGCAAGCAAGGAGCAGCTGCAGTAGCATGGAAGAGAGTTCAAGATCAACATTTGCAAAAAGGGTTGCTAAGCATACTCACCTGGAGGAAGCGGTTCTACACCATGGAACGCAACTATGGCGATCGGGAGACCATGGTGCAGTACCTCCAGAAAGTGGATGAGTATGTGAGGGCATTGGAGGAGCTGAACTGTGAAGTAGATGAGAAGGAGATTATTTACACCGCACTCCAGGGGCTGGACCAAGAGGCGAACGAGGCCCTACTACAGTACCTCCACATTGAGCAGCAGAAATGGACCAAGGCCTGGATATGGGAGGTGTTGGTTTCTGATGAGGCTTGCAAGCGTGATGCTGGTAGAGGAGTTGAAGGTGGAATGGGGGCAGGTGATAGGGCTGCCTCCAAGAAGTACCAGCAGCGGCAAGGAGGTGGGGGGAAGAAGAAGGAGCTCGACAAGTGCCTCGTTCCTGGATGCAGCCGGAAGCACTCTTGGAAGGAGTGTTGGAGCCGACCAGATGGGTGGAAGCCTCAAGGGTACCCAGGAGAGGCTCCACCTGTCACCAGGCCTGAGTGGGTGGAGAGGAGGATGAAGAATGGAGCATGGAACAAGAAGGGTAGCAAAGAGAAAGCGGCAGCAGCGGCGGCAAACGAGGATAAGAAGGGAGAGGAGAACTCATCGGATGATGGTTTCTCCTTCCTATCCTTGGAAAAGGAGACGGCGCTTGCTGGTCGTGTGTTGCCTGACCCCAATCAGCTCATTCTAGACTCTGGGGCAACCTGTGGAATGGTACCTCGGCGCGACCTCTTCACCACCTATCACTCCCTCCCACCTAACTCTAGAAGTGTGATTGTGGGGAGCGGAGATACGCTGCAAGCAATCGGCATCGGCACCATCACCGTCAAGGAGAAGGAGGGTGAGGTGCTGAATGTGAAGGGTGTGCTTCATGTTCCTGGATTGGCAGCCAACCTTCTCTCATGCTCCCAGCTTGCGAGGCAAGAATACATATGCACCTTCACCATGGAAGGGTGCACGGTATGTAAGGGTGGAGCTGTGGTGATGGAGGCCAAGTTAGAGAAGGGTCTATACCTTGTTCCAGTTTGTGTGCCTCAGGTGGAGAGGGCACATGGTGTTGAAGCCGAGGAAGCTGCTTGTAGCACCCGTTGGAGGGACGTGGAGCAGGTGACGGCAGATTTGCTGCATCTACGCATGGGGCATGCGGGAAGGCAGCAACTTGTGGAGTGTGTGAAGAAGGGGGGGCTGAAGGGTGTAGAGATCAAGGAGGGTGGTGGGCAGCCAAGCAAGTGTCCTGATTGCACGACCAGGAAGCTGCCAAGGACCTCCTTCCCTGCCTCCACCACTAGAGCCTCCGCACCTCTTGAGTTGGTGCACACGGATGTATGTGGCCCCATGCAAACACCGGATAGGGAGAAGGGCAGCAAATACTTCATCACCTTCTTGGATGACTTCAGCCGCCTAAGTTGGGTTACCTTGGTGAAAACCAAGGATGAGGTGGCCAAGGTCTTCAAGCATTGGATACGCTATGCAGAGAGGGAAGCCGGGGCAACGGTGAAGATACTAAGGTCTGATCGGGGTGGGGAGTACATGGGGAAGAATATGGAGTCATTCCTTGAAGACAAGGGCATCACCCACCAGCTTTCAGTTGCCTACACGCCGCAGCAAAATGGGGCAGCGGAGCGGCTAAACCGGACCCTCATTGACCTTGCCCGAGCCATGCTTGCTCATGCGCATTTGGACCATACTTGGTGGGGGGCAGCAGTGCAATATGCCAACTGGGTTAAGAACAGAATGGGCAGCAAGGGGCTAGGGGGCAAGAGCCCTTACTTCATGTGGACCAGGAAGGTGCCTAGTGTGTCCATGGCACGAGTGTGGGGGTGCATGGCGCAGTACAAAGTGCCCGACCAACAACGGAGGAAGCTGGATCCTAAGGCACAATGGGGCATTTTTCTTGGGGTGTCGGAGAGGAGCAAAGCTTGGATGTTGTGGAGTGTGGCGGATCAGCGGGTGGTGGAAAGCAGGGATGTGGTTTTCCACCAGGGGCTGAGCTACAAGGGGTGGAAGGAGCATGGTGGTAGTACAGTTGGGAGCTCCCTCCAGGATCCCTACACCTCTTCCTTCTTTGAAGGGGCATGGGAGGACCCTGGAGAGGAGGTAGAGGAGCAGCAAGAGGAACAAAAGGCAGCTGCACCTCACCATGAGGAGTCACCAACTGCTGGTTCTACCCCTGACACTAACGCACCAGCCCATGACCCGGAGCAGCCACAGGGGCAGCAGCAGCAACAAGAGAAGCCGTAGCACCCACCACAGCAGCATACACCACCTGTTCCTGTGGGTAGGTGGCAGCAACTATTGCAGCAGCAGCTATCCAAGTCTCCACGGTCCCCAATGAAGAGAGTGACTTGGAAGGAGAAGCTGCAAAGTTTGGAGCAGGGGGAGGCATCACCTCTGCGCCGCACCACACGCATCTCCCGGCCACCTAAAAGGTTCACACCAAGTGCACAATATGCTTGCATGTCAATCTATGGGCTAAAGCAAGCTCCAAGGCAGTGGTACCTCAAGTTGGATGAGGCGCTGATGGATTTTGGCTTTGAAAGGTCAGAGTGTGGCCCCGCCTTGTACCACTTGGTGAGGCGTGAGGGCAGGCTGTCCCTCTACCTCTATGTGGATGACATTCTGCTTATGTCTTCAAGCATGGTCTTGCTGGACGAGGTGAAGGGTCTCTTGTCCTCTCGTTTCCGCATGAAGGACTTGGGGGATGCTAAGTACAATTTGGGAGTGCAGATTGGGCGTGATGATAGTGGCATCTTGATTCATCAGGAGAGGTACATTCTCAACATGCTTGAGTCCTTTGGCCTTTCTGAGGCTAACCCCATGCGTACCCCTCTCCCTACAGGGTTTGACGTGCATGCACATGCTGAGGAGCCCTTGCTAAGCGATGAGCTGGTCCAGCTCTATCAAAGCATTGTGAGGTCTCTCATGTATGCAAGCACGACCACTCAGCCCCAAATTGCTTATGCAGTGTCACAGCTGTCCAAGGTGGTGTTTTGTCCCAAAGCATTTCACCTGCAGGCTGCTAAGAGAGTGTTAAGGTACCTGAAAGGTTGTGTCAAGTCAGGTATCTTCTATCCCACACACAGCAAGCCTCAGATTGAGTTGGTGGGCTTTAGTGATGCTGATTATGCTGGAGATTCAGCTGATCGCAAGAGTCACACCGGCTATGTCTATTGCCTTAATGGTGCAGCCATCTTTTGGCAGAGCAAGAGGCAGCCGGTGGTTGCATTGTCCACCACTGAGAGTGAGTACATCAGCATGTGTCAGTGCATTCAGGAAGGTGTGTGGCTGAAGCGTTTGTTTGGGGAGTTTGGGCATGCCTGTGTTTGTGGACAATCAGTCTGGCATTGCACTTGCACAGAATGCATGCTTGCATGGCCGCACAAAGCACATGCAGGTTCGGTGGCATTTCATCAGGGAGATGGTGGCAAGCGGCGAGGTGATCCTCCGGTGGTGCCCAACCAACCGTCAAGCAGCAGACATACTCACCAAACCCCTTCCCTTTGAGCGCCACGGTGTGTGCATGTCCTTGATGGGGATGCAGCCCCATGTTGGCATGGTGCCTGAGCAGGATGTGGGAGGGCTGGTGCTTCTCTGTCTTGACAACATCATGCTGTGGATGACGCCCCTCCCTGGGCAAGGGGGAGTGGAGTGAAGGATTTTGCCCAGTGGTGTTCAGCCACCTCCAGCACGAGCAAGGGGGAGTGTTGATTGTGTAGGTGGTTGTGGGATTTTTGCTCTAGCTGGTTGTGGGCTAAGGGTTTGGGCAAAATGTGCTTGCTAGACTTATTGCGGGCTGGAATTGATCTCGCACCCAACAAGCACCAACAAACCTTTGCTATTCACTACAACGCCTTTGGTGTTGCTAGTTTAGCACTTTGGGTTGTTGGGGATTGTTGTAGGGCGAGGGTTGGGTTGGTAGGGTTTGAACAACTCGTCACTTTGCAGATCTGAACTCTTGCAAAAGCTACACTCTTGATCTAACCCATGGCTGCCAAGTAATCTCGCCAGGATACCCCGTCGAAATTAGATCTTGGTCTAGATCTTGGTTGAAAGCGTGCGTTACCATTCTGGAAATTAGAGATTAAGCCCTTTCCAACGCGTACCTGCTCATAGTTTAAGGTTACGTGAGCTGCACGCAATGTTCCGTCGAAGTCGGCAGACGTAATCTCGTATACGCTCTCCAGATTCGCTCACTTTCCATCAGCGCCAACCAGCTGCACGCACCTGCGAAGCAGGTGCACCGCTGTCTTGCGGGTGCAACGCTGTGCAGCCGACTTGCTGCAGCGTTGGCACACCATGGACTCGCAACGTTGGCGCACTGCTACTCTGCAATGCTGGAGCGGTGCGAGCGCTGCTGCGCTGGAGCGCGATCGACCGTGCTGCGCTGGAGGTCGACCAGCAGCCTAGGTAGCTCTGATGTAGTCTGTATTGCCAATTTTGTTGCTATCATTGTTGTCATGTTTTCTTAGTGAAACTCTTGCCAATTTCCCCCGTGAACTAGCAAGCAGTGTGTGCACAAGGAAACGACTAAGTGAACAAACGTAGAGATCACACGAGCATCCGTGCCTAGCCCGTAGTCTAGCTCCCGTTGCTGAAGTTATCTCCACATGGTGCGGTGAGCGTGGACGACACCGCGACGTAGTTCAGTCTAGCCGACTTTGTACTTACCTACCGTGTTCGTAGGCCGGCGGCCGTGCAGTCACTGCGTGCGCGTAGGTGACACAGAGATGATGGACACCCTGGAGGCACAGCTGAAGGATGCTAGGAGATGCCATGAGGCCCAGGAGTACGGGGCTATACCCTGGGCGGTCGTAGAGGCCGGACTCCACACCATGTGGGCAACGGAGCACCCTTCTCGACCTGCCTCTCCTCGACCGATGAACACCGAGGGCGGCGTCGACGTGGGCGTCAACGCCGGTGGTGGCCAAGTCGGCAGCAGTGCGGGAAGCGCGTCGAGGCAGCGAGGTGTGATTCATGCCGATGAAGTCGGCGGCGTTCAAGCGCGAGGGGTGCGGTCGTCGGCAGCTGCAGGCTCCTCGCAGGGTGACGTCGGAGGTCGACGAAGCGGATAGTCACCGATGTCGGCGACCCAGGTGACGGCGGGCGGGATTGCACCAAGCTACTGGTACTTCAAGTTTACGCCGGAAAGGATCTTGGTCACCCCGCCGCTCGTTGGCCGACCAGATATACTCACCTGGAAGGAAGCCATCGAGCCCCAGCTGGAGATGGCCGGGCTGATCAGCTTTTGCTCGAGGCACCGTGGCGACGCCGGACGACCCCGACCTGCGTGCGGAGTTTCGCGCCGTGCAGCTGTTGATCTTCACGGTCATCTCGCGGTGCTGCTCGCTGGGCGTGCAGATCGCCTTGAAGTGGTGCAGGGAGTACCTCGACGCCAGCCACCGGGCGTGGCACTTCATAGAGTCGACATACCAGGTCACTGACGAATTGTTCATCGCCCAACTTGAGGGGCAGCTGACGCACCTGCGTATGGGCGACGAGGAGAGTGCTACCGACTACTGCAACCGAGCCCGGCGAATTCTCGCCACTATAAGGAAGGCTGGCGCGCAATACTCGACGGCGTCGTACATCACGCACGTCATGCAGGGACTCTCGAGCAGCTACAACCTGCTAAAGCGGCTGTCCATGGCGCCGAGCACGCGGGCGACGCTCAACGAGGACAACTTGACCTTGTACATCTTGCAGGATGAGGCGATGCAGGAGGCTGAGCGGTCCCAGAAGCTATTGGCGCAGGCAAACCTTGATGGAGATGCCGAGGATGCCGAGGAGGTCCAGCCTGGACCACGATGTACAGGCCGACTTCGGAGGCCACCCGACTTCTACATGCCGGCTGCCTTCACCACGGCGTGCGACGAGGTCGGCGACGACTTGCTGTACGACGACGCGGAGGAGGATGAGGAGCTGCCGGAGCTCGACCCCGACATGCACGCCGATCCCGAGCACCGCTGGGACATCTCAACGATGTCGGTGAAGGAGGCGCTGGCGAGCTGGAAGGGCCAGGCTATGAAGACCGCCATGGAGGAGGAGATCCGCAGCCTCATCAACATGGGCACGTGGGAGCTGGTCGAACGCACGCGGGGGGTGAACATCATGAAGAACCGGTGGGTACTGACGACGAAGTACCGCATCGATGACACCGTCGAGCGTGAGAAGGCAAGGCTGGTCGTGAAGGGCTTCACGCTAGTGTACGGCGCCGACTACGACGAGACGTATGCGCCGGTGAGCAGCTACGTCACGCTGAGGATCTTCCTCAGCACCTTCGCCGTCAACAACCTTAACCTGATGCAGCTCGACATGAAGAACGCCTTCCTGCAGAGCAAGCTCGATCGGGTGCTTTACATGTACCAGCCGGATCACTTCAACGATGGGACCGGCCGGGTGTGCAAGCTGCTGAAGAGCCTGTACCGGCTGAAGCAGTCGCCGCTGCTGTGGTACAAAGCGCTCAACGACGTGCTGGTCGGCGCCGGGTGGAAGAAGAGCTAGTTCGACGAGGCTCTGTACTTCAACGTCGGCGACGACGGAGTGGCCTGCTGAGTGCTGGTCTACGTCGACGACTTGCTCGCCGCCAGCAGCAGCACTGCGATGCTGAAGGAGCTGCTGGAGGCCGCTTTTGAGCTGCGGGAGATCTCGCCAGTGCAGAAGTACCTCGGGCTGGAGATCGTGCGCGACAGGTCGGCGGGAAAGCTGTGGCTGCACCAGCAGGGCTACGCCGACAAGCTGCGTAGGCGCTTCTTTGACTAGGAGGGCGCCGTCCGTACCCCGAAGACGCCGGTCTCGGTCGGTGCCTACGCGCAGCTGACGTTCGACAACGAGGACGCATAGGAGCGCCAGGAGGAGGAGTACCGGCAGAAGGTCGGCTCACTGCAATTCGCGGCGACGACGATGAGGCCGGACATCGAATTCGCCTGCAGCAAGCTGGGGAGCGGCCTCACGGTGAGGAGCGACCAGCACAGGCGCGAGGTCGACCGCTGCCTCGCCTACCTCGCCAACACAGGTGACACCGCCCTGGAGTTTGGCGGTGGACCTGAGACGCTGGAGTTGGTCGGCTATGTGGACGTCGATGACGCCGGCGACAAGCAGAACATGATGTGCACCGGCGGCTACGTGTTCGTCTACGGAGGGGCCGCGTCTCCTGGTTGAGCCAGCGCATCAAGTGCGCGACGTTGTCGTCGACCGACTCAGAGTACGTGGCGGCCACCGAAGTCGGCAAGGAGGGACGCCGCCTTCGCTCCCTCCTTGCAGAGTTCCGAAAGCTGGACGCCGGGACGCCGACGGTCCTTCGTGTGGACAAGAAGTCGGCAATCACGGTCGCCGAGGGCATGGGGTTGACGGGCAACTTAAAGCACATAGAGCGGCGACAAGCCTGGCTGCAGCACATGGTGAAGCGCGGGAAGTTCACGCAGAAGTACATCCCGACCGCTGAGCAGCCGGCCGACTTCCTGACAAAGGCGTTGCA
Source organism: Closterium sp. Naga37s-1 (assembly GCA_947471745.1). NCBI lineage: Eukaryota > Viridiplantae > Streptophyta > Zygnematophyceae > Desmidiales > Closteriaceae > Closterium > Closterium sp. Naga37s-1. The sequence goes on from CANJKZ010000212.1 coordinate 1,152,168, forward strand.
CTATCGGCCTTCAACCGGTGTTCCGTCGCAATCGGCCAAGTGCGCCTGGCCGATGTGGACGACGGCGACGACGACGTGCAGCAGTAGGTGCCATGCCCTTTTGCATGGCTGGTGCAGTGACCGGCGTGCTGTGTGTTGTGTGCACGCCACTGAGTTTTTCTCTGAGCAGTGCTGCCGGGTAGGCTGGGGGGAGCCCAAGCGTGAACGCGGCAGGGGAGTGTAAACGGGAGTGTTGTGCGGCCCCGTCCTCGCTTGGGCGGAGCCGACCTTGTGGTCGGGTGTGTTGGGTATGCAGCCGACCAACAGCAGTGGGCACGGGGCCACTGCAAGGGCGCCGAGCTGGAGGACGCCTGGCTGGAGGGCGCCGAGCAGGAGGACGCTGTTCTGGATGCCTGGTTGACGTCCTGGACGCCTGGACAGCGTCCTAGGAAGCTGGACGCCGACCAGGGCGTCTGCACGGCAACCTGGGAGGCCAGGCGCCAACCGAGGCGTCCGCACGGCGTCCTGGGAGGCCGGACGCCGACCTGGGCGTCTGGTTGGCGTCCTGGGAGGCCAGACGCCGTCCTGGGCGTCTGCACGGCGTCCTGGGAGGCCAGACGCCGACCTGGGCGTCTGGTCGGCGTCCTGGGAGGCTGGACGCCGTCTTAGAGGTCTGCACGGCGTCCTGGGCGCCTGGACGCCGACCTGGATGTACGGACGGCTTCCTGGGCGCCTGGACGCAAGACAGGGGACGCCGGGCGTGTGTGGCCGGCTACGGACTGAGTTGGTCGACTAGGCGTGGTTGCCCGGTCGACCGGGATACCGAGACGACGTGTGCGAAGGTCGTTGGGGTGACTTCTGCGAGGCCGACCTCGAGGGTGGTATCCCGAGGTCGACGTGGCTGGTGGGCGCAGTCGCTGGCGTGGAGTCTGCCAGGCGTCTGCGCTGTGCTCGTGACATGGTGTGGAGCGCCAACCAGCTGCACGCACCTGCGAAGCAGGTGCACCGCTGTCCTGCGGGTGCAACGCTGTGCAGCCGACTTGCTGCAGCGTTGGCACACCATGGACTCGCAACGTTGGCGCACTGCTACTCTGCAATGCTGGAGCGGTGCGAGCGCTGCTGTGCTGGAGCGCGGTCGACAGTGCTGCGCTGGAGGTCGACCAGCAGCCTAGGTAGCTCTGATGTAGTCGGTATTGCCAATGTTGTTGCTATCATTGTTGTCATGTTTTCATAATGAAACTCTTGCCAATTTCCCCCGTGAACTAGCAAGCAGTGTGTGCACAAGGAAACGACTAAGTGAACAAACGCAGAGATCACACGAGCATCCGTGCGTAGCCAGTAGTCTAGCTCCCATTGCTGAAGTATCTCCACAATCTTGTAATCTGACGACGAGCCCGCTCTTGTTGCACGTCGTCACCGATGCACCGTCAGTGCTGATGCCTGAAATCCTTTGCATATGGATTCCAAGGGTCTCCGATGATACAGGAGCACCGTGAAGAGAGAGGCCACATCACACTCCATGATGATAACGCGCTTCTTTCGGAACGTGGCGAACACCAGGATGTACTTGGCACGCGCCCGGTTAGTACTCTCATCAAAGCCCAGTCCAATCCACCGTGAGGCATGAATGTGTTGCACCTATTCTTGTTGATGCCATGTGGTCATGGCCTTCACCATTTCTTTGAAGCCATATCCGAACGAGAAGTTAAGCTCGTTTCTAAGGGTGATATGTAACACCACAATTTAGAAAGTTACGAACAAAACAGTACTCACTACGTGGTGTATACTCCGTAGGTCTGTTGCGGGATGTCAGCGATGCCCTCTTCCGCCAAAAAGTCGATGAGCCGAGTATACATGCTGATCTTCGAGTCGTTGTCGCAGAGAAACCTAGTGCTTCTTATCAGCCTCGTGATGCGCGCGCCCTCCAGGTCCACCTTGTCGCAATCATCGATTCTTTTTTTTTGTGCAAGCACTGCACGCAGGTTCTTCTGTTTAGTGATGGCGTCCACGTGCCGCGTACTGAGTTGATGAGCCTACATTGACCCGAGCTGGAGGTCCCTCCCACCGCTGCCATTCTGATCGTAGCGTGCATTATCTGGACCATGCTCTGAGCACACACTGCATCGCAAACAAGGCAATCTGTCAGAAGTATTATCTTGAATGAGAGAGTTGGATTGAGGCAGCCAATTCGAAGTGCATTTATTTTGCGCTTCTTAAAAATTGGCCTCAGCAAGTTAGCATCGGTCCCTTTAAGGGGTGATGGTGCATGCGTCCCAGCAGGCGTTGGCGGCAGGGATGGCTTTGCGGGAGGCGTGCCGAACGGCAAAATATACTATGTATATTGGCGCTTCTTCACAGCAACGCCAGACGACTCAGACACTTTCGACACGATCTTTGTGGCTAGAATATTGCTGGGAGAGGCAGGGGTCACAGCTTTACAAATGGGAAGTTCTAGAACCAGATGGTTCGGACAGAATCGCCATCCCTCACTAGAACCAGATGGTTCAGACAGAGGGCGGGGTGAGGGGTCCGATACTAGGCCACGCAAAATGTCTTGTCCAGTTCTAGGACGCTGCTTGTTGTACCCACCGACAGTATGAAGCTGGTCAGGCAGTGGAGTACCATATCACTCCGGATATAAGCGCAAGTGTGCTTATAATATAATGGGTTTTTTTGGGGGGGTGTGCTTCTTATTGAGTAAAACGCATAAGCGCATGTGCTTATGCAATGACAACTACATATATATTATTTAAACTCACCAAATTGTACGTCCCATTCTTGCAATTTCAATCGAGTTGAAATGATAGAGCGTCACAAATCAGAATCGCGCGCGGGCGATTCGCTGCCGGCGCACAAGGGCAATGGCACGTCACTTTGCAGGCATGCCAGCTCATCCTGTCTGGACGCGCAGCCAGTGAGGTCCTTGAGAGCCAAACAAAGCGAAAATGGATGTTGACTCGCTGCAAAATTGAAACTCGTTACCGTTTTAATCTAAAAATACAGTTATACATGCGGTTGTAATTAATCAAGGTTTTACAGGGGGTGCGCTTATAACCGAGGACCGACCATAAGCGCAATGCTCAAGATAGAAGCGCATGCGCTTATCATAGGCCTGTGCATATATCCTGGGCCTTATGTAGGGCTCTATATTGGTTTTAGGGCACCCTGGTTAATCAGGGTGTGACCTGTACATGTGGCCCATGATTGGGGTGAGAATTGAAATGCCCTTTTCCAAATAGGGTAAAACCAACTTCTTTTTGCAAACACCCTGATCCACAAAGCGTTAATTACTCATTACACTATTTGGTAAACACATGGTCACTTTCAACTACGGTTACATTCTAGTCTTACAACAAACAAGCCTGCCAAGAGCTACTCCTACATCTACAAGCACGTCACTCCCCATCAGTTGGAGGTGCTGCACCCTCAGCCTCCACAAACTCTGTGCGGCCAGGTGTTTGTGCTGTGAAAGTCACGCTGCTGGCGACGGTTTTTCATGCCACGAAAGATATTCACCACTTCAAATTAGTCCACATGGTACTCTAGCAGCGAGGATCGCATCAAGTGGCCCAAGCTGCTATCCGCAAGGCATCCATGGCCCCATGTCGTAATGAGGCTTTGCTTGGAGAAACCTCTTTCACACTCTATCGTGCTGAGTGGCAGCACTGCCACAGCCTGCCAAAGATGGATGATGTTCGGGTAACTCCTTTGCCAGGCGTCATCCTCCGGAATTAGCAAGAGGGCTTGTTGAAAGTCCTCATCCGGATACTACGAGCGCATTGTGAATGTGAACATCCACAGATCGGACTGTGCTTGGAGATCATTGTTTAAGAAATGGTAGAAGAATGAAACAGAAGAAGAGTGAAACGGTAGAAGAAAACACATAGACAAACACAAACACTACATTTGAAGTAGTCAAGTTATATTGAGATAGTGGTGGATTCCGCATAGAACCCCTTACCAGGAAGTTTCCCACGGTAGAGTTCATTCAGCTGCCTCAGCCTTCGCCTAAAAGCAGCATGCCACTTGTCATCATCGTGCAGATAACACTTGTTCTTGAACAGCTTCGACCCCTCCAGGTTGTTGAGGTCTTTCATGCACCCTTTCAGGTGCTTGTTGACCTCCCTCACAAACTTGATGGCGATCTCGACACATGCAGTCACGTCCGCTTCCATCTGTTGTCCTGGCAGGGGCCGCTCGTAAACAGTGTACAAGCTTGTCGATGGGTTGCCATCACGGTCAACTCCCTCTGCCACGACCTCGCGGTTCTCTGGCTTCGCATGCATATTTAAGAAGATGGGCAGCTGCATTCCGACACCCTCGCCAAATAATCATATTGTTCGGGGTGTGATGTAGAGATGCTCGATACCCTCCGTCGTTTCCTCAACCAGGAGCGCTACCAGCGTCATATCCACCAGAGGGTAGGGCCATTCCATGCAAGGAGGAGTGAAGAGCAGACTACGTGGAGCAAAAGCAGAGTAGAAGGATCGATTCAAATAAGGGCACAGAGCGAACCGTGAAATATAGCAATGAAATGTTCGTGTAAGCAAAAAAAGGTGCCACACACCTGACGTTGCTGAACCCTGGTGTTGATCTGGTTGAGCTCAAAGAGGATGTCGGCATGGAACCCGAGTAGGAACTGAAACTTCAAAGAGGTGACCACTTCGAACAATTTGCTTCAGTTTTCTTCCAGCAGCACGACAACCGCGGGCAAGACCTCGAGCAAGCATTGTACAGCCTCGCCGCGAGAGAACGAATGGCGTGGATCCCTTACGCCTCCAGATTCGTTTGGCAGAGCACCAACTATAGGTTCATGAATCTCTGGTGTGCAATTGTCACCAAGAAAGCATGTTGATTCCCTTGTTTTTCCACAACCGCGTCGCCATAGCAGCATTGTCCTTGATGGCATCGTTCAGGGACTGCTGTCGGTGCCTGCTGCCAAATCCGACGATACAAAGGAATGTGTGGACCTTGAAGGCAGCATACAAGTACTGCTGGCATTGCAATGTATGCTGACGACAAGCCCAGATGCAGTGTGGCCACGCTAGCCTGGAAAAACGACGCGACAACGCACGGTAAGCCATGCTGGCGGCGATGCAAAATGCTGAAGCATCTGTGATACATGGAAGGGGGGGGGGGGGGAGGCGGGGAGGGGAGAGGGGGGTGTTAACTCTACATAAGCACGCGAAACATGTATCAGAAAGTTTCTATTCTATGGTAGTTTCGGTACAACCCTGATGCGCTTGGGTTGAATTCGTATAACCCTTACAATCACAGTGTGAAAAAATACGCTACACTTTCTTCATCAGGGTAAGAAATCCTTTACACATAAAAAATCGGAGGAAATGCCAAATCGCAGCCCATAGCAAGTGTAATCAGGGTGTTTACTTGTCAAACGAGGGGGCTCGCGTTACGGTATATGCAGGTAGCGACCCATAACATGATGCCGTGATTTTGCATCGCGGCGTGGTGGCAAGATAAAACTATGTAATGGACCAACAAGCATGACTGCTGCCAACGCACTAACTGAACTTGCAAAATATTCTGTACATGAAAAAATCACGCTCCGAGAAGTTTGACTGGGATGGGAGCGAGGAGGGAGGAGGGTCTCAAGAGTAGGCTAGCAAAAGTGGTGGTCGGCTAGTAAGGTAAGAGGTAGAAGTAGGAATACTATGCAACTGTGTACTCTATACTATGCATCTCACTGTAGCCGAGCAAACTGAAAAAACATATAAATATTATTTGACACACCCCCATAGGCTAAGTGAGGGGCATCAAAACAAGCAAGGGAAACAACGGTCACAAGACCAGTCAAAAAAAGCAACAAAACCAAGCTCAGGGTGGATCTCAAGAGTCCGAGCATAAGCAAACGGCCACAAGGCCAGTTCAAGAGTTCACAAATATATAAACATGCAAGGACAAACAGAGCAAGCACAAGAAACAATGCTACAACAACTGAGCACCGTGAACAAGGCCTAAATGCAGACAGAACCTATGGTGGTCAATAGCCGCTAGGGCCTTGGTGAAAGTGTCCGCTGTGTTGGCCTCTGAGGCCACAAAGTCCAAGCAAGCCTGGCCGCGTCGCTGCAACTCTCGCAGAAGAAAGTACCTCACGTCGATGTGCTTCACTCTGCCCTCCGGTCGAGGCTCTCGACAAAGGAGGATCTTGACCTTGTTGTCAGTGAACAAGGTCGGTGCAGAGCGAGGCCACTCACCAGGGTCAATGAGCAAGAAAGTCAACCAACGAAGCTCCTGCGCAGCCATGACACCAGTGTAGATCTCTGCCTCTATGCTGGACTGTGCCACAGACGACGACCAAGTAGACCTCCACGACACAGCACCAGCACCCAAACTGAAGAAATACCCCTGAGTAGACCGTTGGGTCTCCACGTCGTTGGCGTACGAGGAGTGGTAGTGACCGGTCAGTACAACTGGCTGTGTCCCTCCAAGCACAAGTCCCACGCCTGATGTAGTCGGCGGTACTTTGCCTGTGAACAGGACGGTGTCTCCCGGTTGCTACAAAGCGGGAGGGAAACGCTGAGGGGAAGGGCGAGGTCCGGACGAGTATAAGTCATCAGGTAGATGAGGCAGCCCACAAGCTCTGCGTAGGGACCACTAGACTCAAAGGGCTCGTCGGGAAAAGGGCCGGTGAGTCTGTAGATGACAGCAAGAAGAGTGGGCTGTCTGGTGGAGAACTGAAGCCCGAACTGCTGAAGGGCCAGCTGCACCATGTGTGACTGTGAGAGTGTAATGGTGCGAGCGGCTCTGTCCCTAGCAATGTGCAAGCCAAAATAGTGGCGCAGTATACACTAGTCAATGCACATGTGTCTCTTCTGCAGCCGGACTTCACCTCAGCCAGAGCAACCCTATCCGCTGTAGCGAATACTAAGTTGTCGACGTAGACAAGGACAAAGAATGGAGTGGAGCCTCTGCGAACAAACCGCGATGGGTTGGCGGACGAAGGGCGGAAACCGAGGTCAACCAGAGTGGTGCGTAGCGTGTCGTGTCACTCACGAGGCACCTCGAGGAGACCGTAGACTGGTCATCTTAGGCTCCACTATGTCCCATGAGAGAAAGTGTCAGTGAGCCAGGAGGACGCCAGGGCCAGATCTCCTTGTGTAGGTGGCCCTGGAGAAAGGCAGTGGAGAAGTTGAGGGAGTGCAGCTCGTAGTCTTGCTGTGCTGCTACGTAAAGTAACACCCAAAGAGTAGTCATCTTCGGGGTCGGGGCGAAGGTCTGAAAGAAGTCAACTCCCTCATGCCGACTGAAGCCTCGAGCCACGTAGCGTGCCTCGAAGACAGGCGGTGATCCGGGCGGCCACTTCATTTTGAAGATCTATATGTCATCGACTATGTTCGCACCGGGAGGGGGAACTGCGTTGACGTAGGTGCCTGTGGATATCCAAGACGCCATCTCTGAGTCCATGGCCGCTTTCCACTGAGAGGCCCACTGCCCTTACACTGCCTTGTTCAGATACGAAAACGTTGAATTGACAAAGGAATGACAGAACAAGGAAGACATAGGAAATGCGAACCCTAACCCAAGCATGAATGTATCACACCTAGACTAACACACATAAACTATAACAAAAATAGTTTGACACACCCCCATAGTCTAGGTGACGGTAGTCCTGTGGAAAGCAACACATATTTAGGGTGGATCCCAAGGACACCACACAGTATGAGAGCAGGCAATGGTCACAGGACCAGTCCACAAGAACAAGGCAAATCTCAGGGTGGAGCTCAAAGTCACCATACACTAAAAGAGGAGCAAAGGGCCACAATGCTGGTCCCCATACAAGTATATAGCAAGTAAATGAGATGCACGAGTACAAGAGATGCATGACAAGCATCTCTACGTAAGCAAGGGGCCGCAAGGCCCATCCATAAGCAGAGATATAGCAAATATAGTGAGATACAAGAGTACAGTACAAAGCATCTCTACACAAGCAAGTGAGGGCCTGTAGACACAAGGCCAAGCTGGATGCAGAAACGCTGGTGGTCACAAGGCGGCAACGCCTTGGTGAAGATATTTAAAGTGTTGGCCTCAGAGACCACACGTCGCACGAGTGCATGGCCACGCTGCTGCAACTTGCGCAGAAGGAAGTAACAAAGCTGGATGTGCTTTGCCTTCCCAACCAGTTGGGGCTCCTCGCACAACAGGATAGCAAACCTGTTGTCAAAGAAACAAGACTAGGGAAGAGCGAGGTCGCTCACCAAGGTCGGTGAGGAGGAAAGACATCCAGCGAAGCTCTTGGGCAGCCATGGCCACAGCGTACACCTCTACCAAACAGCCAGAACTAGAGACAGACAACGCCCAAGGTTGAAGTAGTAACCCTGTGTAGACTGCAGCGACTCCGCGTCGTTGGCCCACGACGAGTCCGAGAAACCTGTGAGTGTAACTGGCTGCTTCCCTCCAAGGGCAAGTCCCATGCCTGATGTGGTCGCTACATACTTCGCCACTCTCTTAGCAGCGCACCAGTGAGAAGGCAGGTGTCTCCCAGGCGCAACAAAACGCGCAAGGACGCTAAGAGGGTAAGCTAGGTCTGGGCGAGTACTGGTCATCAGGTACATGAGATAACCTAGCAGCTCAGGATCTGGACCACTGGACTCAAACGGCTCGTCCGAAGGTGGAGCCGTGCGCCCATGATCCACAGCAAGAGGGCTGAGCTGTACCTTGGAGAACGGTAAGCAAAACAGCGTGAGGATTTGCTCGACCATATGCGACTGCGTCAGCGTAATGGTGCGAGTTGCCTTGTCCCTGGTGATCTGGAGGCCAAGGTAGCGCTGCAGCTCACCAAGACCCTTGTTTGTCCGGTACTGCCGGAGGTAGCTCCTAGTTCGGCTTCTCCTCCTCTGGTGCTGCCATCACCAGTGCTAAGTAACCCGTGTTACTCTCGTTCAGTGTCCGCGTGTCTCCTCTGCAGTTCCTCCTTGACGGAGGCCAGTTCGCGCAGTTCGGGAGTGGTGAACACCAGGTTGTTGACATAAACCAGAACAAAGAATGGGGTCGAGCCACGATGGACGAACAGCGACAGATCCGCAGATGACGGAAAGAAGTCAAGCGCTGCAAGAGTCGTGCGAAGTGTGTCGTGCCACTCACGGAGAGCATGGCGCAAGCCGTAGACCGGTCGACGCAGCTGCCACTGGGTCCCAGGAGGGAAAAGGCCAGTGTGGCTAGGCGGGCGACGCATCCAGATCTGCTCATGCAGGCTCCCCTGAAGAAACGCTATGGAGAAGTCCAATGAGTGCAACTCGTAGTCGCGCTGAGCTGCGATATGCAGCAACACCCAAAGAGTCGAAGAGTGGTCATATTCTGGGTGGAAACGAAGGTCTGGAGGAAGTCTACCCCCTCTCGCTGACTGAAGCCTCTCGCTACATAGCACGCCCTGAACACCGGTGGTGATCCAGTCGGCCGCTTCACCTTGTAGAGCCACATGCACTGACATAGGTGGTGGATGTTCACCTTTGGTGGTGGAACGGCGTCGACGTAGGTGCCTCTGGACCTATAAGATGCCATCTCTACCTCCTTTGCTGCTATCCAATACGAAGCCCAGGGTACCAAGACCGCCTCAGCGTGATTGCGAGGGATCGGGATGTCAAGGGTGTCTGTACCCCCCACAAGGGCAAGCAGCATGGCGCAGAGATGAGGAACAGCGACCACATGGAAACCAAGCTCGAACTGCGTGTCCTCAAGAACCTCCAAGGGGAAGACCCAGAGGACGGAAAACGAGCAATGCAACTGACCAGGTGAGCGGCGTAGTCAAGGCGGTGGGAAGAGGCAAAGCCAGCGACGGTGGTAGCAAGAGCCGAGGCAGACAACGCGGGGTTACTGGCGTGAGTGACCAAGACGGACAGAACACGGGAGACGACAGGACTGGAGGCACGGAGGTAGTCGGACAACGGGTTGTGAAACACAGTGAGGGACGACTTAGGAGGCTGTAGAAGGATAGGAGTAGGAGGTGGAACACGAGAGCGGAGAACGAGGTGAAACAGCCCGTCCGCACGGTAACGGAACCGACGGGGCTCTGGAGATACAGCGAGACTGATGGGAGGACGACGAGTTCACAGGGATGAGAAAAGGGACTGGTCAAGGGGAACAGGAGGAAAAGGTAGGGGACCACGAACCAAGCGTGCAGGTACATGGTCGGGCAAGTCGTGTAGTCGCTGCTCCTACGCCTCCTCTGGCATCTGCTGCGACGGCACCTGCCCCGACTGCTGCTCCTGTGGCCCCTCCTCTGCCCTCTCCTGCTGCGGCTGCAGCTGCGCCTCCTACTTTGACCGGGACTCCTGCGCTTCCCTTTCCTGCTGCAACCGTGACTCCTCTACTATCTCCTGCTATTTCTACAACTGCACCTGCTACTGCGGGCGGGACTCCTACTCTACCCTCTCCCGATGTGACTGCAACTGCACCAGGTGCTGTAGTCGTAACTCCTCCTCTACTCTCTCCTTCTGCGGCTGTAACTGCACCTGCTGCTGAAGTCGTGCCCCCTCCTCTGCTTTCTCCTTCTGCGGTTGTGACTCCTCCTCTACTCTCTCCTGCTGTGGCTGTGGCTCCTCCTCTACCCTCTCCTGACGCCACGACTGAGACTGCTGCTACTGCTGTTGCTGCTGCCGTGCCCTCTCAAACTGCTCCCGCTCCTCCCTCTCCAACCGAAGGAGACGCTGCTCACGGGTCAGGAAATGTACATTGCGCGGTATAGGCGCCACAGTGCCAGTGCCTCCGGCTCCATCACCCCCCAAACCAGCACCTCCACCAGCGACACCCCCGGTACCTCCAGTACCTCCCGCAGGAACACCTCCGGGCTCCGTAGCAATTGGCCGCAGAGAATAACGAAGAGGGAACTGCGGGACGGACGGGAAGCCAGGGGGTGACGCGGGGCGACTGGGGGGGCTTAAGGGTGAGGAATAGTGGGGGGGGGGAAGACCTGAGTACCTCTGTAGGGATGACTCTTGTAGTAAAAGACAGACTCGTCAAACGTGACTTCATGAGAAGCAAGAAACTGGTAGGTGACCGGGTCGTAGAACACCTAGCCGGAGGCGTCCAAAGGGAAGCCAAGAAAGACGCAGGCACAAGGGAGGCGGAGACAACTTGTTTGCGCCAGCGGCGCGAACGTGAGCCAGAGAACCCCAGACGCGAAAGTCAGCTACTACGCCCGGAGAACGTGTCCAGGCGTCACCCCTGGCCGTGCGTCACTGGGCCGTAGGTTCAGCTGGTCCGCATTGTAGCGGACTGCCTGACATCACAGGAACTGGGGGGCACCGGCATGGCACATGGAGGTCCAGGCAACCTCCATGACCAGGCCGATGCATCGCTCGGCTACCTCGTTCTGCTGCGGCGAGGCTGGTAGCGTGTAAGACTGGATGATCCCCTGACCCTGACAGAACGTCTCCAGGCGAGTGGACGAGAACTCACCACCACGGTCCGAGTGTAGGCGGAGCCCACACAGGCCCTGGGCACCACCCCTCGTTAGTAGCCACGGCTCGAGGACGGTGGACACGTCATCCTTCCATTGCAAGGGGAAAACCGTGGTGTAGCGGAAAGTAGTCGTCTACCACAATCAGGAAGTAGCACTTTTGACGTGGGCCAAGGACCGGGGAGGGGCCTCAGACGTCCAAGTGCAGGGTCTGGAAGGGAGCCGTGGTGTGGGGGAACGATGAGGAGTGAGGGGCAGCACGCTGCCGACCCTCAGCGCAAGGAGTGCACGGCGGCGCATGCGAACGAGGAAGCGGGGCAAGCGACTCTGGGAGACCTGAGATCAGACGGTGACATACCATTCTACTTAGACGTGGGAATGACGGGTGACCTGGACGGTGGTGCCAGAGGACCGACGGGTGGGTGAGTGATCGACAGTCGCACGACACAGCAGCTATCTGACCTGACCGGACCTGACCTGACCCGTGTAACGATTACAGGCCAGAGCTTGGCTCCCTGTGAAAAGTGGCCAGTGGCGCCCCTGTGGCACCGTCTGTGCAGGAGGCAACAGGCTCGTCCACTGGGAAAGTAATGACTACACCGACCAAGATCGCCCAAGTTACAAGATTTCCAAGATTTGGAAATTATAACTTGATTTGGGATATTACCTTAATTGGGTTATAGAGGGATTTTCGACTAGGTGGTTAGGAAGGCAACTTTGACTTCGTTCACCTTCGACGCCCAAGAGTCGAAGGTGAACGAAAGAGGCTTAGTCGATGAGGTCGAACCCGTGCCAGCGACCGGGGCAGACACTGGACCAGCTGTGGCTGCAACTCCCACATGAAGACTCTTAGAAGCACCTAGGCTAAAAACTACACAAGCACCAAGACTAGAAACACAAGGTTCTACACTAGCAACCGGCAAATGTCCTAAGCTAGGTGCACACAAGGCAACACGTCCGACCGCACTAGAGTTATCAAAATACATCGTCTCAAAAACTTCAGACATGGACATGAGATAAATATCGTAACCATGGCGAGACAGAGAAGGCAAGTGCAAGAGTCCAGTCAGGTCCAAAACGCTCGTCGAGGCTACGGTAGCAGCGGGACTCGGAGTGGTCAGAACGCCTGCAGGTAGTGCCAGCACCAGGGCCAGTCAGGATCTATTACTCGCACGGACCGACGTAGCGACCACTGCAGAAGTGCTGCAGCTGCTGCCGCTGGCTGGAACTAGAGGTGGTCAGGAGCGATCGAGTGTGGCTAGGAGCAGTCAAGTGTGGTCCACTGCGGTCTAGTGCGATGGAAAGCGGCTAAAAGCGGTCAGATGCGGGAGGGTATGGCCGGGTGTGGTCGGATGCGGTCTAGTGCGGTAGGGAGCAGTCTAGTGCGGTGGGGAGTGGTCTAGTGCGGTGGGAGGCGGTCTAGTGCGGTGGGGAGCGGTCTAGTGTGGTGGGGAGCGGTCTGCGATGGGGAGCGGTCTAGTGCGGTGGGGAGTAGTCGGGCAAGACTCGCAAAGGCACGGGCGGCTGCTGCTGGCACTGGCTGCTGCTAAAGGTGCTAGCTGCTGTTGCTGGCGCTGTCTGCTTTTGCTGGCGCTAGTTGCTGCTGCTGGCGCTAGCTGCTGCTGCTAGCGCTAGCTGCTGCTGCTAGCATCGCGCTGCTGCTGCTCCCGCTGGCGTGGGGCGGCGCGCTGAATTCGCTACTGATCGTGCAGGCATGCAGCGCGCGTTGCTGCTGCTGCAAGCGACAACACGAGCGGTTGCAGCAGCGCGCGGGTATGGCAAGGGATGGACGATGGGTGCTAGGGACGGGCGACGGGCAGAGGCGACGGGCGAGGGACGGGCGACGGGCGCGACGGGTTAGGGTTACGGGCGCGAGCGCAATCTACGGGCGACGGGCGCTAGGGTTACGGGCGACGGGTGATGCGCGACCTAGGTCGCGACGAGTGCGCCCGCGGGGGGCCGCGCTACGGGACGTACGAAAGGGCCCGCGAGGGGCCACGTTACGGGACGTATGAAGGGGCTGCGCTACAGGACGAACGAAGAGGCGGGGGGGGGGGGGGGGCGCCCGCGGGGGCCACGCTACTGGACGTACGAAGGGGCCCGCGGGGGCCACGCTATGGGACATACGAGGGGGGGGGGGGAGGCTGTGGGGGCAGCGCTACGGGACGTACGTAGGGCCGCGAGGGGCTGTACTACGGGGCGAACGAAGGGCCCCCGGGGGCCGCGCTACAGGACAAACGATGGGCCCGCGTCGAGCTACGGGGCACGTTGGGGCCGCGGGCTATGGCATGTACGAGCTACAAGTGACAGGCGGGGCGCGAGGCGGTGGGCCCATAGAAACAAAACTCGCTCTTTACCATGTCAGGATAGGAACGGTGGAATGAGTGACTTGAACAAAGCCGTATAAGGAAACATATAGCAAACCCTAAAGGGGGGTTGTACCCTCTATTGCATAACTCACTGTAACACCTAGTCTAGACTAACAAACTATAACAAGTTGTAAAATTCCACTACTATAGCAGCTTGATAGAGCTCAGAAGCACGATTCCAATGCACCAAAGATTGCAAGAAACGGTCCACTATAGCCAGAGATACACACAAACGTAGCAGTGATAATGACTTGGTTGATTTCTGGTTTGTGCCCTCTAGTTTTATACTAGGACGCAATACAAAATAAAAGCACACAAGAAAGTGTCGACCCGAGTCGCACGTTGAATTTCCTCGACACGAAATTTGGAGCCTTGAATTTCGCCGAGCAAATTCCATTGACTGGAATTCCGTAGACGAGAATTTCCGCGACAAGAATTCCGTCGACCACCGACAGTAACTCCCGTGAGAATTCCGTTGACTTCGACACTTCGCTGCCGAGTTTCAAACCGAACGCAACCCGAGATCGATTTCGCCAAACTGTCCCCAATCTGTCCCCAAACTGTCCCCAAACTGTCCTGACAAGACACTTTCGGGACACTTGAATCGAAAGGTCTCCAGTTCGAAACTCGTGTGCACCATAACCAGCGCCTTAGCAGAAACTGTCCTGAATCTGTCCTGAGACACTTTGAGGACAGATTTGAAGGTCACGAGTTCGAATCCCAGCGCAGACATTTTGTTGCTCATGGCAGCATTTCCTTCTAACACGCCCCCTTGCTGTCAGGAGCACGCTGGACCAGCCCGGCTGCTGCACAGCATCGGTTGAAGGCTGCCTTCTCGAGCCGCTTCGTGAAGAAGTCAGCGGGCTGCGCCGTCGTAGGGATGTGCTGCACCTCCAACTTCTTCATGCGCACCATGTCCTGTAGCCACATGTGGCGACGGTCCACATGCTTCATGCGCCCCTGCAGCCCGCCCGCCTGGCTGAGCTGCACCGCTGACATGTTGTCGATGTACAGGGTGGTGGGGACACCCTTCTTGAGCAGTTGAAACTCCCACAGCAGGAACCTTAGCTTGCGCCCCTCCTTTCCCGCTTCCACCGCAGCCACAAGCTCGCTCTCGGTGGAGGAAAGTTTGGTTGCACCCTGTAGCTTCTTGGCCTGCCATGAAACGGCAGCTCCGCCAAGCTTGAAGAGGTAGCCTCCCGTGGACGACCGGTTCTCCTTGTCACCTGCATCATCCGCATCTGCATACCCTACGAGAGTCAAACTCTCTGGTCCTCCCTTGAACAGCAGCCCCTTGTCCGGTGAGGCAGCCCAGTAGGAGAGTGTGCGGAAGAGCTCATGCCAATGCGCATCGGTCCTGAGGTGTGCAGCTGCTGCAAGGCGACTGCATGCAAAAGAGAGGTCAGGACGGGTTGAGATGGCTGCAAACTGCACCATGCCGAGAATTGACAAGTACTCGGTCATGGTACGGTTGGCAAACTGCCCGGCATCCTGCTTGGCAAAGCTGGCAGAGGAGAGAGGAGTGATCGGCTGCTTCTTTGGTGGCGCCCCCTTGAAGAACCGCTGCTGCACCTTCGCCACGTACGCATTCTGGTGCAGGAAGAGTGTCCTGTTGGGGCGATCTCGCTCAATCTGCAGCCCCAGGTAGCGCTCCACTGGCTCCACCTCACGGAGCTGAAACGCCTTGGCCAGCAGCCCCTTCAGGTCCTGCAGAAGCTGCTGGTCTTCACTTGCCGCTAGCAGGTCATCCACGTAGATTAGCAGCCACACGCGCTTCCCGCGTGCCCCATCCTTGTAGTATAGGGCCTGGTCCACAAGTCTCTTCTTGTACCCCTCCACAAGGAGCACCTTGTCCAGCTCCTTGTACCACAGAAGGGAACTCTGCTTTAGCCCGTAAAGGCTCTTCTGCAGGAGGCACACCTTGCTACTACCGTCGGTGAAGTAAGGCGGCTGCTGCATGTAGATCTCGTAGTCGATGGTGCCGTGAAGAAATGCATTCTTCACATCAAGCTGCAGCAAATCCAGGTCCATAGCTGCTGCGATTGAGAGGAGCACGCGAACGGTGGTGTAGCTGCCAACAGGAGCGTAAGTGTCGTCGTAGTCGATGCCGAATCGCTGGCTAAAGCCCTTAGCCACTAGCCTGGCCTTGTACTTCTCCACGGTGCCATCAGGCCGCAGCTTCTTCTTCAGCAGCCACTTGACGCCGACGGTTTTGCGACCTTCAGGTAGGTCAGCCAACGTCCAAGTGCCTTGCTCATCAAGGCTCTCCATCTCCTCCTTCATAGCAGCCCACCATTCCTTGCCTTCAGGTCCGGTCAACGCTGCTGCCAGGTCGAGGATGACACCTCCCCAAGAGCCTTCCTCCTCCTCATCCTCGTCCGGGTACTCCACTTCGTCATCGCTGTCCGTGTCGCACTCGTCCTCAGCAAGGTATGCCACGTCGTACGGGTTGTCCTCATCATCCGTATCCAGGGCCGTCATGGCTGATGGCTGAAACCGTACGGGTGGCACCCCCTTGTTAGGCCTGCTAGAGCGACGTGGGGGTGGTGGAATGGGCTGGAAGGGGGGAACTGCAGGTGAAGGCTCATGCTCATGGGCCATTGGTGACTGCTCATCCACTGCTACTTCTTCTTCCTCCTCGTGATCAGCCATGCTGGTGTTAACCTCCAGAGGACCATCCTCTGGTCCTACGGGCGCCGAATCAGCAACGGAGGGTGGACCAAGAGGAGGAGGAGCAGTATGTGCCTTGCTGCCCAAAGGGCCCACCGAGCGATCAAGGGGTTTCTCGCCCCCTTGCACAGACGGTACCGGGACCACGATGACGGTACGTGGTGGCGGCGGATTCTGCTCGGGGTCGTGGGGCTCAGGGAAGAGAGATGGGACTGAAGCAAAGGGTGGTGTGGGCTGGTCATTCCCGTCACCCACGCGTGCACGCCACTTCTGCCACCGTTCAAGTGACATGTCCTCATAAAAACGTGCATCCCGGGTGATGACCATGCGCTTTGACTCAACATCCACCACACGCCATCCCTTACTTTCCATGCTCATGCCCAAATGAATGCCCCAACGAGTCTTGCTTGCAAGCTTCCCCTCACGCTCATGCTCAGGAATGAGGTACTGCACCATGCACCCGAACACACGGACCATGGACACATCGGGCTTGACTTTGAACACCACCAAATGAGGGGTCACACCATGGGGCAGGGTGGATTGGTGCACACGGTTTACCACCCACAAGAACTGCTGGAAAGCGAAGTGCCACCAGTGTGTTTTCACCCCCATGTGCTCCAACATCACACGCATGCCCTTGGTTACCGTACGGTTGCGGCGTTCAGCCACACCGTTCTGCTGGGGGGTCGAGGGGCAGGAGAGTTGACGTAAAATTCCTCGTTGCTTCAGCAGCAACAGAAACTCATTCGACATAAACTCCCCTCCCCGGTCCGACCGCAACACCTTCAGCGTCATCCCGGTTTGGTGTTCAGCTTCGGGAAGCCATTCCTTGAAGGCAGCAAGCGCGTCGCTCTTCAGCTTCAACGTCTTCCCCCAGGTGTAACGTGAGGCGTGGTCGACAAAAAGAATGTAGTACCTGCTTCCATCCATGGCTAGGGTCTGAAATGGACTGCACACGTCAGTATGGACCAGCCCAAGTACCTGCTCCTCTCGCTCGTCGTGCAGCGGAAATGATTCACGAGTGAGTTTGGCTTCATGGCAGGAAGTGCACGGCATATCCTCACCTCCTTTCTCCAGGTCCATACCGAACACGCCACCGCTCGTGGCTGTCCGCTTCACCGCATCGAAGTGGACGTGTCCAAGGCTAGCGTGCCACAGGTTGGGCGTTGCCTTGGAGCCCACCGCGTACGTCTTGAGGCTGGCCGCTCCATCTTTAGCTTCCGGCTTGCTTGACGCCACATCAGCAATCTCCTTTGCCGTGCCGTTGATTCCCGTTGCAGCCGCCGTGCCGTTGCATGCCGATGCAGCCCCTGTGCCGTTGCTCGCCGCTCCACCCGCCATATCGGTGCATGCCGCTGCAGCCGCCGTGCCGTTGCATGCCGCTGTAGCCGTTGCACCGTTCCTTGCTGGCCCCGGTTTCAGGTCAAGGCAGTGAAGGCGATGGCGGTATCGTGCCATTGCAGCCACTTGACCTCCTGACGCAATGATGCGAGTAACACCTTCCTCGGTTTGCTGCTTTCCTCCCTTGTCCAAGAGCTGCCCAGGGGAGACCAAGTTGGCCTTCATTCCTGGCACAAAGAGGACATCATGTAGGGTCACACGCAAGCCGTTAGTGCCCTCCAGCAAAACCTCACCAACACCGGCAACTTCCTGCATAGAACCATCAAACCCTTTGACTGATTTCGTTGCAGATGGGTCACGGATCACCGTGAACCACTCCTTGCGGCCGGTCATGTGTTGGGAGCATCCTGAGTCAAGGAACCACAAGTCCTTGTCGTCGGCCAGCAACAGCCAAACACGCGACGGTGAGTGCCACGCCCTTCCCGTCTCCTTCAGCTACGTTCGCGGCTGCCGCGGGCGTTGTATCTTTCTTCTTGTTGGGGCACTTGGCAGCCATGTGCCCCTCCTCATTGCAGTTGTAGCAGCGCCCCTTGAAGGGGGCTCGCTTCTTCTCCCGCTTGCCATCCTTCTTCTTGTCCGTCTGCTCCCTTCCCCCTTTTCCTTCCTTCCCGTTGACCCCCGTTGTAGCCACGATGGCATGGACAGCGCCCGAGAAAGCAGATGCATCATTGGTGATCTGCTTGTAATTCTGTTCGATGGAGAGAGTCTGCTCCTCCATCAACACCTCGCTGCACACGCGTTCCACCATCATGTCAGGGCTGGAAATTTCGAGCTTGCGGCGAAGAAATCTGTACTCCGGTGGTAGGCCCTTCAGCACGTGGGCGGCAAACGTGGCCATGTGGACCTCCTGTCCAATGGTCAGCAGCTCCGCTCCGATGGTGCGGGCCCTATTGCAGTAGGATTCCGCCGCCTCATCATCTCCCTTCCTGAGTTGGGCTAACTGGGTCTGAAGTAGGGAAGCGTGGAGAGCATCACGAACTTGATAAGTAGACAAGATATATGCCCATGCTAGCTGCCCGGCTTTCTCTTGCTGAGAGAAACCAGAGATGGACATTCGGATGGGTGGAGAAACACATCGGTTCAGCACCATGACTGCAAGCATTTGGCCCTTTGCGTACTCCCTTCGTTGCAAGGGGTTGTTCGGGGCCGGGCTTGGTGCTCTCCCGTTGCAAAACTGCCACAAATCAGCACACTGGAGCTGAGGTCGGATGGCACTGACCCACGCGGTAAGGTCGTGCCTTCCCTCCAGCAGCGGCGTCACGGAGATGTGTTCAACTCCAAACTTGAATTGACCGTACCTCGCCCCGATCATTCCCGTGTCAATGGTCGGTGCAAGAGCTCCTCCACCAACGCCCACAGCACTTGGAGCCTCGTGCACAGCTCCTCCTTCACCGGTTCCTCCTTGCTGGCCGCTCGCAGGTGCTTGCTCCGCTGCGCGCTCCCGAACCATGCGTAGTAGACGACCGTCCACAATGAGGTCGACTTCCTCATCACGCAAGTGAGGGTGGTGCTCATGAACGGACGCCTCCAGCTCCTGACGGGCATTCAGACCCTCAGCGCTCGTTAACCACTCCATGCGCAGTCAAAACGAGCGTCGGCCACACCAACGTAGGAACGAAGTGATGGGAGGACAAAATCAAGCCGCTAGTTGGATCGACGCAGATAACGCAGCTCTGATACCATGTAGAATTCCACTACTATAGCAGCTTGATAGAGCTCAGAAGCACGATTCCAACGCACCAAAGATTGCAAGAAACGGTCCACTATAGCCAGAGATACACACAAACGTAGCAGTGATAATGACTTGGTTGATTTCTGGTTTGTGCCCTCTAGTTTTATACTAGGACGCAATACAAAATAAAAGCACACAAGAAAGTGTCGACCCGAGTCGCACGTTGAATTTCCTCGACGCGAAATTTGGAGCCTTGAATTTCGCCGAGCAAATTCCATTGACTGGAATTCCGTAGACGAGAATTTCCGGGACAAGAATTCCGTCGACCACCGACAGTAACTCCCGTGAGATTTCCGTTGACTTCGACACTTCGCTGCCGAGTTTCAAACCGAACGCGACCCGAGATCGATTTCGCCAAACTGTCCCCAATCTGTCCCCAAACTGTCCCCAAACTGTCCTGACAAGACACTTTCGGGACACTTGAATTGAAAGGTCTCCAGTTCGAAACTCGTGTGCACCATAACCAGCGCCTTAGCAGAAACTGTCCTGAATCTGTCCTGAGACACTTTCAGGACATTTGAAGGTCACGAGTTCGAATCCCAGCGTAGACATTTTGTTGCTCATGGCAGCATTTCCTTCTAACACAAGTATAGTTTGACAGGAACCTGCTACCCCACCCGTAGCCTGCTGCCACACCTATAACCAGCCACCCCACCTGAAACCCACCGCCCTACAAGCTGCCCCACCCGGTGCCCACCTGTAACCGGCTGCCCCACCCGCTACCACACCCGTAACCTGGTGCCCCACCTGTTCCTTGCTGCCCCACCTGTACCCAGTCGCCACACCCGCTACCCCACCTGTACCCGCTGCCCCACAACCTACCCCCTAGCTGGTAGGCCCCGCTACCGACTGCTACTAGCCGTTTTCTACTGCACTAGACCGCACCAAACCGTACCCATCCGGTCCTAGTCGCTCCCCACCACGCTCGGCCGACTCTAGCATGGCGTCTACTAGAGTTTAGATACAGCAGGGTTAGCCGCTACGACCGCAGCTGCAGCACTCCCAGCAGTAGGGACCTCAGGGTCCTAGGAGTACCGGCCTCAGCAGCGGTTCAGCCAGGAGTAGGCGCGATCTTGGTCCCTGTGGGTACCGGATCCTAACTGGCCCCGGTGCTGGCACTTCCTGCTGGAGTCCTGACCACTCTGCGTCCCGCTGCTACCGTCGCCTCGACAACCTCCACCGTGAGCATTTTGGTCCTGACGCTATTACACCGCACTGGCTTTCGCGTCTTCGCCAGGGCATTGTTGCACCAGTTGAGTCTCACTTACCTGGTCTAAGACCTTTCCCAGCTGCACGAGAAGAGACTTGTGTTTCTAGTCTTGGTGCGTGTGTAATTTCCAGTCCAGGCGCCTCTGAGGGTCTTTGTGTAGGAGCTGCAGCTACTATTAGTCTAGTACCAGCCTTGGTTGCTGGCTCGGGTACGACTTTACCGATTGCACAGCTCTCTTTCAACCTAGACTCTGGAGCGTCCAGCTGTTTCTTTCGCAAGTGCACCGACCTCACGCCACTGCACACTCTAGTCACTGTCGCCTTGGCTGACCCCTCTGTGGGACCTGTAGTTGCCCACAGCACCACCACTCTCCCGTGTCCGGCAGCTCCCTCTGGGTTTCTCACAAGTTACTACACCCCCTTGTTCTCAAAGGAACTTGACTAAGGAATGACAAAACAAGGAACATATAGGAAATGCTAACCCTAACCCAAGCATGAACGTAACACACATAGACTAACATGCATGAACTATAACAAAAATAGTTTCACACACCCTCATAGTCTAGGTGACAGTATTTCTGTGGAAAACAACAAATACCTCAGGGTGGAAACCAAAGACACCACACATTTTGAGTGCAGGCTAGGGTCACTGGACCACTCAGCAAGAACAGGCAAGGGTCACAAGGCCATTCCACAAGAAAAAGGCAAATCGCAGGGTGGAGCTCAAAGTCACCACACACCCCGAGAGCAAGCAAGGAGCAACAAGGCCAGTCCACATGCAAGTATATAGCAAGTATAAGAGGTACAAGATATCTGCAGACACAAGACCCAGCTCGGTGCAGAAACGCTGGTGGTCACAAGGCGGCAACGCCTTGGTGAAGATATCTGCAGTGTTGGCCTCAGAGACCACACGTCACAAGTGCCTGGCCACGCTTCTGCAACTCGCGCAGAAGGAAGTAACGAAGCTGGATGTGCTTCACCTTCCCAACCAGTCGAGGTTCCTCGCACAAAGGACAGCAGACCTATTGTCGGCGAACAAGACTAAGGAAGAGCGAGGTCGCTCACCAAGGTCGGTGAGGAGGAAAGACAGCCAGCGAAGCTCATGGGCGGCCATGGCCACAGCGTACACCTCTGCCTCACAGTTGGAACTAGACGAAACAGCTCGGATCCCAAGGCTGAACCAGTAACCCTGTGTAGACCGCAGTGACTATGCGTCGTCGGCCCACGACGAGTCTGAGAAACCTGTGAGTGTAACTGGCTACTTCCCTCCAAGGACAAGTCCCATGGCTGATGTACTTGCCATATACTTCGCCTCTCTCCTAGCAGCGTACCGGTAGGAAGGTCAGTGTCTCTCATGCGCAACAAAGCGCGCAAGGACGCTAAGAGGGTAAGCTAGGTCTGGACGAGTACAGGTCATCAGGTACGTGGGAGAACCCACCAGCTCAGGATATGGACCACTAGACTCAAATGGCTCGTCCGAAGGTGGAGCCTTGAGCCCATGATCCACAGCAAGAGGGGTGAGCTGTACCTTGGAGAACGGGAAACGAAACCGCGTGAGGATCTGCTCGACCATATGCGACTGCGTCAGCGTAATGGTGCGAGCTGCCCTGTCCCTGGTGATTATGCAGGCCAAGGTAGCGCTGCAGCTCACCAAGGTCGGTGCAAGTGTGTCTCCTTCGCAGTTCCTCCTTCACGGAGGCCAGTGCGCGTCGGTCAGGAGTGGCGAAGACTAGGTCGTCGACGCAAACCAGAACAAAGAACGGGGTCGATCCATGACGAACGAACAGCGACGGGTCCGCAGACGACGGAAAGAAGTCAAGCGCTGCTAGTGTCGTGCAAAATGTGTTGTGCCATGCACAGGGAGCCTGATGCAGGCCATAGACTGGTCAACGCAGCTCTCACTGGGTCCCAGGAGGGAAAGAGCCAGTGAAGCTAGGCGGGCGTTGCAGCCAGATCTGCTCGTGCAGGCTCCCCTGAAAAATTGCTGTGGAGAAGTCTAAGGAGTGCAACTCGTCGCGCTGAGCTGCTATATGCAGCAACACCCGAAGACTTGTCATCTTCGGGGTGGGAGCGAAGGTCTGGAAGAAGTATCTCGCGACATAGTGCGCCTTGAACACTGGTGATGATCCAGGCGGCAGCTTCACCTTGTAGAGCCACATGCCACTGACGACGTTTGCCTTAGGTGGTGGAATGGCGTGGACGTAGTCCCTTTGGACCTATAAGATGCCATCTCTGCCTCCTCTGCTGCAATCCAGTACGAAGCCCAAGGTCTCGAAACTGCCTCGGCGTGAGTGCGAGGGATACGGATGTCAAGGGCGTCTGGATCCCCCTCAAGGGCAAGCAGCATGGCGCAGAGATGAGGAACAGCGGCCGTTAGGAAACCAAGCTCGAATATCCTGTCCTCGAGGACCTCCAGGGGAAAGATAGGAGCACCCCCAGAGGACGGAGAACGAGCAGGGCCACTCACCAAGTTAGCGGCGTAGTCAAGGCGGTGGGAAGAGGCAAAGCCAGCGACAGTGGTAACTTGAGCTGAGACAGACAACGGAGGGGCACTGGGGTGAGTGAAAAACACGGACAGAACATGAAAGGCGACAAGGACGGGAGGCACGGAGGTAGTCGGACAACAGGTCGTGAAACCCTAAACCCAAAAAAAAAAAAAAAAAAAAAAAAAAAAAAAAACAACAACAACAACAACACCAACATCAACAACAACAACAGGTCATGAAACCCTAGCAAGGGAAACTCTCGCTCTGAGTCCATGTCAAGATATGAAAAAAAGGAAGAATTGACTAAGGAATGACAAAACAAGGAACACATAGGAAATGCCAACCCTAACCCAAGCATGAACGTAACACACCTAGACTAACACATCACGTCCCTGTGTCTTCCTTGGTTTCCCCCTGGACGCCTCTGGCTGGGTGTTCTACGACCCACTCACCTGCGAATTCTTCAGTTCTCAGGACGTCACTTTTGACGAGTCTGTCTGTTACTACAGGACTCGACCCCACCGACAGCTCTCTCACCGTCACTTTGCCTCTTCCCACCGCCAGCAGCAACAGTTGCAGCAAGAGGAGCAGTCTCAGTCGTAGAGTTCGGAGAGGGTAGAGGAGGAGCCACAGCCACAGCAGCAAGTACACTTTGTTCGTGGTCCCCTCCCATCCTCCCCCCCCTCGTTCCCCTGACTAGTCCCTTTCCTTGTCTCTGTGGTCTCGTCTTTCTCCTCTTAGTCGAACTGTGTCCCCAGAGCCTCGTCGGTCCGCTACCGTGCCAACGGCCCGTTTCGCCTTGTTCTCCTCTCTCGTGTTCCACCTCCTCGGGTCCTTCCATAACCTCCTGAGTCATCCCTCACTCTGTTTCACAACCCGTTGTCCGACTACCTACGTGCCTCTCGCCCTGTCGTCTCCCGTGTTCTGTCCGCGTAGGTCTCTCACCCGACTGCCCCTCCAGTGTCTGTCTCGGCCCTTGTCACTACTGTCAGTGCCTTTGCCTCTTCCCACCGCCTTGACTACACCGCTCACCTGTTTAGTGGCACAGCTCGTTCTCCGTCCTCTAAGGGTGCTCCTCTCTTTCCTCTGGAGGTAGTTCGAGCTTGGTTTCCTTGCGGCCGCCGTTCCCCATCTCTGCGCCATGCTGCTTGCCCCTAAGGGGGATCCAGACACCCTTGATATCTCGATCTCTCGCACTCACGCCGGGGCGGTCTCGGGACCCTGGGCTTCGTACTGGATAGCAGCTGAGGAGGCTGAGATGGCATCTTATAGGTCCACAGGCACCTACGTCGACACGGTCCCACCACTTGGGACGAACGTCGTCAGTGGCATGTGGCTCTACAAGGTGAAGCGGCCGCCTGAATCACCACATGTTCAAAGCGCGCTATGTGGCAAGAGGCTTCTGTCAGCGCGAGGGAGTAGACTCCTTCTAGACCTTCGCTCCCACCCCGAAGATGACCATTCTTCGGGTGTTGCTGAATATTGTAGCTTAGCGCGACTACGAGTTACGCTCCTTGGAATTCTCCACAGCGTTCCATCAATGGAGCCTGCACGAGCAGTTATGGCTACGTCGCCCGCACGGCTTCACTGGCTCTTTCCCTCCTGGGACCCAGTGGCAGCTGCGTCGACCGGTCTACGGTTTGTGCCAGGCTCCCCATGAGTGGCACGACACATTTTACACGACACTAGCTTCGCTTGACTTCTTTCCGTCGTCTGCTGACCCGTCGCTCTTCGTACTCCGTAGCTCGACCACGTTACGACCTGGTCTTCGTCAGTCCCAACCGACGCGTACTGGCCTCCGTGAAGGAGGAACTGCAGAGGAGACACACTTGCACTGACCTTGGTGAGCTGCAGCGCTACCGTGGCCTGCAAAGCACTAGGGACAGGGCAGCTCGCACAATCACACTGATGCAGTCGCATATGGTTGAGCAGGTCCTCACGCAGTTTCGCTTCCCGTTCTCCAAGGTACAGCTCACCCCTCTGGCTGTGGATCATGGGCCCACAGCTCCACCTTCGGACGAGCCATTCGAGTACAGCGGTCCATATCTTGAGCTGGCGGGTTGTCTCATGTACCTGATGACCTGTACTCGCCCAGACCTAGCTTACCCTCTTAGTGTTTAATTCACATCATTTTGAGTGCATGTCATCCTAACGTCCTGCCGAGTGCTCGTGCCATTTGAGCTTGCGTTATTTGCATGAGCATATGTCATCATGCATGGCTGTTGGATTTTACCATCGTTGTGTTTTTCTCCTAGTCTACATAATTGATCATACATGAGAAATCCAGTGTCAGAACATTATGGCTCATGCATATTGTGTAGGCTATAGTGGGGTAGCCCATAAGGGGTACAACCCAATTAGGGTTATTACTTGTACCCAATTCATTCATAGTTCATTCATTCCTTGTTTCTTCTCATGGTATCGAGCAGGTTCCCCCGTGGGAACTGTTCCTAGGGCCCACCGTTTTTTTTTTCCTGCCCGGAGCGCACTCAGCCCCTGCCCGAGTCGCGCTCCCCTCTCTCGCGCCGCCCTAGCGGCCCCTTCGCGCCGCCCTCGCGCCCCCTTCGAGCCGCCCTCGCGGCTCTATCCGCCGCCCTTCGCGGCCCCTACTCCGCCGCCCTCGCGGCCCCGATCCGCCGCCCTCGCGGCCCCGATCCGCCGCCCTCGCGGCCCCGCTCCGCCGCCCTCGCGGCCCCGATCCGCCGCCCTTCGCGGCCCCGATCCGCCGCCCTCGCGGCCCCGCTCCGCCGCCCTCGCGGCCCCGATCCGCCGCCCTTCGCGGCCCCGATCCGCCGCCCTCGCGGCCCCTACTCCGCCGCCCTCGCGGCCCCGATTCGCCGCCCTCGCGGCCCCGATCCGCCGCCCTCGCGGCCCCTACTCCGCCGCACTCGCGGCCCCTACTCCGCAGCCGTCGCGGCCCCGATCCGCCGCCCTCGCGGCCCCGATCCGCCGCTCTAGCGGCCTCCGGCCCCTGCTCCTACGGCCCCGGCGCCTGCTCCTACGGCCCCCGCGCCTACTCCTACGAGCAGCCCACCCGCCGAGCCGCCCAGCAACCGAGCAGCGCAGCCGCTGAGCCGCCGAGCCGCCCAGCAACCGAGCCGCCCAGCCGCCGAGCCGCCCAGCAGCCGAGCCGCCCAGCAGCCGAGCCGCCCTGCCGCCGATACGCCCAGCAGCCGAGCCGCCCAGCAGCCGAGCCGCCCAGCCGCCGAGCCGCCCAGCCGCCGAGCCGCCCAGCAGCCGAGCCGCCCAGCAGCCGAGCCGCCGAGCCGCCCAGCAGCCGAGCCGCCCAACCGTCGAGTCGCCGAGCCGCCCTGCAGCCGAGCCGCCCGAACCGCCCTGTCCGGTAAGAGCAGCGCCTCTCTCACAGCACTGCCCTCACCCTACTGTTTGCACTGCTAGTCTACTGCTGTCATGGCTACCCCTAGTGTCCTCGCTTTTGACGCTGAGGGTCGGGCCATTGACTTTGACGTCTGGATAGATGACCTGCAGCTTTTCTTACAGTGCGACAGAGCAGACGGCCTCTCCCTCTTTGACCTCACTTCTGGTGCCTCTCCTGCCCCCGCTGCTGATGCTGACGCCACTGTTCGCTCACAGTGGGCCACGCGCGATGCTGCTGCACGTCTTGCTGTGCGTCGCCACCTACCTACCTCTGAGCGTGCGCACTTTAGCCAGTACAAGAGTGCTCAGACCTTGTACGACGCTGTAGTTGCACGCTACTCCTCCCCTGCCACTGCTGCACTGAGCCGCCTCATGCTACCGTACCTCTTCCCTGACCTTGCTGCCTTTCCCACAGTCGCTGACCTCATTACGCACCTCCGCACTAGTGACACTCGCTACCGCGCTGCGCTTCCTGCTGAGTTCTGCGCCAAGAACCCCCCCCCTCATGTACATCACCCTCTACTACATAGTCACCCGTCTCCCTGACTCCCTTCGCGTAGTCAGGGACCACTTCCTCTCGGTTTGTCCCACCACTCTCACCGTTGACCTCCTCGAGAAGGCCCTCCTAGCAGCAGAAAAGAGCATAGTCGCTGTAGGAGCCTCTCGTGGTGACCCTCGCACCCCCATCTTTGAGGGGTGTTCCCCCTCCCCTCTTTTGCCCTCTGTTGCCTCTGCTGCTGCGGCCGACCTCGCTGGTTTGGAGTCGGTTGGGGCAGCGTCTACCCCTAGCGGGAGACGCCGCCCTGGCAGGGGCAAGGGGGGCAGGGGCGCTGGAGGAGCTAGCGGGGGCGGTGGAGGCGGCGGTGGAGGCGGTGGAGGAGGTGGGGGTGGCGGTGGGGGTGGTGGCGGGGGTGGAGGTGTAGGTGGCGGCAGTGGAGGCGCAGGCGGCAGCGGCGGTGGCGGAGGGAGCGGAGGTGGCGGTGGTGGAGGAGGAGGCGGCGGAGGAGGTGGAGCTGGTCGGGGTGGCGCTGCGCAGAGGGTCAGCTCCGGTGGTGGTCAGCGCCAGCAGCAGCAGCAGCAGCAGCGCACTCGTAACGTCCCCTCCCCTCAGCAGCTCCGTGAGTGGTACACTGCACGCCAGAGGGGTGGGGGTACTGGTCCGTGCACCTACGTCCTGCGCACCGGCGACCGCGCGGGTGAGCAGTGCGGGGGTGCGCACTCCACCCAGCGCTGCTTTGGCCGCCTGACGGACGCTTGGCGTCACCAGTTCCCTGAGGCCACTGAGATTCCCCGCTGGGGTGAGCTGTCTAGGGCGGGTGTAGCTGTCTTTGACCTTGACTTTGATGCTATTCTTGCTGCCATGTATACTGTGACTATTAGTGATGAGGGTGACTGTTACCGGTGTTTTCCGCCCGACCCGGGCATTGAGACTGCTGCTCTAGGTCCTGGTGAGGCTGCTGCTCTAGGTGCTAGCGAGGCTGCTGCTCTAGGTGCGTCTGCTCCCTCAGGTACTGGTGAGTCTGCTCTCTCAGGTTCTGCGTCGGCTTCGGCCTCCCACACCTTTACCCTTGACTCGGGGGCTTCTCGCTCCTTCTTTCGAGACCGCACCACACTCACGCCGCTTGGCCGGCCAGTTGCGGTCTCTCTGGCAGACCCCTCTGGGGGTCCTGTCCTTGCTCACTTCTCCACTGTCCTCCCGTGTCCGGCGGCCCCCTCTGGCACCCTGTCTGGTCTTTACCTCCCCTCGTTCTCTACGAACTTGGTGAGTGGTGCTGACCTACAGGATGCGGGGGTTCACCAGTTCACTCCTGCGAGTCAGCGGGTGACCCACTGCACGGACGCTCGGACAGGCCGACACCTGGCCACGTTTACACGTCGGCCGGGGTCGAGCCTGTACACACTGACCACTGCGTCTCCTCCGGTCCCTGCGTCTGGTCAGGTAGCTGCGTCGGGTCAGGTGTTTGCTGCAGCGTCCAGGTCTGGTCCTGAGTCTGCCCCCTGCTCGTGTCGCCTCCTGTCTCACGAGACTCTCCTCTGGCACCACCGCCTTGGTCACCCCTCCCTGCTTCGTCTCCGGAGCATGGCCTCCCGTGTCCTTGTCTCTGGTCTTCCCCGGTCCCTCCCTCCACTTCCTCCGGGGCCTGGCCCTACCTGCGTCCCCTGTGTCGAGGGACGACAGCGGGCTACCCCTCACTTCTCCCAGTTTCCTCCGACAGAGGCCCCGCTGCAGACGCTTCACATGGACGTGTGGGGCCCGGCCCGCGTCCGTGAACAGGGTCACGAGCGCTACTTCCTGCTGGTGGTTGACGACTACTCGCGTTACACCACAGTCTTCCCCTTGCGCAGCAAGGGTGATGTCACTGAGGTGTTGATCGACTGGATCCGCGCAGCTCGTCTCCAGCTCAGGCGGAGCTTCGGCTCGGACTTTCCTGTTCTGCGTCTGCACTCTGACAGAGGCGGAGAGTTCTCCTCTGGCCTTCTGCGAGCCTACTGTCGTGCACGAGGCATCCGCCAGACCTTCACGGTTCCGGACTCTCCACAGCAAAATGGGATTGCTGAGCGCCGCATTGGCATGGTCATGGACGTCGCCCGTACGTCCATGATGCATGCGGCTGCCCCCCATTTTCTGTGGCCGTTTGCGGTTCGGTACGCGGCGCATCAGATCAACCTTCAGCCCAGGGTCTCCATGCCGGAGACCTCCCCAGCCTTGCTGTGGACGGGGAAGGTTGGCGATGCGTCTGCGTTCCGTGTCTGGGGATCTCGGGCGTTTGTCCGCGACTTGTCTGCGGACAAGCTGTCCCCTCGTGCTGCTCCTTGCGTCTTCCTGGGTTTCCCCCCTGACGCCCCAGGGTGGCAGTTCTACCACCCCACCTCTCGCCGTGTTCTGTCCTCCCAGGACGTCACGTTCGACGAGTCGGTCCCCTACTACCGCCTCTTCCCCTACCGCACTCCGTCCCTCCCCCCGCCACCGCTCTTCCTGGTACCAGGTCCCCCCCCGGTAGACCCCCTCCCCCCTCAGGGTCCTGCCCCTTCAGGTGTGTCCCAGGTAGACGCTGTTGAGCCTGTCGAGGTCGCTGGTGACTCTGGTGCTGCTGAGGGTGCTGAGCCTGGGAGTGCTGACTCTGGGGGTGCTGAGCGTGTGGGTGCTACGCCTGGGGGTGCTGAGCCTGAGGGTACTACGACTGGGGGTGCTACGCCTGGGGGTGCTGCGTCTGGGGGTGCTGAGCCTGGGGGTGCTACGCCTGGAGGTGCTGAGCCTGGGGGTGCGGAGCCTGAGGGAGCTGGGCCTGCTGGTGCTGTGCCTGGCGGTTCTCCGGGTGCTTCTTCTCGCCGGGAGCCACTCTCTCCACAGGAGCTGCGTGAGTGGTTTGCCCGGCGCTGGAGGCGAGCTGCTGGAGCTGGAGGAGCTGCGGGTACTGGAGTTTCTGTTGCTGCTGAGGGAGCTGGTGCCACGGGTCCCGGAGGTGCTCGTACTGGGCGTACTGGAGCTGCTGGACCTGCGGGTACTTCTGGAGCTGGAGCTGCTGCGGGTGTTGGCGCGGAGGCTACTGCTGTCGGTCCTGGAGGCGGTCCTCCTGGGGGTACTGCTGGTGCTGCTGGGGGTACTGGAGCTGGAGCTGCTACTGGTGCTGGTGCTGCCACAGGGGGTGCTGGTGCTGTCCCTACTGTGTCTGGAGTCGCCGCGCGGCCTCGGCCGTACTTCGTTCCGCTCCTTCAGCAGGTTCTTGGTCTCCCGTCTTCTACTGGTCCCCCTCCTCCCTTAGAGTGTCCACAGCCTGTCCCGTCGCAGTTACAGTTACAGCCGGCCTCCC
Source organism: Closterium sp. Naga37s-1 (assembly GCA_947471745.1). Classification (NCBI taxonomy): domain Eukaryota; kingdom Viridiplantae; phylum Streptophyta; class Zygnematophyceae; order Desmidiales; family Closteriaceae; genus Closterium; species Closterium sp. Naga37s-1. The sequence goes on from CANJKZ010000212.1 coordinate 1,182,620, forward strand.
CACTGCCTGCTCCGTCTCCCTATACTGGTCCTACTGGAGGTCTTGCTGAGCGTCGTGAGCCTGCGTCTCGCCCTGCGTCGCCTGTCCGTGCTGCTCGCACTAGTGGTCGTGGTTCGCGTCAGCGTCCTCCTCCTGTCCCTGGCACGCACCGGATGTCTCTGCGTCCGTCCACTGCTCCTCTGCGTGCCCCTTTGCCTTCTCCTCCTGAGTCTTCTCTTCCTGCTCTTGCCGACCCGGAGTCGGACTCTCTTCGTACTGTCACGCGTCTCCTTGCTACTGTTGTCACTGACCCTTCCTTAGAGTCCACTGCTGCGTCTGCCCTAGTTGCTGAGCTCGTCGACTTTGCTGCTCGCTGTCGCCTAGACTATGTCGCCAGTCTTGTTGCTGAGTCTGAGTCTGTCTGTCCTCCGTCCGTCGGGGGTGAGTGTGCCCTTGGCACGGACGTCCTTGAGGACAGGCAGGAGGAGTTCCAGTGCTTGGCTGCTGCTTCACCTCATCTCGTGTCCGTACTGCTTACCCCTGAGGGAGACCCGGATGCACTTGACATCCCGACTCCGCGCTCTTACGCGGAGGCGATAGAGGGTCCCTACTCCTCTCAGTGGCAGGCAGCTATGGACGCAGAGATGGCTTCCTGGAAGTCCACAGGCACCTACGTTGACGCTGTTCCCCCTCCTGGGGCGAACATCGTAAGTGGCATGTGGATTTTCAGGGTGAAGCGGCCGCCGGGTTCTCCGCCTGTCTTCAAGGCGCGTTACGTGGCTCGAGGCTTCAGTCAGCGGCAGGGAGTTGACTACTTTCAGACCTTCTCTCCCACCCCGAAGATGACCACTCTTCGGGTACTGCTGCACGTAGCTGCTCACCGTGACTACGAGCTACACTCTCTTGAATTCAGCACTGCTTTCTTGCAGGGCAGCCTGCACGAGGAGATCTGGCTGCGTCGCCCACCTGGTTTCACTGGGTCTTTTCCTCCTGGCACCCAGTGGAGCCTACGGCGGCCAGTCTACGGTCTCCGCCAGGCACCGCGTGAGTGGCACGACACACTGAGGACTACACTTGCGGCTCTTGGGTTTGCTCCCTCTACTGCCGACCCGTCACTGTTTCTGCGCACCGACACTTCTTTGCCGCCGTTCTACATCCTCGTGTACGTCGACGACTTGGTCTTTGCCACAGCTGACACTGCTGGACTCGCCCACGTGAAGTCCGAGCTGCAGAAGAGACACACGTGCACTGACCTGGGTGAACTGCGCAGCTACCTTGGCTTGCAGATCACTCGGGACAGAGCACGCCGCACCATTACCCTGACTCAGTCACACATGGTGCAGCAGGTCCTTCAGCGCTTCGGCTTCACGTACTCCTCGCCTCAGGCCACTCCTCTGCCTACTCGCCACTCGCTCTCAGCTCTGCCTTCGGATGAGTCCGTAGAGTCGAGTGGCCCGTACCCAGAGCTTGTTGGCTGCCTCATGTACCTGATGACCTGCACACGACCTGACCTTGCATACCCTCTTAGCATTCTCGCACGTTATGTTGCTCCTGGGAGACACAGACCGGAGCACATGGCTGCAGCGAAGAGGGTGTTGCGCTACTTGTGCAGTACGTCGGGCATGGGGCTTGTGCTTGGAGGGCAGAGTCCAGTGGTCCTTACTGGGCACGCAGACGCTTCTTGGGCTGACGACCAGGCTACGCAGCGGTCGTCACAGGGTTACACCTTCAGCCTTGGTTCCGGCTCTGTTTCGTGGCGGGCTACTCGCTCGTCTTCTGTTCTCGGCTCCAGTTGTGAGGCTGAGATCTACGCAGGAGCCATGGCTGCACAGGAGCTTCGCTGGCTCACCTACCTGCTGACTGACCTCGGAGAGCCGCCTCGTTCTCCTCCAGTGCTGTACGTAGACAACAAGGCCATGCTGGCCTTGTGTCGGGAGCAGCGACTGGAGCACAGAACGAAGCACATTGCTCTCCGCTACTTTCTTGCTCGTGAGCTGCAGCAGCGTGGTCAGCTGCGTCTTGCATACGTGGCCTCTGAGGCCAACACTGCTGATATCTTCACCAAGGCGCTTGCGCCTTGTGACCATCAGCGCTTCTGTACTCAGCTGGGCCTTGTGCCTACCTTGCCTCAATTGCTCACCTCTTGACCGTGCTTGTACTGTTACATATATATATACCTGCTCTTGCTTGTCTAGCCTTTTTATATATATGTACTCCTGCATGTGAACTGGCCTTGTGGCCTTGAACTTGTGCTCGGAATGTGTGGTGACTTTGTGATCCACCCTGAGCTTGCTTTGCTTTGCTTTACTTGACTGGTCTTGTGACCCCTTGTTCTCCCCCACTTTGCCTATGGGGGTGTGTCAGAACATTATAGCTCATGCATATTGTGTAGGCTATAGTGGGGTAGCCCATAAGGGGTACAACCCAATTAGGGTTATTACTTGTACCCAATTCATTCATAGTTCATTCATTCCTTGTTTCTTCTCATCCAGAGCTTTCCAACGATACCAAGATCGCCTTACTCCGACCAAGATCGCCTTATTCCGACCAAGATCGCCCAAGTTACAAGGTCTCGAAGATTTGGGAATTCTATCACATTTTGAGATACTATCTACATTGGGCGATTTATTGAGACATGAATATAAAACGATCTTTGGTTGGGTGGTTAGGGAGGCAACTTTGACTTTTGGATTGGGGTGGCTAGAAGTTTCTAGCATGGGTTGCAAATGTTGCAACACCTAGGCAAAATCCAACTAGATTGGATTTTGGCATGTGACACCTCAAGGACCTCATGATGAGGGTTGCATCATTGATTCTCAAAGTGACGGATCCTGAACAACACTTAGCATCCTGGCGTGATTTGTTGCACCCGGGAGACACCGACCTTCCCACTAGTACGCTGCTACGAGGGTGGTGAAGTATGTATACAAAGGGGCGCAATAGAGTTCGAACGTATCATGTAACAGACTCGCTCACCTCGTCAATTGCCAAGCGTGAAACGCCCATGTGTAAGGATTTTTTCGACGTTCCTTACCGCTTGCTTCAACACCGCGTACACAAGCAGCCGTTGTTTGCCCGTTACAACTAACGGGGCTTCGCCAACCTTTGCGCGCACTATTCACCAAACCGTGCACCGCTGCCCCGGCTGTGTCGGCCTACGCCTCGGGACTAGCCCGAACCTTGATGCCAGCATCGCACTAGCTAGCTCGCACGCACCGCATAACCATTTGCATGTTTTTGTTTACAATTTCTCGCATGCCACGTTTCTCGAAGGCTCATACTTTGTACTCATACTGACACCTTAAGTGCAATCCTCGCTACCACGTTTCATTGCACCCGTAACATTTGGCTATCAGAACCACTTTCCTTCGGACCGCGCATTTCCGCAACCAACAAGAACTCAACTTTTGATTTTTTCACTCGAAGGGACCATGCCCCTTAGCGCACTAGGAGCCGCTATCATCGCGTTCTCGCGTAAACGCGTGCAGCCACGACTGCGTCTAGCACCTAGATTGGCCAACGCCCTTCGGAATGGCTGAACATGTCGACCTTGCGAGCCTCATACAGAAGCGCCTGAACACACTGCTGCAACAACTGCATGGATGCACCAAAGAAATTGCGGCGCTAACGGAGAATGCACATTGCGGTAGAACGGCATTGCAAGGGCGCAACAAGCACAATCACAAACACAAGGAACAGCAGCACAAGGAGCACCTTTCACTGCCCAGCATGAGAGTGTGGAACAACCCTTGAGTGTTGCTAGTGATGGCGTCGCACGCAACGACGTTCACGACGACCACGGAACGACACACCTCGGGGCGACGAATGTGGCTGGGAGTCAACGTCGCGTCAACATCGTGACGCCAATCGACGACTCGGCATTGCCTTCACCGATGCTGCTCAAGCCGCAGCGTTTGCCTTGCTTCAGTCCAAGTCAACGGGGTGGCCTGACAGTGCAGGCGTGGATTTTCACCATGAACGTGTTTTTCGACGCAAACTACGTCTCGTCGGATGCGGCAAAGATTCGATACGCCGTGTCGTCACTGCGAGGACCCGCCATGGAATGGTGGCGCATCATCGTCACAAAGCCGACTGACTATGAGTCTCTACCGCGACGGGAAGGACCAACCGGACCCTGGGCGCCGTCGTATTTTGTGGAGGTAGCCCAGTATCGCATGTAGGACGTATGGTGCGCATGTCTGCGCACATGATTCGAGCCAATCGCGGCGTCGATCGCTGCGCGACAGAAGCTCCACACGTGGCACCAGCTCGGTTCCTTCCATGATTACACCGGCGGGTTTCTGGTGCTGTGCGAGGATGTGGGGTATATGCACAAGGTCGAACGCATCGACCGCTATGTCGGCGGCCTAAAAAGCGACATCGCCCAAGAGATCCTGCTCCATAACGTCACTGAGTTCAATGAGATTCTCGCTATGGCGAAGAAACTCGATTTTCTTTGCTGACCAAGACCGGGGTCATACGGCAACAGCAGCAGCTGAGGACACCAAGCTCGTGGGACGAACGAGCATGCCACGATACGTGCGGTCGCCCTGAATGCCACTGCCTCACCGTTCAAAGGGCGCTGCTTTGCGTGCAACAGGCCGGGGCACCGTAAGAGCGAATACCTGGAAAACGATAAGGGAAAGAAGGGAGCCGAGCAGCAGAAACAGACCAAGCAGCAGGGAAACGCTGGGAGTCAGTAGGAGACGGGCCCTCTACTGACAGGTCACGCCGCTCGTCCGACCCAACCGACCCTCACCGACTGATTGTGCCGGTTTACGCAATCAACCACACCCGGCCGAATAAGGAGGGTACAACGGTAGACAGCCCCATACAGCTTAGCGGGAAAATCCACACCGACTTAGTTAAAATTTTCGTAGACGGGGGGACTAGCCACAGCCTAGTCAACACCGGTACTTCACGGAGACTGAATCTGACACTAGACAGATGTTTACCTGAGATTGACGCAAGATTGGTCGACGGCACACCACTGGCGATACGGAACGCGTGGACTGAGTTCGGATTCGTTGCGGGGGTAACTTCACGTTAAACCAGGACATGCTGGCGACGACCCTCAACGGGACTGATATTTTAATCGGCCGTGATTGGTTGCGACGACACAACCCGCAAATCGACTGAACGACAGGCGACTGCACTGTGCGAGTGAATGGTAACAACATCGCCCTACCTCGCTGAAGCTCGCCCGAGTCTTCGTCGGTGTGTGTCAACGCGATCACGATAAAACGCGCCATAGCGGCAGGAGCTGACGTGTATGCGGTTGATATTCGGGAAGCCGAGGCAGCAGACAAGCCAAGCGATTTGAAGAATCTGCTCACCGACGTACCGGATGACTTGGCAGCGCTACTGAAACAGTACAGCGGGATATTTCCGGCCGACTTACCGGAGAGACTGCCACCTCAGCGACCGCACGACCGCACAATAGAATTAGAACCGGTGGCACAGCCGACAGTACAGCGACAGTTCCGACTGACCCAACTCAAACAGAACGAGTTGCGGAAGCAGCTGTATTACCTCCTCGAGAAATAATTCATTCGCCCAAGTTCATCACCTTTCGCAGCACCGATACTATTCACACTGAAAAAAGAAGGGGGTTTTTGCATGTGCATAGACTTCGACGCACTGAACATGGTTACGATCCAGTCCCGTTACCCCATCCCGCGAGCTGACGTAGTGATAGACCAGCTTCGCACAGCCCGGGTCTTCTTGAAGATCAACCTTCGCGGGGGTTACCACCAAATCCAAGTCAACCCGCCTGACTGCCAAAAAACCGCCTTCCGCACCCGCTACAGGTCTTTTGAATACACCATGATGCCTTTCGGACTGACCAACGCCGCTGCCACCTTCCAAGTGACCATGAAAAAAGCCTTCCGCCCGCTCTTAGATAAGTGTGTAATTGTCTATTTAGACGACATACTGATCCATAGACCAGACAGAGTAGAGCACCTCTAGGACATCGAAGCAGTTATTAAAATACTGAATGAGAACCGCCTACTAGCCAAAGCCTCTAAGTGTGAGTTTTTACAGGACATACTGGAGTTTTGGGGGCACGTTATTTCAGCCAACGGAGTGGAAATAGACCCGAAAAAGATCACGACGATTCAAGCCTTGCACGCGCCGACCGATTTGACCGAGTTTTCTAGGGTTCGTCAACTTCGTGCGACGTTTCGTCCCCGACATGGCGTAGTTGACTGCCGCGTTGACCGACCTTCTGAGGAATGGGGTTGAATACACATGGGGGAAGAATTAGGATGCTGCCTTCTTAGCCCTCAAAAATATTTTGTGCTCACCGCCCGTGCTTCACATCGCAAATCCCCACTGCCCGTTTGCACTCGTCACCGACGCAATAGACACCGCTGTGGGGGCGAAACTGTTGCAGTACTTTGGTAACGGCCTTCAGCCAATCGCGTACGAGTCCCGCAACTTCACCCGCCCAAACGCAACTACCCGATACACGACCGCAAGATGCTCCCGATCGTGCATGCGTTCAAGGTGTGGCGGTGCTACCTGATACGACGGAACATCGTGCACTACAGTACCTACGCGCCCAACCGAATCTTCACCCGCGACAGATACGATGGTTGGACTATATGAAGTCCAACTTCCGCTACACCGTCACGTACATTAAGGGAGCCTCGAACATCGCCGACGCCCTCACTCGCCCCACTGCCTAACTCCACGCCATCCTACTCGCCCGAACCAACCCGCTCCTAACAGGCCTACTTACCCACGGATACAGTACTGACCCATTTTTCACCACTAGGAATTCACAGCAGTTGACAGAAGCAAAAGCAGTCTATCACGTAAAAGCAGGCACGAACCGCATTTGGGTACCAGCACATTCACTATTAAAGGAATAACTATGACAGGAGGCACACGATGGGATTACCTCGGGTCATTTTGGGGTAGAAAAGACGCGACAGCAATTGCAGCGATATTACTACTGGCCGGAGCTGTTGACCGACGTACAGCACCACGTCGGATCGTGACGTGTCAGGTGATGAAAAGTTCGCGCAAGAAAAAGGCGGGTCAGTTGTAGCCGATTCTACCGCGCGAGCGCACCTGGAAGCAGGTTGCCATGGATATCGTCATGGGGTTACCTTCGAGCCCTGGTGGTAACGACGTGGTTATGGTTGTCGTTGACCGGCTGACAAAAATGGCTCACTTCGCTGCGTGTAGGTAATTGATCTCACCTGAAGAAATCGCTTGCAAGGTCATCGCGAACGTCGTTCGACTTCACGGGATACCAGCCGTGAAAATCAGTGACCGCGACACAAAGTTTACTAGTAACTTATGGAAGAACCTCTAGACCCGGCAACAGTTCAGTTCGTCGTATCACCCGGAGACCAAGGGTCGGACGGAGCGGACGAACCAGACTATGGAATAGCTGATTCGTGCCACGTCCGACGACCCGACGACATGGGAGCAGCAGTTGCCGCTGATTGAGTTCGCCTACAACAACGCCACATCAGCAACAACGCAGCAGTCCCCATTTTACCAGAACCACGGGCAAAACCCTACAGTGCCCATGACGCCGAGCCCGGACAACCCAACACCACGCGCACAACAGTTCGCCGAAATTTTGCAAGCTGCCCAAACATGCGCACCAGGGGCAATTAAAAAGGCCAACTTCATCGCTAAAAGAAACGCTGACCGCCATGTCCGCCCTGTGATGTACCAGTCAGGAGACTATGTACTGCTCGATACGCAAAATTTACTCTTGCCCGTCGTACCGAAACTTCGATCGCGCTACTGTGGACCCTTCCAAATCAGCCACATGATCACCCTAGTTACCGCCCACCTCTTGCCACCGACACACTGGTACATCAGCCCATCGTTCCACATGAGCCTACTTCGCCCATACATCGCCACTACGAGTTTACGGCCACGCCATCACCCGCCATCGATAACGCGTCATGCATCGGAGCCGATCGTCGACCCCGAAAAAAATCTGAGCCATTGGATTTGCCACCCCACGGGAATTCGGAGGATTGAGTTCCTCGTTCGCTGGAAGGATCGCACCCCAACGTAGGACAGCTGGGTGCCCCTGGCCAACATTGAGAACCAACATGCCCTGCAAGTGTACCTGCGAAGCCGGGGCTTCCGCGATATACACGCACTCGAGTAGCGGAGGGGCTTCTTGAGGGGGGGGATAGTGTAAGGATTTTTTTCGACATTCCTTACCGCGTGCTTCAATACCGCGTACACGAGCAACCAGTGTTCGCCCGCTACTGCTAACGGGGCATCGCCAACCTTCGCGCGCACTATTCACCAAAACGTGCACCGCTGGCCCGGCCGTCTCGGCCTACGCCTCGGGACTAGCCCAAATCTGTTGATATAATCCAGGAAGCGAAGGATTAGGATAAGACTGGCTAGGTTTAGAAGAAGACTAGGAAGTCTTTTTTATGACCTTGTTATATTAATGGAAAGTGAATAATACATTAAAGATAGAAATATAGGGAGTTTAAATAGCAAATATAGCTAGCCATCTACTGTGAGGGGTACATTACCTTATTAACTGTGTTGCATTGCTACAGTAACTACGACTATTTCTATACTCGACAATTACCACGTTGCATCGTGTAACCTCTAATTACAATTGCGAGTCGGTCAACAGACGCGACCGTTGACTTTCAATGACTGTTGACCTCCGCGTGGCTGTCTGACTTCCGCTTGCTCTATATGAGCTATTGCGGTACTGGTACAGATGCAATGCTTCGTTAGCAGACGATGCGTTAAGGGAATGCTTAACCTGTCAGTTTTTTCAACACTCCCCTTTATTTCTGAAGGTGAGCCACGTGAGATATCTTCAAGACCCCGCAGAGGCCGGCGCAGTGCTAAAACTTCTGACGTGGCAGTATATTTGTTAGGAAATCTGCTGCCATGTCACTAGTCGGGCAATATGTGAGTTTGACCTTGCCCTTGTCATTCTCGTCCTTGACGAAGAAGTAACGGAGCACGATGTGCTTCGTGCGGTTCACGAAGCCGGGCTTGTTCGCGATCTTGCTTGCACTTTGGTTGTCGTAGAGTAACGTGAAGTAACCGTTCATCGTCACCTTTGCTTCCTGCAAGAGTTCCATCAGGTACTGTCCTTCGCGAACAGCTGCACTGGTGGTGATGAATTCAGCTTCCGCTGACGAAAGAGCGATGCGTTCCTGCTTCTGTGAGTTCCAAGAGATGAGTCCAGCAGATTAGAGTTGAAATATGAAGCCTGTGCGGGAGCGTCTATTGTCAACATCTCCCGCATGATTCGCGTCTACATAGCCGTGAAGCTGTAAGGTAGCTGTTAAGTTGGCCGTGCATGTGTGCCCAACGTTAGGAGTTGAAATAAAGTATTGGAGTGCTCAGCGTAGGTCTAGCAGATTCTCCCCTTCAGGTCGGCGCAGGCACTGTTCGAGCTAGCTTGCGACGTAGGAGAGATCCGGCTCGCACGTGACGGCGGCGAACAGCAGGGAACCCAGTTGCTGCTGATAAAGGCGATGGTTTTCGATGGAGAGTGGCGTGGTGTCGGGTTCTTGATCGGGAGTAGGAGTGCGGAAAGGGGTAGTTAGGTTGATTGGGGTGATCACGAATTTCTTCGCGAGTGTCTCTGTTTATTTGGCAGCAGAGAGGTGGATAAAAGTGGCGGACTGGGTGATTTTTTTTGTATTCTTATTTCTGGTAGGTGAAAGTGCATTATACAACTCTAAAACACTGTCGGACGTAACCGGAGCTAGAGGGCTTAGGTAGTGTCTATCTACCGTACCCTCCCAGATTCCTATGAAGGTTGAAAATTCAAATGCCTAAAAACATTTTCTTGCTCGTTAGGTGCCTTCTCTGCACAGTTGCTGCACTTCAGATCTGGTGAGAACCTATGCACACTTGTTGGTTGCGTGGTTGCCTTCAGCTTTGGTTGAGCAGTCATCGCAGATTGGTTGAGTGTGGTGGTTTTTAGCAACCCATGCTTTGCCGTTGAAGCGGTAGAAAGTGGTCACAAAAGCAGGTCTGCTCAAGCGAGCTAGCCACGATAACATTACATGAAATCTGCTCGACATTTTCTTACGTCTGCGACAAGGTAGGGTTGCTGCAGCTGTTGCTTTTCTTGTGCTCTTCTTGACATTGCGTATGTTATCATCTGGTAAATCGCCACCATGCGTAGTTGATAACAATGGTGTGTTACTCGTGCCACCAGTTTCAGTGAAACTCCAAAGATCAGCTTCTTCTAGCTGCACGAAAGCATGCTGTAGCCTTCCAATCGTATCCACCCTGCTTTCTTGTTGAGATATTTGAAGAAATCCTTGTTCTCCTACCATGTCCCCATTTGCCTTCCAACCATTCAAGCAGCTGCCTTCAGTCATTTCACAATGAAACCGCTCGTCGTTTTCAACCATGGTAAAAACAAATAGTAGCTTCTTCTCATCTAGCTGCTGTCAGACACACTGTCTTCTTGCAAGCCGCCTCTGAACCATACTTTGTCGCGTTAGATAATCCTGGAGCCATGGTAAATGGAAAAAAATAGAAGTTTCCTTTCTTGAAAATTGCCGATTGATAAAACATTCGGTTGTCCAACTACCTTGTACTTCCAGTTAACATGTTTTGAGGCCGCTTTGTCCTTCAGGTGCCAAAATAGGTAACAATTTGCTGTAAACCCGACCATTATGGTTTCCTTGGAATAACTCAAAGTTTCTTGAACTTAGAACCAGTTTTCATCTGCAACAACAGATCTTCATAGAAGCAATTACGACGAGCCAATGTTCGCTTTTTGAACACAATGTGGTGTCAAAATCAAGCTCTTGATAAGAAGATATGGAAAATGTAATCAGATCTGAAAACTGATTGAGTTAAGCTGGACATTGCTTAATCTGAAGTTCTCCATGGAGCCATGGCGGAGAGGCTGAAAAGAGTCGTGTGAATCAATATATCAAATAATGTTGGGATTCACAGGAGTTTTTTTTTGTGAGAATACCGATCGAGAAAGCGAGCAGGAGGCACACCTATCTTTTATGCAGTAGGTACTAGTGTATTTGGTTGAAAAATGACTAGTGTAACAACCAGTATCCTACTAACCTTCGGCACTTGCTGCTGTTTCCCCTTGTGGACTGGGTGATGTTGAGGCCCAGGAACTGCATGACGTTGTGATTAATCGTTACTTCCAGCTTCTCCTTGATCTCTACCTCGAAGCGGTCGAGTCGTTCCGTGTCATCGCCGGTGTAGAGCAGGTCGTCGACATAGGCGACGAGGAGAATAAACTTCCCGTGCGACTCCTTTTGGCACATGCCTTGGTCATACGGCAGTTGGACGAAGCCGAGTTCAATGCGAACGGTGTGCAAGTACTTCTACCACAGGCGAGGCGCTTACTTGATGTCGTAGAGGGACTTCTGGAGGAGACAGACGGCCCCGTTGCTTTCTTCGAATGCGTGCGGTTGTTCGACGAAGATAATGGTGTCGAAGATTGCATACAGAAGCGCGTTAGAGACATCGATCTGTCGGAGCGGGTGCTGCTCGACGGCGGCAATGTAGATGAGGATTCGTACCGAGGTATGTCGTCCGACTGGTGTGGAGGTTTGGTCGTAATCGAGCATGTGAGTTTGCTCGAAGCCGCGCACTACCTATCCCGCTTTATACTTATCGATTGATCCATCCGCGAGCATTTTAATCCGGAAGACCCATTTGCCCTTGAGTATCTTTCTCCCCTTTGCAGATGTTCGGGGAACCAGCTTCCAGGTCCCTCGCCGCTTCAGTGCTGTTACTTCAGCCGCCATGATTGTTTTCCATTTCTCACTGTCGGGCCCAGACAGGGCCTGGCGCACGGTGGTGGGTTCCTTGGGTGAGGCGTGGTGAACTGCGACTGCGAGCCCAATGATGCGGAGGCCGGCTTCGTTGGTTTCTTCATAGGCGAGGCGATCGTAGTCGTGCATGATGGTAACTTCGACAACGTCGTCATCGCTGTCATGGCCGTTGCGGATGGTGTCCTGCAAGGGGTTTGGCGGTAATAACTCAGCATCCGAATTGGCGCGCTATGCTGTTGTAGTTGTGTGCTTGACGATTTGTATTGTTAGGATCAAATTGAGAAACACGTATGAAGGTTGGAGTCTGGAATGGGCTTGTAAGGGGGATGTTGGGAAAGGAGTCGAATTGTGTGACGTTGGTTGCATCTGCATCTTCTGCCATGTCAGCCTCATCCTGTGATGTGGCAAAGCTCTGGTGCCCCTTGAAAACGCTTTCCGGTGCCTTGTCAGCTTCGCGGTGTTCCTTGAACAGTGGCAGAGTCGGTTTCTCATAGAAGATGCAGTCACGTGATTTCTTCACTTCGTGTGTTGCGTCGTCCAGCACGGTCCTCGCCTTGAACTCTTTTTGATATCGAGGTGAATGCCCAAGCGTGCCCGGTCAGCAGATTTTCCGATTCTTGCCATGTGAGGTCTGTGCTGTACCATGCAGCCGAATACCCGAAGCAGACATGTGTCAGCTTTTCCGCCTGTCCAAGCCTCGTAGGGAGAGGTGATCCCTTTGAGGCTTCTGGATGACAGCAAGTTGTGCACCAGAACGGCATGGTTCATCGCGAACGGCTAGCATTTCGCTGGGATGGTAGACTACTTCATGAGGGCTCTCATTCTTGTGGCGAGGCTCCTATTTGTCCGTACTGCTACGCCTTGCTGTTCATGTGCGTAGGGCAGGGACACCAGGTGCTCGATCCCTTTCTTGGCAATCCTTGAACTCAGATGAGAAGTACTACACCCCCTCGACTGTCAGGAAACTTTTCAGCTTCAATCCTGCTTGACGTTCAGCGCGGTTCATCCAAGCTACGAAGCAGTCGAAGGGTCGTGAGCGATCATCGATGTTGACGGCCCAGACGTAGCGAGTGCATGCGTCGATAAATGTCATCATGTTGTTTTCTGCGTCAAGCCCTTCTTGGCTAAGTATCATGAAGTCACCATAGACCTTCTCGAGCGGTTGGAATCGTTCATAGCCTGGAGATAATTCCGGGAAGTGTCTGAAACTAACGAGCAGGAATGAATGCATTAGGCAGAAAGTTGGTAAAAGTATAACCCTAATTGGGTTGTACCCCATATAGGCTACACCACTACAGCCTACACAACACACACAACATGATGGTTTGACACACCCCCATAGGCAAAGTGGGGGAGAACAAGGGGTCACAAGACCAGTCAAGAAAAGCAAAGCAAGCTCAGGGTGGATCAAGAAGACACCACACACTCTGAGCACAAGCAAGTGGCCACAAGGCCAGTTCACATGCAGAGTTATATAAATGAGAACAAGCAGCACAGTGATCACACCTAGCAAGTGTAAGCATGCAGGTACAAGTATATAGATCACAATACAAGCAAAATCACGAAGTGAGCAACTGAGGGAAAGTAGGCACAAGACCTAAAACAGTACAGAAACGCTGATGATCACGAAGCTGAAGTGCCTTGGTGAATATATCAGCAGTGTTGGCCCGAGTGGCCACGTAAGCAAGACGAAGCTGACCACGCTGCTGCAACTCTCGAGTAAGGAAGTAATGCAGAGCGATGTGTTTCGTCCTGTGCTCCAGTCTGTGCTCTTGTTGTCTACGTACAGAACTGGAGGAGAACTAGGCCGCTCTCCCAAGTCAATCAGCAAGTAGGTGAGCCGGCGTAACTCCTGTGCAACCATGGCCCTTGCGTAGATCTCAGCCTCATAACTGGAACTGAGAGCAGTAGACGAGTGGGTAGACGGCCAAGAAACAGAACCGGAGCCACGGCTGAAAATGTAACCCTGTGGCGACCGCTGCGTAGCCAAGTCGTCAACCCAAGACGCGTCTGCGTGGCCAGTGAGAACAACTCGACTCCGTCCTCCAAGCACGAGCCCCATGCCCGACGTACGGCACAAGTAGCGTAACACCCTCTTAGCGGCATCCTAGTGCTCTGATCAGTGTCTCCCGGGCGCAACGTAGCGTGCCAGGATGCTGAGAGGGTAAGCAAGGTCAGGTCGAGTGCAGGTCATCAGGAACATGAGGCAGCCCACAAGCTTTGGATACGGGCAACTCGGCTCTATGGACTCGTCCGAAGGTGGAGCTGAGAGCGAGTGACCGGTAGGCAGAAGAAGAGTGGACTGTGGCGGCAGCGAAGTGTCGGTGCGCAGAAACAGCGACGGGTCAGCAGTGGAAGGAGCAAACCCAAGAGCCGCAAGTGTCGTCCTCAGTGTGTCCTGCCACTCACGAGGCGCCTGGCGAAGATCGTAGACTGGTCGCCGGAGGCTCCACTGGGTACCTGCAGGAAACGATCCGAAGCCAGGTGGGTGGCGCAGCAAGATCTCCTCGTGCAGAGTGCCTTGGAAGAAAGCTGTGCTAAAGTCAAGAGAGTGAAGCTCGTAGTCACGCTGAGCGGCGACGTGCAGAAGCACCCGAAGAGTGGTCATTTTCGGGGTAGGGGAGAAGGTCTGGAAGAAGTCAACTCCATGTCGCTGACTGAAGCCTCGTGCAACGTAACGCGCCTTGAAGTCAGGCGGAGAACCCGGCGGCTGCTTCACCCTGAAAATCCACATGCCATCGACTATGTTCGCCCCAGAAGGGCGAACTGCGTCGACGTAAGTGCCTGTGGACTTCCAGGATGCCATCTCTGAGTCCATGGCTGTCTACCACTGAGAGGAGTAGGGACCCGTAATCGCCTCTGCGTAAGAGCGCGGGGTCGGGATGTCTGGAGCATCCGGGTCTCCCTCGGGTGCAAGCAGCATGGCCACGAGATGAGGTACAGCAGCTGCAAGACACTCAAAGTCCTCCTGCCTGTCCTCAAGGACGTCCGTGCCAAGAGCACACTCACCCCCGACGAACGGAGGACAGACAAACTCAGACTCAGCAACAAGACTAGCGGCGTAGTCGAGACGACAGCTAGCAGCAAAGTCGACAAGCTCAGCAACTAGGGCAGACGCAGCAGTGGACTGGAAGCACGAACTAAGTCAGACTCAGGGTCTCGACCGTGAAGAAGAGAGGACGTAGGAGGAGACGGCAGGGGAACTCGCAGTGGAACAGAGGAAGGACGAAGTGTCATACTGTGAGTGGTGGGGACAGGAGGGGGACGCTGACGAGGAACACGACTACCAGTGCGACCAGCGCGAACACGCGAGGTAGGGCGAGACGCATGGTCACGACGCTCTGTAAGAGAGTCTGTGTGCTCAGTGTAAGGAGCAGGCAGTGGGGAGGCTGGCTTAAACTGTGGCTGCGACTGGTCTGGCGGTGGACACAGTAGAAGGCGGGAGACCAAGAACCTGGCAAAGCTGTGGAACGAAGTACGGTTGCGGCCGCACAGTGCCTCCAGCACCAGTACCAACAGCTCCAGCACCCCCAGCGCTTGCACCTCCAGCTCTTGAGTCTCCAGCTCCAGCACCTGCAACACCACCAGCTCCAGCAGCTCCAGCACCTCCTGCACCCCCAGTACCTCCAGTACCCGCAGTACCTCCAGTTCCTCCAGGACTAGTAGCTCCATCAGCTCCAGTACGTCCAGCACCAGCAGCCCCACCAGCTCCAGCAGCTCCAGTACCTCCAGCACCAGCAGCACCACCAGCTCCAGCAGCTCCAGTACCTCTAGTACAAGCACCTCCGGGACCAGCAGCTCCAGCACCTCCAGCACCTCCAGCAGCAGTAGCACCACCAGCTCCAGCAGCTCCAGTACCTCCAGTAAGAGCACCTCCGGGACCAGCAGCTCCAGCACCTCCAGTAGCAGCAGCACCACCAGCTCCAGCACCTCCAGCACCTCCAGTACCTCCAGCACCTCCAGCACCAGCAGCACTACCAGCTCCGGCAGCTCCAGCGCCTCCAGCACGAGCACCCCCGGGACCAGCAGTGCCAGTACCACCAGCACCTCCAGCACCAGCAGCACCAGTGCCTCCAGCGCTAGTGCCTCCAACGGCAGGGCCTCCAGCTCCAGCAGCGCAACTCCGAAGGCGGGTGCGCCAAGCGTACCACTCGCGCAGCTGCTGTGGTGAGAGAGGCTCCCGTCAGCTAGACCGCTGGGGCGAGGCACCAGTAGGACCTCCAGGACTAGTAGCTCCCGCACCCCCAGTACCTCCAGTACCAGCAGTACCTCCAGCACCTCCAGGACTAGCAGCTCCAAGGCCTCCAGCTCCAGCAGCGCCACTCTGAAGGTGTGTGCGCCAAGTGTACCACTCGCGCAGCTGCTCTGGTGAGAGAGGCTCCCGTACTTTAGACGAAGTACCCCTAGGCTGAGCACCCCCACACTCAGCACCCCCAGGCTCCGCACCCGCAGACTCAGCACCCCCAGGCTCCGCACGCTCAAACGCAGCACCCCCAGGCTCCAAACCCGCAGGCTCAGCACCCCCAGGCTCCGCACGCTCAGACGCAGCACCCCCAGGCTCCAAACCCGCAGGCTCAGCACCCCCAGGCTCCGCACACTCAGGCTCAGGCTCAGCACCCCCGGGCTCCACACTCACAGGCTCAGCACCTCCAGGCTCCGCACGCTCAGGCTCCGCAACCGCAAGCTCAGCAACCCAAGACGCAGCACCCCGAGCAGCACCAGAGTCACCAGTAACCTCGACATGCTCAACCAAGGGGAGTAGGTCTACCTGAGACACACTTGAAGGAGCAGGACCCTGAGGGGGGAGGGGTTCTACCGGAGGGGGACATGGAGCAAGGAAGAGAGGCGGGGGGGGAAGAGGTGCGGTAGGGGAAGAGACGGTAAAAGGGAACCGACTCGTCGAACGGAGGGCAGGATACGGCGCGAGGTGGTGTGGTAAAACTGCGAGCCAGGCGCGTCAGGAGGAAAGCCAAGGAAGACGCAGGGAATGGCGCGGGAGGAGAGCTTGTCCGCGGAGGTATCGCGGTGGGAAGGCAGCTCGCGGAGCTGGAGGCGGACAGCGCGGATCCAAGGGATCAAGACATCAGGGACTTCCCCCTTGCTACGCAAGGGGAAGACCATGGTGTAACGCGAGTAATCGTCAACAACCAGCAGAAAGTATCGCTCGCGGCCCTGTCCCTGGACGCGGGCTGGGCCCCACACGTCCATGTGGAGCAGTCTCCAAGGGAGCAGTCGTTGGGGGAAACGAGGAGTGAGGAGCGGCGCACCGCCGCCCCTCGACACTGGGAAGGCAGGGAGGGGCAGGCGACAGTGGGAGGGGAGGTAGGGACCTAGGAAGACCAGAGACAAGAAGGCAGGAGTGCATGCCACGGAGGTGTGGCAGGGAGGGGTGACCAAGGCGGTGGTGCCATAGGAGAGTCTGGTGCAAAAGGAGGCGACACGAAAAGGGGGCTACTAGCTGACCTGACGCGGACGCAGACGCAGCTACCTGAGGAGGCTCAGCAGTCAGTGTGTACAGGCTCGACCCAGGCCGACAGGTGAACGTGGCCAGGTGACGGCCCGTCCGTGCACACGTGCAGATCGCCACACGCTGTCCTCCAGGGGTAAAGGTATCAACCCAACCATCCTGAAGGACGGCGTTACTGACCAAGTTCGTACAGAACGAGGGGAGGTGAAGACCTGAGAGTGAGCCAGATGGGACCGCCGGACACGGGAGAACATTGGAGGAACGTGCAAGAACCGGTCCCCCAGAGGGGTCAGCCAGAGAGACTGCAACCGGTGCTGCGAGTGGTGTGACTATGTTGCTGTTACGAAAGAAGTAGCGGGAAGCACCTGAGTCAAGCGTGAAGGTGTGCAAGGCCTCAGCAGGCGGAGTACCAGAGAGAGCAGACTCACCAGCACCTAGAGCAGCAGCCTATGTACCAGGTTCGGGCGGCACACAAAGGTAACAGTCACCCTCAGTACCAATAGTCAAAGCATAATGTCAGAATGTGTAGTTTGTCTAGCCTGCAGTGGGGTACTCTATAGTGAGTACGGCCCCTTAGGGTTTCCTATATGTATCCACCTGCTTGCTAGTCCAACCTCTCTTTTGCCTATTCTCTCTTGCCTAGCTAGCTATACCCTAGCTATGGCTCCTGTGTTCTAGCACCTATTCTGATATGGTATCAAAGCTGTTACGCTCTTGGCCTGTGGGCCCCACGTGCTTCTGCTGCTTTCCTGTTTGTCGCGCGCCTCGTGGCGCGCGTCGCTTTTTTCTTCCCGCCACGCGCTCGGGGCGCGTGGCGGTTTTCTGCCCGCCGTGCGCCCCAAGGCGCGTGGCGGCTTTATACTTCACGCGTCACTTCGGGGACCCGCGCGTCCCCCCGTCGACGGTCGCGTCGCCCCCCGGGAGCCCGTCGCATCGCCCCGCAACCTGTGGCGGCCCTCGCTGCCCCGTCGCGACGTCCTGGGGCGCCGCTCGCGGCCCCCCGCTGCCCCGTCGCGGCGCCCTGGGGAGCCGCGCGCGGCCCCCGCTATCCCATCGCGACGCCCTAGGGAGCCGCGCGCGGCCCCCGCTGCCCCGTCGCAACGCCCTGGGGAGCCGCGCGCGACCCCCCACTGCCCCGTCGCGGCGCCCTGGGGAGCCGCGCGCGGCCCCCGCTGCCCCGTCGCGGCGCCCTGGGGGGCCGCGCGCCGTCCCCCGCGCTGCTGCCCGCGCTCCTACCCCGTGCTTCCCGTGTTAGGGTTTGGGGGTGGCGAGTGTGGGGTGGCGGGTATGGGGGTGGAGGGTGTGTGAGCCGTCTCCTGCTCCTCCTCCTCCTCCGTCTCCCACTGCTGCAGCTGCCGCTGAGGGGGGTGGGTGTGTGGGAGCCGAGGGAGTGGTGCTAGGGGGGTGTCGTGGGAGTGAAGCTAGGGGTGCAGCAGGGGGTGTGAACGGGAGTTTTGGGACAAAGGGGGAGGTTGAAAGGGTGGTGGCCGCCGTGAAGCCAGCAGCTCCAGTCGCCCGTGAGACCGTTGCGCCAGTCGCCCGTGAGCCCGTTGCTCCAGTCGCCCGTGAGCCCGTTGCTCCAGTCGCTCGAGAGTCAGTTGCTCCTGCCGCTGGTCAAGCCGCGGAGCCAGTTACTCCAGTTGCCCGTGTGCCAGTTGCTCCAGTTGCCAGTGTGCCAGTTGCTCCAGTTGCCCGTGTGCCAGTTGCTCCAGTTGCGCCGTGTGCCAGCAGCTTCAGCTGCCGCCCACTACCTCCTCTCCTCTCATAGTCCCTCCTCCTCCTCACTTGCCCTCTGTGATAGCCTCTAGCTTTGCTTATATTTTTGAACTATAAACTGCTGCTTGTTGTGCTGATCATACCCCACTTTGACTATGGGGGTGTGTCAGAATGTGTAGTTTGTCTAGCATGCAGTGGGGTACTCTATAGTGAGTACGGCCCCTTAGGGTTTCCTATATGTATCCACCTGCTTGCTAGTCCAACCTCTCTTTTGCCTATTCTCTCTTGCCTAGCTAGCTTAACCCTAGCTATGGCTCCTGCATTCTAGCTACTATTTTGACACATACATGGCAGTGACGATAGAGTCATAGTCTAGAGCAAAGATATCCACACCCTGCCTAAGCAGCTCTAGCCAGCGGGGAAGCTCAGCCGCGTCGCCAAACTCTGCGCGCCATGTGTCGCTCAGACAGGAGAAGCAGTGGGACTGTGTGTGACCAACTGTCCCGCAAGTCTGACCAGCCCGATCACATGTGCGAATGACGTACGGGCAGCGAGCACTACACCGAGACGCCAACCTCTGAGCGTACCACTCACGAAGCTGCTGTGGTGTAAGGGTCTCGCGCGGACGCCGCTGCAGCTGCACTAGGCCACCGCCAGAAACTCCCAACTGAACAGCTGCACAGCGACTGCCACTACTGCCGCCGCCACCACTCCTACTAGCGTACCACTCACGTAGTTGCTGGGGCGGAAGGGTCTCGCGCGGACGCCGCTGCAACTGCATCTGGCCACCGCCAGAAACTCCCCATCAAACAGCTCCACAGCGACTGCTACTACGGCCGCCACCACTCCCGCTGCTGCCACCACCGCCATCACCACTCCCACCGCTACTACAAAGAGAAGTCATAGCGGGCAAGCAAGGAGGCGCGCGACCAGTAGGGCAGCACGGAGGGAAAGGCAGGGCAGCGACCAGGCACTAGGGTAGGTCGGGGCGGCGCACGGTCAGGGAAGGGCGGCGCGCGGCCAGAGCAGAGGCGGCGCACAGAAAGGCAGGACGGCGCGCGGGGCTGCAAAGGGGCAGCGCGTAGGCTGCAAGGGCAGCGCGCAGGCTGCAGGGTGGTGCGCAGGCTGCAAGGGTGGCGCACGGGCTGTAGACGGGCGGCTCGCGGACAGGTAGGGCAGGGCGCGGGCTGCAAAGGGCGGCGCGCGGGCAGGCAGGGGCGGCACTCGGCCAGCAGGGCGGCGCGCGGGGCTGCAAGGGGGGGGCAGCACGCGGGCTGCAAGGGCGGCGCGCGGGCTGCAGAGGGCAGCGCGCTGCCAGCAGATTGGCGCGCGGGCTGCAGACGGGCGGCGCGCGGGCTGCAAGGGGCGGCGTGCGGGTGGCGTGCGCGGGGCGGCGCGACGCGGGGCAGGCAGGGGCGGCGCGCAGGTAGGCAGGGGTGGCGCACGGGCAGGCAGGGTGGACGGGCAACGCGATGGGCTGGGGCAGCCCGCACGGACGACGCGACTGACAGGGGCAGGGCGGACGGGCGACGCGACGGGCTGGGGCAGCCCGCACGGGCGACGCGACGGGCAGGGGCAGGGCGGACGGGCGACGCGACGGGCTGGGGCAGCCCGCACGGGCGACGCGACGGGCTGGGGCAGCCCGCACGGGCGATGCAACGGGCAGCAGGGGCGCACGCGCGGTGCGACGTGACGGACAGCAGGGGCGCATGGCGCGACGGGCAGCAGGGGCGCGCGACGCGACGGGCTGCAGGGGCGCGCGACGCGGGGCAGGGCAGGGTGTGCGCGGGGCAGCGCGACGCGGGGCAGGGCAAGGCGTGCACGGGGCAGCGCGACGCGGGGCAGGGCAGGGCGTGCGCGGGGCAGCGCGACGCGGGGCAGGGCAGGGCGTGCGCGGGACAGCGCAACGCGGGGCAGGGCGTGCACGGGCAGCGTGACGCAAGGCAGGGCAGGGTAGGGTGCGCGCTGACGGCACAGCGCAGGGCAGGGCGTGGGGTAGCGCGGTAACTGCAGTCAGTCACTAGCTAATGGTGGGCCCGAAAAAAAACGGTCCTACGGACCTACTGCTCTGATACCATGTCATAAACTAATGAGCAGGAATGAATGCATTAGGCAGAAAGTTGGTACAAGTATAACCCTAATTGGGTTGTACCCCATATAGGCTACCCCACTACAGCCTACACAACACACAACATGATGGCTTGACAGGAAGAGCTTGTGAGCAAGTGACGCGGTCGGGCAGATGAGGCACGGTGGATCGGCGGATGTCGCTTTGAGCGTGTCACCGCCAGGTAGGAGCAGTCCGCTTGTGTCAAAGACTACTGCTTCGATAGAGTTTTTTAGTGTGGCGCGCGATGGATGCCCGAGCCGCTGGTGCCATATTTCTGGTTATGCGCGGTAGCCGATCGTTCTCTTATAAAATTTGTTTCTCTTCTTCTTCTTGCTGTGGTGTTGTAAGTCCTTTGTTGGCGACGGCGCGTATGTCAGCTGCGAATGCTTCGGTTGATGCCTGATGAAGTTCGGCGTCGGGGATGCCGATCACATCATCCGCGTCAGCGACGTGAATTGAGTCCTTGGCTATCGGCATGAGCTGCTGAGCTGGGAGCTGCGCTGCTTCTGGCCACTCGGAAGCGGGGAGTCCCTCCGTCGGAACACGATGATAGAGGTATTCGTTGCTGGTGATCGAGATTAGTTGAGGTCCTTGTTCCAGCGGTGGCGCTTCTTTGGTAGGTTTGGGTAGCTCCGCGGCTTCTCCAAAGTCGTAGATCATGCCTTCTGACTCCTCTTGTTCTTCCTCTGCAAATTATTAGGGGTATTGATCTTGAAGAGGAGGTCCTCCCCAACTGGTTCCGCGCGTTGCCCAGTATGGGACTCTTTCTGCCACGTCTTCAGGAGGAAGTGTCGGAGCCTTGGGATAAGGGCCTGGCGGTCCCCAGCTGCCTTGGGAAGTTGACGTTCCCCATCCGCCTCCAGGGGGAACTGCCAGTGGTGGTGATACTGGTCTTCCCCATGCTCCAACGGTGATGTTGGTGTTGGCCCAGCCGGGAGCTGGTGTTGCTGTGCTTCCCCAGCCTCCACATTCTGGCTATTCTGCAGATGCTGATGCCCCACTGTCTGCTTCTTGTTCCATTGATGCAGGTCCGGTATCTTCGAGGGTGGAGGTCGAGACAGTTGGGACGGCGCGAAGGCAAAAAAGGCCGTCTGACGCGGGACGTTCAAGATCCATTTCTTCTGGATTCGTCCAGGTCGGCGTCTCCGTGGTCGTCGTTTTCAATAGAAGCGTTCTGTCCGAGTGACCGGTGTTGCCGTGCGATTGGAAGTTCAATTCTTTTATCCTCGCAGTTGCTTTGAATGTCAACTCCACACTTCATGAGTTGAGCTGCAGGGAGGAGGTTAAACTGGAGGTCGGTGACGACTAGAACATCTCCGATGTGGATGGTGAAGTTCGTGTCGCTTGACTCGAGGTAAACGTCTCCAATGTCGTAGGCTTATAGTCGATTGTTATTTGCGACGGTGATTTTGCATGGTCGTCGCATTCGCTTCGAGTTGCTGATGTATGTCATGGATCCCACCATGTGTTGTCCGCAACTGCTATCAAGGTACTACTTATTGAAGTTGTCGCGGCTTTGTCGCGCGATGCTGGCAATCTTCGGAGTAATGATGAGGTCAAGATCGACGTAGAAGCTTGAAAGATTATGCGTTGCGGGGAAGCTGGGAGCAGACTCCGGTGTGCTCGGAGGCAACTTGAAGTCAGGTGGGAGGTTTTTGGCCTGTCAATCCAAGGGCAGAGTATGGGGTCGTTGTTTGGGCTTGGTGTGATTGGCTTGATTGGAGTGATTGGTAGGTATTGGACTCCGTCGTAGTAGCGAATGCCTCTGCGACGCTCCATGCAGCATAGGACTGACCATGTTCCCTTGTCCTTAGATGAGATGCGTGCAGGAGTTTGCGAAGTACTCGCGACGGTAGGTGGCGATATGGTTGTCGTTGTGGCTGGTGTTGAAGGAGGCACCGAAGGTTGTTGACCGGGTGACTTGTTGCGCCTTTTGTTAGCAGCTTTTCGCTTGTAGCACCGGTCCATAGTATGACCCAGTTCCTTGCAGTACTTGCACAAGAACCCCTTTTTCTCGTATGACTCCCCTTCGGTTGCACTAACTTATCTCTTTGGCTGATTTTCTCATTGTATAGGTCGATCTCCTTTTGCTCTGACAGGAGCGTGGCGCAGAGGGCAGATTTGGAGATGGCTCCTCGAGCGCGAAGCAACGATTAGCACTGTCGCCACTCTGGTCCCAGTCGAGAAAGTACTATGGTGACGAACATATCGTCAGGGACGTTTCCGCCACATTTCTTCAATTGGTCGCGCAGATTCCGGCAACGGTTGATATATGGTCTTGCTTTCTCCCATTAAGTCATTTCAACTGATGTCAGTTGGCTGAGCAGGCGACTCATGGTTACTGGATCTGTTGCCATCTATGAATTGCACAGGTGCTCCCAAGACAGTGGTGCAGGAGCACACTCCGTCTTTTAGGAAAGAATGCCAAGCTACTCGGGGGGAGAGAGATTGCGGAGAAGAGCAGTGTATGCGAGCAGGGACTCGTGGTAGTACTGGTTCTTATCCTGGGGAGTTCCTTCCGTTGGGAAAGGTAAGCTCCCGTCGTAATACATCCGGATCTGTGCGGTTGTTGCAGGGAGTTCAAATTCGAAACTCCATTTGTAGAAATATTTTTCCGTCGGACGCAGTTGAAGTTTTCAGCTTTGATGTCACGACGAATTTTGTTTGCATTGTCGCTATTGCCTCTGACTGTACTCGTTGTTGACTGCTCATGTGCAGGAGCTGAAGCTTGATGGTTGTCAAAGGTAAAGGACCTCTCGGAGTTGACGCGGCGGTCTTCTCCTGGGACAGGAAGTCCAGCAACTCCTCTGGCGTAGCTTGAGTCATCGATGCTCATCGCTTGATGGCTCTCAAGAGCGTTGATGCCGGCGACGAGTTGTTCAACGATGGTAGCGCTGGCTGATGTCACCGCTGATGGCGCATTAGTCGTTACTGCAGTGGCTTTTCCTTCAGGAGCCATGATGATGCAGACTTGCAACAGGTGTTTGTAATGGATAAGTTAAATAACAGGTTGTTCTAGAAAGAACGGGAACTTGGCAAGCCTTATAATCCAACTACGCTCTCATACCATGTTGATATAATCCAGGAATCGAAGGATTAGGATCAGACTCGCGAGGTTCGGAAGAAGACTGGGAAGTCTTGTTAGGACCTTGTTATAATAATGGAAAGTAAACAAAGTAATAAATATAGAAATACAAGGTAGCAAATCTAGCTAGCCATCTACTCTGAGGGGTACATTCCCTTATTAACTCTATTGCATAGCTACAGTAACTGCGACTAATAGGATACTCGACAGTTACCACGTTGCATCGTGTAACCTCTGATTACAGTTGCGCGTCGGTCAACAGACGCGACCGTTGAATTTCAGTGACTGTTGACCTACGTGTGGCTGTCTGACTTCCGCTTGCTCTATATGAGCTATCGCGGTACTGGTACATCTGTCAAACTATATGCCTATGTCATAATAAAATGTAGGCTTTAGTGGGGTAGCCAATGTAGGGTATAGGTTTTGTTACTTGTACCCAACTTTCTCGATACTGCAACCACCTTTTTCCTTCCCTTACTCTCGACATGGTATTAAGAGCAAAATAGGTCCTTAGGACCGTTTTAGGACTGTTTTTCAGGGCCCACCAACCGTTTTCCGCCGGTTACCGCGTTACCCCGCCCCTTGCCTACGCTGCCCTGAGTCGCGTAGCCCTCGCGCTCACCTCTGCTGGCCCTCGTGCAGCCCGCTAGCAGCCCGCCTGCTGCCTCGTCAGCCCTGCGCGTAGCTCGCTAGCTGCCTCGTCAGGCCCGCGCGCCGCCCCGCAGCCCTCGCGCTGCCTTCTACTGCCCCGCGCGCCGCCTCTCAGCCCTCGCGCTGCCTGTACTGACCCGCGAGCGCGCAGCCAGCCCGCTGCCTCGTCAGCCCCGTGCGACACCCGCACAGCCCGCTCGCTGCCTCGTCAGCCCCGCGCTCTGCCCTCCTACTGCCTTAAGCAGTGCTCGTACTGCCCTCCCACTGCCTTAACAACCCTC
The DNA here is from genome assembly GCA_947471745.1 of Closterium sp. Naga37s-1. Taxonomy (NCBI): domain Eukaryota; kingdom Viridiplantae; phylum Streptophyta; class Zygnematophyceae; order Desmidiales; family Closteriaceae; genus Closterium; species Closterium sp. Naga37s-1. Next base: position 1,207,695 of record CANJKZ010000212.1, read on the forward strand.
GTGCTGCCTTCACAGCCCTCCCACTACCTTAACAGCCCTCGTGCTGCCTTAGTAGCCCTCGTGCTGCCTTAGTAGCCCTCGTACTGCCCGAGCAGCCCTCGTACTGACCTTCCTCCGCCCTTGCTACTCGTGCCCTTTGCCTGCTGCCTGCTGCCTACTACCTTTGCCTGCACTGCGATTATGGCGACACATAATGTTCTCGCATTTGAGCCTGACGGTCGCCCGATAGAGTTTACCAAAGACGATCTCTAACTGTTTCTTCTGACTGATGCCAAAGACCGCGTTTTACTGTTCGATTACGCGTCTGGCACTGCCGTTGCTCCTGCTGACGATGCTACCGCTCTCGAACGCTCACAGTGGCAGACTCGCGATGCTGCTGCACGCCTAGCTATTCGAAATCATCTGCCGATCACTGAGCGCGCGCATTTCAGCCAGCACAAAACTGCTAAGGCACTGTATGACGCTGTAGTTGCGCGCTACTCCTCCCTGGCCACTGCAGCCCTAGGTCGGCTCATGCTACCCTACTTGTTCCCAGACCTGTCCTCGTTTACCAGTGCTGATGACCTCATTTCTCACCTTCACGCTAGTGACACTTGCTTTCGTGCTGCCCTTCCAGCCGAGTTCTGTGCCGAGAACCCCCCCCCCCCCCCCTCCCGATGTACTTCACTCTCTATTTCCTCGTCACCCGCCTCCCTGACACTCTTAGCTCTGTCAAGGACCACTTCCTAGCCCTAGACCCTACCACTCTCAATGTCGCCGACTTCGAGAAGCACCTCCTAGCAGCAAAGAAGAACATCCTCGCTGTAGGTGCTGCTCGTGGTACTCCTCACACTCCCCTCTTTGAGGGGTGCTCCCCCTCCCCTCTTACCCCCTCCTACGCCTCCGCAGCTGCTGCTGTCGACCTCCTTGGTTCTGAGAAGGTCGCGGCTGCTTCCGCTCCTAGTGGGAAGCGCAGCGGCTCCAGGGGAGGCAGGGGTGGCAGGGGTGGCGGACGTGGCAGTGGAGGGGGCGGTGGTGGAGGCGGCGGGGGAGGTGGAGGTGGTGGGGGTGGTCGTGGGGGTGGAGGTAGTGGTGGGGGCGGTGGTGGTGCCGGGAGCAGTGGCGGTGGAGGCGGCGGTGGTGGCGGAGGGGTGAGTGGTGGTGGCGGCGGTGGTGGGGGCTTGGGTGAGACCAGTGGTGGCCAGGGGCAGCAGCAGCAGCAGCAGCCGCAGCAGCGTCAGCGCCAGACCCCCACTTCCCAGCAGCTTCTTGACTGGTATGCCGGGCGTGGGGCGTCTGCACCTATATCATTCGCGCAGGTCCCCGCGCTGGTCGCCAGTGCAGCGGCTTTCACACTGAGTACCGCTGCTTCGCTCGGCTTAGCGACGCCTGGCGCGTCAAGTTTCCTGATGCTACTGAGTTCCCCAACTGGGCAGACCTGCTCAGGCGTGATGTATCTATCTTTGATCTTGACTATGATACTATTCTTGGTGCCATGTATGCATTGACTGTTAGTGCTAAGGGTGACTGCTACTTGTGTGTGCCGCCTGACCCCGGTATAGCCCCAGGTATAGCGCCTGCAGCTCTAGGTGCTCGTGAGTCTGCTCTTTCTCGTGCTGCGTCCGCACAGGCCTTGCACACCTTTACACTTGAATCTGGTGCTTCCCGCTGTTTCTTTCGCGACAGCACCACAGTCACTCCCCTCCCTGCACCTGTCCCTGTCTCACTGGCTGACCCCTCTGGGGGCCCAGTGCTTGCATGGTCTTCCACTGTGCTTCCGTGTCCGGCGGTCCCGTCTGGTGAGCTGTCTGGTCTCCACCTCCCCTCGTTCTCTACGAACCTGGTGAGCAACGCCATCCTTCAGGATCATTGGGTTGACACCTTTACTCCTGGAGGACAGCGTGTGGCGATCTGCACGTGCTCCCGGACCGGCCGCCACCTGGCCACGTTCACACGTGCGCCTGGGTCCAGTCTGTACACCCTCACCACTGCGTCGCGCTCCACCCCTTTGTCTCCTCAGCTGTACGCGTCCGCTCAGGTAGCTACCCCGTGTGAGTGTCGCAGCCTGTCGCACCAGACTCTCTTGTAACACCACCGCCTTGGTCACCCCTCCCTGCCTCGCCTTCGTGGCATGCACTCTCGCCGCCTGGTCTCTGGTCTTCCTCGGTCTCTGCCCTCCCTCCCTCCCTCGCCTGCGCCGCCCTGCATTCCTTGCGTCGAGGGGCGGCAGTGCGCCGCTCCTCACTCCTCCTCGTTCCCTCCCACAGAGGCTCCACTGCAGAATCTCCACCTGGACGTGTGGGGCCCAGCCCGCGTCCGTAGACAGGGCCATGAGCGGTACTTCCTGCTGGTAGTCGATGACTACACGCGTTACACCACGGTCTTCCCCTTGCAGCGCAAGGGGGAGGACCCTGATGTTTTGATCCCTTGGATCCGCGCTGTTCGTCTCCAGCTCCGCGAGCGGTTCCACTCGGATTTTCTTGTCTGCGTTTGCATTCCGACAAAGGTGGTGAGTTTATCTCCGACCACTTGCGAGCCTACTGTGAGGAGCACGGCATCCGCCAGACGTTCACACTTCCGGCCTTTCCGTAGCAGAATGGGATTGCTAAGCGGCGCATTGGCTTAGTCATGGAGGTCGCTCGTACCTCCATGATCCATGCGGCTCCCCCCCATTTTCTGTGGCCGTTTGCGGTCCGGTACGCCGCGCATCAGCTCAACCTCTGGCCCCGTGCCTCCGTGCCGGAGACTTCGCCCACACTGCGCTGGACGGGGGAGGTTGGCGAGTCGTCGCATTTCCGAGTCTGGGGTGCCCGTGCCTTTGTCCGCGATACCACTGCGGACAAGCTTTCCCCTCGCGCCATTCCCTGCGTCTTCCTTGGCTTTGTCCCTGACGCGCCTGGCTGGCAGTTTTACGACCCCGCCTCGCGCCGTGTCTTTCCGTCTTAGGACGTCACCTTTGACGAGTCAGTCCCCTTTTACCGTCTCTTTCCCTACCGCACTGGCCCTCGCCCCCCCCCTGCCGCTCTTTCTCGCTCCAGGTCCTCCCCAGGTAGACCCCCTCCCCGCGCCAGGTCCTGCTCCTTCAGGTGTTTCTCAGGTAGACCCTCCCGTGCCTGCGCCTGTTGAGGTCACTGGTGACTCAGGTCCTGCTGGGGGTGGTCCTGCTCGGGGTGCTGTCTCTGGGGGTGCTGAGCCTGGGGGTGCGGAGCCTGAGCGTGAGGAGCCTGGGGGTGCTGAGCCTGGGGTTGCGGAGCCTGGGCGTGAGGAGCCTGGGGGTGCTGAGCCTGAGCGTGAGGAGCCTGGAGGTGCTGAGCCTGAGCGTGAGGAGGCTGGAGGTACTACGCCTGGGGGTGCTGCGTCTGGGGGTGCTCAGCCTGAGCGTGAGGAGCCTGGGGGTGCTAAGTCTGGGGGTGCGGCGCCTGAGGGTACTGAGACTGCTGGTGCGCGGTCTCCTTGGAGAGGCCGCCTTCGTCCGTGTGCGCTTCTCTCCCCTCAGCAGGTGCACGAGTGGTACGCTAGCCGTCAGGGTCGCGCTGCTGGAGCTCGGGGCTCTGCAGCTGGGAGTGGTGCTGGTACTTTGTCTACAGGAGGTGCTGGAGTCGCTGGTTCCGGAGGTGCTCGTACTGGAGGTATTGGAGCTACTGAGGCTGGCGGTGCTGAGTCTGGGGGTGCCGCTGCTAGAGACCCTAGGGCTGGAGGTGCCGGTTCTGGGGGTACTGCTGCTGGTGACGCTGGTACGGGAGGTGCTGGAGCTGGAGGTTCTGGAGCTGCTGGTGACGCTGGTGCTGGTGGTGCTGGCGCTCGAGGAGCTGGAGCTGGAGGTCATGGCTCTACGTCCTTCCTCTACTCCGCAGCGTGTTCCTCTGCCGTCTCCTCTTGCGTCTTCTCTGCCTGTCGTTGCTGACCCTGAGTCTGACCGGTTACGTGCTGAGCACCCTACTGTCACGCGTCTGCTAGCCACTGTTGTCACTGACCCGTCGTTTGAGTATGCTGCTGCGTCTGCCTTTGTCGCTGGGCTTGTTGACTTTGCTGCTGCCTGTCGTCTAGACTACGCCGCTAGTCTTGTCGCTGAGTCTGAGTCTGTCTGACCTCCGTCCGTCGGGGGTGAGTGTGCTCTTGGCACGGACGTCCTTGAGGACAGGCAGGAGGACATGGAGTGTCTTGCATCCGCTGCGCCTCATCTCGTGGCCATGCTGCTTGCCCCTGAGGGAGACTCGGATGCTCCAGACATCCCGACCCCGTGCTCTTACGCTGAGGCGATCGCGGGTGAGTACTCCTCTCAGTGGCAGACCGCCATGGACGCAGAGATGGCATCCTGGAAGTCCACAGGCACCTACGTCGATGAGGTTCCCCCTCCTGGGGCGAACATCGTCGATGGCATGTGGATTTTCAGGGTGAAGCGGCCGCCGGGTACTCCGCCTGTCTTCAAGGCTCGTTACATTGCTCGAGGCTTCAGCCAGCGGGAGGGAGTTGACTTCTTCCAGACCTTCTCCCCCACCCCGAAGATGGCCACTATTCGGGTGCTGCTGCACGTTGCCGCTCAGCGTGACTACGAGCTTCACTCTCTTGACTTCAACACAGCCTTCCTACAGGGCAGCCTGCACGAGGAGATCTGGCTGCGCCGCCCACCTGGCTTCACTGGGTCGTTCCCTCCTGGCACCCAGTGGAGCCTCCGGCGGCTAGTCTACGGTCTCCGCCAGGCGCCACGTGAGTGGCACGACACACTGAGGACGACACTTGCGGCTCTTGGGTTTGCTCCGTCGACTGCTGACCCGTCGCTGTTTCTGCGCACCGACACTTCACTGCCGCCATTCTACATTCTCGTGTAGGTCGACGACTTGGTCTTTGCCACTGCTGACACTGAGGCTCTCGCCCTGGTGAAGTCGGAGCTGCAGAAGAGACACACGTGCACAGACCTGGGTGTGCTGCTCAGCTACCTTGGCTTGCAGATCACCCGGGACAGAGCACGCCACACCATCACACTGACTCAGTCACACATGGTGCAGCTGGTCCTTCAGTGCTTCGGCTTCACCTGGTCCTCAGCACAGGCCACTCCTCTGGCTACAGGTCACTCGCTCTCAGCTCCACCTTCGGACGAGTCCGTAGAGCCGAGTGGTCCTTGCCCAGAGCTAGTGGGCTGCCTCATGTACCTGATGACCTGCACTCGTCCTGATCTTGCGTACCCTCTTGGCCTTCTGGCTCGCTACGTGGCTCCTGGTCGGCACCAAAAGGTGCACATGGATGCTGCTAAGAGGGTACTACGCTACTTGTGCAGTACATCGGGCATGGGGCTCGTGCTTGGAGGACGGGGCGACGTTGTCCTCACTGGTCACTCAGAAGCTTCTTGGGTTGATGACCTGGCCACGCAGCGGTCGTCACAAGGTTACACCTTCAGTCTTGGCTCTGGCTCAGTTTCTTGGCGGTCTACACGCTCGTCTTCTGTTCTCAGCTCCAGTTGTGAGGCTGAGATCTACGCCACACCCATGGCTGCACAGGAGTTAAGCTGGCTCACCTACCTGCTGACCGACCTGGGAGAGTGGCCTCGTTCTCCTCCAGTTCTGTACGTAGACAACAAGGCCGCCATTGCCTTGTGTCAGGAGCACAGACTGGAGCACATAACGAAGCACATCGCATTGCGTTTTTTCCTTGCTCGAGAGTTGCAGCAGCGTGGTCAGCTTCGTCTTGCTCACGTAGCTACTCGGGCCAACACTGCTGATATATTCACCAAGGCACTTCCGTCTGGTAATCATCAGCGTTTCTGCACTTTGTTAGGCCTTGTGCCCACGTTTCCTCACTTGCTGTAGACTTTGCTTGTACTGTGATCTACATATATATACCTGCATGCTTACTCTTGCTAGGTAGTGATCACTGTACTGCTGTTGTTGCATATATACCTCTGCATGTAAACTGGCCTTGTGGCCCTCTGCTTGTGCTCGGTGTGTGTGGTGACGTTGTGATCCACCCCGAGCTTGCTTTGCTTTTCTTGACAGGTCTTGTGACCCCTTGTTCTCCCCCACTTTGCCTATGGGGGTGTGTCAAACTACATGCCTATGTCATAATAGAATGTAGGCTTTAGTGGGGTAGCCAATGTAGGGTATAGGTTTTGTTACTTGTACCCAACTCTCTCGATCCTGCAACCACCATTTTCCTTCCCTTACTCTCGACAACATCTGCAATGCTTCGTTAGCAGACGATGCGTTAAGGGAGAACCTTCGGAAATGCTTAATAACCTGTCTGTTATTTCAACAGAATCTTGATGCCAGCATCGCACTAGCTAGCTCGCACTCACCGCGTAACCGTTTGCATGTTTCCGTGTACTCGCTCATGCCTTCTGTATGGAATATAGCTGTTCATTACTGAGTCTGCTCCTAGGGCGTACAGCCCCAAACACTCCGCGTCAATTTTCAGTTCGGCCTACACTTCGGGCCGAACCACTGCCAAGTCGCCACGCACCAATCGCGACACATCCAACCCTCGCACGTCATGAGGTTCTCGCCTAGCACGTATTCGCCCTATAAATGCTTGCTCTCTTCATTGTTTCGTCATTCTGTATTCACGGTCTCGTTATTATGTCTTCCGTGCTTTCTGTTTAGTACAAAATATAACACCTTCGCTTGTACTCATTTTGACACCCGTTACACTGCACCCGTAACACCATTTTATATATATATATATATTATACATTACATGAATGCAAAGACATCGGCAGTCGTAACTGTACCCGTAACACCATGTGAACATCGCTGTTCTACGAACGAGGGCGTCAGAACAACGAGGCACCCCCACTTTGCCACCCCTATGTTCTACGTCAGCACCCCCACCTACTAGTAGGTGTTTAGGGATGGCTCACGAAGGGCATGCCAATCAGCACATAGAGATTTTTCTTTGCCTGCATGCAGCACTAGACGTTCAAGTATCACCGTTTCCTTCAACTCAGGGAGTCGGCGAATTGCGTCAACGCCTAACGGCAAGGTCAACGCCTTCGGTATACCATGGTTGATGCCTCCCGACATCCCGTCCAAACGAATTTTGGTTTCTTGTTGCCCGTAGGCGGCAGCTCGCTGGCGCCACTGACACTGGGCGTATTGTGAAACATGTTAAATTCACAGGGGTGGCATCGTTAGGTTCATACGGGGTGCCAACGTCGCTGTTCTACGTTGGCGCCCTTAGTAGGTCCTCGTATGGCACCCCTAGTAAGCCAAACGCCGACCGCCGACCACTTACTGGTTTCAAACCCCAACTCCATTACCGCGAAACCCCACCCTCAAACCCATCCTCAACGCAGCAAAATCAAATGGCTGCCCTCACCTGAGATTCTGCTGCTCCACTTCTGAGGCGCTGGACGACCGCGTGTCCTGTGAAGCAGTGAGTGTCCTAAAATGACTGCTCCCTTCAGTTAGTACCACATTACCTAAGAATGTGACATCGTGGAAAAGGTTTCACCCCAAATTCGAGTTGAAGTCCGGAAGCTGCAGGAAAGTTGCAGAAATGCTGCACAAAAGTATCCGGAAAACAATAGCCCAAAAATGCAACTTTCCTGGCGTATGGTTAAGTCCCGAACACAGCCGTGCGTGGGTGAGACTGGACATTGGCGTCTCGGCTTGCCTAATCCGCCGAGCCGCGTGCCGAAACTCGCACATTTTAGACGCGACGCGGCATGCACGTGCACCACGACCTCGCATACAGAGTGGTTCCGACGTTCGCTTGGATACAACAACTGTTGTGTATACCAACCACTAAACCACACAGAAACCGCATTCACACTAAAAAGACCGCAGGTTCACTCTGGGCCGGCACACACACCACACACACACTGAACCAAAGCCTCAATACATATCTGGTCATCAAGGTTGATACATTTATAAGGGTTCATCACAGCACACGCGTACACGAGGTCAACTACGCTACCCCACACATCATACCGCATACACCGCGTCAAAACCAGAGTCCAAGCCTTAAAAAAACCCCCAGTTTAGCATACAACAGAATCACAACAGCTTCTCTGCGTACAACTACACCACGCGGACCACACTCTCTTTGTCATCCTCCACAGGGAACAACACGCATGCCTTCTGAACGGGTGCCTCCTCCGCCGAACCGTCAGAAGTAACCCCTTCGGAGCTTGTACTGGCCCCCCGATTGCGCTTAGTAGGCGTGCGGCGGAGACGTCTCACCACCTCCTCATTGACCACACCGACCTCCCCTGGAACATCTCGCGGATGTATTCCCAGCCTCTCCGCCTCCTTCACAAACCCTCCATGCACCATGCGCCCAACACGGCGACAGCTGCGACTGTCCCGCATTCGAGGCCCCTCAGGGATGCAGAAGTAGGCCGGAATCTCCTCCTCCTGCTCCTCGTCCCCGGCGCCTGCCGGCTTCCACTTCTCGAGGAGGTCTTCGTCACACTCCACGAAATCCCACGCCGTCATGAACGCCCTGCTGCTGCACTGTGCTTTTGAACTCCTCGATTAGGAGCTGCAACTGCGTGAGATCCAACACCAGACATTCGAACATGCCGGCCGCAGCTCTCCCTTTCATGCAGTCCATACGCGCCAGCCAGCCCTTCGGAACGCACCCGGCTCTCCACCAGCTCCTCTGGATTGTGCCCGCCATCATCAATTTGGCCACCATGCACAGCTTGTACAGGACATCGTGCAGCGGAGGGCGTGGAAACACACCGTCCCGGACCCACTCGGTGCTGCGAACCGCGTCGCGCATGAACCACGTTCGAAACACCGCTTTGAGTGCGTCGACCACTCCATTGAAGGCTGTGAACGCACACGCGGGCACCACACCAGCCGTCTGCACAACTCGCACGCGGGTCAACTCCTCCACAACAAACCCCGCCATGTTGCTAGTCCGTTTCACACAACCGGTCAGCGTGTGCGCCGGGTTGTGTACAAGCACCACCGCCTTCTCGTTCTTCGTGTGCACTTCAGCGTTGAAATCGTCAATGTACTGCATAAACAACTGCGCACACAACATCACCGAACCCTTAGGGCGGGATAACATGCGCGCGCACTGACAAACCAGCGGAACGACGCATCCAACACGTGATGCCCCATCAACGGACGGATACCAACGCACCAACATACCTCGCTAGAGAAACGGCCATTCTTAGCGTAGCGGACTTGGACATCATGACGCCGCTTGCGACCCTCGTGTAAGAGCCTCTTGTCGTCCCGTCAAAGAACCACGTGCGGTGGCTTGCGGATACTTCCGTTCGCGTTGTAACAAAAGCACACAGGCATGTGCCACTTGCGCGACACCTGTTCACGTTCGTCCTGAGACGCGCCCACCGGAACCCGTGTAGGGATGAGCGGAAACTCGGTGAAAGCATACACCTTCTTAGGCGGAGCCTTCAGAGCCTCTAGAAGGTTCACCAGGTAAGCCATGTCGAGAGCATACAGAATACAAACTGTATCCGTATTCCCGCGCCGTAACACTAAATCGCCCCAAAAGCAGCACACTGGAAGACAAGAAACTTGCCGAACGAGGCCCACAATCTGCCACCTCAGTGTCACAATGGAACGCCCAACCCCGTCCGCAATCCCCCGAGCTGCAATCACCAACATTATCCACCAATGGAAGAAAACTGCCAACCAATCGGCGCGTGCACTTTGGATTACAATGGGCGTCCATCCGAACACCATCCACCAGCCCCACAACTCGGCCCCGCCCAACACCACACACTCAGAAAACGAAATGCGGGTACACTCAACGGTCCTGTAGCACACACCGCACCAACCATCTCGCGTACTCAACATGGTATGCTTCACACGCATACCAACGAGGTATGTAGAGTGGTTAGTGTTCTGGCATGTCACGTCTATATCAAAGTAGCGTTAATACTAGTGTAGCCATTATGGGTGTACCACCACATCATACGCGGCGTCATGAGTTTTGTGCGCTCGGAGCATCGGCGCTCCCATATATGGGTACAATGCATTAGGTCCCTGCATGTATTACGCATGCCACCGTTTCCCAACCACGCATTTGTGCGTATAGAGGTATCCTACACGGGTTTTTTACCCCAAACACGTAATGAGCATGCAGTACTCTCATCCCAAAGTCACGCTTCATCCGTCACCCCACAGCTCACTCACACAACAAGAACTTGTTGAGCAGCAACACCCGTGGGTTGCTGAAAGAGCGGCATATGTGCACTATCCGCTCGATGCTCTCCAGTGCAACGACAGCATGCCTTGTGTCCAACCGGGACAGTGTGAGCTGCACGCAGGTGGTGAGTGGGCAGACCCCCACCTGCTCATACCACCGCACGTACACAAACCCCCTCCGCTCCCCGTCGTCCATGGCCGCCTTGAAAATACAGAGCGCCTTTGCGTACCACTCTTCCTTCTTCTTGTTCGACTTCACGGCAAAGTCTGTGAACCAGTTCTTCTTGGGACTTGCCTTGATGAACGCGCCCTTCGAGACCAGTGCTCCACCCTTGGTGCGTGGAATCGCCACCGCCGTGTGTGCCTGCATCGGTGGGGCAAGGGAACACGAGGGTTTGCGTATGATAAGTACGGGTCGTCAAGCAGCATTCGTACCCCGCATAACAAGGCATCGCTGATATACCACACATGCGGACAGCCTAGGGCTTCATGGCACGTACCACAATCTCTGAAGCCGTGATGTTCGCAGCCACCATGCACCCAGGCAGTGAGTCCATGAGCTCTCCCAGCGCGGTACGGTAGGTGGACATCACAGCGTCGCCCTCCACCTCTAGTCGCATCGTCCGGCCCTTCCTCGTGAGCACGGGCTTCATCGTCTCCACCGCCTGCCATGTTGGGCATGCAAGCGTATACCACGAGTACGAGTGGGAGATTCACCTAAAATGCGTCTTGCCAAGTCGGCTCATGTCAACGTGCAATAACAGTAACACTGACGCCCGGACACACTGGCTCACCTTGCGCAGAGCGGTCGCATACTGACGCCCACCACCCGCGTCCTGTGCCACCCCCCTGTATATCTCTCTCGGCACCTCCTCCTCGACGATCCGCCTGGGGATGTCCTTCCAGTTGCTGCCCCTGACCGGTATCTTGACTGTCCCCTTGTGGGTATGCTCCCACATCTCCGTGCTGTAGTGGTGCGGCATCCCGCGCAACATCACATTGTCCAGCAAGTGGACAATCATGTGAATCTTGGGAAAGTGCCAGTGCGAGGCGTGGTCCGGGTAGGCCTGGGGCAAAATCTCGACCAGCCTGTGGAACAGGCCATCGCATGAGAAGGACGGTGACTCCGTACATGTCATGGTCAGACACTATCACGACACCCTATCGATGCAGTCAAGGCCGCCCCCAACCCCCAAACCGGGTCCCTCAATTCTAGCTTACTTGATTGCATGTGCACGTGCGATTGCTAGAGAGGCCTCCGTATGTCCGCTGACCCCCAGAAATGCCTTGTAGAACGTGGCATACATCCGGAACGCCCGGACGCGGAGCGCGGCCAGCTCCCCAGCCTTCCCCTTCTGTAGCGCTGACTTGTCGGCCACTAGGATGGGCATCACCTGCATCATGCTGCGGTGTTCGAAGGCTGCATAGTTTGCACCACTCAGGAAGTATGAGCTCCCTCCAGGCAGGCGCAACAGGACACTCGGCGTCTCTCCTTTGGTAGTCTTCTTGCGCCTGTTGAGATAGGATGCCCGGAGATATGCACAACGAACAGGTTGAATGGAGCACCGTCCCCCACAACACCGCCAATGCAGGGACCAAACGGTGTTTCCATTGCATACTTTCTGGGATACTGTCCGTAAGCAGGAAACCGGAGCTGCTCACCTCTCAACATCCCGCCGCTCTGGCTTGCTTAGAACCGCGATGTGGTTCTCCAGCATGTGCAATGCCATTCCCGAATCCAGCACATCCATGATGTCAGCAACGCATGCCCCAAACGGGTTTCCCCACGTCGTGTTCGAGAAGTTCCACTGCGACAACACGCACTGCATGGTGGGACATGCAAGGCTAAAAGGGGCTCAGGTCTCGCTGGGCATCCGCACCAATTGTGATCAACTACGCCCAGCAACAACACCGGCATACCCATACCTCCACGTGATGAGTTGACCACTCGGACTGTATTGCTTCCGCCTCTTTCACCGTCTTGCACGCAAGCATGTTGCGCAGCACGTGCATCTCGGAATCTAATATAAGTGGCGTGGCCGTATGCTCAAGGTCTCGAAGCAGCTCGTCCGGAATGTAGCATGTGCAGCATGGCCGCTTTGTGCCTGTTTGCAGCGTCGCCGTGACTCTGCATTGTTCGATGAAGTCGCTAGGGTAACCAAAGAAGCACGGCACGGCCTTAACCGGCTCACCCTTCGCGTCTGCGGCGTAGAAGACTCTCAAAGGAGCCCTGCATGTGCGGATGAGAAGAGAAGGGGATTGGGGCCGTATGTTTCCACTGCAACATACCAATATACCACGCATAGCGACTGTATTTGCAGCATAATAGGCAGACCTACATACGTGGAGGACTCCCGCATGTGTGGCGCCAGGATGATCCGTATTGCCTCCTGAAACACCCTGGCCTTCTCCGTAGATGTTGCACACTCGGGGGGGAAAGACAGCACAGCAGCCAGTGCGTGGCCAGGTTCCGTCTTCCGCAGCTCTTCCGGTAAGTTGACCAGAGTTATGAGGACGGGCCATGCCTGGCGGCGCCCGTTGCGCGTGGCGTTGGTGCCGTCGCTGTAGACAATGACGCCAAGCACCCAGGCGGATGGGTCTTTTACGTCCTTCTGCCACACATGAGCTCGTGCAAATGAGTGCATATGAAGACACGACAGTACAACCGACCACGGTCGTATGCGCTGCATCCCGTACCTGAGCCTCTTCAAGCCATTTCGCCGTGTCGGGGTCGGTGTAGATCCGCTCGTTGGTCTTGGGGTCCACATCTGTCCTAGGTTTTGTAACGAACCCTTTAATTCCGGCAAAGATGCGCACAATCTTCTTCACGATCTGGAAAGGCACCAGGGTACATTGGAACACGTGTGATGCGAGCATCTCCACATTCCACGAAGCATTCCCTAGACTGTAAAGGCACATAACGGAATGCACGTACCTCCTCCGTGCTCCTGTAGTGCAGCGGGAGCTTCTGAGTTTGACTGCGCGGACCTCTGACCACTATCTCCTCGCACAACCACGGGACCATGTCTGGAGGCGCCCTTGCTTCCCCCCATCGCCTCACGTCCAGCCAATTGCGCCAGCGACGCAATGCACGCAGGTTGAATCTCGGATCCCTGAAGATATGCAACAAGCGGTTGACCTCGCGGCGCGAGAGGTCCGAGTCTCTGATGAAGAGATATATCGCAGTGAGGGTGTCAAAGATCTCCCCGTCGGAACTCTGCTCGCTACATGTGGAGTGATCGTCATCATCGCTATGCTCTACCTTGGCGGCTGTCGGAGCAGCTGTTCTCTTCTCTGATGACCTCTCGCTGGTGCTGCCACTGGCGGTGGTAATCTCGGGTGTACGGGGCGGGATGCGCAAAAATGCCAGATGGGCCTCCAGATATGCCTCTACGAGGAGGACTTTCCCCCGTCCTAGAATCTTTTCTCGGCATGCATCGTTGCTAGCCAGGTGCGACTGCAGCCTGTTGTCGTCACGGAACGCTTTTCTGCATCCCGCGCACTCGTTGCCACCCATGATACCACCGCAAACCCTAGACTAGCTGCCATCAGAAGTTAGTATACTGTTGGGTGCACGGAACAGGCCCAGTAGCGGTGTTCTCGGTATAAACACACGCATTGTTGGAAGTTTTTGGTTGCATTTGCATAAGCGAGAAATGAAATGCAACGACCGAGTGCACAAATTTGGCAATATCGGATGTTCTTGTACGCGCCTCGGTAAATCACGTATTCGCGCTTTGAAACCCGTAGACTTTTACAAGAGTTTCAGAATGCACAGTGCGCAAAGCGACCAACATCCTACCGAGTATACTTTGTGCGTGCCATCTTGATCTGCATGTCATGGTGACCCGCCAGGTGTCACGCTTTTAGGGCTGCGCGCCAAAAGTAGTTCAGATCCATACACCATTTCCAAGGCCTCAGAATTTCCAGCGCATTCCAAAACTTGCCGCACGCAACGGAACACGACTGGTCTTATTTTCCATAAAATGGACGCCCCAGCATACTCACCCATTCCCATCGCCTAGCTTTCCAGTAGCACGAGCATCCGAAGCCGTCATGTCCCCTCTTGGGCGAGCCCGCGACAAGCAGTGTGCTTCGAAGGGCAGATCTCAGCGCTTAGTAAAGGGTAACAACACAGGAGGCGATGTAGACGTTACGGAGGTCGGATCTATTGCGCGTTGCCTCCGTAGCGGTAGGCGACAAAGCTGCAACGAAAATAATAACAAGAAAGAAGGCATGGAGCCGGATGGAGGCGATGCCCCTGCGCAGCTGTACAAGACCAAGCTGGAGACGGAGGCGGAGCTTCCAGAGCCTCACGACCCCGTCTATCGCTTACGCACTGCAAAACACCCAGAGAAGATGAGGCTCCTGACGCTATTCAATGCAGATGGCGTTGGCTGTGTCGTTGAGGCGTCAGATATCATCACCATCGCGGACGGGAAATGTGTCACCGACGCCATCGTGGACTTCCACAACGTGTGAGTGGTACCCTTAGCCTATGTTCCACCAAATACCCCTTAAGTTTTGCTTGGTCGCTTGTGGCGTGACATCGCACATTTCCTGACTGGTCAATGGTTGCATTGCGTGCAGGTTGCTGAGCATCCGACACCCCACTACGCCCAACGGCAGTACATGGGCCGCGGTCGACAGCAAGGCTTTCGACTACTGCAACACATTCAAAAAGCCTTACACCATGGGCAACTCGGGCTGAATTTTCGATGTGGACTACTTGGCCATTCCCATTTTCAAAAGGTGAGTAGCGCTGATGAGTGGCACCGGCTTCGTAAGAACACCCATCTAACCCATGCTTTTAACCACCGCATGTATCCGGTTTCCATGCCATGTTGCAGTTCACACTACTCTCTGATGATCGTACCGTCCCCAAAGAGACTGCTGGGCGCCACGTCGGCGGCGGACACGACGCCTCTGGAGCTGATTCTACTCGACAGTTATGGGACCCGTCTGTGTTTGATGGCGTCAAACTGTAAGATTTGGTCTGCCGTAAGTGTAGCGATAGTCATATTGCCGTTACCCATGGTGAGGGCTGTCTCATGCTCTGTGTTGTTGATGCCCCAGGTTTCTGGAACTGACCGCCAAAGATTAGCACCCGGAGTGTGACGCAGCCACTCTTGTGACCGCTTTGAGGGACGCTACGCCCGTTCCCATGAAGGTGGGTGCTAGATCAATGTCTGGCCTGTGCTGTAGGCAGGCATACATACTACGTACCAGTGTGCTAACAGACTCTGGGTGTATTTGATGTGTGTGTAGAAGCATAAGGTGGCGCAGCAGGACAACGAGCACGACTGTGGGATTTTTGTATGCCACTTCCTGAAAATCCTTGTGGACACAGATTTCAAGACACCGCGCTCGTATCTGTACGTGGAGGGCGTCAGTTCGCTGGAGATGCGGCGGGCCATGCGGGGAGACCTGTGCATGCATGCGGCTGACGAGCTTGTACCAGCTTGTGAAACTGGGGGTGGTCGTCCCAAAGCAACCCGCGCCCAGAGTTGCTAAGCACGGCGCCGTCCTAGATTCAGGAGGGGAGGACGGCAACACAAAGCTGACGCGGATGCAGGTGGAGCTCTACGGCATGAAGAGGGACATTGTGATCTGGAAAGCAGCCATCACAGCCGTCGGAGCTGCTATGGGCTACAGTGTCGACGAGCTTCTTGCAGGAGCTGCCCACGTTTTGCAGGCCACGAATTCGGAAGGGCACGCTGCGATATCCGGAGGCAGACGATCCACTGCACCCTCCACCCCCAACCCACGTGCAGGTGCGCGGCCAGGCGTTACAGACAGCCCCGGTTCCAAGGGCGATCCGGATGTCAGTGTTGCCCATGGCGGTGCGGGCATAGCCAGAGTCGAGCTAGGGGTGGTTCATCCGAGTCCATGCGCGCTGCCCGTGCCGGCCACACGTATCTGGTCGCTGAAAGAGACTCCGGGAAGTGTGCCCATCACGCACCATGCACAGCAGTCGGTCGTCCATGCAGGTGGGACAAAGCCAGTGGTGTTGGCTATTCCGGCAAAGAGGAAACGCGACGACACTGCTCCGTCCGCGGGCGATGCTGAGGGCGACGTGCACGCTTGCAAGGGGAAGGGTAAGGGACAGGGACGTAGTTCAAAGTACAAGGGTGTGCGTAAGGAGAAGCGTGGTAAGTGGAGCGCAAAGATCTTATTCCGGGAGAAGAATAAGGCCAAGCGCACGCAGATGAGGCTGGGTGCGTACAACAAGGAGCTGGAGGCTGCCACTGCGTACGCGGCCGCGGTGCACGTTGTCAAGGAAGGCAAACGTGTTTCGGGAACAGTGGATCTGTCGGAAGAGGAGAAGGGTCTGCTGAAGGGGTGCACACTGGCAGAGGTCAAGTGGCTGGTTAAGGGCCGACAGTGGTTCCGATGGACGGAGTGGGAGACGGCATTAGCGGACTGTCCGGAGGAGGACACATGAGGGGAGGGGGAAGAGCATTCTCAGTCGCAGGATGACGAAGAGGAGGATGTTGCTGGATGCGCCTCACAGGAGGGGGAGGAGGAGATAGAGTTGGAAGGGGACAGGATGGGCGGTGCCTGCGCGAAGGAAGGGCAGGGCACTCCACATGAACTCAACGAGGATGCTGCTGAAGCGATGGATGGTGTGGCGGAACAGGGGATACACACGGGGGTTGCTCTGGGTGATGCCATTGATGGGGCGATGTTTGATGTAGACCCAGAGGCTGTGACGATGTGATGATTTTATAAAGTTGTTTGTTTTTCCGGATAGTGTTCAGAGTTTGTGCTCAACCGGGAAATTGATGCATGCTGTAGGGTAGTGTAAGTCCGCACTGTTTACGGACAGTTTGTATAGCGAATACATCTGGCAGACCACTTGACCAGTCCCGCTAGAGTGGCATATAATTTGGTGCGTTGAGTGGTTGGATAGCGAGGGATACAAGGACACATTGACACGTGTCGTGGAGATCGGGTATGCAGCAGTATACCGACAGGGATTGGCTGCTGAGATTGCGTACCAGCACACGGTCGTTGTGGATGTTCTAGTTTGGTGCTATGCGCATAAGGGCACTGGAAGTGAACCGGGGTGGAATGTGCATACTTTTTCCTATATGGTGTGCCATACTACTGGTTCCCACAGCTTTACGCGCTCGGAATGGAAACTTCTTTGGGGACGTCCGAAGAACTGCCTGCAGGCCGGTCGCAGAGGCCAAAGCGCCCCCCAGAGTATCTCCGGAACGAGTATCTTTTGAGTGGTAGACGGTCCTGGGAGCCGAAATGTGTGCGGGGGAACGCGGGTCCATACAAGCAGCAGAGGGCTGCCAAGCAGAAGTGTGTCCCTGTCCAAGGTAGTTCAGTGGGGGTGCATCTTGTAGGGGCACGCATGTTTTAGCCACACTGCTGTTGGAGCCCTTATATTGTGATATTTGCTCTTCCATGTTGTGCTCAACTTGCGCCCATGAGTGGTTAGTGCGGCCCAGGGTGCATCGCAAGTCACGCCGAATGCGGCGGTCGAGTCAAGCGTCGGCGCTGGCGATGAGGAGGTCGGTAGCGATGGCGGAGGTGAGGCTGCGCCGGTCCGTTCCAAAGCGGTTGCTTCAGTCTTGGTAGACGCGCCCGGTACGGTGAACGACAAGGCGGCCAAGGCACCGCCTCCCCCAGTGCCAGACAACCCTTTTGTGGCGATGCCATGCGCATCTGCGCAGCAGCCAAGTGGATCTCGACGGGAGGAGGCGTTTCCAAATGACAACGTCGTCATAAGCCGTGCCGAGCTCGAGGCGCTGAAGACGGCGAGAGACGACGGTGACCGTTGGATTGCGCGCCTGGAGGCGCTGCTGCTGGCCGTACAGGATCCGAGGCAGAGGGATCAGAGGGAGGAGCGGACGGGCGATGATGCGCGGTCGCGCAAGCGCAGGCGGGTCGAATCAGGCTCGGAGGACGCTACTTCCGCGGATGATGATGAGGCGGAGGCGGAAGCACAGCCCGTGAGGGCACGCCGTTTGCGTAGGAGGCGCCACATGACGGTGTCGAGCTCTCCCATACTTCAGGAGGCGTTTGATTTCATGCCGGAGGGAAAGGCGTGGAAGGTGAGTGAACGGGCACGGGTTCCTTCATAGCATCTAGCGTACGGGGTGGTGGTGGGATGTCCGTTCGTCTTGTTTTTTTTTTTTTTGAGCGTCGAATGTAAGGGTGCATCTTGAACTCCCGTTCCACTGGCAGAAACATGCGATCATGCGAGGGAGTACCTCTTCATTGAGCGGGCGAATGATGGGATGACCTTTTATCCAAGCAGCTACGACAAGACCCTTGGTTTATGCTGGGTCACACCTCGCCTGACGCTGAAGTATGCAGGTATCGCACTCGCAGCCGACAAGACGCGTCGCGATGACTTTAACAAGACACTGAGCCAGTGGAAGACAGAGGTCACTGGACGCGTACGAGACATTGCACTGCCGCGCATTGGTCTTTGGCGCCATGCGAGAGATGCGAAAAGTCCGTGGGCACGCGCGAAGAGGCGAGAGGCTGGGGAGGTTCGGCTTCGTTGTTGCGTTCTGGACGATGTGAACGGTATGCATTTGGCCTCATCATACTGGGTTTTTTTGGTGTAGTTTGGTTGACATCGTGGTGCATTGGTCCATTGTGTGTGCAGAGAATCTCACACTGTCAACCTGGAGCGAGAACAAGAGCGGCATGATCTTTGCGTCAGGGGCCTTCACGGCTTGTGCCGTGACCGCCTTCCAGCCCAAGAAGGTCATTGGGACAGTGACCGTGAAGCTGTACCAGATGGCTTGGCTCGAGCATGTGGTGAGTTGCATCACATGCACCGGTAATGCGACTCCTGCACGGGACTCATGCCATTGTGAGAGGTTGTTGTTGATACACGTGTCAGAACTAGCAGTAGAAAGTAAGAATGAAGAAAGGAGGAGGTTCACTAGCAAGCAGTTGGATACATATAGCAAACCCTAATTGGGCTGTACTCACTATGGAGTACCCCACTGCAGGCTAGACAATTATAACATTCTGACACACCCCCATAGCCAAAGTGGGGTGTAATCAGCACAACAAGCAAGCATAGTAATAGTTCACAATTATAAGCAAAGCTAGAGGTAATCACAGCGGGCAAGTGAGGAGGAGGAGGGACTGTGCGAGGATAGAAGATGGGAGACGACGGCTGAAGTTGCAGACACACGGGCAACAGGAGCTGCTGGCACAGTGGCTACCGAGACAGCGCCCCGGACTACTGGAGTAACTGGCTCACGGGCTACGAGGAGCTACAGGAGCAACGGACCCACGGGCGACAGGCGCAGCAGAGTCTCTGGGCTACCAGGACAGTGCGCCCCGGACTACAGGTGCTGCGGACGACAAGACAGCAGCCTCCACTCAACCTCCCCCGACCGTCCCACACCCCTCTCACACACACCCCCTGCTTCACCCCTAGCTCCACTCCCCCTTCACCCCTTAGTACCACTCCGACGGCTCCAACAGATCCACCCCCCTCAGCGGCAGCTGCAGCACTGGGAGACGGAGGAGGAGGAGGAGCAGGGGACGGCACACAGAAACTGCACCCCCATACCCCCCACCCCAAACCCTAATTCAGGAGAACGGGCAGCAGCAGGGGTGGGGCGCCGTCAGAAGCACGGGGGACAGCGGGCAGCGCAGGGGAAGAGGAAACAGGGCGCCCACGGGCCTGGCGCAGCCCGTACGAGCCGCGGGCGGGCGGCCCGAGGCGCGCCCTGGCCTGGCGCAGCCCGTACGGGCCGCGCGCGGGCCTGGCGCTGCCCGTACGGGCCGCGCGCGGGCCTGGCGCAGCCCGTACGGGCCGCGCGCAGGCTGTACGGGCCGCGCGCGGGCCCTACGCAGGTCGCGCAGGCCGCGACGGGCGACGGGGGGCGACGCGCGGGTCCCCGTCGCCCGTCGCAGCGCCTCCCAGGAGCGACGCGCGGAGTGACGGGGCAGAAAGCCGCCGCGCGCCTCGGGGCGCACGGCGGGCAGAAAACCGCCGCGCGCCTCGGGGCGCACGGCGGGCAGAAAACCGCCGCACGCTCCGAGCGCGCGGCGGGATGAAAAATCCGTCGCACGCCACGGGGCGTGCAACACACAGAGTAGCAGTAGCAGCGGAAGCAGTGAGGTGGTGGGCCCACCCACAGGATCGACCCAAGGGGATCGACCTGCTCTGATAGCATGTCAGAACTAGCAGTAGAAAGTAAGAATGAAGAAAGGAGGAGGTTCACTAGCAAGCAGTTGGATACATATAGCAAACCCTAATTGGGCTGTACTCACTATGGAGTACCCCACTGCAGGCTAGACAATTATAACATTCTGACAACACGCAGGTGACGGACACGATCCTGAACTGGGACATGCGCAAGGGCCGCCTGTCAAACTCTGCTGGCGGCAACGCGCAGGTGGTGAACGGGCTCCACGAGGTGGCGGGTGCGGCAGTAGCGCAAGCGATCCAAGACTTCAAGCCCAAGTACGATGATGATGCGGCGGCGTGGGTCTGGGGGGAGCATGGGCTGATGCTGTCCTCGTGTGGCCTTGAGTACATGATTCCCGACCAGTATGCGCAGAGGACGCCTGTTGTGGAGGAAGGTGCATCGGTTTCTCGTGGTAGTGGCTGATGGGGGGATTGGCGATCGGCGACGTGGGACGAGGGTGCGGGCACGGGGATGCCGGTGCCGTGTCGTTGGTTATGAATTCTGTTTTTTGGTTTTTGTGATATGTTACTCTGGCATTTGTGCGTATGCCTTTAGATTTGGTATGTGTTATTTAGTGGTGGTTTTGTTGTTTGCCATGTCGTGGCGCTGTAACTCAATGGAAAATGTTGTTATAAACGGGGGATACTTATTGGAAGGACAAGATCTTTGTCATATGCACGCATGCATCGATCACGTGTGCGCAATAACGCGAACATTTTGAGCGTGAATGCGGCTATCCGATGGTGGGCGTAATGCGCGCTGCGACATGATCGACGGGTGGTATTCACGAAGTGTACACAGCAATCTTGCCGATGGGACTCTAGGATGCGGGGGTTGCGCGGGTGTGCAACGGTGCAGATCGGGTGTATGAAGGTATGGTAACAATGCAGCGAATTTGCCGCATGTGTTCGGAACAGGCGCTGATTGGCTGGGGTCTGAGAAGTATGTGGTCGACGGCGGGCCCGCGATGGGGCGAATATGGTTTGCGACGGTGTATGTAGCCAATGACGGGGACGGTGATGGTCGGCGGGTAACGTTGTAGCATCGGCTTTATTGGGCGGTGAGGTGTGCCACGGCAAATGCGGCACAAACAGTGTGTCCCGCCGTGCGTGCCCTGGTGTCAGGCGTCGTTATGCGATTGGGCGTGGCATGGTTTGGGGAGGCCCGCTAGTGGTGCACGAGGGTGTCCGCGAAGGTATCACATAGGTGGGCGAATTGGGGTTACTTAGGTGTGTGCCAGTGAACGCGTCAAACGTGCGGGCGTATGATTGGTGTACGATTCGATGCACGCCGTACGAGGTATGCCACGGTGGCGCCGCGTTGTAACAGAGAACGGGTGCAACCCCGAGGTGATGTTTATGCAGTTTGCGCGCAACTGCGCGGCGATATGTAAGTATCTAGATAGTGAGCGGAACATGTCTGAAAGCTGTTTGGAACGTTGCAGGATTGTGTCGGGGGAGTTGCGGAATAGCTGCGGAAATGCAACTTTTCTGCAAAAAAAATTCAACATTCCGGTGACTCGGATTTCTGCAACCTTCGTCCATCACTGCCAAGCTGCAAAACCAAAGTATCCAAAAAGTAATTTTTTGGCAAGTTTTAAGCAGCCTACAGGCACAGAACGAAGCACATCGCTCTGCGTTACTTCCTTGCTCGAGAGTTGCAGCAGCGTGGTCAGCTTCGTCTTGCTCACGTGGCTACTCGGGCCAACACTGCTGATATATTCACCAAGGCACTTCCGTCTGGTAATCATCAGCGTTTCTGCACTTTGTTAGGCCTTGTGCCCACGTTTCCTCACTTGCTGTAGACTTTGCTTGTACTGTGATCTACATATATATACCTGCATGCTTACTCTTGCTAGGTAGTGATCAATGTACTGCTGTTGTTGCATATATACCTCTGCATGTGAACTGGCCTTGTGGCCCTCTGCTTGTGCTCGGTGTGTGTGGTGACGTTGTGATCCACCCCGAGCTTGCTTTGCTTTTCTTGACAGGTCTTGTGACCCCTTGTTCTCCCCCACTTTGCCTATGGGGGTGTGTCAAACTATATGCCTATGTCATAATAGAATGTAGGCTTTAGTCGGGTAGCCAATGTAGGGTATAGGTTTTGTTACTTGTACCCAACTTTCTCGATACTGCAACCACGTTTTTCCTTCCCTTACTCTCGACAACATCTGCAATGCTTCGTTAGCAGACAATGCGTTAAGGGAGAACCTTCGGAAATGCTTAATAACCTGTCGGTTATTTCAACAGAATCTTGATGCCAGCATCGCACTAGCTAGCTCGCACGCACCGCGCAACCGTTTGCATGTTTCCGTGTACTCGCTCATGCCTTCTGTAATGAATATAGCTGTTCATTACTGAGTCTGCTCCTAGGGCGTACAGCCCCAAACCCTCCGCGTCAATTTTCGGTTCGGCCTACACTTCGGGCCGAACCACTGCCGAGTCGCCACACACCAATTGCGACACATCCAACCCTCGCACGTCATGAGGTTCTCGCCTAACATGTATTCGCCCTATAAATGCTTGCTCTCTTCATTGTTTCGTCATTCTGTATTCACGGTCTTGGTATAATATCTTCCGTGCTTTCTGTTTAGTACAAAATATAACACCTTCGCTTGTACTCGTTTTGACACCCGTTACACTGCACCCGTAACACCATTTTATATATATATATATATCTTATACATTACATGAATGCAAAGACATCGGCAGTCGTAACTGTACCCGTAACACCATGTGAACATCGCTGTTCTACGAACGAGGGCGTCAGAACAACGAAGCACCCCCACTTTGCCACCCCTATGTTCTACGTCAGCACCCCCACCTACTAGTAGGTGTTTAGGGATGGCTCACGAAGGGCATGCCAATCAGCACATAGAGATTTTGCTTTGCCCACATGCAGCACTAGACGTTCAAGTATTACCGTTTCCTTCAACTCAGGGAGTCGGCGAATTGCGTCAACGCCTAACGGCAAGGTCAACGCCTTCGGTATACCATGGTTGATGCCTCCCGACATCCCGTCCAAACGAATTTTGGTTTCTTGTTGCCCGCACGCGGCAGCTCGCTGGCGCCGCTGACACTGGGCGTACTGTGAAACATGTTAAATTCACAGGGGTGGCATCGTTAGGTTCATACGGGGTGTCAACGTCACTGTTCTACGTTGGCGTCCTCGTATGGCACCCCTAGTAAGCCAAACGCCGACCGCCGACCACTTACTGGTTTCAAACCCCAACTCCATTACCGCGAAACCCCACCCTCAAACCCATCCTCAACGCAGCAAAATCAAATGGTGTCAGAACTAGCAGTAGAAAGTAAGAATGAAGAAAGGAGGGGTTTCACTAGCAGCAGTTGGGATACATATAGCAAACCGAGCACCCCACTATAGGCTAGATTATTATAACATTCTGACACACCCCCATAGCCAAAGTGGGGTGTAATCAGCACAATGAGCAAGCATAGCAGTAGTTCACAATTATGAGCAAAGCTAGTGGTAGTCACAGCGGGCAAGTGAGGAGGAGGAGGGACTGTGAGAGGAGAGAAGATGGGAGACGACGGCTGAAGCTGCAGACACACGGGCAACAGGAGCGGCTGGCACAGTGGCTACCGGGACAGCGCCCCGGACTACTGGAGTAACTGGCTCACGGGCTACGAGGAGCTACAGGAGCAACGGACCCACGGGCGACAGGCGCAGCAGGCTCTCTGGGCTACCAGGACAGCGCCCCGGACTACAGGTGCTGCGGACGACAAGACGGCAGCCTCCTCTCAGCCTCCCCAAACAGTCCCACCCCCCCTGACACACACCCCCTGCTTCACCCCTAGCTCCACTCCCCCTTCACCCCTTAGTACCACTCCGACGGCTCCAACAGATCCACCCCCCTCAGCGGCAGCTGCAGCACTGGGAGACGGAGGAGGAGGAGGAGCAGGGGACGGCACACAGAAACTGCACCCCCATACCCCCCACCCCAAACCCTAATTCAGGAGAACGGGCAGCAGCAGGGGTGGGGCGCCGTCAGAAGCACGGGGGACAGCGGGCAGCTCAGGGGAAGAGGAAACAGGGCGCCCACGGGCCTGGCGCAGCCCGTACGAACCGCGCGCGGGCGGCCCGAGGCGCGCCCTGGCCTGGCGCAGCCCGTACGGGCCGCGCGCGGGCCAGGCGCTGCCCGTACGGGCCGCGCGCGGGCCTGGCGCAGCCCGTACGGGCCGCGCGCGGGCCTGGCGCAGCCCGTACGGGCCGCGCGCAGGCTGTACGGGCCGCGCGCGGGCCCTACGCAGGTCGCGCAGGCCGCGACGGGCGACGGGGGGCGACGCGCGGGTCCCCGTCGCCCGTCGCAGCGCCTCCTGGGAGCGACGCGCGGAGTGACGGGGCAGAAACCCGCCGCGCGCCTCGGGGCGCACGGCGGGCAGAAAACCGCCGCGCGCCTCGGGGCGCACGGCGGGCAGAAAACCGCCGCACGCTCCGAACGCGCGGCGGGATGAAAAATCCGTCGCACGCCACGGGGCGTGCAACACACAGAGTAGCAGTAGCAGCGGAAGCAGTGAGGTGGTGGGCCCACCCACAGGATCGACCCAGGAGGGTCGACCTGCTCTGATAGCATGTCAGAACTAGCAGTAGAAAGTAAGAATGAAGAAAGGAGGGGTTTCACTAGCAGCAGTTGGGATACATATAGCAAACCCTAACAGGGTTGTACTCGCTATAGAGCACCCCACTACAGGCTAGATTATTATAACATTCTGACAAATGGCTGCCCTCACCTGAGATTCTACTGCTCCACTTCTGAGGCGCTGGACGGCCGCGTGTCCTGTGAAGCAGTGAGTGTCCTAAAATGACTGCTCCCTTCAGTTAGTACCACATTACCTAAGACTGTGAGTTCTTTCAACCCGCTAAGGTAGGTTCTTCGTTCTCGCGGCACACCCTCCCGCTCCCACACTGCTATCAATACGCGATCGCAAGAATGGCTTATCCTCCAACGGCCGTCGTGTTGGCACTGCTGGTGCACGCGGCGTGCCTCTTATTGCCGCATCGTCTTGTCGCGGGGCACGTTTGGCCACTCAGTGAAGCAAGCACCCGCCGCGAGATGGCCAAGGCGCCTGGTGAGTGTTACGAACCAGTCGTCCCAGGGAATGTAGCCGTCACTGCAGCCGTCACTGCAGCCGTCACTGCAGCCGTCGCTTGACTTGTCCCATCCCCATCCGCATCCGCATTCGGACCGTTTTGTTTGACTCAGCCATGCCTCCGTCCCAACATGTTTTGAGAGCTTAGTCATCTGATAATGCCCCTACTAATCCACGCGTCCGTGCCTCTCCCCTCCCCCTCCCTCTCCGCGCCTCCAGCCACATGCCCCGCTGGCGTGGTCTGCCTGACAGGAGCTTTCTGCGTGGTGGAGAGCGGCGGCTTCCCCTTTTGCAAGTGCCTCACCGAGCAGGCCATAGTCAACGGCGCGTGCTTGGATGCCGTGAGATGGAAGACGGTCGCCACGAGCGTCGTGATCTACAACGCCGCCTCCTTCCCCAACTCGCCTGCCACGCTCGCGCCGGCCGTGCTGCGCGCGCCAGCACCCAACTCGTCGGCGTGCACGGTGGTGCCGAAGGGGTTTAACGGCACGGTGGGGTCGCTGCGGATCATGTGGAATGTGAATGACGGCGCGAAAGACCACCTGGTGTGCGGCAAGCTCGTGTTCTGGGACCGGCCCGACTGCTCCGGCTCCTCTTCGGTGTTTGAGATTCCCGGCAAGTGGACGGCCGCCAAGGCCGACAAGTTCAACTACGCCACCACCAGCGTCAAGTGAGTGGCGCAGGGAGGGAGTGTTAAGTGACTCGCTCGCACAGTCTATGCGCCCTTGCCGAGTCCCACCAAGTTCAACTACGCCACCACTAGCATCAAGCGAGTGGCGCAACCACCACTGACAACCATCTCCCGCAGACCATGACGCCCTTGCAGGGTTTAGCGTGATCCCTGCGTTGCCTCTGTTGGCCGTGGATCTGCTTGTGTTTCTGTGTTGACCGTGGCTCTACTTGTGTTTCCTACGTTGACTGTGGCTCTGCGTGTATTTGGCTGCACTAATCGTGACTCTCTCTGTGTGCGTGTTCAGGCTGGTGCCACGGAGTGCAGGAAGGCAGCGGGCGTGGTGGCGACGGGCAGGTCCTTCTCGTGTCTGGCGGCCGTGAAGCCGCCTGTCACGGACCTCTGTGCCACGGCGGCATGCCCGCCCAACTCCAAGTGCTCCAAAAAAAAACAGCTCCTATGCCGTCTGCACCTGCGAATCTGGCACCACCATGGTCCCCGAGGGCTACTGCGTTGGTGAGTGTCGCCCTCATGTCTGTCTCTCTCCCTCTCTCTCCCACACCCACTCGCTCCTCCTCTCTCTTCCCCTGTCCAGCGTCACATGCACGAGATGTCCTTTGCTCTCATTGGTCCGTTTGGCTTTATGCATGCACACTCCTGATAACACCGATCTGCTAATTCTTTCTTGTGTTGCAGATTCGTGCTCCGTCCTGCAGTGTGGCAAGGGTGGCAATTGCGTTATTCTATCGAACGGCCAGCCATATTGTGCTTGCAAGGATGGCTACGAGCAGGAGTTCGTAACTGGCTCGTGCATTGGTATGTGTGCTCGTGCATTGGTATGTGTGCTCGTGCATTGGTATGTGTGCTCGTCCATTGGTATGTGTGCTCGTGCATTGGTATGTGTGCTCCTGCATTGGTATGTGTGCTCGTGCATTGGTATGTGTGCTCGTGCATTGGTATGTGTGCTCATGCATTGGTAATGTGTGCTCATGCTTTGGAATGTGTGCTCATGCATTGGTATGTGTGCGCATGCATTGGTATGTGTGTATTGGTATGTGTGCTCGTGCATTGGTATGTGTGCTCATGCATTGGAATGTGTGCTCGTGCATTGGTATGTGTGCGTGTGCACATGCATTGGTATGTGTGCGCATGCATTGGTGTGTGCTCATTCATTGGTATGTGTGCTCATGCATGGTATGTGTGCTCATGCATTGGTATGTTTGCACTCTCTCTATCTCACTCTTCCCTTTCCGCTTTTTCCATCACATTCCTTTTTCCATACTCTCTCTCTCCCCATCCTATCCCCTCACCCTTTTTCCCCATTCATAACCACCTCCCCTTTCCCGCTCTTGCTTCATTGTTCTCCGCTATCGACAATTGTCGCCTTCCCTTCCCTCTGTGCACATAGTCACCTTTCTCACGTCTTCCGTTTTCTCCTCACCCCCACCCCACCCCCCCCCCCATGGTGCCTACAGGAGAAGGGCAGTGCAGGGACTGCAAGCAAGATTCCTTTGGCATGTTTGATATACAGTACGCTTACTGCCCACCAAGCTACAGCATGCACTCCGGTGCCTGCCTGCCACGTGGGGACTGTAGCTCTTCTCTGTGAGTAATGTTGCCTGCCAGGTGGAGACTGTAGCTCTTCTCTGTGAGTAATGTTGCCTGCCAGGTGGAGACTGTAGCTCTTCTCTGTGAGTAATGTTGCCTGCCAGGTGGGGACTGTAGCTCTTCTCTGTGAGTAATGTTGCCTGCCAGGTGGGGACTGTAGCTCTTCTCTGTGAGTAATGTTGCCTGCCAGGTGGGGACTGTAGCTCTTCTCTCTGAGTAATGTTGCCTACCAGGTGGGGACTGTAGCTCTTCTCTGTGAGTAATGTTGCCTGCCAGGTGGGGACTGTAGCTCTTCTCTGTGAGTAATGTTGCCTGCCAGGTGGGGATTGTAGCTCTTCTCTGTGAGTAATGTTGCCTGCCAGGTGGAGACTGTAGCTCTTCTCTTTGAGTAATGTTGCCTGCCAGGTGGGGATTGTAGCTCTTCTCTGTGAGTAATGTTGCCTGCCAGGTGGAGACTGTAGCTCTTCTCTTTGAGTAATCTTGCCTGCCAGGTGGGGACTGTAGCTCTTCTCTGTGAGTAATGTTGCCTGCCAGGTGGGGACTGTAGCTCTTCTCTGTGAGTAATGTTGCCTGCCAGGTGGGGACTGTAGCTCTTCTCTGTGAGTAATGTTGCCTGCCAGGTGGAGACTGTAGCTCTTCTCTGTGAGTAATGTTGCCTGCCATGTGGAGACTGTAGCTCTTCTTTGTGAGTAATGTTGCCTGCCAGGTGGGGACTGTAGCTCTTCTCTGTGAGTAATGTTGCCTGCCACGTGGGGACTGTAGCTCTTCTCTGTGAGTAATGTTGCCTGCCAGGTGGGGAATGTAGCTCTTCTCTGTGAGTAATGTTGCCTGCCAGGTGGGGAATGTAGCTCTTCTCTGTGAGTAATGTTGCATGCCAGGTGGAGACTGTAGCTCTTCTATGTGAGTAATGTTGCCTGCCAGGTGGGGACTGTAGCTCTTCTCTGTGAGTAATGTTGCCTGCCAGGTGGGGACTGTAGCTCTTCTCTGTGAGTAATGTTGCCTGCCAGGTGGAGACTGTAGCTCTTCTCTGTGAGTAATGTTGCCTGCCATGTGGAGACTGTAGCTCTTCTCTGTGAGTAATGTTGCCTGCCAGGTGGAGACTGTAGCTCTTCTCTGTGAGTAATGTTGCCTGCCAGGTGGGGACTGTAGCTCTTCTCTGTGAGTAATGTTGCATGCCAGGTGGAGACTGTAGCTCTTCTATGTGAGTAATGTTGCCTGCCAGGTGGGGACTGTAGCTCTTCTCTGTGAGTAATGTTGCCTGCCAGGTGGGGACTGTAGCTCTTCTCTGTGAGTAATGTTGCCTGCCAGGTGGAGACTGTAGCTCTTCTCTGTGAGTAATGTTGCCTGCCATGTGGAGACTGTAGCTCTTCTCTGTGAGTAATGTTGCCTGCCAGGTGGGGACTGTAGCTCTTCTCTGTGAGTAATGTTGCCTGCCAGGTGGGGACTGTAGCTCTTCTCTGTGAGTAATGTTGCCTGCCAGGTGGGGACTGTAGCTCTTCTCTCTGAGTAATGTTGCCTACCAGGTGGGGACTGTAGCTCTTCTCTGTGAGTAATGTTGCCTGCCAGGTGGGGACTGTAGCTCTTCTCTGTGAGTAATGTTGCCTGCCAGGTGGGGATTGTAGCTCTTCTCTGTGAGTAATGTTGCCTGCCAGGTGGAGACTGTAGCTCTTCTCTTTGAGTAATGTTGCCTGCCAGGTGGGGATTGTAGCTCTTCTCTGTGAGTAATGTTGCCTGCCAGGTGGAGACTGTAGCTCTTCTCTTTGAGTAATCTTGCCTGCCAGGTGGGGACTGTAGCTCTTCTCTGTGAGTAATGTTGCCTGCCAGGTGGGGACTGTAGCTCTTCTCTGTGAGTAATGTTGCCTGCCAGGTGGGGACTGTAGCTCTTCTCTGTGAGTAATGTTGCCTGCCAGGTGGAGACTGTAGCTCTTCTCTGTGAGTAATGTTGCCTGCCATGTGGAGACTGTAGCTCTTCTTTGTGAGTAATGTTGCCTGCCAGGTGGGGACTGTAGCTCTTCTCTGTGAGTAATGTTGCCTGCCACGTGGGGACTGTAGCTCTTCTCTGTGAGTAATGTTGCCTGCCAGGTGGGGAATGTAGCTCTTCTCTGTGAGTAATGTTGCCTGCCAGGTGGGGAATGTAGCTCTTCTCTGTGAGTAATGTTGCATGCCAGGTGGAGACTGTAGCTCTTCTATGTGAGTAATGTTGCCTGCCAGGTGGGGACTGTAGCTCTTCTCTGTGAGTAATGTTGCCTGCCAGGTGGGGACTGTAGCTCTTCTCTGTGAGTAATGTTGCCTGCCAGGTGGAGACTGTAGCTCTTCTCTGTGAGTAATGTTGCCTGCCATGTGGAGACTGTAGCTCTTCTCTGTGAGTAATGTTGCCTGCCAGGTGGAGACTGTAGCTCTTCTCTGTGAGTAATGTTGCCTGCCAGGTGGGGACTGTAGCTCTTCTCTGTGAGTAATGTTGCATGCCAGGTGGAGACTGTAGCTCTTCTATGTGAGTAATGTTGCCTGCCAGGTGGGGACTGTAGCTCTTCTCTGTGAGTAATGTTGCCTGCCAGGTGGGGACTGTAGCTCTTCTCTGTGAGTAATGTTGCCTGCCAGGTGGAGACTGTAGCTCTTCTCTGTGAGTAATGTTGCCTGCCATGTGGAGACTGTAGCTCTTCTCTGTGAGTAATGTTGCCTGCCAGGTGGAGACTGTAGCTCTTCTCTGTGAGTAATGTTGCCTGCCAGGTGGGGACTGTAGCTCTTCTCTGTGAGTAATGTTGCCTGCCAGGTGGGGACTGTAGCTCTTCTCGGTGAGTAATGTTGCCTGCCAGGTGGGGACTGTAGCTCTTCTCTCTGAGTAATGTTGCCTACCAGGTGGGGACTGTAGCTCTTCTCTGTGAGTAATGTTGCCTGCCAGGTGGGGACTGTAGCTCTTCTCTGTGAGTAATGTTGCCTGCCAGGTGGGGATTGTAGCTCTTCTCTGTGAGTAATGTTGCCTGCCAGGTGGAGACTGTAGCTCTTCTCTTTGAGTAATGTTGCCTGCCAGGTGGGGACTGTAGCTCTTCTCTGTGAGTAATGTTGCCTGCCAGGTGGGGACTGTAGCTCTTCTCTGTGAGTAATGTTGCCTGCCAGGTGGGGACTGTAGCTCTTCTCTGTGAGTAATGTTGCCTGCCAGGTGGAGACTGTAGCTCTTCTCTGTGAGTAATGTTGCCTGCCATGTGGAGACTGTAGCTCTTCTTTGTGAGTAATGTTGCCTGCCAGGTGGGGACTGTAGCTCTTCTCTGTGAGTAATGTTGCCTGCCACGTGGGGACTGTAGCTCTTCTCTGTGAGTAATGTTGCCTGCCAGGTGGGGAATGTAGCTCTTCTCTGTGAGTAATGTTGCCTGCCAGGTGGGGAATGTAGCTCTTCTCTGTGAGTAATGTTGCCTGCCAGGTGGAGACTGTAGCTCTTCTGTGTGAGTAATGTTGCCTGCCAGGTGGGGACTGTAGCTCTTCTCTGTGAGTAATGTTGCATGCCAGGTGGAGACTGTAGCTCTTCTATGTGAGTAATGTTGCCTGCCAGGTGGGGACTGTAGCTCTTCTCTGTGAGTAATGTTGCCTGCCAGGTGGGGACTGTAGCTCTTCTCTGTGAGTAATGTTGCCTGCCAGGTGGAGACTGTAGCTCTTCTCTGTGAGTAATGTTGCCTGCCAGGTGGGGACTGTAGCTCTTCTCTGTGAGTAATGTTGCCTGCCAGGTGGGGACTGTAGCTCTTCTCGGTGAGTAATGTTGCCTGCCAGGTGGGGACTGTAGCTCTTCTCTCTGAGTAATGTTGCCTACCAGGTGCCAGGTGGGGACTGTAGCTCTTCTCTGTGAGTAATGTTGCCTGCCAGGTGGGGACTGTAGCTCTTCTCTGTGAGTAATGTTGCCTGCCAGGTGGGGACTGTAGCTCTTCTCTGTGAGTAATGTTGCCTGCCAGGTGGGGACTGTAGCTCTTCTCTGTGAGTAATGTTGCCTGCCAGGTGGAGACTGTAGCTCTTCTATGTGAGTAATGTTGCCTGCCAGGTGGGGACTGTAGCTCTTCTCTGTGAGTAATGTTGCCTGCCAGGTGGGGACTGTAGCTCTTCTCTGTGAGTAATGTTGCCTGCCAGGTGGAGACTGTAGCTCTTCTCTGTGAGTAATGTTGCCTGCCAGGTGGGGACTGTAGCTCTTCTCTGTGAGTAATGTTGCCTGCCAGGTGGGGACTGTAGCTCTTCTCGGTGAGTAATGTTGCCTGCCAGGTGGGGACTGTAGCTCTTCTCTCTGAGTAATGTTGCCTACCAGGTGCCAGGTGGGGACTGTAGCTCTTCTCTGTGAGTAATGTTGCCTGCCAGGTGGGGACTGTAGCTCTTCTCTGTGAGTAATGTTGCCTGCCAGGTGGGGACTGTAGCTCTTCTCTGTGAGTAATGTTGCCTGCCAGGTGGGGATTGTAGCTCTTCTCTGTGAGTAATGTTGCCTGCCAGGTGGAGACTGTAGCTCTTCTCTTTGAGTAATCTTGCCTGCCAGGTGGGGACTGTAGCTCTTCTCTGTGAGTAATGTTGCCTGCCAGGTGGGGACTGTAGCTCTTCTCTGTGAGTAATGTTGCCTGCCAGGTGGGGACTGTAGCTCTTCTCTGTGAGTAATGTTGCCTGCCAGGTGGAGATTGTAGCTCTACTCTGTGAGTAATGTTGCCTGCCATGTGGAGACTGTAGCTCTTCTTTGTGAGTAATGTTGCCTGCCAGGTGGGGACTGTAGCTCTTCTCTGTGAGTAATGTTGCCTGCCACGTGGGGACTGTAGCTCTTCTCTGTGAGTAATGTTGCCTGCCAGGTGGGGAATGTAGCTCTTCTCTGTGAGTAATGTTGCCTGCCAGGTGGGGAATGTAGCTCTTCTCTAGGAGTAATGTTGCCTGCCAGGTGGAGACTGTAGCTCTTCTGTGTGAGTAATGTTGCCTGCCAGGTGGGGACTGTAGCTCTTCTCTGTGAGTAATGTTGCATGCCAGGTGGAGACTGTAGCTCTTCTATGTGAGTAATGTTGCCTGCCAGGTGGGGACTGTAGCTCTTCTCTGTGAGTAATGTTGCCTGCCAGGTGGGGACTGTAGCTCTTCTCTGTGAGTAATGTTGCCTGCCAGGTGGAGACTGTAGCTCTTCTCTGTGAGTAATGTTGCCTGCCAGGTGGGGACTGTAGCTCTTCTCTGTGAGTAATGTTGCCTGCCAGGTGGGGACTGTAGCTCTTCTCTGTGAGTAATGTTGCCTGCCAGGTGGGGACTGTAGCTCTTCTCGGTGAGTAATGTTGCCTGCCAGGTGGGGACTGTAGCTCTTGTCTGTGAGTAATGTTGCCTGCCAGGTGGAGACTGTAGCTCTTGTCTGTGAGTAATGTTGCCTGCCAGGTGGGGACTGCATCTCTCCTTGCAGGCCATGCATGCCCCGTGCGATCAACAGAACAGGGTAATACTAAGATGTGGCCGTTGCTTCACCATCATTTCAGGGAAGCATGTAGTCCGTTTTTTTTTTTTGCTCGTCATCTTATGCTTTTTCTGCCTGATCTATTCTCCTTTCCACCACTCCCCTGTGTCCAATCGTCCAATAATTCAATCACCTGGCAGGAGTCCTTCCTAACGTGGCAGACATTTCCATCAGCATCTACAGCGTGCCCGCCTAGGGCGGCACGGACCCCCCCTACATCTTCCGCCTCAAGCCCAACAAGTGTGTCACCATTCCGCCGGACGTTGTTACCAGCAGCAAGTCGGCCAGCATTCTGTTCCGCGCGCCGGGGTCAAGCGTGAGGTGCACCACCTTGGTCGTCTACGACGCGCCCTTTTGCAAAGGGAACCCTCTCAGCTCTGACGTGCCCACCGGCAATGACCTTTACAAAATGTCCATTCTGTGAGTCTCAATCTCTCTCCCTCTCTTCCTCTCCTCCCTCTCTCCGTCTCTCCCTCTCCTTCCTCTCTCCCTCTCCTCCCTCTCCTCCCTCTCCTCCCTCTGCTCCCTCTCCTTCCTCTCCTCCCTCTCCCTCCTCTCCTCCGTCCCTCCCTCTCCTCCCTCTCCTCCCTCTCCTCCCTCTCCTCGCTCTCCTCCCTCTCCTCCCTCTCCTCGCTCTCCTCCCTCTCCTCCCTCTCCTCCCTCTCCTCCCTCTTCTCCCTCTCGCCCCTCTCCTCCCTCTCCCTCTCCTCCCTCTCTTCCTCTCTCTCTCCCGGTTGGTTGCTTCCTTTAGGTCTGCCCTCCAACTTCCCTCTCTCTAGTCCTCAACGTCCACTATTTTTGCCATTATTCCGCATCCTATGCATGAACTCTCAAATAATTTGCCACAAACCCTCATATTTGAAATCTTTATGTTTCTCTCATCAGGAACAATGGACTTTGGAAGCCCTTGTCTGTTCAGTGCCTTTTGTGGACTGTATGAGGATCTGCCTGGGAAGCCGCCGAGCGTTAAGATATGAAGTTTGAAGTAGTCCAAGAATATTCAAGAAGATGAGGAGCTTCTTGGATAGCCCAATGTGCCTGCCTAGCGCCAACAACTCTCAAATGCTAACGAGATTCCACAATTTGTCGAATAAAGCGGGTTCCATACTAATCGTGGTGCGCATTCGCTCCGGATGTCTCATCATCAATTCATGAGCATATGCACGACCGGTTAACAATGACGTGTGTCGAGGCTCCTGCATGTATCCAAGTGCTGCCCTAGCTAGCAGCACAGATATAACTATTCAAAGCGCGGCTAGGTCACGGCTTATGACGTGCTCGGCCAGGTTGTAGCGCGGGTTACTGTCAAACTCGAGGCTAAAATCCAAATTCGTCAGCTTTTAAGGATCGAAGTAGCCTGTCATTTTGGTCGGATTTGTTGGGAAAAGAAATTTGACTTATGCAATTCACTAGTTCGATAGTGTAAACAATACAATAGTATCGTAGTATTATTATATGTGTCAAAACTTATATGCTTACATTGACTTAGGCTATAGCTGGGTTAGCCATTAGAGGGTGCATAGTTTTTCTCGACACTTGTTTGTACCCACCTTGCTTGACCTAATCCATCATTCAGAACTATTCTAACATGGTATTAAGAACAGTTAGGTCCTTTAAGACCGTTCTTTTTTAACAACGTAGGGTTACCACTACCTCTTTCACTGCCCGTAGCGCGCACCTAGGGAGTGCCTCTTCGCTGCTCGTCGCACGCCCTTAGGGCGCGTCGTTTTTTCTGTCCGAATCGCGCACCTATCGAGCACCTCGTTCCCTGCCCCGCGCGCGCCTCGTACTAAGCCCGAATTGCGCCCAGTATGTTGCCTAGCGCGCGCCCCGTCTACTTCCATGAGCGCGCCCTGCAACCTGCCCGTAGCGCGCCCCGTCAGCTGCCCCGAGCACGCACCATCTGCAGCCCCGCGCGCGCCCTGTTAACTGCCCTGCGCGCGCACCGTCTGCTGCTCTGCCAGCGCGCCACGCGCCCTGCCCTGCCTGCGCCACGCGCCCTGCCCTGCCAGCGCGCCATGCGCCCTGCCCTACCTGCGCCACGCGCCCTGCCCTGCCCGCGCTACCGCCCTGCCCTGCCCGCGCCAGCGCCCTGCACTGCCTGCCCCAGCGCTGCCCAGCGCTGCCCTGCCCTGCCTGGCCGCCGCCAGCGCTGCCCTGCTCGTTGCCCAGCGCTGCCCTGCCCTGCCTTGCCGCCGCCAGCGCTTCCCTACATGCTGCCCAGCGATGCCCTGCCCTGCCTGACCGCCGCCAGCACTGCCCTGCACGCTGCCCAGCGCTGCCCTGCCAATCCGCACCTGCTGTCTGCCGGCCGCCGCCACTACTAGTGCCGCTACAGCCCTGCTGTCTCTGCTACAGCCCCTTCCACTGCCACTGCAGCCCCTGTTAGCGCCCTTCCCACGTCCACCTGCTGCTATTACTGTTGCCGCAGCTGTCGTAGCACCTGCCGCCACTACTGCCAGCCGCTCCCACAGCTCTTCCAGCCGTAGTCACCTCTACTACTACAGTCACCACTACTATTCCTGTCGCTGCCCCTGCTGCAAACTATGGCGACCGTTATTGCAGCCGATCTCCCGACTCGCTTCCCTGACTTTGTTCGCAGCGTTCCACACCACTTCCTCTCTTTGCGCGGCGGCAGGGGTGGGCGTTCGAAGGGTCGGGACGGTAGAGGTGGCGGTAGCGGTGGCGGTGTCGAGGGTGGAGCAGGTGGCAGTGGCGGGGGTGGACACCAGCGGCAGCCCCATCTGCAGCATACTTTCTCGCCGCAGCAGATTCGTTTGTGGGTTTCCCGGCGGGGCTCTAAGGGTGTAGAGGCTGTTAGTTTGGGTGCTTGTG
Source organism: Closterium sp. Naga37s-1 (assembly GCA_947471745.1). NCBI lineage: Eukaryota > Viridiplantae > Streptophyta > Zygnematophyceae > Desmidiales > Closteriaceae > Closterium > Closterium sp. Naga37s-1. The sequence continues at coordinate 1,243,637 of CANJKZ010000212.1, forward strand.
AGGCAGCTAGCCCAGGTGCGGTTCCTGCAGAGGCGTTGCTTACCTTCACACTCGACTCTGGCGCGTCTCGCTGCTTCTTCCGCGACTGCACCACAGTCACACCGCTTACTGCACCTGTCCTTGTCACCCTAGCCGACCTCTCCTTTGATCCTGTCATTGCACGTAGTTCCACTGTTCTTCCGTGTCCGACAGCCGCCCTGGCTCTCTCACAGGTTTCCACCTCCCCTCGTTTACTACTAACTTGGTGAGTGTCGCTCACCTCCAGGATATGATGGTCACGATCACCTTTCTTGGGGGCGAGCGTGTGGCGATCTGTATGGACTCGGCGACTGGGAACCACCTCGCCACATTCACGCGTAGGCCTGGGTCTGGTCTGTACACACTACACACTGAGTCCGCTCACGTCGCTGCGTCAGGTCAGGTAGCTGCGTCTTGCCAGTGTCGGGTACTCACGCACCCGTCTCTTCTTTGGCACCACCATCTTGGTCACCCCTCCCTGCAGCGTCTACGTCGCATGCACTCGAGTGTCCTAGTCTCTGGTCTCCCACAGTCTCTACCCCCGCTCCCACCGTCGCTTGCGCCATCGTGTCTTCCTTGTGTCGAAGGACGGCAGCGCGCTGCTCCTCACTCCTCCTCGTTCCCTCCAACCGATGGTCCTCTGCAGACCCTACACATGGACATGAGGGGCCCAGCCCCCGTCCCTGGACCGGGCCGGGAGTGCTATTTCCTGCTGGTCGTTGATGACTGCACACGCTATACCACGATGTTTCCCTTGCGGTGCAAGGGCGACGTCCATCTTGTACTAATCCCTTAGATCCGCGCTGTTCGTTGCAAACTGAGCGCTCGGTTTCGGTCTGACCTACCGGTCCTACGTCTGCATTCTGACCATGGAGGTGAGTTTTCCTCCGGTCTACTTGAGGACTTTTGTCGTGAGGAGGGCATCACCCAGTCGTTCACGCTTCCGGCCTCTCCACAGCAGAATAAGATCGCTGAGCGCCGCATTGGCTTGGTCATGGAGGTTGCTCGCACCTCCATGATCCATGCGGCTGCTCCCCATTTTCTGTGGCCGTTTGCGGTCCGATACGCCGCACATCAGCTCAACCTCTGGCCCCGTGTCTCCGAGCCAGGGACCTCGCCTACACTGTGTAGGATGGGGAAAGTTGGCGATGCGTCAGCGTTTCGGATCTGGGGTTCGATGTCCCTTGTCCGCAATACTACCGCGGACAAGTTCTCTTCTCACACTATTCGCTGCGTTTTCCTTGGCTTTCCCACCGACGCGCCTGGCTGGCAGTTTTATCACCCAGCCACACGTCGTGTCCTATCCTCCTAGAACACCACCTTTGACGAGTTGGTCCCCTACTACCGTCTCCACCCCCACGTGTCTTCTCCTGTCCCCCCGCCGCCCCTCTTCCTGGTTCCAGGTTACCCCTCGGTAGACCCCCACCCCCCTCGCGTCCTGCTCCCTCAGGTGTGTCTCAGGTCACACCACCCCCCTTGACTGAGCCTTTGGAGGTCTCCTCTTGCCCGGCTGAGGGGGGTGACCCTGCTGCTGATGACACTGCGGCCTCCCGCCGCTCCCTGCGCTTGGAGACTCCTCCAGGCTTTCCGCCTCGACCGTCTTCGCCGCCTCTGCAGCCTGTCACTGTGGACTCAAGTGCTACTGGAGGTGGTGGCGCTGGAGGTGTGGGCTCTGAGAGCGCTAACGCTGGAGGTGCTGAGTCTGGGGGTGCTGAGCCTAGGGGTGTTGAGCTTGGGGGTGCTGAGTCTGGGGGTGCTGAGTTTGGGGGTGCTGAGCCTGGGGTTGCTGAGTCTGGGGGTGCTGAGCCTGGGGGTGTTGCTTCTGGTGGTAGACAACGCTGCCGTCGCGTCCGCAGGAGACTCTCTCGCCGCAGCAGCTGCGTGAGTGGGTAGTAGGACGCCGTGCTGACACTGGAGGTACTCGGGGGTGCTGAGCTTGGTAGTGCTGACTCTAGGGGTGCTGAGCGTGGGGGTGGACAGCCGCTGCCGTTGCGTCCGCAGGAGACTCTCTCGCCGCAGCAGCTGCAGGGGGTGGGTAGTCAGGCATCGTGCTGACTATGCAGGTGCTGGTTCTGAGGGTGCTGAGCGTGAGGGTGCTGCCACTGGAGGTACTGGAGCCGGAGGTGCTGAGGCTGCTGGTGCTGGAGGTACAGGAGCTGGAGGTATAGGAGCTAGAGGTGCTGAAGTTTCTGGTACTAGAGGTGCTGGAGCTGGAGGTACTGTCACTGGTGGTGCCGGACGTACTAGGGCTGGGAGTACTGGAGGTTTTGGTGCTGGAGGTGCTGCGAAGCCAGTGCAGCGGCGACCGTTCTTCTGGCCTCAGTCGCACTCGTCACTGCCACCACCTGGCTCGGCGCTTCGCCAAGTTCTTAATCTTCCGTCGTCCACTGGCCTTACTCCTCCCCTACTCTGTCCTCTGCCAGACGAGTCACAGCCACAGTTAGAGCCTCACTCTCCACTGAGCAGACAGACTCCCTGATAGAGCGTCGTGAGCCTGCGTCCCGTCCTGCCTCCTTTGTTCGCACTGTTCGTCGGACTAGTCGTCCTCGTTCTCCAACTGTTCCCGGCACACACACTATGGTACTTCGTCCTTCCTCTGTTCCACAGCGTGTTGCCCTGCCGTCTCCTCTAGCGTCCTCTCTTCCCCACGTTCCTGACCCTGAGTCTGACGTTGTTCGTGCTGCTAGTCCTATTGTCACACGTGTTCTAGCCACACTTGTCACTGACCCTACTTTTGAGTCTGTTGCTGCGTTTGCCTTAGTTACTGAGCTCGTTGACTTTGCTGCTGCGTGTCGTCTCGACTACGTTGCTAGTCTTGTTACTGAGTCTGAGTCTGACTATCCTCCGCATGTCGGAGGTGAGTGTGCCCTAGGCACGGACGTCCTTGAGGACAGGCAGTTTGAGCTCGAGTGCCTTACGGCTGCTGTACCTCATCTCGCTGCCATGCTGCTTGCCCCTGAGGGAGACCCGGATGCACTAGACATCTCGACCCCGCGCTCTTACGTAGAGGCGATCACTGGTCCTTACTCCTCTCAGTCACAGACAGCCATGGACGCAGAGATGGCATCCTGGAAGTCCACAGGCACCTACGTCGACGTAGTTCCCTCTCCTGGGGCGAACATAGTCGATGGCATGTGGATTTTCAGGGTGAAGCGGCCGCCGGGTTCTCCGCCTGTCTTCAAAGCGCGTTACGTTGCACGAGGTTTCAGTCAGAGACAGGGATTTGAATTCTTCCAGACCTTCTCCTCCACCCCGAAGATGACCACTCTTCGGGTGTTACTGCACGTTGCAGCACAGCGTGACTATGAGCTCCACTCGCTTGACTTCTCCATAGCCTTCCTGCAGGGCAGCCTTCATGAGGAGATCTGGCTGCGCCGACCACCTGGCTTCACTGGGTCATTTCCCGAGGGTACCCGGTGGAGCCTTCGGCGGCCAGTGTACGGTCTTCGCTAGGCGCCCCGGGTGTGGCACGACACACTGAGGACTACACTTGCGGCTCTTGGGTTTGCTCCTTCGACTGCTGACCCGTCACTGTTTCTACGCCCCGACCCTTCTCTGCCGCCGTTCTACATCCTCGTGTACGTCGACGACTTGGTTTTTGCTACTGCTGATACTGAGGCACTGGCCCTTGTGAAGGCGGCGCTGTAGAGGAGACACACTTGCACTGACTTGGGTGAGCTGCGCAACTATCTTGGCTTGCAGATCACCCGAGACAGAGTACGGCGCACCATCACTATGACTCAGTCACACATGGTGCATCAGGTCCTTCAGCGCTTCAGCTTCGAGTTCTCGCCACAGTCCACTCCTCTGCCTACGGGCCACTCGATCCTAGCTCCACCTTCAGACGAGTCCATAGAGCCAAGTGTTTAGTATCCTGAGCTTGGAGGCTGCCTCATGTACCTGATGACGAGCACTCAACCTGACCTCGCATACCCTGTCAGTATCCTTGCGCGGTACGTTGCACCCGGAGACACCGACCAGAGCACTGGCGGGCTGCTAAGAGGGTGTTGCGTTACTTGTGCAGTACATCGGGCATGGGGCTCGTGCTTGGAGGACGGGGTTCAGTGGTACTCACAGGACACTTCGACGCTTCTTGGGCCAACGACCAGGCGACTGAGGGGTCGTCCCAGAGTTACTCTTTCAGTCTCGGCTCTGCAACTGTCTCATGAAGGTCCACTCGTTCGTCTTCTGTGCTTGGTTCCAGTTGTGAGGTTGGGATCTACGCTGGGGACATGGCTGCATAGGAGTTACGCTGGCTGACCTACCTGCTGACCGACTTGGGTGAACGGCCCGGTTCTCCTCCAGTTCTGTACGTCGACAACAAGCCATGATTTCTTTGTGTCAGGATCAGAGACAGGAGCACAGAACGAAGCACATTGCTCTTTGTTACTTTCTTGCTCGGGAGCTGCAGCAGCGTGGTCAGCTACGCCTTGCTTACGTGGCCTCTCGGGCCAACACTGCTGATGTCTTCACCAAGGCCCTTGGGTCTGGTGATTATCAGTGTTTTTGCACTGATCTAGGCCTTGTGCCTACTCAGCCTCACCTGCTTGTTGCTTGAATTGTCTTGTACTGTGATCTATATATATACCTGCATGCTTGCTCTTGCTAGGTTGTGATCACTGTATTGCTTCTGCTTTTATGACCCTGCATGTGAACTGGCCTTGTTGCCGCTTGCTTTTGCTCAGACTGCGTGGTGATCTTGAGATCAACCCTGAGCTTTGCTTTGCTTTGTTCTCTTGCTTGACTGGTCTTGTGACAGTCCGTTGTGTTTGCTATCCCCCGCTTTGCCTATGGGGGTGTGTCAAATTGCATTGTATGTATCTATGATGTAGTGGGGAATACTCTAAGGGGTACAACACTTTAGGTCAACCCTAGTACTTGTACTCATCTTGCATCCTAGTCAACATTTCCTACGTACTATTTCTGACAACAACAAGTGTTTCAAGCCATGTCAGCGTTCGTGGCATCATCACCAAAAGTATCGCAAGCGCCACAAGCATCATCATCAATAAGCATGGGAACGGCACCTATGAGTGTCGACGGAACATCATACGTACGAGAACAACCAATTTCTTACTGTGCCCCGCCTCTACAGCAGTTGCAGTCCACCTATGCGTTTGTACCTCGAAGTGCACCTGCCCAACAACCAAAACAACAACAGGATGGGGATGGGTTCAGAGTGAGAGATGCAACAAACTATCAAGCGCATATGTTAAACATCATGAAGTTTCAAACTTCAAGACCCTTTAACGGAAATGACTTATTCTCCTGGAGTTTTGAGTTTGAACTCATGATGGAAACAGAGCAGTTTTCGGAATACTTCACCGGAGAGATACAATTCCCAGTCAACGGCACACCGGGTGAACAGCGCGGTTTCGCTTTTCGATTGATGATGGCGTTTACGATTCTTCTACGTAACCTACCACTCACTGAACAGCAAGGCATCAGATCATACATGAAATTTGCAAACACTGTAGAGTTAGCATGACAACATTTGAAGTGGCTATATCAAGCAACAAACCGTGTAACACAGAGCAGACTCATGTCGCAGTTAAACAACGTACAGATGAAGGCAGGAGAGCATGCGGTGCAGTACATCAACAGATGCAGAGAGCTACGTGACCAGTTTAATCGAAGCGGTGGGAACTTCTATAGACCATGTTTGTGACAGTTGTCATTCGGGCTTGGACCTCAGTGGCGTAAAACGCGCTCTCTTTTTCATACTCAAGGGAATGTTTCGGTGATGCACCTCTGCGCAACCTTTCTTGCTGAACAGCAGGATATGGTCCTGTACGTCAGCAAAGGCAACAAAAAGGCCAATCGGTTTGCCTTTATAACACGCAGTCAAGTTGAGATGTCGAAGCAGCAACAACAGAAGCAACGACAACAGCAGCCGCGACAGCAGCAGCAATAGCAGTACTACGTACCTCCTTTTTGTCACAACTGTAAAACTTCTGGACACTCTTATGATCATTGTCCTCAGCGTCAGCCAATCAACACCTCAACGTCCTGCCGCTGCTCCTTAATAGGTTGCAGTCGCTAGTATGTCAGATGCACAGAGTAAACCACAGACTTCGTCAGCACCAGCAAAAGGGCGAAACGTGCAGGCTTAGATGACTCGCACTGACTCATGTGTACCAAGCTCACCTCCAACCTTTGCACCGGATGAAGTTCCGGAAGCAACTCCAACTTTTCATGTCAACCCACAGTACGCCAGCGTCGTAGCTACCGCCGCCGAATACGGTCCCCGGTGTTTGGTTTCCTGACAGTTGCTGTGCACAACACATGTGCACGACCGGAGTTAACAACGGGTTTTACGTGAAACATGAAACGCAACTACATCAGGAAGTTACAGTGATAGTCACTAACAATCAGACTCCACGTACCCGACGCCAAGGCACAGTTCTTCTTCAGTCGCCAAAAACAAACACAGTCATACAGCTCTCCAACATTCTCATCGCACCTGGCCTCGGCTACAATCTTCTTAGCTTCCGACAACTGATGGGACGCGGAGTACACCTGGATTGCGACAGCAGCAACAGAGAGATAAAGATAAATTATAGAAAGGGAGGCTCCTACGTCGCAAGAGCAGTACAGCAAGACGGAGTGTTCGTACTTAACGTGGAATGAGATGTTACTTCAGCAGATCAGCAGACAGCGACCGGATCCTTGCCTTTGGTTCTTGGACAGACTGTCATCCGAAGGAACTCAATTCCGAACCGGATCATCTCGGATTTCACCATGAAAATATTACAGCGATCGCATCCAAAGCAGGCACACCTAGGACATCACGAGCAGCAGCAGAGTGTATAAGTACCAGTGGGGAAGCAGAACCGACACATCATCCATCTTTACCTTCAACTTCATCATACTCAACTGGTCCTCTTGTCATCGACACTTCTGCTACTCGACGCATTACGATCAACGACAAGTCACACCGGAGTCCAGCAAACTTCGCCGCCTTCTACGCCAACTCCGAATTATATCGTTGATTTGCAGGACATGCAGCTTCATAGTACATTTGGCACAAGAGGTTAGGACATCCGAGAAGATCTACAACTTACGACACGATTCGAGCAGGGGTTCTTGACAAATATGCTCTTCTTTATGGAAAGGCGTTGCGCCAAACTTGCTATATCTGCACAATGTGTACTGAAGCTAATCTTCCTTGACAACCATTTCCGTCTCATCACAACCTGGGTGTTCATGCATACAAGTCACTGGTAAAGGTTTACAATGATATGGTGATGCCAGAGCAAGAAGGGCGAATAGATTTAAACTACGTTATTACCCTCATCGACGCTGCTACACGTTACGTGTGGCACGCGCTTATCCTATCGCGCGATCTTGCTTACGAAGAATTCATGGCGTGGCTACCTGCAGCAGAATGGGAGAGCGATCTGAAGGTGAAGAGTTGTCAGACTGATGGTGATCTTGAGTACCTCTCACATCGCTTCAGGGACTACCTCGCTGAAAGGGGAATCAAGAAGTTGGAGTCGCTTCCTTACCAGCATCAACAGCAAGGCGTGGCAGAACGGATAAACAGGACCATGCGCAAGCTACTCATGGAGGCACGCCTGCCAGCAGGGTAGTGGCCGTTTGAAATGGACCATGCCATGCTGCTCCACGATCTTCTGTCTTCCTTGTCCCTGCAAAACAAATCCTCACCGCACAAAGAGTGGACAGGGAAGCTGGGCAGCACAAAAATGTTACGTGTCTTTGGTTGTATGGTGCACTACCGGCCTCCGAATACACATGCAGGACGATTTTCACAAAGGGCACGATGGGGAATACACGTCGGCATCAAGAAGCAGTATGCAGCACGGAAACTTTGGGACGTCAAAACACGTGTTACTGTTCTAGCACGTGACGTACTCTTCTACGAGAGATTACTTACAACACTTGGCAGAGGCAACATGCCAATCACGAAGATTTGACTGCTGGATTTTCTGGTATACAAACCTTTACTACAGAAGCTGACGAAACTGATGCAGTGGAGGAAGCTGTCTCGGATGCATTAGCAGCTCCCGGTGCCGCCCCTTACTGCTCAGTTCCGATCGAAATTGATGAGGAAGATCCTCACAACGATGTCAACATCAAGGTTTATTACGAGTACGCCGATAACGGAACGACTACACCGCTTCCCGGTGCTTCAAACCAAAGCGAACGGTTGGGTCCTGGTTTCAACTTCGATCCTGAAGCTGGTGACGAAGCTGCTACTAACGAGACCGAGGAACAAACTCGTTACCAACAGATCGGTTTACAGATACTGGGACTCGCTGTAGCTGTTCAACCACCTCTTTCTACCGAACCGGAAACCTTTGATCAAGCGCTAAAAGAACCTCACAGAGAAAAATGGCGTGAAGCCATGGATAAGGAGCTGAAGGCGCTACACAATAACAACACCTGGGATTTAATCCCCATCTCGACAGTTCCAGGAAAGAATGTTCTCTCTGGGAAGTGGGTCTTCCGCATTTCAAAGCTCGCTGGGTCGTTCGCGAGTTTGATCAAAAGCAATGTGTGGACTACGGCGCGACTTTCGCTCCTGTTAGTTGGCATACTTCGCTTCCAATTCTACTTGCCTTCGCCTGATCGATGTTTTAGCGGCGTTCATTTACGCCCTCGTCGATGCACTCATTCTCGTCGAGCAGCCTCACGGATACGCTACCGATCCTTCCATGGTCTGCCGCCTAAATAATTTTCTCTACAGGATTAAACAGGCGCCGCTTCTCTGGCAACAGCATCTCCATAAGCGACTCATTCGTATCGGTTTTTGTCAAATGCCACATGATCATGGCATGTATCGTCTGGACCGCGAAGCTGCATTCGTGCTTCTCGTGGTCTACGTCGATGACTTGCTCTACATCAGCAGCACTCCTAACATCATCTCTTACTTTAAAGGGGAGCTGAAAACTGAAATGAAGATTACGATTTCGACCAACGCTACTTAGTATCTCGGCCTAAACATCACCGAGACATCAACTGCTATTCGTCTCTCCACCGACAAATACGCCGAGAAGCTGCTAAAGCGCTTTCCACTACCGATGACCACCTTTACAACTCCGTTCCGTTCTACTAAAGTAGCTGAATCTGAGCCTCTTTCATCAGCTGGTGTTATTTGCTATCAGCAACTCCTCGGTAGTCATCTATTCGCAGCTGTGACCTGTCGTCCGAATTTGGCCTATTCGGCTAGCAAGCTCGCTCAATTTCTTTAGCGACCTGAAAGGGAGAACCTACGGGAGCTGGAAGCAGCAGTTTTTTTCCTTCATATCTACGTCTACTATCAAACTCACGTATCATAAGTCGCCGAAGTCACCAATCTCTCTTCTTGGCCATGTAGACGCGGATCATGCGGGTGATACTGCAAACAGACGCTCACGTACGGGCTATATTTTCCGTCTTGAGCCCGTTGGTACAATTGCGTGGCAGTCGTGCAAGCAGGAGCCGCTTGCACTCTCATCAGCTGAGGCAGAGTTTATTGCTGCCTATACTGCTAAAAAGGACGGTCTTTACCTTCGGGATCTGCTTAGCGAAGCAAAATTTCTGGACTTATTACAGTTTCAGCTCTTCTGCGACAACCAGTCTGCAATCTGCATTGAAAACAAATGTGGGTGTGCCAATCGAACCTAGCATGTCTCGCTTCGTTATATTTTTGTCTAGGACAAAATCGAACAAGGCAATTTACAGCTCGGTTACTGTCCTACGAGTGAAATGGCCGCGGACTTCTTGGCTAAGAGCCCGCCGTGACCGAAATTCCAGTACGGCATGAAGATGACTGGACTCGGCCACAGCACCGACAACACCGAACTCCTGAATTGAAGGAGAGTGTTGGGAAAAAAAAAATTGACTTCTGCAATTCAGTTGTTCGATAGTGTAAACACTATAGTAGTATCGTAGTATTATTATATGCACATGTTACTGTAGCAGTTGTCTCTTCACGTGAGTTACAAGTAGTAGTGCGAACATTCGCGCAACTGTTCACGTGACACTGGAATATACCGGTTCATAGACTCGATACACATCCCGCTTAGTGAACAGGTACATTACTGAGAAGCTGCTTTCCTAGACTATAAAGACGTGGTGCAGATCGGGGCGATCTGTGGCTGATTGCATCAATCTGATGCAATCCACCATTTCCGAGAAGCCCCAGGGGCATTTTGAGGCAATCGGGGGCAATCTCTCGATTGCGATCGAGAACCCGATCAATTGCGATCGATTGCCTCGATCTGACGCAATCAATTGCGATCAATTGAAATCGATACATTGCCTCAGATCGCAGCTCCTAGCAACACTCGCGATCAGTAACCCATTCTGTCGAAGTTCCGCGTCTATTCGCAGCAGCATCTGATATCGCCACATCATAATTGAGGCATGGGGCAATCGGGCGGCATGTGTAATTGGGCGACACCAATTTTCGTTGGGTCTCGCCAACTTTGTGTGGAAATGACGTGTCTCTAGCCAAGAAACCCCCGCTGCTGATTGTGACAGACTTCCACGAAAATCCTTTGCTAGATCGCGCGGCGCGGGACGCGAGCAATAGATTGCCTTAGATTGAGGCAATCCCACCCAATCTGATCCAACCCGACCCGATCGGCGATCGAAGGCGATCGATTGCCCCAATCTGCACCACGTCCTAACTCTCTCGTACTTTTCTTTTATTTTCAATTCTTGTTTCACATTTGACTAGCACAGTACTTTAAGTATTGCGTTGCATCACATGAGGCATCACCATTTTGCTTTATATGTTCTTTAGGCTATAGTGGGGTAGACTAGACTGAGTACAATCCATTAGGGTTAGCACTACTTGTACCTGTCATTCATGTAAGTGCACTCATTCTTGCCTCATAAATCTGACCTGGTATTCATAGCAGGTCCCTGCGTAGGACCGCTCCGTTAGGGCCCACCGCTAGTTTCATTCTGCCCACTTGCTTCCTACTCTGCCCAAAATTTGATCGTTACTGCCCTGCCCTACCAGCGTCCCGCGCGCTCTGCCCTGCCCTGCGCGCGATCGGTAGCTGCCTTGCGCTGGACCCGCACCCTGCCTCGCACGCGCCCTGCTCGCGCCGCCTGCACGTGCGCTGCATGAGCCCTGCGCGCGCACGGCCTCCACGCTGCCTGCGCTGCCCGCGCGCTGCCTATACTATCCGTACTCTGCTTTTATTGCTCGCGCCCTGCCCGCGAGCTGCTTGCTCTGCCCGCGCGCTGCCCGCATACTGCCTGCGCCACCCACGCGCTGCAAGCGCGCTTCCCCTGCTCCCCGTGCGCTGCCCGCGCTCTGCCCGCACAGCCCGCACACTGCCCTGCGCCACCTGCGCGCGCCCTGCCCGCGCTGCAGCTGCTGTTGCCACCCGCGCCGTGCCGCCCTGCCCTACCCGAATCGCACCGCCCTGCCCGAGCCGTGCCGCCCTGCCGAGCCGCGCCGCCCAGCCGAGCCGCCCTGCCGAGCCGCCCAGCTGAGCTGCCTTTGCTGCCACTGCCTACTACTGCTGCTACTGCTGCTACTACTTCTTCTGCTACTGCTGCTACTGCTTACGATGGCTACCTTTACTGTCCTTACCTTTGACGCGGAGGGGCGCCCGATAAAGTTTGACACATAGCTAGAGGATCTCTAGCTGTACCTACACAGCGAAGCTTGGAATAATGTCTCACTGTTCGAGCATACATCCGGGTCCCTTCCCGCCCCAGATGAGTCATCTGACCGTATAGCTCGTTCGCAGTGGCTCACGCGCGATGCTACCGCCCGCCTTGCTGTCCGCAACCACCTCGCGCTAGATGAGCGAGCCCATTTTGGCCAGCTTAAGACGGCCAAGGAACTCTATAACGCCGTAGTCATTTGCTGCCCCTCCCCCTCTACTGCTGCCCTAGGCCGTCTCATGATGCCGTAGCTCTTTCCTGAGCTGTCGGAATTCCACATCGTCACTGATCTCATGACCCACCTTCGCCCTCATGACACTCGCTACCGCGTCGCTCTCAAGCCGGCCTTTCTCACTGCGAACCCGCCCCCAATGTACATCACTCTTTACTTCCTTGTCACTCTCCTCCCCGACTCCCTCCGCGTCGTGAGGGATCACTTTCTCGCCCTTGACCCCACTGAGATCACCCTTGCCTCGCTAGAGAAGCATCTCCCCGAGGCTGAGACCAGTGTCGTTGCTGTCGCTGCCTCTAGTGGCACTCCTCGCTCCCCCTTCTTTGAGGGGTGCGCTCCCTCCCTTCTCGCGCCCTCTGTAGCCTCTGCTGCTGCTGTTGACTTCCTTCGTGCTGAGGAGGTCGGTGCTGCGTCTGCTCCTAGTGGGAGGCGCCGCAGTGGCAAGGGCAAGGGGGGTAAGGGTGGTGGTGGTGGCGGCGGTGGAGGATATGGTAGCAGCGATGGAGGTGGCGGGGGTGGTGGAGGCGGTGGGGTGAGCGGAGGGGGCTCGGGTGGCGGTAGGGGTGGAGCTGGTAAGGGTGGAGGCTCTGGGGCGGAGACTAGGGGTCCAGCTCGTGGCGGCGGAGGCTCTGGGGGTGGATAGCATCAGCTGCCACGCCAGCAGGAGCCACTCACGCCCCAGCAGCTTCTTGAGTGGGTTGTTCAGCGTGGCTCCTCTGGGAGTAGTGGTCGTTGCCCGTACGTCAAGCACACGGGTCCCCGGGTTGGTGACCCCTGCGGGAAGATTGGGCACACTAAGTATCGCTGTTTCTTCCATCTTGAGATTCCCAAGGATTGCTAGCGAAGGGGGTGGATGTGTTTGCTCTTGACATTGACAAGATCAATGCTGGCCTATATGCCATGTATGCTGGTTCGGCTAGTGTTGAGGGTGACTATTACTCGTGTGTGCCTCGCGCTACTAGTGTAGAGGCTGCTGCTCTAGGTGCTTGTGAGTCTGCAGCCACATGTGCTGCTCCTGCTGAGGCCTTGCATACCTTCACACTTGACTCTGGAGCGTCTCGCTGCTTCTTCCGCGATTGCACCACAGTCACACGGCTCACAGCACCTGTCCCGGTTACGCTAGATGACCCCTCTATGGGCCCAGGCATTGCACGTGCCTCCATTGTTCTCCCGTGTCCTGCAGCCCCTGTTAGCTCACTTGCGGGTCTCCACCTCCCCTGGTTCACTAGGAACTTGGTGAGTAACGCTGTCCTCCACGACTAGTTGGTCACCACCACTACTCCTGGGGGTGAGCTTGTGGCGATCTGCATGTACTCACGCACTGGCGAGCACCTCGCGATGTTCACACGGAGACTTGGGTCTGGCCTGTACACACTAACCACTAAGTCTGCACATGTGGCTGCGTCAGGTCAGGTGGCTGCGTTAGGTTAGTTGGCTGCGTCTTGTTCGTATCGCCTTCTCATGCACCCGTCCCTCCTCTGGCACCAACGTCTTGGTCACCCTCCCTACCACATTTGCGTGGCATGCACTCTCGTCTCCTTGTCTCTGGCCTCCCCAGGTCCCTGCCCCCCGTCCCGCGCTAGCGTAAAGTCAAGTAGCGATAAGTGAAATGCCACCGTTGTAAGCAACGGTAACCAGGACCCAGTACTTAGGGTAGAGGCAAGCAATAGAAGAGTTGCTTGCGTGTTTGTTTTCACACGAGGATTGATTCAAACCCATTAGTGGAGGGTAACAATACCCAGTGGAGCCAACCCTCGCAAGCCACCTCGGTGGCCATAACCCACACTGCTAGAGTCAGCCGAGCTAGATCTGTGCTGAGCCAGTCATAGGAACGACTGGCTTCAGACATTATAGTATATGGGGCTGCAGAGTACAGGGACAAGGGTAAGAGAGAGCTGAGGGCACTAAGAGAGGGACACTGAGAAGAAGGGAGAGGGCACAGGAGTAGCGCAACTGGGGGAGATAGGAGAGCAAGGAGGAAGAGAAGATTTCGACATTGCTGAGCGTCACATTGGCTTGATCATGGAGGTTGCTCGCACCTCCATGATCCATGCGGCTGCTCCCCATTTTCTGTGGCCATTTGCGGTCCGATACGCCGCGCATCAGCTCAACCTCTGGCACCGTGTCACTGTGCAAGAGACCTTGCCTACACTGCGTTGGACGGGGGGGGCTGGCAATGCGTCGGCGTTTCGAGTCTGGGGCTCGCTTGCCCTTGTCCACGATCTTATTGCGGGCAAGCTCTCTCCTTGCACTCTCTCATGCATCTTCTTTGGCTTTCCCACCGACGTCCCGCCCTGGCAGTTTTACCACCCTACCTCGCACCGCGTCCTGTCGTCCTAGGACGTCACCTTTGACAAGTCGGTCTGCTTCTACCGTCTCCACCCCCACTCGTCTTCTCCTGTCCCCCCGCCGCCCCTCTTCCTGGTTCCAGGTTCCCCCCCGGTAGACCCCCTCCCCCGACGGAGTCCTGCTCCCTCAGGTTTGTCTCAGGTCGACCCACCCCCCTTGGTTGAGCCTTTGGGGGTCTCCTCTGACACCTCTGGCCCAGCTGAGGGGGGTGACACTGTTGCTGACCACACAGCGGCCACACGCTGCTCCCCGCGTTTGGAGACCCCTCTAGGTTTTCTGCCTCGGCCGTCTTAGCCACCTCTGCAGCGCTGTGGAACTCAGTGCTGCTGGGGGTGGTGACACTAGAGGTGCGGACTCTGGGGGTGCTGGTCCTGGGGGTGCTGACTTTGGAGGTGCTGGTTCTTGGGGTGATGAGTCTGGGGGTGCTGCTTCTGGGGGTGCTACGAGTCCTAGTGGTGGTGGAGTCGTGGGTGCTCCTGCTGGAGGTTCTGGTGTTGGACAGCAGCGAAAGTCTCGTCGACAGTAGACTCTCTCGCCGTAGCAGCTTTGCGAGTGGGTTATTCGGCGAGGTCGCTCTGGTTGGGGTACTGGTGCTTGAGGTGCTGGAGGTACTGGAGCTGCTGGTGCCGGAGGTGCTGGAGCAAGAGGTGCTGGAGATATTGGAGGTGCTGGAGCTGGAGGTGTTGGAGGTACTGGACCTGCTGGTGCTGGAGGTGCTGGAGCTGGGGGTATTGGAGGTGCTGAAGCTGGAGGTGTTGGAGGTACTAGAGCTGCTGGTGCTGCTGGTGCTGGTGCTGGAGACACTGGAGCTGGAGGCTCTGGTACCGCGGCGAACGTTCTTCTTCCCGCAGCCGCAGTCGTCACTTCCACCACCTGACTCTGCGCTTCACCAGGTTCTTACTCTTCCGTCTTCCACTGGCCTTACTCCACCTCTTCTGTGTACTCCGCCTGATCAATCATAGCCGCCGTTACTGCCTCACTCCCCTCTCCCTCCTCCTTCACCTTACACTGAGCAGAGAGACTCCGACAGAGAGCGTCGTGGGCCTGTGCCTCGTCCTGCCTCGCCTGTTCCATAATCGTGGTCGTCGTGTTCGTCCTCCACCAGTCCCTGGCACACACACTATGGAACTTCGTCCTTCCTCTGTTCTACAGCGTGTCTTGAGTCTGAGTCTGCTGTCCCTAGCACACATACCATGACATTCTCGACTCGCGAGTCTTGAGTCTGAATCTGACTTCCCTGCGTCCGTTGGGGGTGAGCTTGCCCTTGGAAGTGACTTCCTTGAGGACAGGCCGTTTGAGCTCGAGGGCCTCGCGGCTACTGTACCTCATCTCGCTTCCGTGCTGCTTTGCCTTGAGGGAGACCCAGATGCACTAGACATTCCGACCCCGCGCTCTTATGCAGAGGCGATCACGCGTGAGTTCTTCTCTTAGTGGCAGACAGCCATGGATGCAGAGATGGCTTCCTGGAAGTCCAGATGCACCTACGTCGCCTCAGTTCCCCCTCCTGGTGCAAACATAGTCGATGGCATGTGGATTTTTAGAGTGATGCGGCCGCCGGGTTCTCCGCCTGCCTTCAAGGCGCGTTACGTTGCACGAGGCTCAGACAGCGACAGGGGTTCAACTTCTTCCAGACCTTCTCCCCCACCCCAAAGATGACCACTCTTCGGGTGTTACTGCACGTTGCAGCACAGTGTGACTACGAGCTCCACTCACTTGACTTCAGCACAACAATCTTGCAGGGAAGCCTTCATTAGGAGATCTGGCTGCGCCGCCCACCTGGCTTCACTGGGTCATTTCATAAGGGTACCCAGTGGAGCCTTCGGCGGCTAGTCACACTGTGCTGCGCTGGTCACTGCTTCAAATGACCTGATTCAAATTGGATCTGGAGCGTCCTAATGTCGTCTACAATAGGCATTTTAGATCACACGATTTTATCAAGTATTGACGATGCAATATTAGTTTGAACGAGTGGCACTATGGCAGCTTCTAAAGTCTTTGAACACAAATTAGGAACAGTTACGAGTTGGGAATGACTCCCAGCCTCTATGTTATGAACTTACAGAGTGCGCAGAATAACAAATAACGAGAATGATTGATTACTAAATCACGATACAATGAGAATGGCACGACCAAATAGGGGAAAAGCTAGCTAGGCGGGGAGGCCGAGAAAAGATGGCTCGGTGATGTTGCGATTGGAGCGGGGGCCGACTCGAGAGTGGTTCAGTTCTACGAATTAGGCCGAACAGGCTCGTCGCGTGACCCTCGGGATGGCCTCGCTAACGAGTGCCTCAGTAAGGATTTGTAAATCCTTACACTCTACAAACCCCAAGAGCCGAGGTACACTGATGTGGAACAGTGCCACACTGTCCCCAACCACGCAGGGTCTCGAAAATACCCTCCACAAGGCCGTACACCAAGAGAAATGTTACACAACACAAAGCAATGTAACTATTCTCACTATATTTAAGTTTACCCTTTTGGCGAGCTTCGAAATCACTTGAGTCTTGAAACCAAGGCTCTGGTTCTTCACCATAAACTCATCCTTGAGTTCTTGATGGGTCTGCTGCACACACCTGCGACACGCCGAACGTTCCGCACACGACAAAATAGAAAACCGCATACGACACGAGAATAGCGATAACTTGCTATTGACTCGACACACACATTCGAGATCATGAATCACCATCCACACACTATTATAAGCATGAAATATATATTATCTCATGGTCTCATACCATCCCATGCACACACGCATGCACGCACACGGACAACAAGCAGAGTGCAAACTGTAGGGTTGCACCAACAAACCCCCCCTCGGATTGTTGGCCTTAGGATCTGCTCCTCTCAGTTCAGAGCCATCCCAGCCAGCTTGCAACACTTCCAATGCTGCTGCTACACCAGCCGTTTGGTCATTATGTCACCTGGCTACGTCGTCGTCTTCACGTAGTGCAATTCAACTTAACCCGCGGCCACCATGCTCCTCGTCCAATGCCATTTCACCCTCATGTGCTTGGTGACGCAGTGCAATACGGGGTTCTTAGCTAATGCAATGGCACCCTGGCTGTCACAATAGAGTGGGGTAGGTCCTTGCTGCTCCTCCCCCAATTCAGCCAACAAACGCCGCTGCCATACAATCTCCCGTACGGCACGGAAGAGTGCCATGTACTCGGACTCCACCGTGCTCAATGCTTGGTCCACCTGCTTCTTGCTTTCTCACAGGTTTTGCAGAAATGGATATGGTCCCAGTCCTATGCGACGTACGACGGGGCCGACCACAAGGTCTCCCTCATGGGCCACCAGGGTTCGCACCCTCTGCATACAGGATTTTGGCTTGGCCAGGTTTTGACATATGATTGTAATCTGCTAGCACTGACCAGGGCTGTCTTGAGTGTGCTTCCCGAGCTCCGAGTAGATTGTGGAAAGGGCGTGGGAACACTACTAAGACTGCTGAATTCGACACATCGTAGACACCCTCTGCCCGCAACCGAATCTTGCCCAGCCGATGGAGGCCTGAGGTTCGTGCTTGTTGAGATTCTTTTCTCCGCCATCTTTCTCATTTACATTGAATTTGAATCGAAACCATTTTTTCAGCCCTGTTTAGTAACTTTCCTTCTTTCCCTTCCTCCTTGTTATAAGAAATGGAGCTGCTTCCTGATCCACCGCTTAGTGTGGGCGAAGCTGTGTGGGCAAAGCTGGATGAGTACAGCCCATGGCCGTGCAAGGTTGTCTTATTCAAGGAGCCTCACGTGGAAGTGCTACGGTTAGCCCTGGAGAATGGGGAAGGGAAGTGCAAGAGTGGAGATAATGGGGTGGAGATTGGTGGGTGGGAGAGGGGAGAGTGGAGAAGGGGGAATTGGGGAGAAGGGATGTGGGAGAGGGGGTTGGGAGAAGGTGGGGTGAAAGAGGAGCGTCCTCTCACTTCACGCCCCGCGTCGTGCCCAGATCCAGCCCGGCCCATTCTCGACCACCCGGTATGGAGCAGGCGGGACGTGGGGCCACGGGAGGAGCGGAGGGCAGCGGGATGGGGATTGTAATGACATGGGAGCGGGAGCTGCGAGGGAGGGGATGAGAGGGGTGCTCAGTGAGGGGGAATATGATAGGGGGTCGGGCAGCAGGAGAGGGAGGGGGGGTGGCGGGAGAGGGAAGGCTGTAGGTGGTGGGTTGGTTGGAGAGGGGGATGGGATAGCCGGGCTGGGTTAAGGTGGTTGGGGAGGGCGATAGGGAAGGAAGGTGGGATGAGGGAAAGGAAAAGGGGAGCAAGACACAATTTACCTTAGACAGAGGTGGTATTGGGCTTCAGAGAGGTGAAATGGGAGAGCGTGGGTGGGTGGGTGGGTGGCCCGGGGGGGGTGGAGGCTTGGTGTTGTGGGGCGTCGATCAGTGCTGCTGCGGGTTCCCGGTTAAGGTAGGTGGAGAGGCTGTGCTGCAGTCGTATCTCGGTGGGTTCGCTCCTCTCTGTTGCCAGCAGAGCCTTGGCACCCTCTGGCAGCAGCGGTTCACATTCTCGCGTGTGCTGCTGCCCGGTCCTCTGGCAGCACGACTTGGGCGCGAGGTGAGTCATCGTGGGCAGCATGAAGGTTTGATTCCTTGTGCGCGATGAAAACCCGCCTTTCGTACCATTCGTGCCACCACGTTAAGGAGGTTGTTGCGGGTGGTGCTGCAGTCAGCTCCGTCCCCACACCGAAGGAGGTGGTTATGGAGAGAAGTGTCTGTAAAGACACCTTCTTGCAGATGCAGTTGCTCGGGATGTTCATGGGCAGTCCCATAATGGAGAATCGCTTGGGCGGAGGCTAAGGTCTTGGCTGAAGGGTATGGCCGGCAACCAGTCCCCCGGCCCCGGCCCCTGCAGCGAGGTGAGTCGCCGGGTGTGGCCAAGGGCCGATGTTGTGACCCTGTGCCGTGAGCAGACAGTGAGGGCAGCAACACGGTCCCGGTTGATGAGCACAGAGAGGCCATGCTGCAGCCAGGTTTCTGTGGGATCTGATTGTTCCGCTGCAAGCAGTGTCTGGGCGTCTTCAGGTAGCAGTGTCTCGCATTTCTGCAGCAGCGTGTGCATCGGAAGGTTGGAGGAGAAGGGCCCTTGGAGGGGTGGCACTAGAGCGGACAGAGGGTGGGATGAGGGGAGCTGGAGTGCCTGGAGCAGCTGAGATGTTTGGGTGATGCTGCCCAGGTATGCAAGTGCGGCTTCTACTGCGGGACAATCAGGCCCTGCCCCCCCATAGTGAATGGGAGGCTGGCCTAGCACCAGAGGGTTTCTGGATCTGCAGCTGCCCGCTTTCATGCTACAGGCATCCAGGGCCGCCTGAAGCAGGGGATTTTCCCTCCCCAACCATTCACGTATGGGGAGGGACGAGAAGGGGGTCGACCGGAGGAGATGCCCCACCTTGCGGTAGATGCAGCGGGAGAGGAGGAGCAGGATAATTTGGGGGTGCAGTACTGCCAGGGCAGGCAGGGTCTCTGTTGCGATCTCCAGCTGATTGATCACAAACTCTCATCAAAAACCCGGGGTACCCACAGGGCTGCCGAGCAGAGCACCCTAATGCCACCAGTGCTGAGGGGGGGAAGTCGAGGAAAAGCGTCTGCTGCGAGTGATTGCGGCGCCCATGCTGCACATTTCCTGGCAAGGTGAGCCCCGCGGCTGTGATCCTCTGTGTGTGAAATCTTGCAAAGCCGCTTCGGCAGCTGCTTGGGGGCCGACGAATGTGACGGCATCGGAGTACGCCACACAGAGAACAGAGGGGTGTGCCGTCTCCACTGCCTTTAAGTGAGGGTGCATGCTGGGCTAACGGGTCCCTTGGCGGACTCCCCTGGAGCTGCTGAGCGGGTTATACACCGCGAGGAGGAGGGGGGACGGCTGCCCAAGGTTCTAAGGGTGTTGAAAATTGTCACACGATGCATGGTGAATGGAGTTGTATTCGCTGGCGATGTCAACCTGCAGCACTGCGTCTGTGTAGTCCTGGTGGGCTTCAAGGAGCTCCTCCAGATACTGCTGCCCCGTGCTGCAGTGGTTGTAGGAAAGAATGTATTGACGGGCCAAAGGCACGAAGCAAGGCAATCGCTTCCATGCGAATGAGGCGTTCCCCACTTGCGATTGGGCGAACACCTCCGTGTGGTTTTGCAAGGGCCAGGAGACGGGCCTGGGCAAGGAAAGGTAGTGCAGATTTGGGCATTGGGCCGTAGCAGAATGTTGGTGACCCCATGCAGGTGCTCGCAGATGTCCAGATTGGTGAGCGTGATGCGACGTCTTTCAAAATCTTTAAAGTCATCCCTGAGGGGCCTGCACCGACCTCGCTGGGGCAATCGGCAAGGATCCTCGTGAAATCTTCAAAGTTATGTGTAAGCGATTCAAAGTTTGGGAAGTTTTTTTTACCAGTCAGGGAGCTGGCTTGTAACGGGGGGGGAGAGGGAGAGGGGGGGGGGGGGGGGAGGGGGGGAGTGTTTCACTTCGAGACTGGTTACAGTTTTGTTGGTTCTTTGCTGGCAATAGGGGTGCTGGTATTAGTGCTCGCACTGCTTTGCCCAGGTTTCTGCGCCTTGTCAGTTCTACCCATGCTGCTTGTCCGTGTGAGTCAGGGTTGGGTTGGTTGGGTGGGGGTAGGTCAAGTGCCCCTTTTGCCTCGTTGTACAGTTGCTGCCAATCTCCATATTTGAATGCTTCAAACCGCTTCTTCCCTTCCCTCCAACCCTCCCCTGCCGGACAGCTTGAAGGGTTAAGTGTGGCAGGAATATGAAGAGTCGCCAAGCTGCGTCAGAGTTGGTGTCACGGGAGAGCCTGAGCAGTGGAGGCAGCCAGCACACAGCGAACTCCTCAGCCAAGGCGGGAAGCCTGCAGGTACTCGGATCCCCCTCCTCTCCCTCTCACTCTCCTGCTCCCTCTCCCTCTCTATTTCTTTCCAGCCACACCACCATCAGCAGCAGCAACAACTTCAGCAATTGCAAAAACACCCGCAGACGCAGCAACAACAAGATCGGCACCAGCAACCACAGAAGCAGCAGCAGGCGAGGAGGCGGTGGTGGGAGTCCAGCTGTGAGTGCCCGCGCCGCACCTCATCTTCCAAGGCCACTCCGCTGTGATTCCTTGCGCGCCTTGCCACGCCAACCCGCCACGCGCGTGCACTGTTAGTTCAGTTTGGAAAGTCGCCACGCGGCTAGTTAGCGCATGACACGCATAGCATTTCATTGATTAATCGTGCTCTCACGCCGCTGCATCCCATGCATATGCGCCGTTCCTATCCTCTCACCGTCTCTCCCGTACCAACCGTACGACCTCGCGCCTGCCCTGATCACGCGGATCCGCGATTTCTCACTCGACGCGCCCCTTTTGAACCCTTCAGCGCTTCTTCCTCCGGCCCCCCATGCACGTCGCTCCCGTCCGCCTGCCAGGGAACCACGTGTTCTGAGACATCCCCAAACCAGGGATGCACGTGGTTGGAGGTGGCGCTGTTGCGTCTATTTGTCCTTCGAGATTGGTGATGCGGCTATTGTGCCAATCTCCCCCTATCTCCTCTCTTCCCGCTGTGTCATGCCCCCCGCCCCCGCCCTCTCTTCCCCCCCCCCTCCTTGTGGTCCTATTGCCTCCATGCAGGCCTTTCTGTCTTGCCTCCTGCATTTCTCACCCCCATTGTTCCTACTACTGCTTTCAAGCCCCTGCTGCAGCCAATTACTGTGGTCGTGATGCAGTCCGTCACGTGTCCCATGGCAAGGGAAGCAACACATGCACTGTACTGCACCCACTCACTTCCCTAACCTACCTCAGTGCCCTCCCTGTGTGTGGCTTCCTTCACAGCTTTCTGGAGCACAGCTTGGGGTGGCAGCCATACGAGGTGGCAGGCAGGTGCACACCTGGTAGCATGCATCGTGGCTGCAATGATCACATGGCACCTCTCCGCGTGCTCGCGCCAACCATCACCTGCTTGACACCCCTCCACTCACCCTGCTATAGTGTTGTTAGTTTGGTGGCGTAAGGTGTCGAATCCCAGCCACCAGCTGTGCACCTGATTGGCCTGTTGCCACAGTAGTCTGACAAACATAGAATAGCGAGGTGTACATTTGAACCAGTCATTTATATTACAGATCAGATGAGATGATGAGACAAGGATGAACAGGTGAAGCTTTAGCAGTTTGCAAACAAACATCGCACTTGACAAACGGTACCGATGTCTGACATTAATACGGTACAGTACCATTGCACACTTGGTGCACATTATTGTAGAGCCAAGGGGAAATGTCTAAAGCCTTACCTCTGCCCAGATTCTTAGTACTGCAATGCTAGAAGTACCAGTGTAAATGGGCATTTCAATTTATGTACGGCAGTTCTTCAAACTTGCAACTTCAAGAGTCTGCACATCCCAGATATACACAAGAAAGCATTAAAACATACTATAATGCATAACATCCTAGTGGTAATTTCCATAATCATACTAAACCACTACGATTTGAAATTCTAGAGGAGAGCGGTGAGATGGCACGGCAGGCAATCCAGGCACGCTTGCCACATGCTCCACACCTGCACTTGTCCACCCCTCTTCCCTCCACTTCCCTCTTACACTGTTCTCCCTGCCTTCCATCATGCTCCTCTTCCCCACATGTGCTGCCAACATGCACATGGCATCATGCCATGCCACACCATGCCATGCCCCACTAACGCACCATGCCATGCTGGCATGCCATACCTCGGCATGCAAATGCATGTCACCAGTACCACCACCACCACCACCACCACCACCGCTTCCACCAGCAGCACGGAAGCATTGAGGAGCAGGAAGGGCAGCAGCAGCAGCAGCAGTGGGCAGGCAGACACAGAAGTGGCGCAGCAGAAGCAACAACAGAGGGGAGCCCAGCAGAGGCACTCCGCTAGCCACTGAGTGCGTGTGCGTGTGGGTGTGTGATCGTGTGAGTGTGTGTTAGTGTGTATGTGTGCGCCTCTAAGTGAGTGCGTGTGAGCACCTGTGGGTGTGTGCGAGAGCACGTGAGTGCGTGCATGCAAGTGGGTGTGAATGTGAGTGTGTGAGTGAATGAGTGTAAGTGGGTGTGAGATGGAGCCAGTGTAAGGGAGGCAACGGGAGGAGGAGGTGGGGCTGTAGATGGTGGTGTGCCATATGTGCTTTCCCCCAACACCACTGCACACATGCCCAGCACACATGCCCAGCACACATGCCCAGCACACATGCCCAGCACAGGAGAGCACGTGTGGTCAGCACATACAGCCGAGCGACAAGCGAGTGGTTGGGGAGGGGTGGGAAGGGGAACTCGCAGGGCGACTATGGGGTAGGAGGGAGCGAGAGGTTAGCAGGGAACTTAGCCGGGTTCAGAAGCCACTAGCCCAATTCTCAAGCCGCTTTCCGCTCATCGCCTTCACCTCTCCGCTCGTCGCCTTGCTCTCGCCGCAAAGGCAACCACGGCAGCAGCAGCGCTGATCGCCACTCTCTGTGGGAGGGAGGAGGTGCAATCGCCGAGACAAGGAAGCAGCAAGAAGGAGCAAAAGGGTCCAGTGTGACGCGCATCCCACATCCTCTCCTCCCTCTCCGGCCCCCACTGTCTCCTCTCCCCAATACCCAACCCCTTCTTTAAAAGTCCCCCTCTTAGAACCTAAACCCCCCTGCCCAATCACTCCCCCTCTTCCTCCTCTCTCCAACCGGTGCTGCATCCAGCCACGTGGGAGCGCGTCGCTGGTCGCCTTAAGCACACTCAGTAGCGTGCCCGTTTCACCTCCACCGCACATGCCCCGTGGCCTGTAGCAGCGCGTGGGGTTGGGGGGAAGCGGGGGGGAGGAGGAGGGGGGGAGATGCAGGGGAGCAGGGAAGCTGGTGGGACTGCTGCTGCCGGGATCAACTCCTCCCCACATCAGAGGGTGTCACGAAGCTGGCATGAAGAACCAGGCAGTGCCCGCAGAACCACGACAGGTTCCGGCTGTGCTGAGTGCAATGAAATGCAGGTTGCATCCAGATCTGGCTGAAAATATGCCTTCATGAGAATCATCTTGTTCAAAGCCAATGCTTTAGATTGTCCACAAATGGTGCTACTCATGGGAAACACTTGCCTGCATGACTGGTGGTGATGGCATCTGTAGATTCCGTTTGGCTGGTGGAAGTCCGAGTGAGTGAGTCGGTGAGCAAACGCAAGTGACTGTGAATATGAGTAAGAGTGTGACGATGATAGTGAGAGGGGGGGGAACAGATGAGAGGCGACAGAAGAGGGGGGGACAGGGGTGAGGAGGAGGGGAGGCGAGGAGGGTGAGGAGGAGAGAAGAGGAGGGTGATGGCACTGATGCACTCCAGTGTTGGGATCTGCAGACCCGCTGCTGCCGCGTCCGCTGGTCAGGGCGGGCACACCAGGCGCCTG
Organism: Closterium sp. Naga37s-1; assembly: GCA_947471745.1. Taxonomy (NCBI): domain Eukaryota; kingdom Viridiplantae; phylum Streptophyta; class Zygnematophyceae; order Desmidiales; family Closteriaceae; genus Closterium; species Closterium sp. Naga37s-1. Next base: position 1,268,211 of record CANJKZ010000212.1, read on the forward strand.
GTGGGCAGCGGGCGGTACGGAGGGCAAGGAGGTGCGCACGGTGAGAACGGGAGTGGAACCGGGTTAGTGAAGCAGCCACGAGCAATGATCCGCAGGGCACACAGCAGAGGTGAGCACAACAGGGAAGGGAAGGGGAGGGGAGGGGGGAAGGGAGGGTATGGGAAGGGGTGCGGAGGGAAGGAGGAGGGGATGGGAGGGGAGGGGAGGGGAGGGGAGGGGAGGGGAGGGGATGGGAGGGAAGGGTGTTCCGTCCCCACACATGAGCTGTCCACCCCACACACTCTGAACGCACCCACGTGTCCCATCCCCACCTCCTTGCCCGCCTGCAGCAAGGGAGGCCGCGGCAAGGAAAGGTGTGGCAAGGGAGAGGAGAGCAAAGGAGGTGGCGGCAAGAGGGGAGGCGGAAGGGAGGATGCGGCAAGGGAGGAGGCGGCAAGGGAGGGGGTGGAAAGGGAGGCGGCGGCAAGGGAGGGGGTGGAAAGGGAGGCGGCGGCAAGGAGGTGCTCCCCTGTGCGCTTGATGGGTGCGCTTGCGCCTGTTGCTCCCTCTCCTTCCGCTTCTGCCTGTGCACATGCTATGCAGACTACAGGGAGGAACGAGGGGAAGGGGGCGATGAATGCGACGGCGAGACGGAAAGATGCAGAGGAAACAGTGTACGACAGGTCAGACATGGACAACAGGAACGGGAGAAAAATGCAGAGACTTGCAGAAGCAAATGGATTTCTTGTGCCCCCAACTGTGCAGACTCGTTCATCCCTAAGTCAGCACCCTCTCACCCTTCCAGCACGTCCCCTGACAATTGCAGGAAAGTGGAGTTTCCTGGCTGATGTGCGTTATTGGCTCCCCAATGCCGGTGGATGAAGGAAGGTTGGGAGATTCACATGTCTCGAAACAAAAGCGCAACACGACATGTGAAACCTCGCAACTTGCAACTCCGCAAGTCAACGGATCCGGGGAAGGAGATAACCCCGAGGAGGAACAAGGTTGCGGGGATGGTACGGCCGAGCCGAGCACGAAGGACAGATGCATAGAGAAACGGAAAGCATAGGTCAAAGCTATATTACGACCGTAACCGTGATCATATACCCCGGACCCGGAAAGCATAGGACTGTGAGGAAAAGTCAAAACGAGCTGACGCAAAATGTGAGGATGCGTCACCCCTTACGATTTTGCACGATCAATCGTCAAAAACCGATCGCCCACCGCACTTGAAACCTGCTTGTTACATTTAAAAGGTTTTTTTTATCACGCATACACCAGCGGCAGCCCCGACAAATCTCGCCCTTCATGTCTAGATGTGCGCTAAGGAAAAGAGAGTGGGGGCAGGGAAGGGGGAACGGAGGAGTTCAGGGTACCAAACAACTCCAACAGATCACTCCCAGCTGCCCAGCGGCCGCCACCCACCCATGCCCAAGCCACGCCCACGCCATGCCCAACCCACGCCTGTGAGACACATGCGGGAAAAGGGATTCAAATTGGAGACCGTGCTGTATCATCTCCGCCCGTCGCATCTCCTCCAGATGCTCCGACTTTGCCCCACATAACAGCCCACACATGACAACACTCACCGCCTTCATCCCCCTCAGCTCCTCCAGCTCCTTGGAAAGCGCTTGCAGCTGCGCCTGCAGTTAGGCCGCCTTCTCCTTCACCTCCTCCCTCAGTTGGGCCTCTGTCGCCCGTCTCTCCTCCAGATACTTGGAAACCGCCACTAGCTGCTCTGCCTGCGCCGCCTTCTCCTTCACCTCCTCCCTCAGCTTGGCCTCTTCCACCTGGCTCTCCACCAATCGCTGCTGACGAGTGCAGATTCAGCTTGGCTGCCAGCTCATCCCGCTCTGCTGACGAGTGCAGATTCAGCTTGGCATGTGCCGCCCGGCTCTCCTCCAGTTGCTGCACTGCGGTCGCCAGCCTAGCTGCCAGCCCATCCACCTCTGCTGTCGAGTGCTGCTCCAACGCTTTGACCTGGCGGAAAGAATGGGAGACGGGAGATGCGTGGGGACGTGAGGACATATGGGGACGTGAGGACATATGGGGAAGGAGGGAGTGGGTGGGAGGCAGTGAGGATGGGGTTGAAGCAGTTTCAAATTCTGGAGTGCAACCGATGGGACGGGCTGGCAACTAGTCTAGCGACCGCCATGCAGCAACTGGAGGACAGCCGGGCGGCAAATGCCCAGCTGAGGGAGGAGGTGAATGGGAACGAGGCGCAATCACGTCTTTTCTGCTTCTCTGCCTGCTCTCTTGTCCCGCCATTTTCACTTATTTTCAGCTTCTTTGCCTGCTATAAGTTTCCCTGATTCTTTTCCTCTCACTCCACTCCTCCTCCCACTCCGTGGCCACTCATTCCTCACCATTTGCACATGCAGCTGAAGGCGGTGGGCAGGCGAGCACAGGAGCAGGCGCAGGGATGCTGAGTAATGTGAACCCCCTCTCGACTTTGCCTCTGCGCCCCCATGCCTCACAAGCGGAGGAGCAGGTGCAGGCAACTGTGCGGGAGAAACAAGCCCTGGAGCAGCGACTGGAGAACCTGGAGCTCTCAACGGCCGACCCGGTGAGCCTTTTTTTTCCACCTGAGGTGCTGGTCTCAGGACAAACCTAGCGGCGATATGGGATAGGCATGCCTTGGAGCAGTAGCTCGCGCCAGCATCTGAAACTGCTTTAACCCCATCCTTTTCCTTACTGGCAAGGAGGAGGAAAAAAGGCTCACCCACCAGTCCCTCCTCTCTGCCAATAAGGAAAGGATGGGGTTGAAACAGTTTCAGATGCTGGCGCGAGCTACTGCTCCAAGGTATGCCTATCACACATCGCCGCTAGGTTTGACCTGAGGTCAGCGCCTCAAGTGGGAAAAAAAGGCTCACCTGGTCGGCTGTTGAGAGCTCCAGGTTCTCCAGGCGCTGCTCCAGGACTTGTTTCTCCCGCACAGCTGCCTGCACCTGATCCTTCGCCTGTAAGGCATGGGGGCGCAGAGGAAAAGTCGAGAGGGGGTTCACATCACACGGCATCCCTGCGCCTGCTCCTGTGCTCGCCTGCCCACTGCCTGCAGCTGCATGTGCAAATGGCAACGAATGAGCGGACAGGGAGTGGGAGGAGAAGTGGAGTGGGGGGAAAAAAAACAGGAAGACTTATAGCAGGCGGAGAAACGGAAAAGAAGTGGAAACATGAGGATAATAGCAGGCAGAGTAGCAAAAAAAAAATGGAATAGTGGGACAAGAGAGCAAGCAGAGAAGCAAAAAAGACGTGACTGAAGGCGGTGGGCAGGCGACTCCTCCCCCTTCCTCGCCCAACTCACAATCCGCACTTACATTGGTTGAGCCTCTTGCGGAACATTGATGATGACCATGATTTGAAGGACAACAAGGCTGCACGCATCAAAAGCACCCACATCTTACAACCCCCTTAGGTAATCCTTTCTCGCTTGCACATAAGATTCTCCACAAGCACAGGGCCGCCAACTGCAGCACCCCACACTCCCCACCCGACCTGCATCGTACTTGCCATGCGACATGCGCAGTACCACACCACCCAACCCCACCTGCATGAGTTGCGGCGCCACAGTGTGGTACTTGAGCGGGCCGGGGAAGTCCGCACTGTCAGCTGCACCTCGCCCTCCCTCCCTGGACTGGGCGCCGGGAACATTATCGACACCTGCCATGGTGCAGAACGGTGACGAGAGGTGGAGAGCGGAGGAGAGGGGTTAATAGGGTGTGTGTGTGAGAGAATGTGGGGACTGCAGTGATAAGGGGACGATGGACGCGCATGCAAGGTGTGAGATGAGAGCAGTGACTCAGCATAGTATGGGATGGCGTAGCTGGCATGGGTGTGCGACACAGGGCTCACATGCACACAGCACCAGCATGCACACAGCACCAACATGCACGCAGCACCAGCATGCACACAGCACCAACATGCACGCAGCACCAACATGCACACAGCACCAACATGCACACAACACTCACAGGCACAAACACAATGACGTGGGGAAACTTGGCAACTTTGAACCGAGCAACGACTTTCTTCATGCCAAAGTGCTCTCCACCACCTTCCGCTCCGCAAAGACGCTCTCGTGCACCTTGGGCTGCAACAGGTTGGTCTGAGCGAGCGAGTCGGCAGTGATGTAGCGCACACACCGCTGCTGCCATGGCCTTGAGAGAGGATGACAGGGGCATGTGCTGGTGGAGATGGTTATGGTGGGGGTGGGGAAGGGTAAGGGTAAGGAGGGATGAGGCGAAGGAATGGGAAGGGGTGAGAAAGGAACCAGTATGTTGACATGGCGCTGATGGGTGGGAAACGGCACATGCCAGTGAGAAGGCGGCTCTACGCTTGGCGCGTTGGACGAATGTCGAAGAAGTTACGATGTCTTTCCCAGCATGTGAGCTCACCTCGGGCTCATTCTCCTCTTTGTCGTCACCCAAGGGATGAGGAGAAGGAAGGGGAAACACTGCTGGTAGAGCGAGCTCACCCTGACGCTGAGGCAGCAGATGCCTAAGTCCCGGAGGCATGAGAGGGTGGGACAAGTGAGGGCAGTTATGGGGCGGGGAGAAGAAGGGGGGCTAGGGGGGAAGGCCAAGAAGGGGGAAGCGTGTTGACGAGAGAAACGACGATGAGAGGGAGGGACTCAAGGCAAAGCAAGTGTTGGGAAACTAAGAGACTGGCAGCACAGCAGCATGACATGACAAGCTGGGGACATGGAGGCATGGCAGCATGGACGACAGCATGGGGGCACGACAGCATGGCAGCACAATGGAGAAGCATACCTAGAAGAGCGAGATGACGGGGGAGAAGGTGCACATGAAAGCAGTGGCGAGGATAGCTGCAGGGGACGCTGCATCATAGCAGCCCGAGTCAGGGGCAGGGCAGTGTAGAGGGGGAGGGGGGGAGGGGGGGGAGGTCCCTTTTCACAGAATGGGACCGCAAATGGCCGCAAATGAGCACGCCTGAAACGAAACAAATGCAAAAATAGTGGGGAGGAGGGGCGGGTTGGCAAGTGAAGAGAGGGAGCAAGGGGAAGAGAGGAAGGATCCGAAGCACTTGTATTGATGCTCATTGAATGTAAAGCATCTCGCATGAAAAAAAGAAAGAAAGAAAGAAAAAAACACTTTGGTGGCTGAGGGGGGAGACAGGGGAACAAAACAGTAGAGTTGATGGAGGAAAGATGATGATTGGGTGGAGGGGAGAGCGACTTGCGACGTGCCACGTGTTGTGGTGACGCCACAGCAGGGGAAGCGGGCGTGTGGGTGGCGGCAGCAGTGCAGCGCAAGGTACAAGGCGGAGTTAAATGTGTGGTGTTAGTGGAGGCCAGTGGCGTGAGGAACGAGAGGGGGGAGAGCGGGCAGGTCTTCACACTCATGGTCTCCTGGTTAGATCGCCTCCAGTTAACGTCCCTTACTGTTGCACACACCTGCGGTTGCTCCACACACCCTCCTACCATCACACACCTCCCATCGCCATCCACCCATCACCCGCCACCCATCAACCACCACCCACCCCACCACCCATCAGGCATCAGGCAGCACCCACCATGCATGGGCCATGAGCCATGTGGCTAGTCCCTGGCGGCATGAGGCATGCACGAGGCATGCGCCCAGGCTGAGCACCCCGCGACCACCATGCTCGCACCCACTCGCACCCACTCGCACCCACTTGCACCCACTCGCACCCACTCGCACCCACTCGCACCCACTTGCACCCACTCGCACCCACTCGCACCCACTCGCACCCACTCGCACCCACTCGCACCCACTCGCACCCACTCGCACCCACTCGCACCCACTTGCACGAGCATCATAGCATGCCCCATCGCAGCTTCAGACCTGCAGGAGAGACAGGGCGGGCGAGCGAGGGCAATGGTGAGAGAGGGGAAGGGCGAGGGAGGGGAAGGGCATGAGCTTGACTGGCGGGCCGAAACTTGGGGGACAGAACCGGGGGGAGAGGGTGGGGTTGATAAGCTTGTGTGCGTTCGCGATCTTGTTTCGTCGGAACATGTTTGAACTGGGAAAAAAAGACTCGCTGCTCATGTCTCATAAGACAACGAATGGGAAGGGCGAGGGAAGGGAAGGGCGGGGAAGGGGAAGGGCGAGGACGATTGGCACATGAGAGTAGTGCAGGATAGAGACCCATCATCCAACCCCCAACCCCCTTCCCCCTTCCCCCATCCCACATCACCCATCGCCCATGCCCATCACCCATCACCCATGCCCCCCATCCCCCTCCATCACCCATGCCCATCACCTGTCGCCCTGACCATTGGTGTGGCCATTACCCAGAGCGCTGATGGCGGGATGCAAGTCCGCTCGTGCTGCTCTCGGCCACACCACACCACAGCCACATTGGCTCACCTCGCCGTGGCGACAGGTGAGCATGTCGCCTGCACTCGCTCCCGTCCCTGTGCCCGTGCACCCAGCCTTGGCGCCCACCTGCCTGCCCACACCAGCCGTGCTCCAAGCTCCCAACATGCCCGCTCAGCACTGCACCATGCCATACCATGCCATTCCATTCCATGCCATTCCATGCCACGCCACTCAATTGCATGCCACGCCATTCCATGTCATTCCATCCCAAACCATGCCGTACCATACCATGCCAGTCAGGCCATACCGTACCATGCCTTGCCATGCCGTATTATGCCACGCCATGCCACATTATGCCACGCCATGCCACATTATGCCACGCCATGCCATGGCACGCCATGCGACGTTCAAAAAGTGAACGGGATGGGGGCTGGAAGTGCGTTATGGGCCGCGAGTGGCATGGGGCATGCAGCGATGATGGCGGTGCGTGGAGGGAGATGCTTGGTGGTGTGAGTGAGGTGAGGTGGGAGTGGGCGTGGGAGAAGGAGCATGTGGAGGACAGGACACGGACAAGGCAGCTCACAGAGCGCAGAGAGGAGCACACGAAAGGCCTCCTCGCCACGCCACGGCGCCTCACGCCTCTCCTCTTCTTTCGCCTCACCACCGTGCCACTGCCACCACCGCCAACCCCACCAGCAGCAGCAGCAGCAGTGCGGACGTGCGAGGGGGAGGAGGAATGGTGGGTGGCGGGAGGGAGGTGTGTGAGCATGCGACGAGGTGGCAGAGGGCGGGGCGGGTATGCGGGGAGCGAAGTAGCGCGCGAGAGTGGCGAGTGTGGGCAGTGGCAGCGGCACGTGGAGCTGCTGTGATCGCAATAGACGGAAGGGGGGAGGGGGCAGCATGGCATGCACCAGCGCCTCTAGCAGCGGCACGGTGTGCCTGCAGGGGAAAGGGGGACGGGGAGGGGCAGAAGCGGACGGGCAAGGAGAGCAGGGGGGTCAAGCAGGGTGGTGTGGTTGGGGGACGGGGGTAGGGAGGTGGGCGGGAGGACGGGAGGAAAGAGGGAGGGGAAGAGGGTGTGAGTGGATGGATGGTGAGTGCGCGCTGGCAGGATATGCATGTCCTGCCATGCCATGCCATGCCAGGCCAGGCCATCCCATGACATGCCCTGCCATGCCGTGCACTGCTGTGCCGTGCCATTCCGTGCCATGTCATGCCATGCCATGCCGAGCAATGGCGTGCCATGCCATGCCATGCCATGCCATGCCATGCCATGCCGAGCAATGGCGTGCCATGCCATGCCGTGCCATGTGCCAGGCGAGGGAGCAGAGGGGACGGGTTGGCAAGTGGGGAGAGGGAGCAAGGGGATGCAAGGAAGGAGCATTTGAAGCATCTCGCAAGAAAAAAAATATTTGGTGGCTGAGGGGAGAGGAAGGGGAACATGCAGGCATATACGGGACAGGTGAGCGATGGAGGGTGAGAGGAAGGGGAAGGGCGAGGGAGGGGAAGGGCGAGGGAGGGGAAGGGCGAGGGAGGGGAAGGGCGAGGGAGGGGAAGGGCGAGGGAGGGGAAGGGCGAGGGAGGGGAAGGGCGAGGGAGGGGAAGGGCGAGGGAGGGAAGGGCGAGGGAGGGGAAGGGCGAGGGAGGGGAAGGGCGAGGGAGGGGAAGGGCGAGGGAGGGGAAGGGCGAGGAGGGGAAGGGCGAGGGAGGGGAAGGGCGAGGGAGGGGAAGGGCGAGGGAGGGGAAGGGCGAGGGAGGGGAAGGGCGAGGGAGGGGAAGGGCGAGGGAGGGGAAGGGCGAGGGAGGGGAAGGGCGAGGGAGGGGAAGGGCGAGGGAGGGGAAGGGCGAGGGAGGGGAAGGGCGAGGGAGGGGAAGGGCGAGGGAGGGGAAGGGCGAGGGAGGGGAAGGGCGAGGGAGGGGAAGGGCGAGGGAGGGGAAGGGCGAGGGAGGGGAAGGGCGAGGGAGGGGAAGGGCGAGGGAGGGGAAGGGCGAGGGAGGGGAAGGGCGAGGGAGGGGAAGGGCGAGGGAGGGGAAGGGCGAGGGAGGGGAAGGGCGAGGGAGGGGAAGGGCGAGGGAGGGGAAGGGCGAGGGAGGGGAAGGGCGAGGGAGGGGAAGGGCGAGGGAGGGGAAGGGCGAGGGAGGGGAAGGGCGAGGGAGGGGAAGGGCGAGGGAGGGGAAGGGCGAGGGAGGGGAAGGGCGAGGGAGGGGAAGGGCGAGGGAGGGGAAGGGCGAGGGAGGGGAAGGGCGAGGGAGGGGAAGGGCGAGGGAGGGGAAGGGCGAGGGAGGGGAAGGGCGAGGGAGGGGAAGGGCGAGGGAGGGGAAGGGCGAGGGAGGGGAAGGGCGAGGGAGGGGAAGGGCGAGGGAGGGGAAGGGCGAGGGAGGGGAAGGGCGAGGGAGGGGAAGGGCGAGGGAGGGGAAGGGCGAGGGAGGGGAAGGGCGAGGGAGGGGAAGGGCGAGGGAGGGGAAGGGCGAGGGAGGGGAAGGGCGAGGGAGGGGAAGGGCGAGGGAGGGGAAGGGCGAGGGAGGGGAAGGGCGAGGGAGGGGAAGGGCGAGGGAGGGAAGGGCGAGGGAGGGGAAGGGCGAGGGAGGGGAAGGGCGAGGGAGGGAGGGGAAGGGCGAGGGAGGGGAAGGGCGAGGGAGGGGAAGGGCGAGGGAGGGGAAGGGCGAGGGAGGGGAAGGGCGAGGGAGGGGAAGGGCGAGGGAGGGAAGGGCGAGGGAGGGGAAGGGCGAGGGAGGGGAAGGGCGAGGGAGGGGAAGGGCGAGGGAGGGGAAGGGCGAGGGAGGGGAAGGGCGAGGGAGGGGAAGGGCGAGGGAGGGGAAGGGCGAGGGAGGGGAAGGGCGAGGGAGGGGAAGGGCGAGGGAGGGAAGGGCGAGGGAGGGGAAGGCGAGGGAGGGGAAGGGCGAGGGAGGGGAAGGGCGAGGGAGGGGAAGGGCGAGGGAGGGGAAGGGCGAGGGAGGGGAAGGGCGAGGGAGGGGAAGGGCGAGGGAGGGGAAGGGCGAGGGAGGGGAAGGCGAGGGAGGGGAAGGGCGAGGGAGGGGAAGGGCGAGGGAGGGGAAGGGCGAGGGAGGGGAAGGGCGAGGGAGGGGAAGGGCGAGGGAGGGGAAGGGCGAGGGAGGGGAAGGGCGAGGGAGGGGAAGGGCGAGGGAGGGGAAGGGCGAGGGAGGGGAAGGGCGAGGGAGGGGAAGGGCGAGGGAGGGGAAGGGCGAGGGAGGGGAAGGGCGAGGGAGGGGAAGGGCGAGGGAGGGGAAGGGCGAGGGAGGGGAAGGGCGAGGGAGGGGAAGGGCGAGGGAGGGGAAGGGCGAGGGAGGGGAAGGGCGAGGGAGGGGAAGGGCGAGGGAGGGGAAGGGCGAGGGAGGGGAAGGGCGAGGGAGGGGAAGGGCGAGGGAGGGGAAGGGCGAGGGAGGGGAAGGGCGAGGGAGGGGAAGGGCGAGGGAGGGGAAGGGCGAGGGAGGGGAAGGGCGAGGGAGGGGAAGGGCGAGGGAGGGGAAGGGCGAGGGAGGGGAAGGGCGAGGGAGGGGAAGGGCGAGGGAGGGGAAGGGCGAGGGAGGGGAAGGGCGAGGGAGGGGAAGGGCGAGGGAGGGGAAGGGCGAGGGAGGGGAAGGGCGAGGGAGGGGAAGGGCGAGGGAGGGGAAGGGCGAGGAGGGAAGGGCGAGGGAGGTGGAAGGGCGAGGGAGGGGAAGGGCGAGGGAGGGGAAGGGCGAGGGAGGGGAAGGGCGAGGGAGGGGAAGGGCGAGGGAGGGGAAGGGCGAGGGAGGGGAAGGGCGAGGGAGGGGAAGGGCGAGGGAGGGGAAGGGCGAGGGAGGGGAAGGGCGAGGGAGGGGAAGGGCGAGGGAGGGGAAGGGCGAGGGAGGGGAAGGGCGAGGGAGGGGAAGGGCGAGGGAGGGGAAGGGCGAGGGAGGGGAAGGGCGAGGAGGGGAAGGGCGAGGGAGGGGAAGGGCGAGGGAGGGGAAGGGCGAGGGAGGGGAAGGGCGAGGGAGGGGAAGGGCGAGGGAGGGGAAGGGCGAGGGAGGGGAAGGGCGAGGGAGGGGAAGGGCGAGGGAGGGGAAGGGCGAGGGAGGGGAAGGGCGAGGGAGGGGAAGGGCGAGGGAGGGGAAGGGCGAGGGAGGGGAAGGGCGAGGGAGGGGAAGGGCGAGGGAGGGGAAGGGCGAGGGAGGGGAAGGGCGAGGGAGGGGAAGGGCGAGGGAGGGGAAGGGCGAGGGAGGGGAAGGGCGAGGGAGGGGAAGGGCGAGGGAGGGGAAGGGCGAGGGAGGGGAAGGGCGAGGGAGGGACATGAGCATCTTCATAACAAGATGATTCGAACTGAGACGGAGTGAAGCAACTTTGAGTGGAATCACGCTTAAAAACTTTTACGTCTGTCATTTCCTGTTTCATTGTGTAGGTTGACATGTTTCGCCGACTTCGCATCTACTATTTGTCTAATGGCGTAGTAGTGTTCTCTGCGTTTCTTCTTCGTAGCCTTGATCACCCATGAAAATTCATATAAAAGTGTTTTACTCTCGTTTTTCCATTAATGAACAGACAATAAATCTTCGTGCTATTCAGAGCACATCGAAACGAATTTCGAGTTTTTTCGGTCAATCGCAGCGTTTCCAAGTTGGCCGGATCTGATCACTCGTCGGATCCAGGGACCTACTCCGTTTCAGTTCCTCCTGGAGCATTAAGGAGGAACTGAAACGGAGTAGGTTCCTGTATCTGACGAGTGATCAGATCCGGCCAACCTGGAAACGCTGCGATTGGCAGAAAAGTCAAAAAACGAAAGTCGTTTCAATGTACCCTGAATAGCACGAAGATTTATGGTCTGCTCCTTAATGGAAGAACAAAAGAAAAACGCTTTCATATGATTCTTCACAAGTGATCTAGGCCACGAAGAAGAAAAGATGAGAACACTACTGCGCCATCAGACAAATCGTAGGTGCGAAGTTGGCGAAACAGGTTAACCTGCACAATGAAACAGGACATGACAAACAGGAAAACTCTCAAACTAAGTAAGAATCACCAAGCGTAACCAGAGCAGTTGAGGAGGTAATAATTGGTGAAGCAATTCGAGTAGTACTAAGAGGGGAGACTGGTAGTGAAATGACGGGATTTAAAGGGAGTCCAATAAGGGGGAGATGGGGGAAGAAGGGAGGGGAATTGGGGGTGAAAGAGAGTGTAAAGAGTTTCGAAGATCAACAGAAGTTGACCTGATAGTGGCAAGTCCCTGAGGCTGAATTCAGCCTGGCGTTTAGGTGGAGGCAGCGGCAGAGAGCCATTGAGAAAGTTGTTTAAGATGTCACTGTGATGTGGGCGGGGGTAGGCATGAGCGCCAGGGCGAACGCCTGTTCGGTTCGCCTCGAACGCACCTGTTTTTTTACCCAAAGTGTTCGCCGAACACGAACATGTGTTCGGCCGAACATGTTCGTGATCGGTTCGGCGCAGCAACCCGAGCCGCGCCGAACACGAACATGTTCTTGTTCGGAAGAGGGGTCCGACGAACACAGATGTGTTCGTCGGGCATTTCGCCGTCAGATCTGCGCAAATATGGGATTTTGCCATCAGTTGCGCTCAGATCTGGCATTTCGCCATCAGTTAAGTGCAGATCTGGCATTTCGCCATCAGTTAAGTGCAGATCTGGCATTTCGCAATCACATGCACGTCCTGGCAATAGCATGGATGAAGCAGGGCGGGACTGGCTTGGGGGGTGGGGGGAGGAAATGTGCCACAATTTGAGTTTTACTCTATTTGAACCTTGCAGCCACCTAACAAATGTCAACAATCCACAATCCACAAACATGTGACTATAGTGAATGTAATCCCGGGGCGAACACATTCGTGTTCGCCTTCGACACCAAGGTGTTCGCCTTCACAGGCGAACGGCGAAACACCGTTTTTTGCTAAAGCTGTTCGACGAACCGAACACGTGCAGGGGCGAACGCGAACACGTTAGTGTTCCCCTCTTGCTCAGCCCTAGGCGGGAGGGGGAAGAGGGGAGAGGGGAAGGATAGAATGCAAAACAAGAACAAGGCAGAAAACAAACAGAAAGGACAAGAGAAGCTGCTGGCGGTGCTGCTGTGACCGGGGGGAAGAGCAGAGAACAGGAAATAGGAGAAAGGCGACGGGAAGCAGAGGACAGAGGGCCATAAGAACTTGCCACGTGACAAGCCATAACACAATAGGGATGCAGGGCAGGGCATGGCATGGCACGGGGGCATTTAACGGGCAAGGAATGGCATGGCACGGCATGGCATGGCAGGGCATGGCATGGTGTGGCATGGCATGGCATGGCATGGCATGGCATGGCACAAGTTGACAAGGCTCACACATCAGCGAGCAGGAAGGGGTGCTGTGGAGAGCTGGCAGTGGGTCGTAAAGGCAGCTGGAATGCAGATAGCTGGGTGGTGGGGCATGGAGGTATAGGGACATAGGATGGGATGGGTGCGGTGGGATGGGATGGGATGGGATGGGATGGGATGGGACAGGACGGGACGGGAACGGGATGGGGAAGAGGATGGGTGACAAGGGATGTGGTAGCAGAAGCAGCATGCAGTGCAGCACGAGCAGCAGGGATGACTCCCTTCTCACTGAAAAGGACAGTCTTGCTCTACTTCCCATTCATCCCCACTCACTCCCCAGTCGTGTGTGCGGGGAGATGACGGCGGAGTTGCGCTCGACGGCCATGAGGAGGCGCGCTCCTCACCTTGGCTCCAGGTGCGCTCACCCCACCCCACCGCACGCTGCCCCTCCATGCCTGCCCGCAGCGCCGCCCCGTTCACCACGTTGGCGAGGTCTGCCCCGCTGAAGCCTGGCGTGCCGCGCGCTATCACTGACACGTCCGCGTCATCCGCTCTGGGGATCTGGAAGGTGGGGGGGAGAGGAGAGCGGAAGGGCGTGATGGGGTTGGGTTGGGGGAGTGAGAGGGAGGAGAGGAGGGAGAAGATGAAGGTGTGCATAGTCAGCTGAATGTGGTGCAGCACACTTCCCTGCACCCATGCATGCAGCACCCATGCATGCAGCACCCATGCATGCAGCACCCATGCATGCAGCACCCACGGCCACCGCACTGCACTTGCACAACTGGTGTTCGAGTATCTGTGCCGCCCCTCCACATCAGGATTAGGCATGACCACGTGGCAGTCGAACTGGCCCGGCCGCACGAGCCGAGCGCGGCCATGCAGCGGCTCTCAGGGACGTTGGTGGCGGCGACCACTATCATGCCTCCTCGAACTCGGAGACCGACGCGGAGAGCAAGGGCAGCCCGCCTCGCCCGCTATCGCCTGCGCTAGCATCGCCTTGCCCGTGCCATGCCCGGTGGCCCCACCAGCAGCACTCCCTTGGGCAGCTTGCCTCCCAGGCGCGTGAACTGCTGTGGTGGGAGAGGGGGGGCCAAGGGAAGGAGGCGCAGGGGAGACGGGGCAGGAAAGGGGGCGCACGGGAGAGGGGGCAGGGAAGGTGAAATACAAGGCGCGAGGAGGTGGGAAAAGACAGGTAGGTGGGACAGCGGTGGAGTAGGATCGGATCGACAAAAGAGGAAGACGGCATGAGTGAGGGGCCTTGAGGTATTGCAGGAAATGCAAGAGGGCAACCACCACGGGATATGCGAGGCCCTTGATCATGGGTTGGTTGGAGCAGCTGAATTGACGTGGAGCATAAAAAAAAGTGAGCGGAGTTGCACCACCTTGGGGTGGTGCAGGTGGTGCACGACTGCTTGGTGCTCCGCCTTGGCCTCATCCACGCCCTTCACATCGCTGCACCGCATGTCACTCCCCGCCATTGACTGCTCCTCCTCGCTCAGCCCACCCTGTCGCCACATGGGAGGGGAGTGGGGAGAAAGGGAGAGGGAAGAATTGGGAGGGACGAGGACGGCAGTGCACATGTGACGCGGGATGGATGAGGGGGGTGGGGTGGGGTGAAGGAGGGGCATGGCGAGGCAAGTGCCTATAGCACGTGGCCACTGCAAGAGCGCATGCACCGTGCCAGTCACACTCACATCCACCCATCCCACCACCCCTCCAGACTCACCCCCATCCACCTTCCCGTTCTCCACCTCTGTCTCCCCCTTCCCCCTCTCACCGTGCCCCACGTCGCGCTCGCGGGCGATGGTCCACAGCGCGCCGAGTCCAGCGCCCTCAGCGCCCTCAGCGCGGGCCACGCGTGCCTCGCCGCCACCACGTGCAGCGGTGCGCTCGCCGTCCCCAGCGCGCCCTCCACCGCCACTGCACCCACCGCCCCTCGGAGAGGCGCGCGCATGGACGACAGGGGCGCGGAGGACGGGGGGAAGGGGGAGGCGGATCTTGCAGCGCCTGCAGGCAGGGAACGGAACAGGTTCGGGGGGAGACAGGGGGGGAAATGAGGGGGAGGAGGAAGGGATGAGGGCGTGGGGGAAAGCAGTAGGAAGGAACCATGCGGCATGCGCCACAGGCCATGGCGTGAAGTGGGGGGCAGCATGCGGAGTGGGGGCGCGCGGAGGAGAGGCGCGTTGGTACCTCGCTGCAGCATGGCGAGCAGCGCGCTGCCGCCCAGGTGGTCAACAGCGACTAGCGCGCGCACGTACTCCGCCAGCGCGCCCGCCTCAAACGCGCGGATCGCCTCCTCCGGGCTGCGCCGCGCCATCGCTGCCAGCCACGCCACGCCACCTGCTCCCGCTGCACCGCCCCCGCCCTCCGCGCCGCTGCCGCCCAGAAATGGTTTCTGAGAAAACATCGAAATCAGGTGACAAATTGACTGAATGGCATCAAATCAGGCTGTCAGGGAAAGCGTGAGCTCACATGATGCAAGGCGTGAGCCCACTGAAGGAAGCAAAGCGTGAGCTTAATCAGAGCAAGGGGTGAGCTCACTGAAGGAAGCAAAGCGTGAGCTGAATCAGAGCAAGGGGTGAGCTCACTGAAGGAAGCAAAGCGTGAGCTGAATCAGAGCAAGGGGTGAGCTCACTGAAGGAAGCAAAGCGTGAGCTTAATCAGAGCAAGGGGTGACCTCACTGAAGGAAGCAAAGCGTGAGCTTAATCAGAGCAAGGGGTGAGCTCACTGAAGGAAGCAAAGCGTGAGCTTAATCAGAGCAAGGGGTGAGCTCACTGCAGAGAAACCTGAGCTCACGTCAGCAAGCAAGGCGTGAGCTCAAGCACCGAAGGGACCCACCCAAGTGACACAGTAAGGGAGTTGGGCTTGCTGAGAGGAACGGTCATGCATAGCGCACCGAGGAGCTTACCAGATGCCACGTAGAGGGACTCCGTGGCATGCTGATGGCTGTGTGTCGCGCGGGAAGGGGTCAACCACTGGCAGCTGCATGCGCATTGGCGTGAGGCATGCAGGAGGCACAGCAGGGCGATGGGCATGGCTTGGCATGCATGAGGATATGGCGTGTGAGTGCGTGTGGCTGGGAGATGACACTGACGAAACAAGAGCCCATCCCATGTCAGATGCCATTTCATTGAGCAGCATGCAGGAGCATCATGAGCCATCATGACTCACGCACGTAGCAAATACCATACACTCACCCGGCCCGTGACTTCTTCCCGTGGTTGTGCGACTACAGGCGCACCCGCAGTGGCAGCTGCACGTGCAGGAGGGCAGGGCGGAACGTGATGGGGGGAAGCAAGGAGGAGGGGTTTGAGAGGGACACTTGTTGACATAGCATGATAGATTGAGTGTTTGAGACGAGATGCTGCATTCATTCACACAGCATGCCTGATGTGCCTGATTCGCCACTCGCAAAACACAGCGCCTTCCCCCAAATCCCCACGGCACCACAGCACCACAGCACCCACAGCACCACAGCACCCATAACAGCAGCATAGCACGCACATTGCGCAGGGCCTCGGAGAAGGAAACAGGTTGATGTCAACACGAAGTCGTCGACAGGAAATCGCTGTGAGCCGTTGATCTAATGCGCATCGCTGGTGGCACAGTCGTGATGTCGGGTCGGCGACAACTGCTGCTGGCGCCAACTGTTCAAAGATGCGATACGATTACGAATGCGATGCAGACGTCAGAACAAGCGTTGCGGAACGAGCATTACGCATCAGCGCAGGGTGAACAACCTCGGAATTTCTTGATCGTTTCTCGGCGAATTCTGCCTCGAATTTGGCGTGTAAACTAAAAACTCGTAGATGCACACTCCTACTGATAGTCACGCTTGATCCCTAATGGCTGCCTTCCGTTCTGCACGCTGTCAGGATCGGCACGAGCAGGACGGTCTAGATACGTGTCCCCCGGAGAAAGCCAAGCCACGCAGATAAGTGAGTGAAGGACAAGCGTGTGCTTGAAGAATGGTGGTAAGGGCGCGTATCTTTTGCTGTAGTTGTTCGAAAAATTGGTTGAGCTTTTGATGGTAACTCTTTTCGCGAATCTCGCTAAATGCGTCGTCTATCCATCGTGTGTCCTTGTCCAGCAATGTGTATGAAGTAGGACACTAAACCTGGGTCGAGCTTTCAAAACAAACCATGCGTGAACGAAACGTCAGTCGTGTGTCCTCTTGACCATACACGAAGAATCTGCGACTTTGGCGAGAGTCGCAGCACGAGCGACTTCGGAAATTAGGGTCCAGGCCTCTTCAACACACACCAGGTAACCGTTCGTGAGCTGGACGCGACTCGGGTAGGCTGTAAAAGTTCAACTTCGAGTGTCTGAACTTTTGTGTGTCCTGTGATTCTCGTGAGTGGAGGAGCAGCGACTCGGGTCACAGATGCTGAAATAGTCGAGCCTAGGTCGACCTAGGTTCAACTGTGTTAGGTCAACTCAAAAACTCGAGTTTTGCATACAATTTCCAAAAGGCACGCGCCCTAATCAGTTCCGGTTTTGTGAATGGCGTTTTCTAGGGCCGCGCAGAAACACAAATTGCGACACGGAGCTCGGTTGATTTATGCTACTGGCATGGAACTCTTAGAGCATGACTTTATGAGCAGATGGGCACTCATAACCACAAAAATGAAATTTCACAATTGGCTACTTGTAAGGAATTTTCTTGCTATCCCTTACTGCGACCGACAACATCGCGTACAGCAGCAAGCCGTTGTTCGCCCGTTACTGCTAACGGGGCTTCGCCAACTTCGCGCGCACTGTTTCACCAAACCTTGCACTGCTGGAGCAGCCGAGTCGGCCTACGCTTCTGGACTAGCCCGAACCTCGCGCCAGCATAGGACTAGCTAACTCGCACGCACCGCGTTACCGTTTGCATGTTTCTCGTATAAGTATTCACTCATGCCTTCTAATACTTTGTACGCATAAAACACTCTAGTGCAATCATCGCTACCTCGATTCATTGCACCCGTAACACTTGGTATTCAGAGCCTCTTTCCTTTTCGGACCGCGCATCTCTGCACCCCAGAAAATCAACTTTTTGTTTTTCACTCGAAGGGACTCACGCCCCTTAGCACCTAGGAGCCGGTTTCTTCGCGTTCTTTCGTAAGCGCGTACAGTCACGACTGCGCCTAGACTAAGCTAAGCCGACGCCCTTCGACATGGCCGAACAGATCGACGTCATTACGCTCACGCAGGACTCACTGAATGAACTGCTGCAGCAACTTCTCGAAAGCTCTGAAATTGCAGCGCTGACTGCATAACGCACGTCCCTGCAGAATGACGTCGCTCGAGCACAGCAAGCACATTCGCAAGCACCTGGCACTCCGGAGCAACCTGCACCACAGACATCCTAGCACGGAAGTGTGGGGCAACCCGCGAGCGCGGCCAGTGATGGCGTCGTCCGCAACGACGGAGACGACGACCACAGCACGACACACCTCGAAGCAACGAATGCTTGGAGTCAACCCCGCGTCACGATTTCTGTGCCGGCCGGCGAATCAACACTGCATTCGACGATGCCGCTGAAGCCGCAGCGTCCGCCATGCTTTGACCCGAGTCAACGGGGTGGTCCTACCGTTCAGGCGTGGCTGTTCACGTTGAACGTTTTCTTCGACGCCAACTACGTCTCGAAGGATACGGCGAAAATCCGCTACGCCGTGTCGCTACTGCGAGGACCCGCCATGGATCGGTGGCGTGTCATCGTCACGAAGCCGACGGACTACGCGACTCTACCAACACGAGAAGGACAAACCGTACCTTGGGCGCCATCGTATTTCGTGGAGGTCCCTAATATCGCTTGTGGGACGCGTGGTGCGCAGGTTGTTAGAATCTAGCAGCGGGAATGAATGAACTATGAAAGGGTTGGGTACAAGTATGAAACCCTAAAAGGGGCTGTACCCTATATTGGCTACCCCACTACAGCCTAAACATATAAAGCATATATATACTTTGACACACCCCCATAGGCAAAGTGGGGGAGAGCAAGGGGTCACAAGACCAGGCAAGAGAAGCAAAGCAAGCTCAGGGTGGATCACAACGTCACCACACATACTGAGCACAAGCAAAGGGCCACAAGGCCAGTTCACATGCAGAGGTATATATGCAACAACAGCAGTACAGTGATCTCTACCTAGCAGAACAAGCATGCAGGTATATATATATATGTATATCACAGTACAAGCAAAGTCTACAGCAAGTGAGGAAAAGTGGGCACAAGGCCTAACAAAGTGCAGAAACGCTGATGATCACCAGGCGGAAGTGCCTTGGTGAATATATCAGCAGTGTTGGCCCGAGTGGCCACGTGAGCAAGACGAAGCTGACCACGCTGCTGCAACTCTCGAGCCAGGAAGTAACGCAGAGCGATGTGCTTCGTTCTGTGCTCCAGTCTGTGCTCCTCACACAAGGCAACGTCGGCCTTGTTGTCGACGTACAGCACTGGAGGAGAACGAGGCCGCTCTCCCAGGTCGGTCAGCAGGTAGGTAAGCCAGCGTAACTCCTGTGCAGCCATGGCTGTGGCGTAGATCTCAGCCTCACAACTGGAGCTGAGAACTAAAGACGAGCGTGTAGAACGCCAAGAAACTGAACCAGAGCCAAGGCTGAAGGTGTAACCCTGTGACGACCGCTGCGTAGCCTGGTCCTCAACCCAAGAAGCGTCTGAGTGCCCAGTGAGGACAACGTCGCTCCGTCCTCCAAGCACGAGCCCCATGCCCGATGTACTGCACAAGTAGCGTAGTACCTTCTTAGCAGCATCCATGTGCACCTTTCGGTGCCGACCAGGAGCCACGTAGCGAGCCAAAAGGCCAAGAGGGTACGCAAGGTCAGGACGAGTGCAGGTCATCAGGTACATGAAGCAACCAACTAGCTCTGGGTAAGGACCACTCGGCTCTACGGACTCGTCCGAAGGTGGAGCTGAGAGCAAGTGGCCTGTCGCCAGAGGAGTGGCCTATGCCGAGGACCAGGTGAAGTTGAAGCGCTGAAGGACCTGCTGCACCATGTGTGACTGAGTCAGTGTGATGGTGCGGCGTGCTCTGTCCCGGGTGATCTGCAAGCCAAGGTAGCTGCGCAGCTCACCCAGGTTTGTGCACGTGTGTCTCTTCTGCAGCTCCGACTTCACCAGGGCAAGAGCCTCAGTGTCAGCAGTGGCAAAGACCAAGTCGTCGATGTACACGAGGATGTAGAACGGCGGCAGCGAAGTGTCGGTGCGCAGAAACAGCGACGGGTCAGCAGTCGACGGAGCAAACCCAAGAGCCGCAAGTGTCGTCCTCAGTGTGTCGTGCCACTCACGCGGCGCCTGGCGGAGATCGTAGACTGCCGCCGGAGGCTCCACTGGGTACCAGGAGGGAACGACCCAGTGAAGCCAGGTGGGCGGCGCAGCCAGATCTCCTCGTGCAGGCTGCCCTGTAAGAAGGCAGCGCTGTAGTGAAGAGAGTGAAGCTCGTAGTCACGCTGAGCGGCAACGTGCAGCAGCACCCGAAGAGTGGTCATCTTCGGGGTGGGGGAGAAGGTTTGGAAGAAGTCAACTCCCTCCCGCTGACTGAAGCCTCAAGCAACGTAACGAGCCTTGAAGACAGGCGGATAACCTGGCGGCCGCTTCACCCTGAAAATCCACATGCCACTGACGATGTTCGCCCCAGAAGGGGGAACCTCGTCCATTTAGGTGCCTGTGGACTTCCAGGATGCCATCTCTGCGTCCATGGCTGTCTGCCACTGAGAGGAGTACTCACCCGCGATCGCCTCAGCATAAGAACGCGGGGTCGGGATGTCTGGAGCATCCAGGTCTCCCTCCGGGGCAAGTAGCATGGACACAAGATGAGGCGCAGCGGCTGCAAGACACTCAAGGTCCTCCTACCTGTCCTCAAGGACGTCCGTGGTAAGAGCACACTCACCCCCGACGGACGGAGGACAGACAGACTCAGACTCAGCAACCAGACTAGCGGCGTAGTCTAGACGACAGGCAGCGGCAAAGTCAACAAGCTCAACGACTAAGGCAGACGCAGCAGCAGACTCAAACGACGGGTCAGTGACAACTGTGGCGAGTAGACGCGTGACAGTAGGGTGAGCAGCACGGGTGCGGTCAGACTCAGGCTCAAGAACGGTAGGCAGAGAAGATGCAGTAGGGGACGGCAGGGGAACACGCTGCGGAGGAGAGGAAGGACGACGGACTACGAGGTGGGTGCGGGTGACAGCCGGCTGACGCGAACAAGGAACACGACGACCGAAACGACCAGAACGGACAGGCGAGACAGGACGCGACGCAGGCTCACGACGCTCAGTAAGACCCCTTGTCTGCTCAGTGTAAGGAGAAGGAGCACGCAGCGGTGAGCCTGGCTTTAACGGAAGACCAGTAGACGAAGGGAGACTAAGAACCTGGCGAAGCAAAGAGTCAGACGGTGGCTGAGACGACGGAGACGGTGGAGCAAAGAACAGGCGGGGCTGTGCAGTGCCACCAGCACCAGCAGCTCCAGCACCCCTAGCAGCTCCACCACCTCCAGCAGCTCCAGAACCCTCAGCGCCAGCTCCTCCAGGACCAGCTCCACCAGCAGCAGCACCCCCAGAACCGGCACCTCCAGTCCCAGGGTCTCCAGTCTCAGTGTCTCCAGCATCAGCACCCCCAGACCCAGGGTCTCCAGCAGTAGCACCCTCAGGCTCAGCACCTCTAGCCCCAGCAGCTCCAGTACCTCCAGTACGAGCACCTCCGGGACCAGCACCACTCCCAGCTCCAGTGACGTCAGCAGAAGTACCTCCAGCGGCAGAGCCCCGAGCTCCAGAAGCACGACCCTGACGGCGACCCTACCAGTCGTGCAGCTGCTGTGAGGTGAGAGGCACACGCGGACGAAGGCGGCTACTCCAAGGAGACCGCGCAACAGCAGACTCAGAACCCTCAGCGTCAGCACCCGCAGCAGCTCCAGAACCTCCAGCTCCAGCACCACCACCAGCTCCCGAACCTCCAGCTCCAGAACATCCTGCAGAAACAACTCCAGTAGCAGAGTCACCAGCTCCAGCGCCTCCCGCAGCAGGGCCCCTAGCTCCAGCAGCGCGACCCTGACGGCCAGCGTACCACTCACGCAGCTACTGTGGGGAGAGAGGGAGTCGACGACGAGAGTGCAGCGGCGAGGCACCAGCGGAGCGACTACGCAGACGGCCGCTCCAGGGAGACTGCTCACCAGACGCCTCAGCGCCTCCAGGTGCAGCACCCCCAGACTCAGTACCCCCAAGCACAGCACCCCCAGACTCCTCACACCTAGGCTTAGCACCTCCCGTCTCTGCACCCCCAGGCTCCGCACCTCCAGGCTCCGCACCCCCAGGCTCAGCACCCCCAGGCTCCGCACCCCGAGCAGGACCACCCTCAGCAGGACCTGAGTCACCAGTGACCTCAACCGGCGCAGTCAAGGGGGGAGGGTCTACCTGAGACACACCTGAAGGAGCAGGACCGGGAGCGGGGAGGGGGTCTACCTGGGGAGCACCTGGAGCAAGGAAGAGCGGCAGGGGGGGGAGAGGGGCAGTGCGGTAGGGGAAGAGATGGTAAAAGGGAACCGACTCGTCGAACGTGACGTCCTGAGAGGGGAAGACACGGCGCGAGGTGGGGTGGTAAAACTACCAACCAGGCGCGTCAGGGACAAAGCCAAGGAAGACACAGGGAACAGCGCGGGCGGAGAGCTTGTCCGCGGTGGTATCGCGGACAAAGGCACGAGCACCCCAGACCCGGAAACGCGACGCATCGCCAACCTTCCCCGTCCACAGCAGTGTGGGCGAGGTCTCCGGCAAGGAGACACGGGGCCAGAGGTTGAGCTGATGCGCAGCGTACCGGACCGCAAACGGCCACAGAAAATGGGGGGCAGCCGCATGGATCATGGAGGTACGAGCGACCTCCATGAATAAGCCAATGCGGTGCTCAGCAACCCCATTCTGCTGCGGAGAGGCCGGAAGCGTGAACGTCAGGCGAATGCCGTGCTCCGCACAGAAGGCTGCCAAGAGGTATGAGGAAAACTCACCACCTCTGTCAGAGTGCAGACGTAGGACAGGAAAGTCCGAATGGAACCGCTCGCGGAGCTGGAGACGACATCGCGGATCCAGGGAATCAAAACATCAGGGACATCCCCCTTGCGCTGCAAGGGGAAGACCGTGGTGTAACGCATGTAGTCGTCGACGACCAGCAGGAAGTACCGCTCGTGGCCCTGTCCACGGACGCGAGCTGGGCCCCACACGTCCAGGTGGAGAGTATGCAGAGGAGCCTCTGTGGGAGGGAACGAGGAGGAGTGAGGAGCGGCACGCTGTCGCCCCTCGACACAGGGAAGACAGGGAGGAGCAGGCGAGGGTGGGAGGGGAGGGAGGACCCTGGGAAGACCAGAGACAAGGACACGGCGGTGCATGCTGCGAAGGCGCTGCACCGAGGGGTGACCAAGGCGGTGGTGCCAAAGGAGGGTCTGGTGCGACAAGGCGCGACACGAGCAGGGGGCCTACAGCTGACCTGACGTAGACGCAGACGCAGCTACCTGAGGGGACTCAGTGGTCAGTGTGTACAGTCCCGACCCCGGCTGCCGAGTGAAGGTAGCCAGGTGACGACCCATCTGAGCACACGTGCAGTGCGTCACACGCTCGTAGGCAGGGGTGAACTGGTGAACACCCACGTCCTGGAGCGCAGAACCCGCCACCGAGTTCGTAGAGAACGAGGGGAGGTAAAGACCCGACAGTGTGCCGGACGGGACAGCAGGACAAGGGACGACAGTGGTGGAGGTCGAACGGACTGGACCCCCAGAGGGGTCTGCCAGGGAGACTGCAACCGGCCGTCTGAGCGGCGTGAGGGTGGTGCTGTTGCGAAAGGAGCGAGAAGCACCGGAGTCAAGTGTGAAAGTATACAAGGCCTCAGCAGGCGCAGTACAAGAGAGAGCAGACTCACCAGCACCTGGAGCAGCAGCCTCACCAGTACCTAGAGCAGGAGACACACTAGCCCCTAGAGCAGCTGCCTCACCAGCACCTAGAGCAGCAGGCTCTATACCTGGGTCAGGCGGTACGCACAGGTAACAGGCACGGTCAGCACTAGTAGGCAATGCATACATGGCAGTGAGAATAGCATCATAGTCAAGAGCAAAGATATCTACCCCCTGTCCAAGCAGCTCCAGCAAGGTGGGGAGCTCAGCCTCGTCGCCAAACTCGGTACGCCAGGCGTTGCTCAGACGGGCGAAGCAGCGGGACTATGTGTGACTAAGCGTCCCGCAAGCCTGACCAGTCCGATCACCTGTGCGAATGACGTACGGGCAGCGAACTGTACTCAAAGACCCTCTACTCTGAGCGTACCACTCACGAAGCTACTGGGGCGTAAGTGTCTCGCGCGGACGCCGCTGCAGCTGCAGCTGGTCACTGCCAGACGCTCCAACTGACCAGCTCCAAGGCGACAGCTACGAGGGCTACCGCGACAACCCCAACTAGCGTACCACTCACTAAGCTGCTGGGGCGTGAGAGACTCGCGTGAACGTCGCTGGAGCTGCATCTGGCCACCGCCAGTAGCAACAGTAGCAGTAGTAGCAGTAGCAGCAGCAGCCTAGCAGTAGTAACAGAAGGAGCAGCAGTAGCAGCACTAGCAGCGCGGGCAGGGCAGGCGCGGCAGGCAGGCAGGTAGGTGGCGCTACAGTGCGCGAAAAAGGCAGGTGCTCACCAGTGGTGGTCAGAGCCGGCGCTTGGCGGGCGGCGGCCGGGTAGGCGCACGACGGCGGCGACGGCGGGTCCACGACAGCTGCGGCAGAGCAGGGCCGCGTCGGCGGTAGGGCAGGTCCGCGACAGCTACTGCAGGGCGGGGCCGTGACAGCGGCAGGAGGCTCCGCGGCAGCTGCTGCAAGGCGGGGCCGTGACGGCGGCAGAAGGCTCCACGGCAGCTGCTGCAGGGCGGGGCCGCGACTGTGGCAAGGTGCTCCGCGGCAAGGTGCTCCGCGGCAGCTGCTGCAGGAGCGACAGCGGCAGTCAGGTAGAGGCGGCGTCCAGAGGGGGGCGCCGCGACGAACAGGGGCAGCCGCGGCGCGCGGGCCTGCAGCGCGCAACGCGTGCTGCGGGCGCGGCGTGCGAAGCCGCCGCGGGCTGCGCGAGGACGGCAGCCGCGGCGCGCGGGGCTGCAGCGCGACGTGCGGGCAGCTGATGCGACGCGCGGGGCTGCAGCGCGACGCACGAGGCTGTAGCGCGACGCGCGGGGCTGCAGTGCGACGCGCGGGGCTGCAGCACGCAGCGTGGGCTGCGGACGCGGCGCACGGAGTAGCAGCGAGCCGCGCGCGGGCTGCTGCAGGTCGGGGCCAGGTGGGGCCGCGTCAGTTGCAGGTCGTGGCCGCGAGGAGGGGCGGCGCTCTGGCCTGACGGGCCTGCAGGGGCGGCTCGCGGGCCTGACGGGCCTGCAGGGGCGACGATCGGGCCGTACGAGTCTGCAGGGGTGGCGCGCGGGCCTTACGGGCATGCAGGGGCGGCGCGCTGGCCTAGGGCAGCAGTAGGCAGCGCGAGGGCTGCAGGACGGCGCGCGCAGCGCAGCACGTCACAAGGCAAGGCAGGCAGGCAGGCAGCACGTGGGGTAGCGTGGTAACCGCAACGGTAGGTGGGCCCGGAAAAAAAAAGACGGTCCTACGGACCTAGTGCTCTGAAACCATGTTAGAATCTAGCAGCAGGAATGAATGAACTATGAAAGGGTTGGGTACAAGTATGAAACCCTAAAAGGGGCTGTACCCCATATTGGCTACCCCACTACAGCCTAAACATATATAGCATATATATACTTTGACACAGGTCTGCGCGCTCGATTCGAGCCAATTGCGGCTTCGATCGCGGCACGTCAGAAGCTCCGCACTTGGCGCCAACTCGGTTCCGTCCAAGATTACACCAGCGGGTTTCTGGCACTGTGTGAGCAGGTGGGCTACATGCACGAATCTGAGCGCATCGACCGCTACATCAGCGGCGTGAAGCACGATATCGCTCAGGAAATCCAGCTCCGCGGCGTCACCGAATTTCAGGAGATTCTCCCTATGGCGGAGAAACTCGCTTCTGCCGACCGAGACCGGGGTCCTACGGAAGTAGCAGCAACTGGGAACATCAATCTCGTGGGATGAACGAGGGCACTACGATACGTGCCGTTGCCGCGAATGTCGCTGCCGCACCGTTCAAAGGGCGCTGCTTCGCGTGCAATCGGCCGGGACACCGCAATGCCCGGAAAATGCTACGGGAAGGGGGGAAGCGGAGCACCAGAAACAGGCCAAGCAGCAGCGAAACGCTGGGAGTCAGTAGCAGATGGGCCCTCTACTAACTGTTAGAATCTAGATGTGAACGAGAGTGATGAAACTAGGAATGATGGGGATACAAGTAGGAAACCCTAGCAAAGTTGTACCCCCTAAGGCTAGACCCATTATAGCCTACACAATATAAACATATAATGTTTGACACACCCCCATAGGCTAAGTGGAAGACAACCAGATGGTCACAAGACCAGTCAAAGCAAAGCACAGCAAGCTCAGGGTGGATCTCAGGGAACCCACACAAATTCTGAGCACAAGCAAGTGGTCACAAGACCAGTTCACATGCAGGTTGATAATATGACAAGAGATACAGTGATTACAACCTAGCAAGAGCAGGCATGCAGGTATATATATAGAGATCACAATACAAGCAGAGTCAAGAAGTAAGCAAGTGAGGACCAGTAGGCACAAGGCCTAGAACAGTACAGAAGCGCTGATGGTCACAAGGCTGAAGCGCCTTGGTGAACACATCAGCAGTGTTGGCCCGAGTGGCCACGTAACGCAGACGAAGCTGACCGCGCTGCTGCAGCTCTCGAGCAAGGAAGTAGCGCAGAGCGATATGCTTCGTTCTGTGCTCCAGTCTGTGCTCCTCACACAAGGCAATGACAGCCTTGTTGTCGACGTACAGCACAGGAGGAGAACGAGGCCGCTCTCCCAAGTCGGTCAGCAGGTAGGTGAGCCAGCGTAACTCCTGTGCAGCCATGGCTGTGGCGTAGATCTCAGCCTCACAACTGGAGCTGAGAACAGAAGATGAGCGTGTAGAACGCCAAGAAACTGAACCAGAGCCAAGGCTGAAGGTGTAACCCTGAGACGACCGCTGAGTAGCCTGGTCGTCAGCCCAAGAAGCGTCTGAGTGCCCAGTGAGTACAACTTGGTCTCGTCCTCCAAGCACTAGCCCCATGCCCGACGTACTGCACAAGTAGCGCAACACCCTCTTAGCGGCATCCATGTGCTCCTTCCGGTGACGGCCAGGAGCGACATAGCGTGCAAGGATGCTAAGAGGGTATGCAAGGTCAGGTCGAGTGCAGGTCATCAGGTACATGAGGCAGCCCACAAGCTCTGGATACGGGCCACTCGGCTCTACGGACTCATCCAAAGGCAGAGCTGAGAGCGAGTGACCGGTAGGCAGAGGAGTGGGCTGAGGCGAGGAGTACGTGAAGCGGAAGCGCTGAAGGACCTGCTGCACCATGTGTGACTGAGTCAAGGTGATGGTGCGCCGTGCTCTGTCCCGGGTAATCCGCAAGCCAAGATAGCTTGTCAGTTCACCCAGGTCTGTGCACGTGTGTCTCTTCTGCAGCTCCGACTTCACGTGGGCGAGTGCCGCAGTGTCAGCAGTGGGAAAGACCAAGTCGTCGACGTACACGAGGATGTAGAACGGCGGCAGCGAAGTGTCGGTGCGTAGAAACAGCGACGGGTCAGCAGTAGCGGGAGCGAACCCAAGAGCCGCAAGTGTAGTCCTCAGTGTGTCGTGCCACTAACGCGGCGCCTGTCGGAGACCGTAGACTGGCCGCCGGAGGCTCCACTGGGTACCAGGAGGGAACGACACAGTGAAGCCAGGTGGGCGGCGCAGCCAGATCTCCTCGTGCAGGCTGCCCTGTAGGAAAGCAGTGCTGAAGTCAAGAGAGTGGAGCTCGTAGTCACGCTGAGCGGCGACGTGCAGTAGAACCCGAAGAGTGGTCATCTTCGGGGTCGGGGAGAAGGTCTGGAAGAAGTCAACTCCCTCTCGCTGACTGAAGCCTCGTGCAACGTAACGCGCCTTGAAGACAGGCGGAGAACCCGGCGGCCGCTTCACCCTGAAAATCCACATGCCACTGACGATGTTCGCCCCAGGTGGGGGAACCTCGTCGACGTAGGTGCCTGTGGACTTCCAGGAAGCCATCTCTGCGTCCATGGCTGTCTGCCACTGAGAGGAGTAGGGACCCTCTATCGCCTCTGCGTAAGAGCGCGGAGTCGGGATGTCTGGTGCATCCGGGTCTCCCTCAGGGGCAACTAGCATGGACACGAGATGAGGTAAAGCAGCGGCAAAGCACTCAAACTCCTCCTGCCTGTCCTCAAGGACGTCCGTGCCAAGAGCACACTCACCCTCGACGGACGGAGGACAGACAGACTCAGACTCAGCAACTAGGCTAGCGGCGTAGTCTAGACGACAAGTGGCAGCAAAGTTGACAAGCTCAGCAACTAAGGCAGACGCAGCAGTGGACTCAAAGGAAGGGTCAGTGACAACAGTAGCCAGGAGACGTGTGACAGTAGGACTGGTAGCACGAAGGGAGTCAGACTCAGGGTCAGCAAGAGCAGGAAGAGAGGACGCAGGAGGAGACGGGAGAGGGACACGCTGGGGAGCAGTGGAAGGACGAAGCGCCATCTGGTGAGTGCCTGGGACAGCAGGAGGACGCTGACGCGGGACACGACGACCAGTGTGAGCAGCACGAACAGGCGACGCTCGACGAGACTCAGGCGACGCAGGACGAGACTCAGGCTCACGACGCTCCGTAAGACCTCCAGTCGGACCAGTGTAAGGAGAAGGACCAGGGAGAGGGGAGGCAGACGGTAACTGTGACTGCGACTGGACAGACGGAGGACACTCTAAGGAGGGAGGAGGACAAGGAGGAGGAGGCTGACCAAGAACCTGCTGAAGGAGCGGAACGAAGTACGGCCGCGGCCGCGCAGCGTCTCCAGAACCAGCAGAGACACCAGCGCCAGGGTCCTCAGCACCTGCAGCAGCTCCAACGCCCGGGTCCGCAGCACCAGCAGCAGCTCCAACGCCCGGGTCCTCAGTACCAGCAGCAGCTCCAACTCGAGGGTCCGCAGCACCAGCAGCACCTCCAGTAGTAGCAGTACCTCCAGCAGCTCCAGCAGCCCCAGCACCAGCAGCACCTCCAGCAGCTCCAGCAGCACCAGCAGTACCACCAGCACCAGCAGCACCTCCAGCAGCGTCAGCAGCACCAGCAGCACCTCCAGTAGTAGCAGTACCTCCAGCAGCTCCAGCAGCAACAGCACCAGCAGCACCTCCAGAAGCTCCAGCAGCACCAGCAGCACCAGCACCTCCAGCAGCTCCAGCACCAGCAGCACCTCTAGTAGCACCAGCAGCACCGCCAGCAGCAGCAGCACCTCCAGCACCAGGGTCCGCGACACTAGGAGCGCCACTCCGGAGACTGCAGCGCCGTGCGTACCACTCTCGGAGCCGCTGGGGAGAGGGCAGCTCCCGCCTAGGAGGGGAAGCACTAGCACCAGCTCCAGCAGCACTCCTAGCTCCAGAAGCATCTCTCCTGAGGCTGCAGTACTGTAAGTACCACTCACGCAGCTGCTGTGAGGAGAGAGAGCTCCTCCAAGTGTAGCACTCCCAGGCTCAGCACCCCCACACTCAGCACCCGCAGGCTCAGCACCCCCAGGCTCCGCACCCCCAGGCTCAGCACCCCCAGACTCCGCAACCCCAGGCTCCGCACCCCCAGGCTCCGCACGCTCAGGCTCAGCAC